>JAAALK010000287.1:22859179-23570726 GCA_019279435.1 Zizania palustris | reverse complement strand
GTCCCTAGCCACTGCTATGAGTCTGGCACGCAAATTGGAATTGCGCGAGCAGTGTGCTGCAGCAATTCCGACACAAGGCCAGCAATGGCATCACAAAGGTCTTCTACCGACACCTCCTCAACGCCCATCATTTCCCCCTCCGGTGAGTGCACAACCAACACAGATGACGGTTGAAGGCCGGCAGATCAAACATCTGTCACAAGGAGAAATGGAGGAACGCCGTCGGTTGGGACTATGTTTTAATTGCAATGAGAAGTTCACAAGGGGACATAACAGGGTATGTAAACGAATTTTCCTCCTGGAATTTGCCTTTGAAGATGATGATGAGGAACAGGGGTCAGAGAGCCATGATATTGATGAACCTCAGATATCGGTTCATGCAATCACAGGCATCCGGACAGGGGAAACAATGCAAGTATACGCCCAGTTGGGTGGCCTCAGGCTTCTTGCTCTCATTGATTCAGGATCAACCCATAACTTTGTGGCTAATGGAGTAGTAGCCCGCACGTCTCTACAGCTACGGCCAGGGGGCAAAATGCATGTGACAGTGGCTAATGGTGATCGGGTACCATGTCCGGGTGTGTTCCGTGGTGCGCAATTTTGCATTGACCAGGAAACATTTTCTGCAGATTTTTTTGCTCTACCCTTGGCTGGATACGACATAGTCCTGGGAACACAATGGTTGGCTTCTCTTGGTCCAATTCTGTGGGACTTCAGGGCTCTGACCATGTCGTTTTGGCGTGGTGATCATCAGGTCTACTGGCATGGACAGCCAGGACTGCCTAGTCCAGCTCTTCGGACATGTACAGGGGATGATCTCATGCATAACCTCCTGGATGCTTTTGCTGCTGTATTTGATGAACCCAAGGGACTGCCACCTCCCCGAGCTCACAACCACAGCATCACGCTCCTCCCAGGGTCATTACCAGTGGTCGTTCGACCATATCGCTATCCAGCAGCACACAAGGATGAGCTGGAGCGCCAGTGTGCTGCAATGCTTGAACAAGGGATTATCCGCAGGTGTTCCTATGCATTTTCCTCACCAGTATTGCTGGTACGGAAAGCGGACAGTACTTGGCAGTTTTGCGTCGATTATCGCGCTTTAAACGCCATTACAGTCAAGGATGCATATCCTATTCCAGTAGTTGATGAGCTGTTGGATGAGTTACATGGTACTCGTTTCTTTTCCAAATTGGATCTGCGCTCGGGTTATCATCAGGTGCGGATGAGATCTGAAGACATTGCCAAAACTGCATTCCGCACACATGATGGACTCTACGAATTTCTGGTGATGCCTTTCGGATTATGCAACGCACCAGCAACATTTCAGGCGCTCATGAACGATGTCCTACGATCATTCCTTCGACAGTTTGTTCTCGTATTTTTTGACGACATACTCCTCTACAGTTTGTCCTGGACAGACCATCTTCGTCATGTCCGAGCCGTCTTGGAAGTTCTACACCAACACCGTCTTTTTGTCAAGCGCTCCAAATGCGCGTTTGGCACGAGTTCTGTTTCATACCTCGGCCATGTCATCTCAGCTGCGGGCGTGGCTATGGATCCGACCAAGGTGCAGGCGGTCACTGATTGGCCGGTTCCCCGCTCGGTGCGAGCAGTTCGTGGCTTCCTTGGGCTGGCAGGATACTATCGCAAGTTTGTCAAAGAGTTTGGGATAGAAGCTAAGACAGCATTCCAGGCCCTCAAAGTGGCAATTACTACAGCACCAGTGCTCGCGTTGCCGGATTTTGGCCAGCTGTTCATTGTTGAATGTGATGCTTCGACTCACGGATTTGGGGCGGTTCTTCTTCAAGAACAACACCCTTTGGCGTTCTTCAGCCGAATTGCAGCACCAAGGCATCGCTCTCTGGCGGCCTATGAGCGCGAGCTAATTGGTTTGGTCCTTGCTATTCGCCATTGGAGACCATACTTGTGGGAACGACATTTTCTGGTGCGAACTGATCATTTCAGTCTAAAGTTCCTACTTGACCAGCGTTTGGCTACAATACCTCAACATCATTGGGTAGGCAAACTTCTGGGTTTTGATTTTACCGTGGAGTACAAAGCTGGTACTGCCAACACCGTCGCAGACGCGTTATCCAGACGTGATACGAACGAGCCACTGCTCCATGTAATCTCTAGTTCCACCTTCGATTTTATCAATCGACTCCGCCAAGCCCATGACACTGATCCCTGTTTGGTGGCCCTTAAAATGAGATTACAGCGGGGCAACATCTTGCTCCATGGTCCCTTCTAGATGGTCTGGTGGCATTTCAGGGTAGGCTTTACATTCCACCAGAGTCACCGCTTTTGCATGAGCTTATTACGGCTATTCATGACAACGGCCATGAGGGTGTCCAACGCACTTTCCATCGACTGCGTCGCGATTGTCATTCTCCCAACCTCCGGCAAGCAGTCCAAGATTTTGTACGTGCGTGCACTACCTGTCAACGCTACAAAATTAATCATCTTCACCTGGTAGGGCTTCTGTTGCCCTTACCAGTACCGACGGCTGTATGGTCAGACATTGGTCTTGATTTCGTGGAAGCATTGCCACGTGTGGGCGGGAAGTCGGTAATTCTTACGATGGTTGATCGATTCAGCAAGTATTGCCATTTTATTGCCTTGGTCCATCCTTATACGGCGGAGTCGGTGGCTCATGCATTTTTTGCTGAGATCGTCCGGCTCCATGGAGTACCCCAGTCCATTGTTTCGGACCGAGATCCTGTTTTCAACTCCATCTTTTGGCGGGAATTGATGTGACTCATAGGCACCAAATTACACATGTCATCAGCTTTTCACCCGCAATCTGATGGGCAAACGGAGGCAGCTAACAAGGTTATTACCATGTATCTCCGTTGCTTCACGGGAGACCGTCCACGGCAGTGGCTCCGTTGGCTTCCGTGGGCAGAATATGTCTACAATACTGCCTACCAATCAGCACTTCGTGATACTCCGTTCAGGGTGGTATATGGTCGCGAGCCTCCGTCCATCCGTTCCTATGAACCGGGGGAGACACGTGTGGCAGCAGTCGCTAAAAATATGGCCGGACGGGATGACTTCCTGGCTGACGTCCGGCTACGTCTTGAGCAAGCACAAGCCACCTACAAGCATCACTATGACAAACTACACCGAGATGTTTAGTTCTCAGTGGGGGATTGGGTCTGGCTTCGCTTGCACCACCGATCTGTACCCACTCTGCAGGCATCAGCATCAGGGAAGCTACGACCTCGCTTCTATGGGCCATTCCGTATTTCGGCTGTCATCAATGTGGTTGCCTATCAGTTGGAGCTTCCTCCCCGAGCTCGCCTTCATGACGTTTTCCATGTGGGACTCCTGAAGAAGTTCATAGGCACGCCACCAGCAGCTCCACCACCCCTTCCACATATTCACCATGGGGCGGTGGTACCTGAGCCGGAACATGTTCTTCGCTCTCTGTTGGCTAGAGGTGTTCGCCAACGGTTGGTGCATTGGAAGGGAGAATCTGCGGCGTCCGCGACTTGGGAGGACGCCGACAGCTTCATGGACCGCTATCCGGATTACCAGCTCGAGGACGAGCTGCTCGTCGAGGGAGGAAGAGATGTCATGTGGGGAAGGCATTATCAACGCCGTTCCCACACATAGACAGAACATAGCTTCTGGAATACACTATAGGTTGTCTAGATAGCTTCTAGGACAAGCTGTAGGCTGTCAAGCTTATGTGACAAGCTAAAAAGGTGGTTAGGAATTCTGTTAGCCAGCTGTAATCAGCTGTTAGCTAGCCTATGGGCTATAAATAAGGGGTGTAATTGTCACTATGAGGGAACAAAGAACAAATACCCCAAACTTCTACCTCTCCTTCTTCTGCTTCCTTTATCCCCATTCTTCGGACACCATTTGGCAACCAGGAGCTACTCCTGGTGCCACCCACTCGCCGGAGCTACGGTCTCCATAGCAAAGGGAGTGCTGTCTTGGACCATAAGGTCCTTGACAACTTACTACAAAAAGTAACAGAGAATTTGAAAATGGAGGGGTACTAGCCAATCCAAGTATAGAGATCAATAGTCTTAGTATGGTAAATTCAGTGCTTACTAACCAGTTTATTAAATGAGCATTAAATGAGTGTTGTACACGCCATCTAAAAGTTCAGGAGGTCAGTGCTCACAGCACACGTACCACAGTTTGACTTTTAGCAAGAATCTTCTCACAGAGTCCAGTGTAATTCTGAGGCTTCCATCCATGTTCTCCTTGATACTAAAAAAACAAAGATTGCTCATTATGAGATGGAAAAGGCCATGACATTTTATTTAAAACAACTGCAAGCTAAATGGGATAATAAGTTAATAACTAGCACTAATTTCAACAGGTGCCACCAGAACAATAGCAGTTCAATGATACTTCCTAGATACATTTTCAAGCCTCCTAGTACAAATGTTTTTCAGGTGAAGAGAGGAACAAAATTCCAGAAATCATGCTGATATAATTTGTTCATGAGCCTGTGATTACTAGATTCTCCTATTCACAACATATGATAAAAAAAGAGTTCGAGCTGTCAACCATACCTGGGAGATCATACCAATTACAACAAGACGTCCATGGACTGCAAGTGCATTCAAGCATAAGTCAAACATTTCCCCACCGACAGATTCATATATGATATCAACACCTCTTGGAAATTCTTTTTTGAGAACCTGGAATCAAAGATTCAAAAGGTCACTAATTACTAAACTCTCACTGAGAACTAATAAGGGTCCTGTAAATGGGAATAGCTTACAGCCACATGAAAGTTGAAACTGATAGTAATCAGTTTCAGAAATACTCAGTAGTATAAATATTTTCTACATGTACATTACAACATAAATGTAATTAAACAATCCACAACAAACATTGGGCATTATCAGTACTTCAATAGCACATGAAACATTGCACGCATGGAACTCTTTAAGATTTAATAGCGGCAAGTAGAAATAAGGTATGGCCACAAAACAGACAAAATGTTTAACATTGGACTAGACAACATATTTGGATCATTTATGTCAACACATAAAGGAAAATGCTACCATGCTTAAAAACGTAATACAGTATAAATTATAGCAAAACTACATTCTATGCACTAGAGATACCAAAAGTGAAGCTCAAAGCAAAGCTTACATCTTTGATCTTTTCATTTCGGTAATTGATAACTCGATCAACTCCTAAGGTAGACAGAAGGGTAGCTTTACTTTCACCACCACATGTGGCAACAATCTTGTTGCCTGCTAGTTTTGCGAGCTAGTGAAGTAATAAAAAATACATTCAGCACATATGGTCATATGGATATGATTCAGGTTCAATAACAGCTGAATGCTGATAAACAGAGTAACATGTAGGCAGAAACATAAAACCGAGGATGATGACATTATGTGTCCTAGAAACATCATATATAATGCAGCAAAAAGTAATGAAAGGAGTCAAAACATGTCCCCAAGTGCTAGTTAACTACAAAAAACAAACTATGCATGTTCTAGCTAACATGAAACAGTTATCTTGTGGAAATTCCAAAATGAAATTTGATGCTTTATATTTACACCTCCTAGATAAACTATAGAAATAGGTGAGTAGCTGAGCATTGCATTATATCAAACAAAAAAGGCAGAGTAATAACCAAATGGTATCAGCTGACCTGGACAGCAAATTGCCCTGTTCCACCAGCAGCTGCTGTGACTAGAACAACTTGCCCTGATGTCATTTGGCCAGCCTAAAGGTGGCAGAAATAAACCCAAATCAGATAATGAAGTTATATTCCAGTAGACCAGTACTAAAATTAAAGTTTGATTCACCAAGTATGTAGCAAAGAAAGAAAAGGATGATGTACTAACCTTCTCAAGGGCAATTGAAGCAGTCAATCCTGATGTTAGCATGGCAACAACCTCTGGGTCTGGTCTTGGCACCGGAAGAAGATGCTTGGCTGGAACCTTTTGTCAGAAAGATGTAAAGACAAGGGCGAACTGACAGATGGATGCTCGGAATAATTCATTGAAAGAGTGGTGACAGTTGTTGGTAATTTAGTGTACAGCAATGCAACACAAATGCATAGGGTGCAATACCTGTGCGAATTCAGAATAGGTCCCAAAAGTCATAAGGGCTACAGGAGTACCAACTTTGATATGATCCACTGAATCTCCAACAGATGCAACAATTCCCACAGCCTACATAGGTTAGAAATTCTCATGAGAAGAAAATTATGGGAAAATAAAATATAGGGTTTATTTCAGAATATCTTAAAAACATTATCCAACATTGAGCATGCTATTAACAGTTTCACATGGAAATACAAGGACATCGGTCACCTCAAAACCAGCATCAAATGGAAGGCGTGCAGCAGTTTCTTTAGCAGTGCCACTGAAATAACGCCCAGAGCTGAAGTTAACCTGCAAAGCACCATTAAAATCTTTGGAAGGTTAATCAATCGGAAATCAAGAAGAAAACAATTGGAAACACCAACCCAAGAACTTACATCACTAGCATTTACACCAGCGTATATTATTTTAACTAAAGCACTGTGTGGTTCAACAGGCAATCTCAAGCGCACACGATCAAGCCTCGTGGCATTGCGGAAATTATGGCTGAGTGTATGAACAACTCTACAGGATC
Organism: Zizania palustris; assembly: GCA_019279435.1. Lineage (NCBI taxonomy): Eukaryota > Viridiplantae > Streptophyta > Magnoliopsida > Poales > Poaceae > Zizania > Zizania palustris. The sequence goes on along the minus strand of JAAALK010000287.1, from coordinate 23,564,117 downwards.
ATCATCAAGAGACAGTCATTAATCAAATAAATGTCATTTCATGTCATATTGTAAATTTTGCAGTCAGAAACATAAAAAGGGGAATGCTATTGACTTATTGGGATCGGAGGAAGTTTCCAAGGTGTAAAATATAAAAAGTGGCAGCCAATATATTACAAAATGAGACATTCTAGGTGATAGAAAACACAGATTCCAGAAAATCACATAGATAATCATCTCTAAGAAACAAGCATTTCACAGGGAAATCCATGGAGTATAATCATTATTATTTTTGCTGGGTTATCCACTGTTTCACTTGCACATAACAAAAAGATTTTTTGAAATCGGTCAGGATCTCAATTGCCTCAACACTAAACCAGACACTGCAGTCTGGCCTTTAGAATACAATGATCAGTTAGCTTTTCCAAAGAAGGATGGACTGGATGGTAAAATGTATCTGATGGCGTTGGGTGCAATGTAGTATAGTGCAGGCATGAGGCACCTCTTTTATTATTTTTCTGCTGGCAAGTGTTGCATCATTATGAAAAGGCATATGCTCAATAGTTTTTCATTTTCTGTTTGAGGTATTAACTCAGTGGTTTCAACCATTTTAGGGAAGGACTTAAAATGAAAAACTAATAAAATATTGGGACAAGTTGTTATTTACTTGAGAATGTTGCAGAATTTTTTTTAAAAATATATATAAATTATAGCATACCAGGATAACTTACATTTTCTCATAGAATTCAGGGGTTTGAATGATAGGGAAGTTATTCTGTGTTAACATCCTTTTTGACTTGGGGGGATTAATCATGTACTTTCTTTGTTCCTCTGGTGTTGGCCAGTACTCCATCCCTCTTCGTTTAGTTATCCAAAGGCAAGCACCAGCCTTGCTTTCATCTTTAATAAGTTCAAATGTACCTAATCCAAATGAAATGGGTTCTTTTCAGGTGATCAAAAGAAAGGGGAAACATAAAATGTAACACACCACAGTAGATAACGAAAGTTGCATAGGAGTATTACCTGTAGGCTTGAGAAGTTAGGTCCCTAATGTAAGGAAGCCAACTAGTCAAGGCAAGCCAAAACAATACCTACTAGACAGGGATCTAACATAGGTACAGGGACCTATCCCAAGAAAAGGTATATCCATTTTTTACAGACTAGGCTTTCAGGATTTGGATATTTGCACATCAGTAAAACCTACCCCATATTTGTGATATCCTCTTATTGACATTCCATTCACATTCAATTGCTGATGTGTTTATCTATGGATATGTGAACAGAGTATTGATGATATATATGATTTAGTTTCATTCATTTAAACCAAGGATTGCAGTGGGAAATGGCATATCTTTTGTCAGTTGATAATCCCTCCAAAAACAAGTTGCTTTTAAGTTTAAGGATCTATTTGTATAGTTCTCGATCTCAGGGACCAAAGTTACATAACCATGGAAGTTTATGGAAAATGTTTACAGATGTCTACGTTCAAATCAACATGTAAAAGTATAAAACATCACATCTCAACAAAAATACTAGAATCATTCATCAAAATCTTAAACATACCTGTATAAACTATGACACACAAATTATGGTCAAAAGACTAAAAGTCGACAACACACATACCTGCAGGTTAAAAAGATCAGAAACAACGTACCATTAACAATATCTTCCATCTTCAAATATCCACCAGTTGCATCTATTATTCTATGATTTAGTTGTTCTGCCATATTAGTTTGAACAAACTGCATATATCAAAACCATAAAATATGTCATGTTTAATAATATATTAATAATCATGGAGCAGTGTTTCCTCCGCACCATCCAACTATTAATCATAAGATAAAATGATAGAACAGTTTGTTTATGATAAATTTGGGGCAATTGTGAATTTGTGACTTGAAAGGCTTTGCTGTGTTGTTGTTGTGAATTTGTGACTTGGAAATTAACTTTCCCGATATCCACGATTTTTTCCCATAAGGATTATCACGAATTTTGCCCACTTAATTGATTTTACCTGTGAGCTCAACTACATGTCTATACAACACTGCAACAATTAAAAAAGGAAAGTTATATAAGATTACAATTTTAATGGGTGTGTGGACAGCCATATGGATATCTGTTCCTGGTCCTTGAGAATCGAGGTAGAGACCAAGTGCCTCCTTTTTAAAAATGAAACAGTACGGGAGTGCCCTACAGAAAGCTTTATCTGATCATTCTAATAAATTTTCCAGGTAATAAGAACTTGTGTAGTTATGTTAATGGTGAGCACAGCTGGATGTGATGTCTGTTGTACCATCATCATGTTAATATTCTGATATACTACCAAACCTACCAGCAAATTCACAAGTTTAGGACTGAATACATATACTTCTCATGCTAGAGTAACAAGTCAACTACTCAACTGTGACTATGAGTCAGACAATGATAGAAAAAAATAAATATTTCATATTTGCCTCCAGTAATGTCATAATGTGATATATTCATACCTCAGGGCAGAGTGCATTGACACGTACACCTTGGCGTTTTAATGGAGCAAGTGATCTTGTAAACATAACAACACCAGCTGCAAGACAGATATATATGAGATAACACAGTGATACAATGTGCACACATATCATACAAAATATAAAATGAATATAGAGGTAATAATGGAAAACATTGTTGTGCAGCACTTGTTACATTAGCAAAATATGAGATCATGTACAAATTGTGGTTGCAAAGTATCTTGAAGTGCATATTATTTTGCACAAGTAAATAGTAAAATTATGATCCAAATTGACCTTTCATCGCAACTGCAATCTGCCCAAAAAAGAGAGAAGAATAATATACGGGATCATATATGCACCTTTCGTCCCACTATATATGGGATCAAAGTTCATAGGATAAAGGCCTGCAGCTGAACCAATATTTATTATGACACCAGGCTTCTTCCCGGATCGCATGATTTGACTCTGGTGAAAAAAAACTCAAATCATAAGTAGATGTGCTGTTTGCATGAAGTAAAAAATAAATGATGTGCTGACTATTTATAAATGTTTTGAAGAAAAAAAAAGCACAATGAAGAATCCAAACTCCAATAATATGTTTGATTTGTCAGTTGTCATTGATCCAAAATGCTACCTAGTTCTCTCTCAAAGAAAATTATGGACAGGTTGCATTATGAGAGACTATCACCTCTTAAGTCTTAAATTCATCCAATAATGATAGGTGATGTCATAGGTAGTGGGCTAGGGCTGTTAGGCCCAGTCTGCCTGAACAGTACCGTGTGGGTACTGTAGCATGAATAGTACTCGTAGGTACTGTAGCAATAATTAGGTATTTGATATTTTAAAAGGTAAGGTTATATTAGATTAGATTGAGTTCTTAAAGGTAAGATTAGATTGAGTCTTTGAAAGGTAAGGTTAGATTAAGTCCTATTAATTTTAGTTAGGAATTAGATATAGAGATTATATTAGTTTCTATAATAGGGATTATTTTCTTAGCTGTCATGTTAGTTCTCCCTATATAAAGGGCCCTCTTGTAATCAATTGATAAGCAAGAAAGAAAAAGTCTAATTTCTCATCCCAATGTTCTTCTCTCTCACTTAAAGTCTACTCTCATTCCTAGCAACCGCCGCCGCCCGGCTATCTTCCTGACGGTGTTTACCCTGTCATGGGTTCAACCCATGATAGGTGAAAACAAAGACAGGGAAAAAACTAATACCTCCTCTATTCCACAAAAGGATCAATAGATACCAAAAGCATAGGAGCATTTAGTATATTTTAATACATCTATAAATAGTAGATGGTCATATAGAATTGTTACTTGGTGTAGGCCTGTAGCATTAATAGATGGGGAATTTGATCATATACCCACCCTTTAGATGGAAATTGAGGATTTACCCACCACATCTCAATGATATGTAGGGTCCACATAGGTCAATGACATGTGGGCCAGTAAGGTAAATCCTCAATTTCCATCTAAATGGAGGGTTTATGATCAATTTTTCCTTAATAGATTGAGTAATTGAACCGAATGAATTCTGTTTAAACAGTTAATGGTGGACTTACTGCAATGCGAGTACCATCAACAACAGCAACAAGGTTAACATTTACAGCATGCCTCCATGTGCTAATTCCATCAGATTTATCATCATAAACTAATGTTTTGATGGCAATTCCAGCACAGTTGATGCAGATATCTAGTCCACCATATGTGTCCACATGTTTCCTGAAGGCAGCAGAAAGACTACCTACATAAGAACACTGTGAACATTAGGATCATGGCAAACCAGAAGTTCAACTGTTCAAGCAAAATTGTCCTTTAAGTTAACAGTTGAAAGTTGAAACCATACTGCAAATAATCACAAATCTAAAAATAAAATAAATCGCAATGGTATAATTACAACAAGAAATCATGAGTTCCATACCAACAAGATATAAAGGATTCCGAGCTCTCACACACAAAAAAGGAAGGTATGAATAAATCACAGTTACAGTTGGCTTTCAAAGAGTCACACTTTGCTAGTTCCTTATGTCAACCAAATCTTGTAGTTACTTTAGTCCTGACATGTGTTCAGTGTCAAAAGCTCTAAAAACCATGAAAAAAAGCTAAAGTGGTATGAAAAATGTTGTACACAAACAAATTAATTGACCTTCTTACCTGCATTTGTAACATCACATTTAATAAATATAGCAGATGGAACTTTAGGATCTCCATGAAACTTTTTGTTTTCATTTTGAACTAATGAAGCAGTTTCTCTTCCATTTTGTTCAGAGAAATCAACAATAGTCACAAATAGACCCTTCTGTGCAAAAGCAAGGCAAAGTGCTTTCCCTGCAAAAATTAAAAAGAACACTGTGTCAATGCATTAAAAGAATCTGCTGGAATTGTTATCCTACAGAAAACCAATTAAATCATGGATGAAACAAAACAATGCTTCACAAATTTGATACTGACACTGAACAAACAACAGGATTTATTTATATTCACCGTATAAAATCCAGAATCTACAAGGTGACAATTTGCTGCTTGAAATTATGCATCACCCCCAAGTACCAAATCAAAGTACAACTATACAAGGAAACATGCTGGATGTTTTTAGTGGAGCGTGAAAATCTGAGCTACCCTGCTATCTTGTAACAAGAGACTAGTCTTTCCTTAGTATTCTATACGGGCATAGCAATCATACACGAAAGTTATCTTGTCGGTGTGCAGTTCATTGTTCAAAGTTCATTTTTGTTCACTCTGACTAAACACAACCGTTTGCCCATTAATTGAACCATAAGCAGCACAGTTACAAGTCTTCAACACCCTCCATTTGCAAGTTGCAAACATTACAGAATGCTTTCCGGACAGGCACCCATCACACGGATCAGTGGATCATCACCTCCAATCCAAGCACCACTCACTTCTCAGACCATATAACAGATCCCCCAAGAACAGTGTACAAAATCAGGTCAACCAGCCCGTGAGTCATGGGAACATCAAACATCACCCAACCAGCAGCGATCGTCCCTACTCCCTAACACACGTAGAAACATCAAGGCGCGTGCCGCCCGCGCCAGGACCGTGGGTTTATTGAACCGGACGTGCCGAGAGTGAGAAAGCGAGAGAGACACGAAAGAGAAGAGGCGATCCGCACCGATGCCGGAGCCGCCGCCGGTGACGAGGGCCGACATCCCGGGCTTCAGTTCCATCTCTCCGGCGGGTATGGGAGGAGCGGGGAGTACGGGAAGCTCGGCCGGCCGGCCGGCGAGCAGATGGAACGGGAGAGCTGGGGTCTGAGTTGGGCGAGGAACAAGGCGGAGGAGGGGGAGGGGGGGAAGGAGGGAGGGAGGGAGTCAAGGAAAACGATGCTTTATCGCGTACTAGCTATTGTGACCAAATGACCAAACCTTGCACGTCAGTCTTATGACTCAACAGTTTATACGAAGCGAGTTTGTTGTGTTGCCAGTTAGACTTGAAAGCTTCACAGGGTGAAGTACTCTTACACTAAAAGATATATATAAATAAGATGTCGAAAAGATTGTAAATCAATATATTAAAAAGTTTAAATACCTCTTAAACTATAAAACCATTTAATTAGCTCCTATAAATTTGAAAACTAGTTTATTACGCACAGATACGACAAACTGAGTAAAAACATGTTTTCACGGAAACACACGGTAGGTGTTCAATGAAATACCGAAGTGTCCCGTCCACTCTACGATGGCCCCTGCATGCTGGTTGTGCGTCCGTCATAGTCAGGGATGGTAATCCTACCCAATTACCTATTTTACCTATGATTAAAAATCCCATTAGGATCAAGTATGCTTCTAATTTTATACTCGATTAATAAATGGGTACGGGTATGAGTATCGATTACCCATACCCATTTACCCAATTATATTTAATATAAAAATAAATCCTAAACTCTAACTTCTCTCTTCCTCTTCTCTTTCCACTCTTCCTCCCACCTTAGCCGCCAACCCACCACCCTCTCAATCCCTCTTCCCTTCAAGATCTACACGGCAAAAGATCTAGCATCTATCCGGGCGGCCAAGCGGGCCCGCATAGGTATATAGCGTCGGTGTCCCAAGCACCACTGTCACCCGTGACTGCATCTGCGCGTGGGGCAACCCTGAGCCCCGAGCGTCGCTCCACGCGCCTCCCTGCGCCGACGTCCTGAGCGTCGCCCCGTGTTGACGTCCCACCGTCCCAAGCGTCGCTCCTTGCGCTACCATCATTGTTGCTACCACCTTGCACGTCGCTCTGCCACTTACACGCCCTCTGCCGCCGCTACCCCCCACATGTCGTTCTACCGCTCGCGTGCCGTTATGACTTCATGGCGACAACCACAGAAGTATTTCATCAAACACCTTACACACGACATTTTGTTGTGCCACAACGGTGATAGTTCTACAATAAAGTGGTTTTTAAATTATCAAAGATAATTAAATTGTTTTATAGTTTAGATGTTATTTAAACTTTCACGTTCAAAATAGTAATTTATATTTTTCCTAAGTTATCTATCGGAGAAAATGCTACGGTATGTAGCATTAGATGTGAGAGCCTTACTAAAAAAATCAATATCCAACCACCAAACTAAAAATATAAAAAAATAGTATGATTTAATTTAGGGGAGTGATATCTGTTTATATTTATAGAACCTATATAAAAAGGTTCGTCGAGTGCCCGATAAAAAACACTCGGCGAACCTCGCTTTACCGATAATGAGTTTGTCGTGTATACTTCGCCGAGTGTAGCACTCGGTGAACCTTTCGCCGAGCACAAAAGAGCTTTTGCCGAGTGACTTAGGCACTCGGCGAAATCCTGTTCTCCCGTAGTGTATACCTTATCTTTGTTTTTTAGCAATATCTTTTCAATATATGAAATTAGCACCAAATAAAAAAAAATCCATTACACACCCTCTTATTACAAGCAATCTAAAAACTTATCCGTTGTATCTCCATTTTATAGTTTACATAAACAATCGCCGTCCAAATCAATATACATGGTTTGAGTGGGACCTTTCTATTATCCTTAATTTTATTTTAAAAAAATTAGTACATTTTCCTAATACATCTGAAGTATATAAATATTTTTATCTCTTCTACCGCAAAAGAAAATTTGTTAACTGCCCCAATTGTTAAATAAAATTACAAGGAATTTTTACTCTTATACAACAGAGTTGAGTCGTGTTTACTTTTTTGTTACGTTATGTGTGTTTAACAACTGAGTCCTACATGTCATACCCTCGTGTGGAACAACATGTCATACCCTCGTATGGAACAAAAGAGTAAATTCCACCAACTTACGTGTGACATAAATACAAATCTCCCAAAGTTTATATAGTGTGTGGATGACGATTGACAAATATTCGCTAATGTCCTCTCGCGCGACTGAGGATGGGGGATTTAATTATTTGTCACTCTTAATATATGAGTGACAACAAAATTGTCATTCTGAGTCACTGACATATGGGGTCACCTGAGTCAGTCACTGTGGTCCATTAATTGACACATGAAGAAAGTGAGAAATAGTTAAATTATCCGCTGAGTACGGCGGCGAGCCCGCGAGCAGCCAACGTCCACTCCATCGACTGCGACGAGCACGTGCTACTGCCACCTCTTGATTCCTTGCCCGCCCCTCTTGATCTCCTTCCCTCTCGGGCGCTGCGGAGCGACAGCCCCGGCGACACCCCGCCGCGAGTGTGGCCGATAACTAACCCGTTGATCATGGCGGGTCCAGCGGAGATGGCGGGGCTGGGTAGTGTGAGCAGCGGCAGGCAACTCGGTTTCCCCGCCCGAGCGGAGTGCACGCACGATCGAGTCGGTAGCAATGGCGACATCCTGCTAGAATCTAGATCGAGGTAAGTGGGGATACCCAGTCACCCAGATCCGACGTGCGACGCAGAGGAGAGGGACGAAGTGAAGGGGGGAGGCGGAGCCCTGGATCCTGAGCGGCCGCGGTTGGTCGGTGACCTGGGGGCTTGCTAGCTCCGAAACAGCAGCACACCGATGGGACTTGGGAGGATTTCAAACGGTGGCAATGGCTCCATAGGCCATAGCCATGGCGGCCCCTTGACGGCGCGGAGGAGTTCAGACGGTGGCAATAATGGCTCCATAGCCATGGCGGCCCCGTGAGCGCTCGGAGGAGTTCAGACGGCGGCGATGGCTCCCTATAGCGGTGGAAATGCAACGATGGCACAAGCTAAGACGATCTGGAGGATGACCTCGGAGCCAACGCTGATTTCTAAGTAATATTTCTAATGTTGTTTGTTCTGAGACTGCCAGACTGGTCAATCAACCTGTCCATGGAGAATTAGCATACTAACCTCTACATCCGAACATCCGTTCTTCATCCTAGAGCAGGGTAATTTCAACATCCTTCTCCTTCATCCTAGAACAGGGTAGTTTTAGTTTTAACACCATTCTCCTGTTATTTCTGATATAGTTCATAGAAACATGGCCGGAGTTGTTAATCAGAGATTCTGGGCAATGAGATCCTCTCACACTGTCCCATTCTTCCGTTGCTACTGAAATATTGGCTTTAAACTACACGACAGAATAAAGCACATGACAGTTTACTTCCTTTTTAATCTGTCACTGTTAACAGGAGTAGTTCTGAGTAAGGATTTTATGACCATAATCCCTTGAATGTTCTCTGCAGGTTCGGGTGAATTGCTCCATGCTGAACTGCTGATTGAGTTGTCACCTGCTATAATGGTAGATTCAGATCTAGATTTGCGGAAGAACTTCTGTGTTTTTAGTGGGCTTGTTACTTATTGGCCTACTCCAGGAGTCCAAGTCTCCTCTGAGTCACGCCGGCAACTGCCTAGATTTCCCCTTGTGCGCCACCTTGCCGAAGCTCACGCCGCCTGCACGCCTTGTCAAGCTGACGCCGCGGGCACGACGAAGCTCCCACCGACGCCGTGCGCACGCCGAACGGCCGAAGCTCCAGAATCTTGCCGACGCTGCGCGCATGCCTGCTCTTCGTCTTATATTCTTATCTTACATGAAGTAGAAGTGTTGCACTGCTGCCGATGCTCACTGTTTGCATCATGCATCTCACTCACCTACTATGAGACTAGTTCGCCTAGATGATTTATGACAACTAGGTTCGACTAGGTTCGACTAGGCCTGCCATTGGGGAGGGTATGGATATACCCATACTTACCCATATTCATATCCATATTAAGCCTTACCCAATCTTACCCTCCCCAATTCTCCATTACCCAAAATTCCCCATATCCATTGGTTAATGGGTAAAATATAGTATTGTAAATAAAACATAATTGGTTTATTTATCCATACCCTCCCCTCCCCAATTCTAATTGGATAATATCCATACCCTCCCCACTCAAAATGGGTAAAATAATTTTTACCCATACCCTCCCCATTCCTTATGGGTATGGGTTTGGATAATGGGTAAGGATACCCAATGGCAGGCCTAGGTTCGACTCAGACGATTTGTAAACATTAGTCTAGAATGACCGAGGATCTTTTTGTTATGGCTCCAACAACATATATAGCATGGTACGATTCAGCACCGGGAGATTTGATCATATATTCTCTCTTTAGATAGAAATTAATGATTTATCTTTTATATCTCATTGATATGTATGATCTATTTAAATCAATAATATATTGACCAAAAGAATAAATTCTTAATTTCTATCTAAAGTGAGGATATATGTTCAATTTTTTATTTCACCACTATCGATGGCTATACACAACAAAATCAATAAATCATTACATACGAGTAAACACTATGGAATGTTAATTTATACAGTGTTGGATGGGCACAAATCTCCTAGTAATATCACTGTCATCACATAGAGCTCCAATATTGGAATGCAGGAGTCTAATAGGATTTTCTTACGCAGTTTACTTTCTCCTAATTTTTTTTAAAAGCGTTCCATAGAAGTCCTCACCAGTTAATGCTCAAGGGAGATTTGCTATTGTCGTTCTAACTAATATGTAATTGACCCAAATGATTAGACATGCTATTATCACTGCCGGAGGACAATATAATCGATGTATCATCTTTAAAATAATAAATCGTTAATTTCCCTTTAAATAAGACAACAATTGTATCGACCTCCTCTTAGGTAGTGTTTGGTTTTGTGTACGACGAGGAATGAAACAGGATGGTTCGGAATCATCTCATTCGCCAAAAAAATCAGTACCACGCGGTTCAGCATCTATAGGGAATATTCTGTTTCTAGGGATCGTTTGTTTCCACTTGATTTACCTCATCTCTCGAACCAAACATTAGTATCACCCCATATCAAAAACTGTTCCGTTTTGTTCTTCCTCGTACAGAGAACCAAACATGCATACCGAGTAAGAAAGCCATATCTACGAGCTTATTTGAACTACTTCGCTCCACCGAATTCTGCTTAATTCTATAAAATCCACTTAAGAATAGATTTAGAACAAAGTTGTTACTCTAATGAGAAATGATAGAAATTATAGAATTTGATAGGAACGCAGTATTTTACCCATAACACGATCAAAGAATATACATGTGTACGGCTCTGATGTACTCGACGTAGCTGAATTGATCTGCTTAATTACTTTGAGTCCTGAGACTGAGAGCGACTTGCATTGCCAACTCGTTCTCATCAATCGGAAGAATGCATTAGCAAAAGAGTGGTCTTTAATTTATGGACTTTCCACGTACGAGTCTCAGATTGCTACCAATTTCATATCTTTTTAATTTTACTACTTATCTATAAAACCATCTTGAACCGCCGTACATTCTGTGGAAAGATGGAGAACTTGTACCGTAACTATTATCCTAATTCCTACCCTGTTTCTCCAGCATTCCAGCTATGTCCGGCTGCTGGAGTGTGTACGTTAATTGGCCCATATATATGTGCACACATCTTGTCGCCTATATATGCTATAACAGATGAAGCAACTATTCAGATCACCCGATTGTACAACTTAACATCAGTTTCAACTGCTGGCCAAAGAATTCAGGGACACAGCGACAGATCACTCAGCTCTCTCTCATTACAACAATCCGGTAAACTTCCGTCGGCCAAAATCGATGGAAGTTAGTTCTTTTCTAATGGAAGAAGCTAACTTCCGTCGGCAAAAAGCTAACTTCCGTCGGCATTTAGCGGACGGAAGCAGGTAGATGGAAGTTAGCTAACTTTCGTTAGCTTCACGTGGCCGACAGAAGTTAGCGCCGAATTCTGCCACGTCAGCAGAGGCGTGCTAACTTCCATCGGATTTGGCTCTAGCCAACGGAAGTTAGCCTTTCTACCCACATGGTCGAAAGCAGCTAATTTCCGTCGGCTTTGGCCCTAACCGACGGAAGATAGCCTTTCTGCCTACATATGGCCGAAAGCAGGGAGTACGAAAATTTCATATTTTCTTGTAGTGTCTCTAGAGCGTAAATAATGACAGATCACTGGGAGTACGAAACAACAAGCAGGGATGGAACACGTGCAAATAAAAAAACAGCGAGGTGGCCGATGGATTACTATGCAAAAGTTTAGTATCCATTTGGTATTCAAAAGTTTAGTCCCATCAAATCAGATGTTTGGATGTTATTTCGAAGTATTGAATGTAAACTATTTACAAAACCCATTTATAATCAGTGGATTATTCACGAAATGAATTTAATGAGCCTAATTATGCTATGATTTGATAATGTGATGCTACAGTAAACATTTGCTAATCATAGATTAATTAGGTTTAATAAATTTGTCTCACGAATAATCCTCCGATTTTGCAATTATTTTTATAATTAGTTTACGTTTAATCGTTCAAATTGATGTTCAAACATCCAATGTGACGCAGACTAAACTTTAGTTCAGGGAACCAAACGCCTCCTTAGTCGGTATCACATCGAATATTTGGACATTAATTTGAAAGATTAAATGTGAATTAATTATAAAAATAATTACATAATCAGAAGATTATTCATTAAATAAATTTATTATGTCTAATTAATCCATGATTAACCGATGTTTACTGTAGCATCACATTATCAAACCATGACGTAATTAGGCTAATTAGGTTCGTGTCGTGAATAATCTACTGATTATGAATGAGTTTTATAAATAATCTATATTTAATACTCTAAAATTAATAACATACAAATAAACATCCGATGAACTAAACTTTTGGACTAAAAACTCATACTAAGACCATGCAACTAATAACACACACGCTAACGTACGGTACACCGGCCGGACCGAAACAACAGCTCACCTACTGGGATTTGTACGCTCTACCTCACACTTGGGCAACGGCGAAGACAAAATCACATGCACAGATTAAGCTTTAGGGCTATATATAATTAGGCTTAGAGAACACAGTAACAACGAATCCTTTTCCTGATCAGGAATACATACACCGGTAACGACCGTACGTACGTTGTATATCCCAACAATAATAATGTATACATAGAATGCATCAGAAGTCTTGTGTAAGCAGCCAGCATGCATGCATCGGTCACGGGCTAGCTGCACGACATGCCTTGCACACTTCACATGTTTCTAGCTATTCACGTGACATTTATATATTACTAGAATGCTATTAATTGTTGATTAATTAGTGTATATTGTTCTTGATTGACAATACTAGAAACAAAGAGGAATTAGTACGTACGCCATCTGAATATAGATGTTTAAAATACACAATAAAATATAAACGACTTTTTTAGATATCCTTATATAAAAGTCTAAAACAACTTGATCTGCGGAACAAAGGGATTGAAGACAAGGAATCTTGTGTAAGACATGCACCGCCGGCTGCACATATCTTTTACTTCACATATTTCTAGCCATTTACATTAGTAGCCTATCCGTGCTATTGTCACGATAAAAATTAAAAGAAATAACATCATAAAATATTCACACGATAACAAATAATTCATGCATAATAAACAGTTGGTAAAACACAATATTCATAGCTAACTTTGCAAAGATAATATGAATTATTGTTATTATTATATATAACCTGAATTTATTTTCATGGATGCTTATTTTTAATTTTAATTTGATATAAATTATAGTTTCTAAGTAACTTGAATTTAGGTGTGTATTTAGCAAGAAAGCAAGGAAGGAAAGTGAATTAATCTTACAAACAGTATATTTAATTTTTTTAAGAAACCACAATTTTCATACGGTTTAATTGTAACCGTGAGTTTACGTAAGAAATACAATAAGGAAAGCTAATGACGAATTTAAGTAAGAAATAAATTGAGAAAGGAAACAAATGAACCAAAATTTATATGGTATATCACCCATATTTATTTAGTAGGTACATGTATGATTTAGAATTAATTATAGATGCCATGTAAATTTACATGTCAAGTGACTGTGTACACATTTAAGTAAAAAACAAAAATAATTAAGAAATAAAATAATTTGTATGAGTGATCAATATAAGATGGAAGGTGGTATAAAGAAAAACACTTGTCATACAACGAGTATTTATCGTACGAACGTACAAACTATCTTTGACACGGACAAACGGTTAGAAAATGCTCTCAAGAAAGCTTGGAAAACGAAATGGCTACTCAAATTAATGGAAGGAAGCAGGCAGGCATGGACAGGAAGAAGAGCACAAAAAGACGAGGGTCCATCCGTCCATCTATATACAATGTATGCCATAATGCCAATCATATGGCCGGCCGCTGCAATCAAACAAACCTCAAACTTTAACCATGCATGCATGTGATCTGGGTCACATCCTCCAGAGACTGATTCAAACAACAGGTGTTGCACTCAGGCAGTGTCCTACACTCATGCAGTCATAATCTCCACTAATCAGATAATATATCTAATCTGATCTATCTTCATCTACATGTTTTGTGTACAACATATGTGTCTATGTTTTTTATTGTATTATAATTTTTTAGGTAGTGTTTAGTTAATTGGTTATCCCTACGTCATTCTATTTAGACAATTATTTTGTTGGAGGGTAATGATAGATGAGATGATTAATTAGAGCAATATTTCTTCACTGTGTTAGATGAAGAAATCCAGAAGAATTTGCTGTCCCCTCAAATCTAAAATTTTAGTTATATATGGGTTCATTTATGGTGCCCGTTACCTTCTCGGGAGGTAATAGTTAAACAAATATCTACCTTTGATTAAATATATTTAAAATAATTAATTAAAAAATAAAATGAGTTAATTGACTTGATTATAGAAAGTATTTTACATGTGTGTCGCTCGTATTGAAAGTTTGTTGATTATTTCATTTTTCTAGTGCATGCGGCAATTAATCTGCTAACATACAAAAAAAAGTAATTAATTATTAAATGTATGTGGGCCTGCACAATGTTATATGACATATTACCTCTAAAGGGTAATAGATCATCGACCATCCATAAAATATGAAGACACCATAAAATTCTTCTTATATATATATCAACCGGAGCATATTAAATTTAGGTTTATCACATCTAAAGTTATATTGATGTAATCAAATAAAAAATGACTTCATCACATTTACCAACTAAATAAAAGTGTAACATGAATAGTCCCATCCCTAAAGAAATAGATAACCATACATATTTGATCCATGCATGCTGATGTATTATAGATCAGCAGCTTCTGTCTGCACAGTACCCTAGCTAGCTATCCTTCTTCCTCTGAATCTCTTATCATCAATCTGGGGCCACTAGTACATATGACAGGTTGGAGTGTCTCAAGATCGCCGCAACCGTGCAAACGAAGACATGTTCCTGCTCGAGTTGTCTACAGTGGCACCCGTGGACTCGATCGATCTAACGCCAGTCGACGACGCCGGCCAGTGGCTCATCACAGCTCGTACGTACGTGCATGCATGTGCCGCCGGCTGCCGTTGGATTGATAGATGCTCCAATTTGATATATATATATATAGCTACAAGTAGTACACGTCAGAGGTTTTTTTCTCAACAGTTTTGACTGCTTTAATTTCTTCCCTTCCATGCATCCATGACAAAACAACATTCACTACTGTATATATGGACTGACCAATGCAAAGACAATCTAGTCTAGTTTTAATTGGTCGGTTAATTATCAATATTGCCTTTGGGTTGTTGGGGACATGGCATGATGGTCAGTGTGGAGATACGGGTGCATCTACATGTCAAGAGATGTGCACACATTGAATGCCACCAATTGAGCTATAGTGCCCATTAGCTAGCTAGCGTGTGCATATATATATATATGCATACATGGTCCACGCCAAATTATCACAAAAATTAATAACGTGTCATCTCAGATCGACACACTCTGCTGTTGAGACTTGCTTGGGATGCATGCATCAACCACTTCATAAAAATTCAACTAGAAACTCAACCTATATATATTTTTCTCAATAAACAAACTAGTTTTGATAGTAACTAAAGTGATAAACAAACTAGTTAAGATGATAACAATACTATACAATCTATTATAAGTAATGTATACCGGTATCAGTTGTATCAAATCGAAAATAAAGATATATCATTGTCGATTTCGAAACCAGCACTAATGTAATATTGCACTATCAGTACCGATTCCGGACCACTAATTAATCGGTTTTGGGAGGCATGGCACTAGAGCATCTCCAAAAGATTACCCATATGATTACTTAAATTTGAATTTAGGTATTTTGTGAAAAATTAAGCTTCGAGAGTTCCCCTAAATGAGTCCATTTCCTAATCCATTCCCTAAATCGCCATTCATCTCTCTCAAATATAGGATTAGTTTAGCAAATCCCTATTTTCATTTGTACATATATTTTTCTTGCATGTGCATTATTTCCCTCCTTATGTGTTATTATAAGTTAGATGATGGGGAAATATCCTGTGCAATCACTTATATTGGTGCAATCGTGCAATCAAGCGATCTAGTGCATCCACCTGAAACCTAGTATTTTTTTACTTTTTAACCCCTTTCATATGTAACCATTGGATCACTTGATTAGATGCACCAGATCACTTGATTGCACGATTGCACCAAATGAGTGATTGCACAATATATTTTCCCTTGATACACATATTTGAATGCATTATAGTTTTACACAAAATTATTACATATTATAACCCATATTTGTAGGTTTTAAAAAATAGGAATTGAGATTATAGGGAAACTATTGTAGATTAATTAATTTTTAGGAAAAGATAGAGTTTAGAATGATGCCTATATGTGATTTAGGGACTAAAAATTAGGAATTCTATTGGAGATGCTTTAATCAAATCCGCCTCCCTAATCTTTCTTCCGCTACAGCTGTCGTGAGCACAAACCCTACCACAGATCGAGAGCCATGGAAACGCCACGGCCGCGGTCACCACCTCCGCCTCCTCTTCCTCCTCCGCTACTGTTCAAGCCAACCACACCTCGCTCTCCCCCGCCACCACTCCTCTCCCCCTCACGCGACCTATCCTTCGCCTTCTCCATCTCCTCACCGCCGACGCCTCCCGTCCAGCTCTGCGCCCTGCCGCTCGCTGCCGCCGCCGCCGACATGTCCCGCACGCCGCTCGGCCGCGTTGGCAGCGACCTCAGCCACAACAACTACGCCAAAGCAAGCCACCACCGTCAAACCGCGAGCAGCAACGGCAGCAGTAGCGGCAGCAAGGAGAGGGACAGGGAGTACAAGGCCAAGAACAAGGCGTCGTCCCCTTTCTTCTCCAGCCTCGGCAGCTCGTGGAGATCAGGAGAGAGCAGAGACACAGCGGCAGCGGGGAAGGCAGAGGAGGAGGCCAAGAGGAAGGCGAAGGCGAAGAGAGGGCTGGACGTGGGTCTGATACTCTCTCGATCTTATTGTTTATGTAAATATGTAATTAAGAACAGATGAGTATACGAATAGTATCTCTCTTGAGAGTTGAGATTATCTATCCCTGTGTTTGGAATTAATCTGGCATATTCTATTAGAATTATACTTTAAGTGTATTTAGACAAGAGTATTACTACAAAGCTGGGTACTATAGAGAGTAGTAGGGATGGTGTCAAATAAAAAAACTTGCACGTTCCGTGCAGACTTGTATACAGAGTAAATGTAAGAAACACTTTTAAATTAGCATATGCAAAACCCATTGATTTCAAATCAAATTCATGCCTAAACCGAAGCGGTACCAAAAGCATAAATAATATCATTGTAGCAGAAACAAAAATATAAGCATAAGTGGTAGGGATAGCAATCATATCCAATTACCCATTTAATTACCCATTTACTCACAAGTAAAAACCCTATTAGGTTCAGATTTGATCTCAATTTCATACTCAATAGGTAAATATGTAAGGGTATGAATATCGATCTGTTGGTTGGAATATGAAGTGAATTATCCACCTTTCCTCATCAGCTTAAGCTTTGGAGTTAAATTGGTTGGTGCATGCGACTCAATATGGTATCAAAGCCAAAGATCTCGAGTTCGAATCTTGGCTGGCACGCAATTCAATAAAAATTGCTACCCACTTCTATTGCACGCTTGAGATCTAACAGAGTCTCGCGTGAGGGGGAGTGTTTGTTGGAATATGAAGTGAATTGCCCATATTTTCTCATCAGCTTAACCTTTTAGGTTAAACTGATTGGTGCATACAACTCAATAATATGCACTACTCATATTCTCTCCTCCACTCCTCTCCCACACAATACAAGCACAATAGTCCATCGCCAGCATCCAATCGTCTAGGCACGTTGCCCGCGCCATCCTATGCCCTGGTGCGCACCTCCCCATGGAACTGTCGCCCTGCGCTGGCCTGCGCGGCCGCGTCGCCCCGCGCCATAGTGCGACACCTCGTACGCTGGACCGTGCCACCCCGTGCTATTGTCTGCCCGTCGCCTCGTGCTAGCACGTGCACCACGCCACCAAGCGCTGCCTCGCGCTCGCCTGCGCCACCTCACACCGGTCGGCCTCTACATTGTCCCCGATCCCAACGATGGGTCTCTTCTTCTTGTTCACCGGTTCTATTTCACAAGTAAATGGGTATACCCATGGGTATACGACGCTCGCAAATAATGGGTATGTGCACATGTTTTTACCCGTCAGATAAATAGGTACGAGTATGGGTAGGTACTACCCGTACCTGTCATACCCGATTGCCATCCCTAATAAGTGGCTAGGGTTAGGGGTCGGCTATAGGGCTAGGTTTCATTTTATAAAAATAAAATAAAATAATTTTTTAATCAGATAAAAATGTAGGTATCCGTCAGTTTTAGATTAAACTCATGTTAGACCATATACTCAAGTCCTCAAAAGTCAAACCCATAGACAAAAATTAAAACACAAACCTAAGTCAGTTGTACCATCTGATTATCAAAAGTCGTCAAATTGATCATTTATCACTTTCAAGATTACTCATTGATTATGATGACACTCGAGACAATAATATATAGAATCATATAGGTGTTGAATTTAGTATCGACGATGGAGGAGCATAACTTAAATAGAGGGTTAATCCTCACCCATCAGGCTAGTCTTTTATGTTACGTATGGTAGACCTGGATATTATGTTGTTGCTCTGATTGGGCCTATGGATGAGTATGCTCGACTTGATCTAAGTGAGCTGATCCGTAGTGTAGTGGGTTGGGTTTATACAAGTGGTATCAGAGCCAGGTTGAAGACTATAACAGCCTGAAATCTCACGATTCTAGTTTTATTGAATCTCATTATAAAAATCAAATCATACAAGATGTTCATTGCCAGGCAACAAATAATATGAAAACAAAGTATAGCTCATAGGCTACAATTATTACAAAAGCGAACTAAGGAAATGAAAACGTCTTGGCGAACATCTTAACCCACGACTTCATCCTCGACTAGGACAACTCATTCTAGACCATCATCTTGATACGCAACATTTGAAGGTGTTTGTTAATGGGAGTGAGTACGAACGTACTCAACAAGCCACAAATATGTATATAATAAAAGCTTAATAACAAAGGAGCATACTCTAAGCTTGTTTTGCATAAAAGCATATTTGTAAAGATTAAGCATGTTGTGATGTCAAATTCTAAGCATGAATGTAAATAAGTAAAGACTTCCACTACCTCAAGTTGCACACTTGTGCCAACTCGCACAATTCAAACCATCACATTCATAACATAACATTCAAACTTGCATTAAACATCCAATTGAGGAGAACATCACTAGGCTTGCATTAAACATCTAATTGAGGAGAACATCACTAGGCTGCCCATAACCGTGGGCACGACTTTTCGAAAAGGTTATACTCTGATCAGAGGTGTAAAACTTTACCCACAAGGCACTTATTCCCACACACCAAAGTGTGTCGAGGTGACACCACGTCACCCCGATGGAACTCATGCCAAAACCTTTCATATGAGTCGGTTCAACGAGAGGACAACAACACTAGGTTTCGTCAACGCTCCACTGGAATCACATTCGAAAATACATAGGCTGATCCTGATTGATAGACGTAGACCCCCATTTGTGCCTCGTCGGTACAAGCCATCCCAAAGGAAACTCCTAACTGATGAACTTGCCTCCTCCGCTTGGTGCATCACGTTGAAACGAACCATACTCCAGATTATGTCTTACCCATTCAACTTATTGTTAGTACGATTTTACATCGCAACAGATCTCGCAGACCGGTCCTTATAGTGCCCCAGGTGTGACCATCAATGCCCTAGCTTGCACCCGGAACCCACCATGCTTATAACTTCATTATCTTCCAAGTCTTTAGCAATTATCAGAATAACAATAAGTTGAGACATATATCAAAGAGTTTAGAGCCCTAGCTAATATTATTGTAGTAATTATAAGCGAGGCATCGTAAATGTGCTAGTACTTAGAGCACTAACTACTAATGTTGGACCGGAAACGGCGACCAGAGGGGGGGTGAATGGGAGCTTTTAAAATTTCTGGCTAAAAACTTAGCCTTCGGTTCGGTTCTGTCTTCTGCGGAACAGGCTTCGAACACTACCTTCGAAGGTCTGGTTCGGAGGTACTTCGACACCTTCGAACACAGGCTTCGGAGGAGCAAAAGTTCGAAGCCAAGAAGACTTCGCTCCACTAACAACCCCCGAAAATCTACTCTGCTAAGTCAGTGCAGGCTCCGCACACGAGGTGCTCCGAGCAGGCTTCGCACTTCACCCTTCGCAAGAGTGGACAGCCCTCTGAGGACTACGACCAAGTACTTGGCGACAGCAACGGGTGCTGGGCTTCGTACCAGAAGGTCTACACGCACACAAAACGGAACACGCTAAGGGCTTCGACACAAGAAGCACTACGGGAAAAGATCAGGGCTTCGCTATTAAGCAGCGAGGTCTTGCCTCGTGTTACACAGAGCGACAGCACACAGAAAAGCACACTTCGCGGGAAAAACACCCTTCGCCAAGACAGGCTTCGGTGAACTAAAACTAGCGAAGTATGCAATACGAGCTCAAGCAAAAGCACACAGAAGCAGGGCTTCGCCGCTTGAACAAGGAACACAAAATGTATTGAACTCAGAATGAATACAGCGAGGTCTGTCTACAGGAGCTCAACAGTAAATGCTCAAAGTGTTAAATGTTACCTACCGAGCCCCCATATTTATAGCCCACGGCTTCATCCTAAGGAAGTGACTACATTACCCCTAGGGTTTACATCCATTTTGTCTCTACAGAACTAAGGGGTACAAAAGGTAGTCCACCTTTATTTTGGAGGCTTCTCTGTCAGCTGCAGAGGGGACAGTGTCAGCCTTTTCCAGAACAGACAGTGTCAGCCTTTACAGTGTTGACTTCTGGAACCTCCCTTCGCACGCGAGGGGTGCGGTAGCTTCGGCGAGAAGCCTGCAGCCGGTTGGCCTTCGCTCCGCCGAAGAAGTCCTTCGATACAGTGACGGTTTTAAGCCGAAGCCGTCAAAGCCCTTGGGCCTTCGCACCACCACCTCCGGAGTGGATCACCACGGCTTCGCAGCTACTCCGAGCTCGAACACCGTCCGTCCGTGTACCGAAGCCATGCATGGCCGAAGCACCACAAGTCATCCTCACTCCGAAGCCCCACCTTCGGAGTACCACCCTTCGAGTGTCTCCCTCCGGAGCACACTTCGAACACCTTGCCTCCGCAGAGGACTTGGTCTACCAACTCCGAAGTCACTCCATTCGGAGTACCTTCGAAGTGCCTCACCTCCGAGGACTTTGTCTCGGAGTACCTTCAGCCGGAGCCACGCTCCGCACTCTCTGCCTTCACCTGGCACGCCTCGACCCGAGGACCGACCCGGACCACCTTCGCTGCCACCGTGACGGAGCTCCCCGCTCCCCTGGCATCAAGCCACCCGCTTGACCCAGGTTCACCCGGCTCGAACCCTGTCCGTCGCCTCCGAAGTCCCTGCGCACCACAGACAAGCAAACAAGTGTATCCAGTACTCCGGAGACCTCTCCGGGTTAGCAACCTCCGGCACACACTCCGGTGTACCGCCCAAAGTACCGAAGCCATCGGTACGAACCCAGTCATCGCGTACTGTCGGACCCCTCCGACAGGCACACTCCGCTGCGCAGCTGCAGCAAGCAAACACCGAACACACTCCGGTGACACACCTCCGAACACCCTTCGGAGGTACCACCTCCGAAGCCCCTTCGGAGGTACCCTTCGAACAGAGGGTAAATAATCCTGTCAATCACTCATCACATACACCGAAACCACCCTTGGTTTCTCAATCTCCCCCTTGATGAGTGCATTGACAACCAAATTGAAGTTCAAGAAAATGTAAAAATTTTCAGCACACAAGTGACCATAAAAACTCAAAAAGAGCCAAAGCATGTCACTTGATAAAAGAAATTTTCTCCCCCTTTGTAAAAGAGTAAAAGCCCCTTCGGCAAAACTCCCTTTGGATAAAAAACTCCCCCTGAGTTGAGCAAATGTTTCTCCCCCTTTATGTCAAAAATCTCTCCCCCTTTAGAAATAATGCCGTCTTGCAGCAGAGAACATAGCAAAATCTCTCCCCCTTTGGCAATGCAAGCATCAAGGAGCATTCAAAAGATGCAAAGCTGCGAAATGAATAGAATTGCAAAGACATATAATGCAAAAATATGCCAAAATTAACACAAATGATCATGTGCTCAGCTCAATTTAACAATCTGTGAAACAAGATGATGGCATGTGATTTTGTCATTTTGAAGTAAAAGCATCACCACTTAATCACAGTAGTTAGACATGAGAAGGCAAGGACTGCGCAAAGCTAACAAGTTCTACCCTAGACAGACAAGTCTTGTTCAAAAGGAGCTGTGAAAGCAAACTTGATGAGCAATTAATTTTGTTGTTCTTTTTCTTAATGCCAGGGGTTATTTGTTTGTCCACCTTATACTTTCCAATCAGGCCAAGCCTAGGCATGAAAGCCATCTGAAGCTTAAGGCGGTGATTTTGGCATACACTACACTATTCCAGTTCAGACCAAAGTGCAATGGTAAGCAGTCTAGAATAGAGTAGTGCGACAAACAAACCCTCCTGGATCTTTTCATTCAAACCAGACAAATCATGGATTTGTGATTTTGATTCAGATGAATAAGTTATTTTGATGAATATCCATGAATAAAGAACACAATTTTTCAAGTTGCAAATTTTAGCATCCAAGGAACAGTGTCTTGCTGTCAAGTAGATAAAAGATAGCTAAAAGCAGTCCTGCCTAAACAAGCTAGATACACGATTTAGCAGTGAGCAAGTTTTGATTTTAGAAAATAAAACATCATGCACTATCAATGTGCCAGACATATTTCATAGAGCTGAGCTGTCATGACTTCTTTGAATTAAAAGCAGGCATATAATAGCAAAAGATGTAAGTGCAATTCCACACATAACGAGCATATGCAAGACAATTAAAATCAGCTCCCCCTCACAAAATACCGTAGGGATGACAGATACCAAGTTCCCCACGCAAGTAAGCAAACCGTGAAGCATCGAGGGGTTTTGTAAAAATATCGGCAAGCTGGTGTTGGGTATCAACATATTGAAGTTCAATATCACCCTTCTCATTGTGATCTCTGAGAAAATGATACCGTACATCAATGTGTTTGGTTCTGGAGTGCTGAACCGGGTTGTTTGCAATACAAATAGCACTAGTGTTATCACAGAAAAGTGGAACACTCTTATAATCTAACCCGAAATCCCGCAAAGTGGAAACCATCCACAAAATCTGAGAGCAACAGCTAGCTGCAGCAACATATTCGGCCTCAGCCGTCGATTGTGCAACACTAGACTGTTTGCGGGAAGACCAACAAACCAGAGACGTACCCAGAAAATGACAAGTACCAGAGGTACTCTTCCTATCAATTCTACACCCAGCAAAATCCGCATCTGAATAACCTCTAAGACATAAGGATGAAGATGATGAATACCATATGCCAAATTCAAGGGTGTGTTTGAGATACCTTAAGATGCGCTTAACCGCTTGGCGGTGCGAAGCTCGTGGTGAAGCCTGAAAACGAGCGCACAGACACACAGCGAAGTGTATGTCCGGCCTCGTGGCAGTCAAGTAGAGGAGGGAGCCGATCATGCTTCGGAACTCCTTCTGATCTACGGCTTCTCCATCTTCGTCAGGGTCCAATGCTACAGATGTAGCCATTGGAGTGGCGAGGGGCTTCGCATCGGACATGTCGAACTTCTTGAGCAGGTCCTTGGTGTACTTTGTCTGGTGGACAAAAGTAACTTGTTTGCTTTGCTTGATTTGCAAACCAAGGAAAAAGGTGAGTTCACCCATCATCGACATTTCAAACTCCCTGCTCATGGTATCTGCAAACTCGGCAACTAAAGCATGAGAAGAGCCACCAAAGATGATATCATCCACATAAATCTGTACTAGGAGGAAATCTTTGCCATGCTTGAGAGTAAACAAAGTTTTATCAATAGAGCCCATCAAATACCCTCGCTCAAGCAGAAAAGACTTAAGTCTATCATACCAAGCCCGAGGGGCCTGCTTGAGTCCATAAAGAGCCTTATGAAGTTTAAGGACTTTATGTGGGTACTTGGGGTTTTCAAAACCAGGGGGTTGTTTTACATAGACATCTTCACCTATGAAGCCATTAAGAAAAGCACTTTTGACATCCATTTGATAGAGTTTGAATCCCCGGGATGTCGCAAAGGCAAGCAAAATCCTAATGGCCTCAAGGCGAGCAACAGGTGCAAAAGTTTCAGTAAAATCAATCCCTTCTAGTTGAGAAAAGCCCTGAGCTACAAGTCTAGCCTTATTTCTAACAATTGTCCCATCCTCCCCTTGTTTATTTTTAAAAATCCATTTTGTTCCAATGAAATGAACATTTGGTGGAGGATCAACTAAAGTCCAGACTTGGTTTCTTTCAAAATTCTCAAGCTCTTCATGCATGGCATTGATCCAACTAGAATCAGAAAGTGCATGACTAACATCTAAAGGCTCGAAAGAAGCAACAAAAGCAGCATTAGTGAAATGAGCGTGAGAACGTGTTACCCTTTGATCAAGCTCACCAATGATCTGCTCGGGAGGGTGCATCCTTTGGACATGATGTGGAGCCTCGCGGCGGGATGCAGTCTCCCCCTCAACTTGTGCGTTGGAGTGGTCCAAGATGACCGATGTTGAGGTAGTCGCTTCGGGACCTCGTGCCGAAGTAGTTGAAGCGGGGTCAGCTTCGGGGGTTGATGTCGAGGGTAGTAGGGGATCATCCTCGAATTCTCCGGGATCTTCATCTTCGAATAAGGTCTGTTCCATGTCGTGTTCATTTGCCTGTTCAAAAGCAGAACTAACAGAGGGGGTTGATTCATCAAAAGTCACATCACATGACTCGATGACAGTGTTAGTTTCCAAGTTATAAACACGATAAGAATGACCATGAGTAGTATAACCCAAAAAGATCCCGTCAGAAGATCGCGACTCAAATTTATCCAAGTTACCACGTTTTAGGATAAAGCAGCGACAGCCAAAAACTCGAAGATGAGTAACCTTGGGCTGTCTCCCAAAACGCAGCTCATAAGATGTCAAATTTAAAATTGAGCGCAAGAAAATTCGGTTTGAGATGTAACAAGCAGTGTTCATGGCCTCAGCCCAGAATTTTCTAGGAGTCCTATGCTCATCAAGCATCGTCCTAGCCATCTCAACCAAAGTGCGGTTTTTCCTCTCAACAACACCGTTCTGTTGAGGAACCCGCGGAGCAGAGAATTGATGTTCTATGCCATGCTCCATGCAAAAATCAACAAAGAGACTATTTTTGAACTCGGTGCCATTATCGCTTCGAATGAATTTTAATGCACCTGGGAGTTCAGTGAAAAGTCTCAAAGCCAAGCTCCGAAAGTGTGAAAACACTTCATCCTTGCTGGCAAGAAAGAAGACCCAAGAGTAGCGAGAGAAATCGTCGACAATAACAAGTACATACCACTTCCCGCCTAAAGAACTAACCCGAGAAGGACCTACAGTGTCCATGTGGAGAAGTTCTCCGGGCTGTTCAGTCATCACTGTGGTGACTGGCGAATGCGAAGCAGCAATCATTTTTCCATGTCGACAAGGAGCGCAAACTAAATTCTTCTCAAACTTGAGCTTGGGCAATCCTCGGATCAGACCTAGGGCGCTCAGACGAGCGAGCAACTCAAAGCTCATATGCCCTAGTCTCCTATGCCACTTCCAAAGCTCAGAAGTCGAATGTGCAACAAGACAATGAGAAGAACCAGACGATTCTGAAAAATCAGCTCCAAAAACTCTCCCAACCCTAAAGATCTTACATACCACAACGCCATCAGAATTGAGCACTTGCGAAGTATCGCGATGAAATCGCACTTCGAAGCCCTCATCAAGCAACTGAGATACAGACAACAAATTGTATCCCAGGTTCTCAACCAAAGCAACATCTTTGAGAGTGAAGTTCGTGTTAATCCTTACCACACCTTTACCTTTCACTCTACTCCTTCGATTGTTTCCGAAGGTGATATGTTCCCTTTGCTTGGTTGTGGTGAGGCTGGAGAACCAAGCTGCATCTCCGGTCATGTGGCGCGAACAACCGGAGTCCATGATCCACGTGCCCTCCAAGCCTCGACCTGTCGCCTACACATGATAAGAACGCCTCGATCGCTCAGTGCTGGGGTGAGTAAAATAATGGCGAGGCATCCAGCACTGAGTGACACGAGTAGTAGGCACAGTAAAAGTAGACGGTCTACGCACATAAAAATCAGAATGGTGGAAAGTGCGAGGTCTACCTACATGCAAAGAACTCAAAGCATGTCGAGGTCTCCTACTCTGACGAGGTACAAAGCTACTCGCCCGAGGTCTACCACCATATGGAACATGGTGAACACCTCGAGGAGCAAAACCTCTCCGAGAAGCACGAGGAGCCTCGAAAACAGGACGAGAGTGATACTCAGACTCATGCCTACCGAAAGATGGGTAATGCATGTCCTGATAGCTCATCGCCTGTGCACGTCGCTCATCCTTGATGCGACGGAAACAGAAACCAATCAAATGACCCGCCCTCTGACAATAAGAACAGTGAAACACTCTCCTGGGGGCACTCTCATGGGTCATAGGAGCAACTCTCACAGGCTCCTTGGGTTTCTTCTGAGTGGCTTTCTTGGGAGGATTTTTATTGGTAGGAGGAGTGGTTTTCTTTGGTGGATGGGTAGGCTTTTTGGCTGATGGGGTGTCCAACAGAGCTCTTTCTTTCTCTAGGGTGGTAGGAGAGGTAAAAACAGTTTTGGTCTTACTGTCTAAAGCTATCCTCTCAAAACCCAAACCTAGAGCTACCCCGGCTCTATCAGCACACAACTTGGTCTTGGCCAAGAGCAAATCCATCCTACCCTTCCCTTCAGTGCATTTATTCACCACAGAAAGAAGGTATTCATTTTCGGACATGAGGCTTTCAGCCCGCTCTCTAACAGTGCCTAGCTGGTCCTTAAGGGTAATGCAAGTGTCACAAACAGGTTGCACATCCTTAGAACTACCGGCCCTCTCCAATCTAGCCTCTAGATCATGAACATGCTTATCACGTAAATTAATGCTATCGCGCAATAAAGAGCAGTTCATGCAATCAATAATATCACGAGGTCTAGAATCCACCTCCAAAAGCTGCTTCTGTGCAGTCTCAAGCTCAGAAAGAGTTTGAGCATGAACAGAACGCAACTGAGCAAGCTCACTCATGACAACAGAACATGATTCACATTCAGCATCATCAAACTTAGACTTAAGCATGGCATATTCAGTAGACATATTTTCTAGCCTAAGTCTAAGGTCTTTTCTTTCTCTAGCGGCTTGCACAAGTAATCTATCCTGACCAAGCACTACTTCATTCAGCTCATCTAATTTAATTAGAAGCTGGTCAGATGATAGGTTTACCTCAGATGAGTCAAGCTCATCGCCGCTGTGATCGCTGTCGGCCATGAAACAAAGGCCGGTGAAGTCACGTCCCTTCTTATCCTTCTTGTCCTCCTTCCTTGGGGACTCCTCCTCCTCAGAGCTCGACTCCTCAGTTGAGGATGTGTCGATGTCGCTGAGAGCAGCAACAAAAGCTCTGGAAGCGGCCTTGGCTACTTTCTTAGCCATCTTGCCGCGCTTGCCCTTCACAAAGGGCTTCCTCTCCTTTTTGTGGAATTTGGGGCGGTCACTCTCATCTCTCTTCTTGACCTTGGGGCAATTGGCCTTGATGTGAGAGGTGTCGCCACATTCATAGCAGCCACTAAAACCACTTCTCCGCTGATCCCGTCTCTCATGATGAAAGCGGGTGAACCTCCGGGCAATGAGAGCAAGCTCATCATCAGCTAGAGTGTCCACCTGCTCCTTTGTGACGGAGACCAGGGAGGACAAAGCAAAACCATCTGCAAGAACACAAGTGCCTGATGTGCTTGGTTCTGCAGTGGTGCCACGGCTAGTGCTAGAAACCAATGCCAATGGCTGTGGCAAAGAGCTTCTGTGCACAGCAAGAGATGCCTTGGCAATCTCTGTGGACTTCAGCTTGCTAAAGAGTTCGTCACAGGTCAATGTGTCATAGCCTGTGGACTCCTCAATGCTCGATATCTTCACCTCCCATATGCTACGGTCAAGAGCATAGAGAAGCTTGATAGCTCTATCGTGATCACTGTAAGCAAGCGTCCCGTTGGATCGCAAGTTACTCACTATAGCATCAAAGCGAGAAAACATGGCATCTATAGATTCACCAGGTGCCTGCACAAACAGCTGATACTGTTGGTTGTAGGTGCTTTGGCGCCTGGCCTTAATCTGAGTAGAGCCCTCATGATAAATAGTGAGCGTTGACCAAATCTCCCTAGCAGTCCTAAGGTGCTGCACCCTATCAAACTCACTCCGACTCAAACCAATGAACAGAATGTTCTTTGCCTTCGAGTTGGCAATATACTGATCTTTTTCAGTTTGAGTGGTGCGGGTATCAGGGATGGAGTATTGTGAGTCCACAATCTCCCAAATTGCATTTCCTTGGCTTAACAAGTAAGCCTCCATGCGCACCTTCCAGTATGCAAAATCTGTCCCATCGAACAGAGGAATTTTACTGCCTCTATCCATGTCGCCAACAGATCACAAAACCGGTTAAGGTCAACTGGTGATCTTAACCCGCTCTGATACCAATTGTTGGACCGGAAACGGCGACCAGAGGGGGGGTGAATGGGAGCTTTTAAAATTTCTGGCTAAAAACTTAGCCTTCGGTTCGGTTCTGTCTTCTGCGGAACAGGCTTCGAACACTACCTTCGAAGGTCTGGTTCGGAGGTACTTCGACACCTTCGAACACAGGCTTCGGAGGAGCAAAAGTTCGAAGCCAAGAAGACTTCGCTCCACTAACAACCCCCGAAAATCTACTCTGCTAAGTCAGTGCAGGCTCCGCACACGAGGTGCTCCGAGCAGGCTTCGCACTTCACCCTTCGCAAGAGTGGACAGCCCTCTGAGGACTACGACCAAGTACTTGGCGACAGCAACGGGTGCTGGGCTTCGTACCAGAAGGTCTACACGCACACAAAACGGAACACGCTAAGGGCTTCGACACAAGAAGCACTACGGGAAAAGATCAGGGCTTCGCTATTAAGCAGCGAGGTCTTGCCTCGTGTTACACAGAGCGACAGCACACAGAAAAGCACACTTCGCGGGAAAAACACCCTTCGCCAAGACAGGCTTCGGTGAACTAAAACTAGCGAAGTATGCAATACGAGCTCAAGCAAAAGCACACAGAAGCAGGGCTTCGCCGCTTGAACAAGGAACACAAAATGTATTGAACTCAGAATGAATACAGCGAGGTCTGTCTACAGGAGCTCAACAGTAAATGCTCAAAGTGTTAAATGTTACCTACCGAGCCCCCATATTTATAGCCCACGGCTTCATCCTAAGGAAGTGACTACATTACCCCTAGGGTTTACATCCATTTTGTCTCTACAGAACTAAGGGGTACAAAAGGTAGTCCACCTTTATTTTGGAGGCTTCTCTGTCAGCTGCAGAGGGGACAGTGTCAGCCTTTTCCAGAACAGACAGTGTCAGCCTTTACAGTGTTGACTTCTGGAACCTCCCTTCGCACGCGAGGGGTGCGGTAGCTTCGGCGAGAAGCCTGCAGCCGGTTGGCCTTCGCTCCGCCGAAGAAGTCCTTCGATACAGTGACGGTTTTAAGCCGAAGCCGTCAAAGCCCTTGGGCCTTCGCACCACCACCTCCGGAGTGGATCACCACGGCTTCGCAGCTACTCCGAGCTCGAACACCGTCCGTCCGTGTACCGAAGCCATGCATGGCCGAAGCACCACAAGTCATCCTCACTCCGAAGCCCCACCTTCGGAGTACCACCCTTCGAGTGTCTCCCTCCGGAGCACACTTCGAACACCTTGCCTCCGCAGAGGACTTGGTCTACCAACTCCGAAGTCACTCCATTCGGAGTACCTTCGAAGTGCCTCACCTCCGAGGACTTTGTCTCGGAGTACCTTCAGCCGGAGCCACGCTCCGCACTCTCTGCCTTCACCTGGCACGCCTCGACCCGAGGACCGACCCGGACCACCTTCGCTGCCACCGTGACGGAGCTCCCCGCTCCCCTGGCATCAAGCCACCCGCTTGACCCAGGTTCACCCGGCTCGAACCCTGTCCGTCGCCTCCGAAGTCCCTGCGCACCACAGACAAGCAAACAAGTGTATCCAGTACTCCGGAGACCTCTCCGGGTTAGCAACCTCCGGCACACACTCCGGTGTACCGCCCAAAGTACCGAAGCCATCGGTACGAACCCAGTCATCGCGTACTGTCGGACCCCTCCGACAGGCACACTCCGCTGCGCAGCTGCAGCAAGCAAACACCGAACACACTCCGGTGACACACCTCCGAACACCCTTCGGAGGTACCACCTCCGAAGCCCCTTCGGAGGTACCCTTCGAACAGAGGGTAAATAATCCTGTCAATCACTCATCACATACACCGAAACCACCCTTGGTTTCTCAACTAAACTTAACAAGGCGACAAGGAAAATATGGTGCAAAGCATGGCTTGAGTTTACACAACAGTGAGTAAGCTAGCAATAACCGTAAAGTGCTATGTTGAATTACTGATGCAAATAATACCTATGTTTTATAACATTAATATTTGAAAACATGGGATCAATGATGCTTAAATAGGGGTTTGTGACTTGCCTTGATCCTCAGAATATTGGTACTGGTCTTCAAGTGGTAAATTCTGGTCTTCGACGATGTCAACTTCTATTTAGCACACAAACCGAGGAGAACAAGAGGAGCAATCAATTAAAACAGTATAATAAATAGTATAAAAAGTGAAAATAAAGTGAACCAATGTGTAGAGAATAATTTTATGATTTTTTTGAAATTTGAATGGAATAATTTGGAGTTAAAATACAAAAGTTATGAATTTTCAAAGTTTTAAACCATTTCTAGAATTATTTTTAAAATTAAAACAGCCCCTGGTCCAGGGCAGACCGAGTCCACCGTGAGCCAGGCACTATGCGCATGGATCGAATCAACCTGCGCCACATGATCCAGATCAGACGGCTGTGGCCGCCACGGGGGAATTAAATGAAATTGGACGCTCCAGATTAAAACAACGAAGGGGTACGCAATGAAAGGCCAGGATCACCTCATGGGTTTAAGTGGATCTGGACGACTCAGATCGCGCCATACCGGTTAACGGCAGTCAACGCAGATCTGGGCCCTCGAATCTTGGATCTCATTGCAGCTGTTCCTTCTAGATCTAATGACTACGAGCGCGTCCGGCACGACAACGATAACGACAAAGGGGATCCTTCGTCCCCAGTGATGGCAGGACGTGGCGGGCGGCGGCGGCGAGCACCTAAGGCCTAACCTAAGCGCTAAAATGGGACCAGAACAGGGAGAGTAAGAGGATGGTACCAGAGTTGGCGATGGCGGACGACTAGCAACGGTCGGCGATGAGCGGAGGCGACAGGGATCTTCGGGTTGACGTCGGGGACGAGCTTCCGGTGGCCGGTGGCTCGAACCAGGGCGAGGCCGACGACAAGCAGATGACGACGGGCCCGAAGCGGCGGACGGCGAGGGCTGCGGCGGTCACTGGCGGTGGGGAATCGCGGATTGTAACACCTGTATTTTCAAACCGTCAAGCTAAATAATTTCAAACCGAATTCGAATTTAAACTTTATTTAAAGGAACAAAGACTTTACAACTTAAAACCTTTAGCTAAAACTTTTGAATTTCGAAATGTAATAATTTTGTAAGGGTCCTTGAGCCTTAAAGTATTTTACAAAATTATTTTGGAATTTTTCAAATTCAAATTCGCATTTTAAACTTCAAAACTATTTTTCTAGATTTATTTTATTCGAAAAAGCTTTTTAATTCTTAGTGGGTCGCGTCCTCCTTTTTGGCCCAGCTGGCCCAACAGCTCGCTCCCCCTCCCCTCTCTCTCTACCACATGGGGCCCCCCTATCGGCGCAGCCTCCCCGCACCAGCTCCCTCTCCCCTCTCTATGGCCGCCCGGCCCCGCCTGTCAGCCCCCTTTTCTTCTCCACGCCGGCGCCCCCTCCTTCTCTCCCCGCGATGCCACAACCGATCCCTCCGATTTCGCAAGCGCCCACTCCTGCACGTTCTAGAGCCCCTTCTCGCACGATCCGGACTCCTTTAAATCCCCGCGCCCGAAACCGTAACCAATTTTCGCTTTCGCCGCACCTTTCCACCCGATTTCGCCGTAGAGTTCCCCTGCCGCTGTCGCCTCCAGCCGTGCCTTGCCGCCGCTGGTGACCGTCTTCGCCGTCGCCGCAAACACCACTGAGCTCGCCGTTCCCCGCCGGTCACCAGCACCGCCCTCATTCAGCCTCCCCGCGACCAGAAGAGCTCCGCCGCCGTCCACCCGAGCCCGCCGCCGCCTCAAGCTAGCTGTCGGCCACCCCCCGCACCGGACCTCGCAGTCTTCGGTATATTCCTGCTCCCCTCCCCATGCTCTTTCCGTTTTTTTGGTTATCTTGGGCCCTAGAGTCGCCGTGCGTCGCCGCTGTTCGATCGGAGTTGGGGAAGAGGACTTCACCCGGTCGTCCATGCCTCCTGCATGCCGAATGCGCGCCAGGCCATTGGATGGGGATCCAACGGTCTGGCTCAGCCGGTCCATGGCGCGGGTGCACCGTGCACGCGGTCCTCCGTGGGCTTGCGGTGCGCGTGGTCACCGGTCCACCGTGAGCCAGAGCGCGGGTGCGCCGGTCCACTGGTCCGCCATGGACCATTGCCGATTGTGTTTAGGGTTTAAATTTGGCAGAATCACTGTAATTCTTGTAAAATGCGTAGTAAATTCAAATTAGCTCTGTTTGAGTTCATTCAAATTTCTGTATGTTCATAAAATTTTGCTCTCGGCGCGTTGTAGTTGAAGTCGAAGCTAGTGAAGAGCCGCCACTTGCCGCCGAGGATCCATACCAGTGCTACGAGGATCAAGGCAAGTCACCAGACCCTCTTGTGGACACAGTTGATCATGTCGAACCTACTTTTTGCAATAATCGCTATAACCCATAGGTTGATAACTGCATTAGCGATAACATGTTCACTCGTTTGTATATTTAGATAATGTATAGTATTGCTCCCTGAAGTGCAAACCTAAGTCATGTTTGTATCACATTCTCCTTGTCGCCATCGTTGCTTAATAGCTAGCGCCATATAGTTGAGGCGCATTACTTGCTAGCTTAACTACTGTTACTCCTAGTAGTCTTGTTAATCTCTTTATACACCCTTGGATATATATATGTCTCGTCTCGTCGAAGTTCTGAGTTGTGGTAGGTGTAACACCCCAAGAAATAAAAACAAATAAAATAAAAGAAAATTATTATTTAAATCATTTCTGGATTTATTTATTAAAGAAAAACACAAATAAAGCCAAACAGGGAGAAATATTCAAAATATGGACTTGAAAATTTTATGAGATAAACTAGAGGCCAAAATATAATTTTAGGAATTTTTACAAATTTTTATCAACAGTTATTCAACCCTTAATCAAATATATGAATTACTGGATTTATTTTAAATCAGAAAAGAATTAAAAATCAAAACGGGCCTCAACCCTCAAAGCACCCGAGCCCGGCCCAATCCAAGCCATGAGCCGCTGACATGTGGGACCCGCCTGTCGGCGCGTTCCCCCGCTTTCCTCTCTCCCCCCGCGCCCCGCCTGACCCCACATGACAGTCTCACACCTCCGCCTCCCTCTCTCTGATAGCCGTGGCCCGCCTGTCGGCCCTTCCTTTTCTGTTTCGCCCGCTGACAGGTGGGGGCCACCTGTCAGGTGCTTCGTCTCCGATGGAAGGGGATCGCCCCCTTCCTTTCTCCCGGTGATCACCTTCTGTTCCTCGCCGCCGGCCGCACGCGATCGCCCGGATCACCCCCGGATCACCTTCCCCGCATGCCACCGCCTCCCTTCCATCCATGGCGACGCGTTTTCACGCCTTTGGAAAGCCACCCGAAGCTTGGAAAGAGATCATCGGAGCTCTCGGGAAACCCTTCGGTTCCTTGCCTTGTGGACGCCGGCGACCCCCTATAAAAACCCTCCACGACCACCGCCCTCAGCCCACACACTCCCAGCCCTCCTCGTGCGAAAACAGAGCGCCGCCGCCTCTTTTTCGACCTTCGGCTCTGCTTCGCCTCCGGCGAGCCCTCGCCGTCGCCCCGGCCCTCTTAGCCCTAGCCATCACCACCGTCAGATCCGTCATCGCCCTCTCTTCACCGGCATCCACTCGGTTGGCCGCGGACACCGCCGGATCCTCGTCGCCGTCAAGCACCCGAACCCTCTCCGTCGTCTACGCTCGCCGCCGGTCACCTCCAGGCCCCCATCATCGCCACCGAAGGTACTGTCAGGACCCCCTTCACCTCCGCATTCCATTTTGGCCCTAGCTAGACCCCCTAGGCCCTCGTCGCCGCCGTCGTAGCCGCACCCGAGCCCGCCGTCGCCGGAGACGAAGGGGGGTACGTACCCCTTACGCCCGTGCCGTGCCGGAAGGCATCATGGTCGTCCGATCGTGATCGAAGGGCTACGATTAAATCCCTTCGAGATTTAATCCAGGCCCTCAGATCTGATCGAAGGGGTACGATGCCATCTCGGCCGTTGATCATAACTTAAACCCCCGGCGTAATCTGGTGCGTCCACGTCATACCGTTTCGCCCGATCTAATCCTGGCCGTCCGTTTTCACTTAAGGGATCCCGCCTCGCGCCTGGCCGCCGGATCTGGATCCAACGGATCTGGTTGATCCGATCCACGCGCACAGTGGCGCAGTCCACCGTTGGCCTGGCTCATCGTGGACCAGAGCCCATTTTCTGGTTTTAAATAAAATTCAGAAAATAGTTTAAACTTCAAAAATTCATATCTTGCTCATTTTAACACCAAATTTCACCATTCAAATTTTGTTAAATCCAGAATAATATTCTCTACACATTAATGCCATAAAAACAGTATGTTACTGATTACCCAAAATATTTTTAACAAATAAAAGAATAAAACCCCTTAGGGATAAATTATTAATTCAGAAAAATAGATTAGAAAGCCCTAAGAAATTAAGTTTACTGTTTATTCACCAAACATCATAATATTAAAACCTTATTCCACATAATAAAACTCACAAATGTGTATGTTTAGTATTTGGTGAATTTTTGTCTGTTTATTGAATGTACTGTTTATTTTTCCGTATCAAGAAGACTACGAGTTCATCGAGGAGCAGGAGTTCTACCCCGAGGTTCCTCCATCCCCATTTGCTGATCAAGGCAAGTCATCGACCACCTCTGTTGAAACAGTTGATCATCATTGAGCCCATGTTTTGATAAATTATCGTTATAACTCATAGGTTAATATTGCATTAGTCAAATATCAAGCCTTACACTTATATTTATTAGATCACCGTCCTTGTGTGCAAACTCAAGCCATGCTTATTGAGCCTTAACTCCTTGTCACTCTACTATAAAATTATTAGCTAGTGCCCAATGTACCGGCACCACTGCTATAGGATAAAAAGAATGAGTCGTAGATAGCTGGATTATGTATATTAATTTCCCCGTTATTCTCGTCTCTGGACTCTGTTGGAGTTGGCTAAGTTATAAGTATGGTGGGTTCCGGGTGCAAGCTCGGGCATTGGTTTGTCGCACCCGGGGCACTATAAGGACCGGTCTGCGGGATCTGTTGCAAAGCACTTCCGTACCAACCACAAGTCTAATGGGTAAGTCCTAACTGGAAGTATGGAATACTCCGGCTCGATGCACCATAGAGGAGGGGGCAAGGGGCTAGCCTGCGGGTGACTTGTACCGACAAGGCTCAAGGGGGGTATGGTGGGGCTCCGATGCGTCGGGACACCATATGAAACCCATAAGAGGGTGCTGTTGAGTCGGGGAGGACTATATGGAAGGTTTTGGCACGAGTTCCCGTGGAATGGGTCATCTCGTTACACTTTGGTGTAGGTGATGAGTGCGTGTCTTGTGGGTACAGTGGTACATCTCTGATCAGAGTAAAATCAATCTTTTCGAAAAGCCGAGCCCACGGTCAAGGGCGAGTTGTGTGACTACTCGCAGTTAGTTTACAATTGTTTGAATGGTTGAGTTATTCATGGCATGTAAGGACTGTTGAGCGAGGTGGGGCTGACTGTACCCCTCGAGTTAGAAGATGATGATGCATTCACATGTTTACATTTCAGTACTAATAACTTGTTCACATTAAATGCTTTACAAATTACTCGCTCCGCAAAACTAGCCACTATCTCCCTTGTTATTATCTTGCATATTATTTGCATTCGGTGGCTTGCTGAGTACCCCCGTACTAACTCCGTTGACTTACAACATCAGAGCCCGTCTACTACGAGGAGGATGCAGGTCTGGAGTAGCGACCCAGTCAAGGCAAGACTGGAAGGAGGCGTTCATCTAGGACCCTTATTTTATTAGTTTCTCTTCACCTTTATTCACTTTTGTATTAATGCGGTCTACGAACCGTGAATGATTGCCCGTATTGTACGTGGTCGCATGATGAACGTCTTGTTTTATTGATTTTCTATGGAATTTCAATAAAGTCCTGATTTATTAAATCGGGGCGCGACAAGATGGTATCAGAGCCGACATGATTGTAGGAAGCCAAACAGACCTGACCTTAGGACTTATACTTACTATATTTTCTTACAAACACTACTTGTCCTCTCATCTTCCGAGATTTTCACAAAAATTTTCTCTCTTTTGTAGATGCCGGTCCATACCATGAGCGGGACTCTTCGTGATGAGGCCGGATTCATCCGCGAGCTGCGCATGCTCATCGGTTTCCTCGGATTTGAGCATGAGCCGATGTACCATGGAGTCTTCCCCGACGAGGAAGAAAGCTTCTGCGAGGTCACCGTTGTCGTCTAGCCCTCCCCTCAGATAGCTCACACTTATCACGGAGGAGGACCTACCTTTTTGGTTGCCAGTCAGCGCACCGCCCTCCAGGCACTCACAGAGCTCTGGATGATCTATGACAGTGAGCTCTACGACACGGACTTCCGCTTCGTGCCTCTTCGCACTCCAGGGAGTCCCCACAGTGTCTTCGTCAGCACACTCTCCCAGCGTCATTCTGCTATTGGTCATATCATGCGCTTGTTGGAGGCCATGTATGATCTCCATTACGAGGCACTGCAGGACGCTAATGGACAGCACGACACCATTAGCTTTTACCGACAATCTTCTGAGGATCTGAACCGCGAGAACGGAGATCTTCGTCGCCACATCCAGCAGGGACATCGTTTGGCTGCCGAAGCAGAAGAGTTACGGCGTCAGAATGAGCTCCTTCGGCAGCGTGTCGCCACCAACCCACAGCTCCGCTACCAGATCGAGGAATTAAAGAAGGACATTGAGGAGATCGCGCCTCTTCCGCCTCGCAAAAAGAAACCCCTTCGGATCCCTACCGTGAGGCCCAAGAGGATCTCCCGCAGCGCACCACCCGCCGGACCATCCAGCTCCTCGACCTCGACCAGCTCCCACGAGCCCGAGATCGAGCCGTCCCTCGAGCTACCCTAGACGTAGTTTACGATTGATTGTTTTTCATTTTTGCTTGCTTGTATTACCATTCATGTCAAAACATAAGGCATGAATGAAGAAATAAATAAATGTAACCGCAAGAACGATACCTTTTGAAATAAAACATAGAGAGTTCTCTAAAATAAATGTTGTCTACTTTGAAAACTCCAGGATGACCAACACTCAGGGTTCCGACGCTCCCCAGAATGGAGGAGAGAGTAGCAACTTGCCACAATGGGGAGCCACTGGACAAAGGCAAGCCCCAATCGCTAATCACCCTACAGTGGCCGAAATGATGGCCACCCAAAACTAGCTAGTCACTGCTCTGTTGAACCAGATGCAACAACAGCAACAATAGATGCAGGAGCAGCAGGCTCAGTTCTTCCGCCTCCACCAACAGCCCGAGCTGCATCATCTCACCGCACCAGCTCCCGCTCCCGCCTCGCAGCTCTCGGAGTTCCTCCGAGTTCGCCCACCGACCTTCTCAAGCACCACCAACCCCATGGAGGCTGGGGATTGGTTGAGGACCATTGAGAAGAAGCTCGATCTGCTGACCTGCACTGAGCAGGAGAAGGTGGCCTTCGCCACCCACCAACTCCATGGTCCCGCCGCAGAATGGTGGGACAATCTTCGCGAGACCCTGCCAGAGGGACACGCCCACACTTGGGCGGAGTTCTCGGCCGCTTTCCGTGCCGCTCACATCCCCGATGGCATTATCACGCAAAAACAATAGGAGTTTAGAGACCTGCAGCAGGGGAGCAGGTCCGTAACATAATATCTGCATGAGTTCAACAGGTTGGCCAGGTACGCACCTGAAGAGGTCCGTACTGACGCAGCCAGGCAGGCCAAGTTCCTCCGGGGACTGAAGGATGAGTTGTCCCTACAACTCATCTCTGGAGATTTCGCCAACTTTCAAAAGTTGGTGAACAAAGCTATTATGCAGGAGACCCAACAAGATAGGGTGGACCTGAAGAAGAAGAGGATGATTGCCTTCAGGCAGAACCAAGGCATGGCACAGAGGCCCCGATTCACCCCTCCTCCACCAGCACTGCAGTACCACCCCCGCCCAGTGTATCGTCCGGTACCACCTGCCGCCAATGCCAGAGCCGGACAACCTCGCCCCACTCCCACCGCACCAGCCGCCCCAGCTGCCCCGGCCAAGAAGCCGGAGATTCTGAGAGACAGGCACGACAAGCCTGTGGTATGCTTCAACTGCCGCCAGGAGGGGCACTACTCCCATCAGTGCCCTCACCCCAAGCATACTCAAGGCGTCGCATCGAACCCCGCCGTCTGCGCCAAGGTCAACAACGTCACCGCCGAAGAAGCCCAGGCCACACCGGAAATAGTCATGGGTAAGTTTATGGTTCATTCATCACTTGCAGTGGTATTATTTGACACCGGAGCTACACACTCCTTTATATCAACTGCTTTTGTGGAAAGAAATGCCCTGGACATAAGTGAACTACCCAGACCAGTATTGATAGCTACCCCGGGCAAGGAAACCCTCGCCTATTCTTTTAGCCCAAGGGTATGGGTAGATATCCAAGGCACGATGTTTTGGGCCGACCCCATTCTAATAGAATGTCAAGGTTTGGATCTCATTCTAGGGATGGATTGGCTAAATAAACATAAAGGAGTAATAGAATGTGCCCAGAGAAAGGTTACTGTGACTAATGAAGACGGGACTATCGTCACATTCCAGATGCCAAGCATGAAGGCCGGAAGGACAAGACTACATCAGATTACCTTAGAGGAGATACCAGTAGTCAGTGAATACCCGGACGTATTCCCAGAGGATCTACCAGGGATGCTGTAACTACCCCAAAATTAAAAGGGAATAAAATAAAGGAAAAATAATATTAAATGAATTTCTGAATTTTGTTATTAAAGAAAATCCAAAAAGCCCTATTAAAGACAAACAGAGACAAATATTCAAAATTTGGACTTGAAAATTTTATGGGATAAACTAGAGGCTGAGAAATATTTTTGAGAATTTTTACAAAATTTTAGCAACAATACTTGAAGTCTTAAATCAATAAACCAATTTCTGGAATTAAATTAATTAGAAAAAGCATTTAAATTCTTATTGGGCCGAAACCCTGAAATCCCCTCCAAAAGCCTTTCGGCCCAGCCCAGTTCCGCCACTCTCACTGACAGGCGGGGCTAGCCTGTCGGTGCCAACCCCCTCTCTCTCCTCTCCCGCGCCTCGGCCGGCCCCACCTGGCAGCCACCGCGCGCCCCTCTCTCCCGCTGCCACGCCGGGCCCGCGTGTCGGCTCTCTCGCTCCCACGCACGCCCGCTGACAGGTGGAGGCCACCTGCCAGGCCCTTCTTCTTCATCGGAAGGGGATCTCTCCCCTTCCATTTTTAGCCGGCGCCGCCCCCTACCAAATTCTCCTCCGCCAGTTGCCGTGCACCAAATCGGGCCTAGGCCGAAGCCTACCATCCGCCGACGATCACTTTCCCGTGATTCCCCACGTGTTTTCGCCTAAATGGAAGATGATCCGAGCTCATGGAAACCTCGCCGGCGCCATTTAGGAAGCCCTCGGATTTTCCCCGTTTAACCTTCCAAACTCCACCCGCTGGCGCCCCTTTATAAAAACACGGCCTCACCGCGTTCCTCCACACCACTAGAGCCCGAGCCCTCGCCTCCCAGAGCACCGCCGTTCAATTTTTCCCCCTCCCCTCTGTTTCGGCTCCAGACGCAGCTCGCCGGCGCCACCGGCCTCCGCTACCCTTGCTGTTAGCATCTTCGGGCCTGCCGTCCATCGCCCGTCATCGGCCTCATATCCGTTGGCCGAGGAGATCACCGGAGCACCTCGCCGCCATCGGACCCGAAGGTTTCCGCCGCCCCTTCTCATCGCCGGTCGCCGTCAATCGCCCTTCGCCGTCATCGCCGGTACCTACATGCTCCCCATCCTCCCCTCTATCCATTTTTGCCGGAAAATATGGCCGTAGGCCTTCGCCGCCGCCGACCATCGCTCGCCGTCGCTCGGCCGGAGCCGGAGACGAAGGCCTCAGCCTTCCACCGTGCCGCGCGCGTGCCGGACGGCATCTGGGCCGTGCGATCATGGATGGAGGGCACAGATTAAAACCCCATGGGATTTAACCTGAGCCCCAGATCTCGCCCAAGCGGTATCAGTGGATCCTGGCCATCGGATCTCACTTAAATCCCCGCGCGCACTGTGGCCGTTGGATCTTGATCCAACCGCTGCCACGTGCCGGTCCCACGCGCGCAGTCGTCGGTTCACGGTGAACCCAGTTCACCGTGGACCAGAGACTGATTTCTGTTTAAAATAAATTCCAGAAAATCAGTTTAAACTTCAAAAATTCATATCTTGCTCAAATTAACTCCAAATTTCACCATTTTAATTCTGGAAAAATTGTCTTTTTATCCTCTACACATTTATGCAATAAAAATAATATGTTTATTTGGCACATAATAATCTTATTAAATAATAAAGAAAAGACCCCTTTAGGATTTAATTAATATTCCAATTAAATAATTCAGAAAAGCTCTTAAAAATTTATATATTAATTTTAGATGATACCTTGACTCCAGTACACTGTTTATAAGCTAATAAGAATATAATAACTCATTTTGCTCATTTTAATTTATTAAACAACATTTCCAAGGCCCTTCAAATTAAATGATTAACTCATACAATAAAGATGCAACATTTTACAAAAATATCATGAAAACTTATATAATAAACTCAGAGGACTTAATGACCTTATTCCACTGTTTGTCATACAATAAAAATAGAATATTCATTTGGTCCACTTTATTCCATTAAATGATACTGTAAAGGCCCTTTTAGGACATTTAATTAATGCATTTAGGAATTAGTCAACCCTTTATGGACATATCCTAAAAATTTATATAATAACTTCAGAAAACCTAACAACTTGAGTTTACTATTTTTAATACAAATAGAATATTCATTTTGCCCACTCTGTTCTACTAAATCATATTACAAAAAAGCCCTTTTAGGATATGTAATTAATTCAAGTAGTAAAGATCCATACTTTAGGAAATTATCTTAAAGCTATATAACAAACTTCAGAAGACTTAATAATTTAAAGTCACTATTTTTGATACCACAAAAACATCAAGGCTAATTTATACCTTTTTATGTTCACCTCTAAAAAGGGGAAATAAAAACTCCTAGGAAAAATAAATTACATCAAGTCATAAATTTAGAAATCTCATTAGGAATCAATCTTAAATATTTAAGTAACAATTCCCTAGAATTTAAGACTCTATCTCCCTTACTTAAATCCAACGACAACTTGTATGCTTGATTTTGGATTGTTTATTGAATGTTGTGTTTACTTTTTCGTATCGAGAAGACTACGTCGAAGATCCAGAGTTCTATCCCGAGGTTCCTCCTTCACCCTTTGCTGAGCAAGGCAAGTCATCGACCACCTCTGTGGAAACAATTGATCATATTTGAGCCCATGTTTTAATAAATTATCGCTATAACCCATAGGATAAATATTGCATTAGTCAAACATCAAGCCCTACACTTATATTTATTAGATCCCCGTCCTTGTGTGCAAACCCAAGCCATGCTTATTGAGCCTTAACTCCTTGTCACTCTACAAATATTATATTAGCTAGTGCCCAATGTACCGGCACCACTGCTATAGGATAAAAGAAACGAGTCGTAGATTAGATGGATTCTGGTATATGAAATACCCCGTTATTCTTGTCTCTGGACTCTGTTGGAGTTAGGCATGTTATAAGTATGATGGGTTCCGGGTGCAAGCTCGGAAACTGGTTGGTCGCACCCGGGGCACTATAAGGACCGGTCTGCGGGATCTGTTGCAAAGCACTTCCGTACCAACCACAAGTCTAATGGGTAAGTCCTAACTGGAAGTGTGGAACACTCCGTCTCACGGCACCATAGTGGAGGGGGCAAGGGGCTAGCCCTCAGGGCACCTTGTACCGACGATGGCTCAAGGGGGGGTATTGTGGAAACTCGACATGGCGAGACACGGTACGAAACCTATAAGAGGGTGCTGTTGAGTCAGGGAAGACCATATGGAAGGTTTTGGCACGAGTTCCCGTGAAATGGGTCATCTCGTTACACTTTGGTGTAAGTGATGAGTGTGTGCCTTGTGGGTACAGTGGTACACCTCTGATCAGAGTAAAATCAATCTTTTCGAAAAGCCGAGCCCATGGTCAAGGGCGGGTTGTGTGACTACTCGCAGTTAGTTTACAATTGTTTGAATGGATGAGTTATTCATGGCATGTAAGGACTGTTGTGCGGGGAGGTAAAACGTACTCCTCGAGTTAGAAGATGATGATGCATACACATGTTTACTTTTTAGTACTAATAAATTGATCACATTTAATGCTTTACAATTATGCTTCTTCCGCAAAACTAGCCACTATCTCCCTTGTCATTACCTTGCATTATATTTGCATTCGGTGGCTTGCTGAGTACATCTGTACTCACCCCGTTGACTTACACCATCAGAGCCCGTCTACTACGAGGAGGATGAAGGTCTGGAGTAGCGACCCAGTCAAGGCGAGACTGGAAGGAGGCGTTCATCTAGGACCCTTGATTTTATTAGTTTCTCTTCATTTCCATTCACTTTTGTATTAATGCGGTCTACGAACCGTGAATGATTGCCCGTATTGTACGTGGTCGCTTGATGAACATCTTGGTTTATTGATTTTCTATGGAATTTCAATAAAAGTCCTGATTTATTAAATCGGGGCGCGACAGATGCCACCCAAGAGGGACATCGAGTTCAGGATCGACTTGGTGCCCGGAACCACCCCTATTTATAAGCGACCATATCGGATGGCCGCTAATGAG
This sequence comes from Zizania palustris, assembly GCA_019279435.1. Lineage (NCBI taxonomy): Eukaryota > Viridiplantae > Streptophyta > Magnoliopsida > Poales > Poaceae > Zizania > Zizania palustris. Next base: position 23,520,522 of record JAAALK010000287.1, on the reverse strand, counting down.
TTAGCTGAAATGAAGCAGCAATTGGAGGATCTCGAAAGAAAAGGTTACATCAGACCTAGCACATCGCCATGGGGTGCCCCTGTCATCTTCGTCGAGAAGAAAGAAGACAAGGCAAAGCGTATGTGTGTGGATTATCGCGCTTTGAATGAAGTAACCATCAAGAATAAGTACCCGTTGCCTCGGATCGACGATCTCTTCGACCAGCTAAAAGGAGCTACAGTATTCTCGAAGATCGACTTGCGTTCTGGTTATCATCAGTTAAGGATTCGAGAAGAAGATATACCCAAGACGGCCTTTACCACCCGTTATGGATTGTATGAGTGTACAGTTATGTCCTTTGGATTGACCAACGCCCCTGCATTCTTCATGAACATGATGAATAAGGTGTTCATGGAATATTTGGATAAATTCATCGTAGTCTTCATAGATGACATCCTCATCTATTCCAAGGACCAGAGAGAGCACGAGGCTCACCTCCGGTTAACCTTAGGGAAGCTAAAGGAACACCAATTGTATGCCAAGTACAGCAAATGCAAGTTTTGGACGGCAGAAGTAAAGTTCCTTGGACGCATCATCTCTGCACAAGGAATCGCAGTAGACCCTGCCACCGTAGAAGCAGTTACGGATTGGCTGCCACCCACGAAAGTATCTGAGATACGAAGTTTTCTGGGTTTGGCCGGATATTATCGGAGGTTCATTGAGAATTTTTCTAAGATAGCCAAGTCAATGACCAAGTTGTTGCAGAAAGGAGAGAAGTTTGAATGGACTCCCGAATGCGAGGAAAGTTTCTGCACGCTCAAGACCCGTTTGGTGTCAGCACCCATACTGACCCTACCCGATATCCGGAAAGACTTCCATGTCTATTGCGACGCATCTCGCTAAGGATTGGGATGTGTTCTTATGCAAGATGGAAAAGTTATCTCTTATGCCTCCCGTCAGTTGAGACCTCATGAGTTGAACTACCCGACCCACGATTTGGAATTAGCCGCTGTGGTACACGCCCTTAAGATTTGGAGGCACTATTTGGTTGGAAATCGCTGTGAGATCTTTACGGATCACAAGAGTTTGAAGTACATCTTCACACAGCCAAACCTCAATCTGAGGCAAAGACGATGGTTGGAACTAATAAAGGACTATGACTTAGGTATTCACTACCACCCCGGAAAAGCAAATGTGGTAGCTGATGCATTAAGTCACAAGGGATATTGCACAGCCATGATGATTCAAGAAAACGCACCCTTGTTATGTAGAGAGATGGAAAAGTTGAATCTTGGGTTAACCACAGGAGCATATCTAGCCACCTTGGAGACTCAACCTGTCTTGTTCGAGCAAATCCGCAAAGCTCAATTGGAAAACCCGGATATATCTGCCATTAGGAAGAACATAAGACAAGGAAAAGCCCCAGGATTTTCAGAGGACGAGAGTGGCACCATATGGTTTGGAACCCGAATATGTGTACCGGATAGGCCAGAGATAAAGACCCTTATCCTGAGAGAAGCCCACGAGACGTTGTACTCCATTCATCCCGGCAGTACCAAGATGTACCAGGACCTGAAGGAACGTTATTGGTGGGTCAGCATGAAAAGAGAGATTGCGCAGTTCGTCGCCGAATGTGACACCTGCAGAAGAGTAAAAGCTGAACATCAGAGACCTGCATGATTGTTACAGCCACTTAAAGTGCCTGAATGGAAGTGGGAAGAGATCGGTATGGATTTCATCACCGGATTACCAAAGACTCAACTTGGGTATGATTCTATTTGGGTGATCATCGATCGGCTTACGAAAGTAGCACATTTCATAGCCGTCAAGACGACCTTCAGTGGTCCTAAGCTGGCAGAACTATACATGGCCTGGATCGTATGTCTTCATGGAGTGCCCAAGAAGATAGTGTCCGACAGAGGAAGTCAGTTTACCTCTCGTTTCTGGAAGAACCTTCAAGAGGAGATGGGCACGAGATTGAATTTCAGTACCGCCTACCACCCTCAGACAGATGGACAAACAGAGAGGGTGAATCAGATATTAGAGGATATGCTGCGGGCATGTGTCTTGGACTTTGGAGCCACTTGGGACAAGAGCTTGTCGTACGCTGAGTTTTCGTATAACAACAGCTATCAAGCCAGCCTTCAGATGTCTCTTTTTGAAGCCCTATATGGACGTAAGTGCAGAACGCCTCTACTTTGGGACCAAACTGGTGAATCCCAAGTATTCGGAACAGATATTCTTCGTGAAGCTGAAGAGAAGGTACGAATCATCAGAGACCGACTCAAGACGGCCCAATCACGACAGAAGAGCTACGCAGACAATCGTCGCCGAGACCTAGCCTTCGAAGAAGGAGATCATGTTTACCTTCGAGTTACGCCTCTCTGTGGTACTCAACGGTTTAACATGAGAGGAAAATTGGCCCCTCGATATGTTGGACCATTTCCCATTGTTCGACGCCAAGGCGAAGTTGCATATCAGTTGGAATTACCGCCCTCATTGGCAGGAGTACATGACGTATTTCACGTATCCCAACTCAAGAAGTGTCTGCGCGTTCCGACGGATCAAGTGGACCTACAGCAGTTGGATGTTCAAGAGGATCTGACCTATGTGGAAAAGCCGGTCAAGATATTGGAAGTCAAAGAAAGGACCACCAGGAGTCGGGTCATCCGCTTCTGCAAAGTGCAGTGGAGCAATCATCCGGTAGAGGAAGCTACATGGGAAAAGGAAGTTGAACTCAAGGCACAGCATCCTGAGCTATTCGAGGATTGATCCGAATCTCGAGGACGATATTCTCTGTAAGGGGGATAGGATTGTAACACCCCAAGAAATAAAAACAAATAAAATAAAAAGAAAATTATTATTTAAATCATTTCTGGATTTATTTATTAAAGAAAAACCCAAATAAAGCCAAACAAGGAGAAATATTCAAAATATGGACTAGAAAATTTTATGAGATAAACTAGAGGCCAAAATATAATTTTAGAAATTTTTACAAATTTTTATCAACAGTGATTCAACCCTTAATCAAATATATGAATTATTGGATTTATTTTAAATCAGAAAAGAATTAAAAATCAAAACGGGCCTCAACCCTCAAAGCACCCGAGCCCGGCCCAATCCAAGCCATGAGCCGCTGACATGTGGGACCCGCCTGTCGGCGTGTTCCCCCACTTTCCTCTCTCCCACCGCGCCCCGCCTGACCCCACATGACAGTCTCACACCTCTGCCTCCCTCTCTCTGACAGTCGTGGCCCGCCTGTCGGCCCTTCCTTTTCTGTTTCGCCCGCTGACAGGTGGGGGCCACCTGTTAGGTGCTTCGTCTCCGACGGAAGGGGATCGCCCCCTTCCTTTCTCCCGGCGATCACCTTCTGTTCCTCGCCGCCGGCCGCCCGCGATCGTCCGGATCACCCCCGGATCACCTTCCCCGCATGCCACTGTCTCCCTTCCATCCATGGCGACGCGTTTTCACGCCTTTGGAAAGCCACCCGAAGCTTGGAAAGAGATCACCGGAGCTCTCGGGAAACCCTTCGGTTCCTTGCCTTGTGGACGCCGGCGACCCCCTATAAAAACCCTCCACGACCACCGCCCTCAGCCCACACACTCCCAGCCCTCCTCGTGCGAAAACAGAGCGTCGCCGCCTCTTTTTCGACCTTCGGCTCTGCTTCGCCTCCGGCGAGCCCTCGCCGTCGACCCCGGCCCTCTTAGCCCTAGCCATCACCACCGTCGGATCCGTCATCGCCCTCCCTTCACCGGCATCCACTCGGTTGGCCGCGGACACCGCCGGATCCTCGTCGCCGTCAAGCACCCGAACCCTCTCCGTCGTCTACGCTCGCCGCCGGTCACCTCCAGGCCTCCATCATCGCCACCGAAGGTACTGTCAGGACCCTCTTCACCTCCGCATTCCATTTTGGCCCTAGCTAGACCCCCTAGGCCCTCGTCGCCGCCGTCGTAGCCGCACCCGAGCACGCCGTCGCCGGAGACGAAGGGGGGTACGTACCCCTTACGCCCGTGCCGTGCCGGAAGACATCATGGCCGTCCGATCGTGATCGAAGGGCTACGATTAAATCCCTTCGGGATTTAATCCAGGCCCTCAGATCTGATCGAAGGGGTACGGTGCCATCTCGGCCGTTGATCATAACTTAAACCCCCGGCGTAATCTGGTGCGTCCACGTCATACCGTTTCGCCCGATCTAATCCCGGCCGTCCGTTTTCACTTAAGGGATCCCGCCTCGCGCCTGGCCGCCGGATCTGGATCCAACAGATCTGGTTGATCCGATCCACGCGCACAGTGGCGCAGTCCACCGTGGGCCTGGCTCACCGTGGACCAGAGCCCATTGTCTGGTTTTAAATAAAATTCAGAAAATAGTTTAAACTTCAAAAATTCATATCTTGCTCATTTTAACACCAAATTTCACCATTCAAATTTTGTTAAATCCAGAATAATATTCTCTACACATTAATGCCATAAAAACAGTATGTTACTGATTACCCAAAATATTTTTACCAAATAAAAGAATAAAAACCCCTTAGGGATAAATTATTAATTCAGAAAAATATATTAGAAAGCCCTAAGAAATTAAGTTTACTGTTTATTCACCAAACATCAGAATATTAAAACCTTATTCCACATAATAAAACCCACAAATGTGTATGTTTAGTATTTGGTGAATTTTTGTCTGTTTATTGAATGTACTGTTTATTTTTCCGTATCAAGAAGACTACGAGTTCATCGAGGAGCAGGAGTTCTACCCCGAGGTTCCTCCATCCCCATTTGCTGATCAAGGCAAGTCATCGACCACCTCTGTTGAAACAGTTGATCATCATTGAGCCCATGTTTTGATAAATTATCGCTATAACTCATAGGTTAATATTGCATTAGTCAAATATCAAGCCTTACATTTATATTTATTAGATCCCCGTCCTTGTGTGCAAACCCAAGCCATGCTTATTGAGCCTTAACTCCTTGTCACTCTACTATAAAATTATTAGCTAGTGCCCAATGTACCGGCACCACTGCTATAGGATAAAAAGAATGAGCCATAGATAGCTGGATTCTGTATATGAATTTCCCCGTTATTCTCGTCTCTGGACTCTGTAGGAGTTGGCTAAGTTATAAGTATGGTGGGTTCCGGGTGCAAGCTCGGGCATTGGTTTGTCGCACCCGGGGCACTATAAGGACCGGTCTACGGGATCTGTTGCAAAGCACTTCCGTACCAACCACAAGTCTAATGGGTAAGTCCTAACTAGAAGTATGGAATACTCCGGCTCGATGCACCATAGAGGAGGGGGCAAGGGGCTAGCCTGCGGGCGACTTGTACCGACGAGGCTCAAGGGAGGTATGGTGGGGCTCCGATGCGTCGGGACACCATATGAAACCCATAAGAGGGTGCTGTTGAGTCGGGGAGGACTATATGGAAGGTTTTGGCATGAGTTCCCGTGGAGTGGGTCATCTCGTTACACTTTGGTGTAGGTGATGAGTGCGTGCCTTGTGGGTACAGTGGTACATCTCTGATCAGAGTAAAATCAATCTTTTCGAAAAGCCGAGCCCACGGTCAAGGGCGGGTTGTGTGACTACTCGCAGTTAGTTTATAATTGTTTGAATGGTTGAGTTATTCATGGCATGTAAGGACTGTTGAGCGAGGTGGGGCTGACTGTACCCCTCGAGTTAGAAGATGATGATGCATTCACATATTTACATTTCAGTACTAATAACTTGTTCACATTAAATGCTTTACAAATTACTCGCTTCCGCAAAACTAGCCACTATCTCCCTTGTTATTATCTTGCATATTATTTGCATTCGGTGGCTTGCTGAGTACCCCCGTACTCACTCCGTTGACTTACAACATCAGAGCCCGTCTACTACGAGGAGGATGCACGTCTGGAGTAGCGACCCAGTCAAGGCGAGACTGGAAGGAGGCATTCATCTAGGACCTTTATTTTATTAGTTTCTCTTCACCTTTATTCACTTTTGTATTAATGCGGTCTACGAACCATGAATGATTGCCCGTATTGTACGTGGTCGCATGATGAACGTCTTGTTTTATTGATTTTCTATGGAATTTCAATAAAGTCCTGATTTATTAAATCGGGGCGCGACAGTAGGCGAAGTGGAGTCGATGTGGTATTGTGCATGGTGGGTTCCGGGTGCAAGCTAGGACATTGGTGGTCGCACCTGGGGCACTATAAGGACCGGTCTGCGGGATCTGTCACAAAGCATTGTCGTGCTAACCACAAGTCTATGGGTAAGACCTAATCTGTAGTATGGGTCGGTTCAGCTCGATGCACCGAGCGGAGGAGACAAGACCATCTATCAGGAGTTGCCTAGTGATGGCTTGTGCTGACGAGGTACTAATGGGGGTCGCATGTCTACCAATCGGGGTCTACTCAGCTGTTATGAGTGAGATCCTTGTGGAGCGTCTATGAAACCTAGTGAGGTTGTCCTCTTGCTGAGCCGGACATGCGAAGGGTTTTGGCATGCGTTCCTAGGACTTGGGTCCTCGTAACACACTACGGTGTGCAGGGACAAGTGCCTTGTGGGTAAAGTAGTACACCTCTGATCAGGGTATAACCTTTTCGAAACGCCGTGCCCACGGTTATGGGCGAGCCCAGTGATGTTCTCCGCAATTAGATTTCAATGTCGGAAGTGTGAATTGCATACCATGTTTGGGATGGTTTGAAAGAGCGAGTGAGCATATGTGTGCAACTCGAGGTAGTGGGAAGACAGTTCTAATATTTACTTCAGCATGTTTATTACTGCTTAAACACTGCTCACTAAAGTTTAAACAACACTTAACATGCTTTTTACGCAATGAGCCTAGTCTACGCATCCTCGTTCAACAGCCGTCATTATTTGCATGTCCGTGGCTTGTTGAGTACTTTGTACTCACCCCTCGTGGGTTAATTCTTTTAGATGCTGTGTACCAAGAAAAAGAAGTCCAGGAGTAGCATCCCAGTCGAGGAGTCGGATACCAGGAGCCAAGACGTTCGACAGCTGCTTTAGATTTGCTTCCGCTTTGAATTTCTGTTGTAATAAGTGTGGCCTATGAGCTACGTACTTTGCTTTACTTTCGTTTACCTCGTTGTCAGCTTATGAGTATCTTGTAAGAATGACTTTTCATTTATATTCAATGAATTGCGGTTCGTGAGAACCCGGGTCATTACACGGATGGAGGCGGAAGCAGGGCAACGGAGCAGAATTGCGCTACGACGGAATTCGACGAGGGCGCTGTGCAATTGCGGAAAACAGTTGCGGGGGCGGGGGCGTCGCTCTTTATAGCGGCGATTGGCGTTGGCGGAGGGCTTCCAAAACACGCGGGAGGACGCCGGCAAGAGCGAGGAGTTGGTTACGGCGGCGATGACACATAGAAGAAAGAGGAAGCAGTTGGGGCGGGGCTAGGCGATCAGCGGCGCTCGGGTGCGAGGACTGGCAAGCGGGGCCCAAGCGCTAGAGAGAGGTCCCGCACGACAAAGAGAGAGGGGCGAGGGAGGCAAGCTGGACCGGGTCGGCAAGGGGGATTCGAGGTTGTGGCCCACTAACGACTTTAATTCTTTTTCGATTAAATTTAATTCATAAATATGTTTTGAATTTTGAAACATGAGTTTGAATCTCAAAAATTCTAAAATAATTTTGTAAAATAAGTTCTTGGCTCTAGAGTCCTTACAAAATTTAAAGAATTCAAAATTCAGTGTTTTAGCTGAAGGTTTCAAATAATTTTGTCTTTCTGGCTTTATATAAATTTTGAATTCAAATTCAGTTTTGAATTCTGTTTTCACAATAGTTCAGTTTGAAAATTTTAGGGTGTTAAAAAGACCCAAAGAGAATTTTCAGGTGTCCTCACGAGAGATCTGGCTCGGCCAGTGTACAGGCTCGATGTGTGACAGGAGAGATTATTAGGTTTAGTATCGCATCGAGTATCGATGATGCAGAAGTATAATTTAAATAGGGGAAAGTATCCTGTGCACATCAGCTGGCCGTGCACATGATGCAGATGTGAGATCTCCACCTTCAATCTGTAATCCAATGGACAACAACTTCGCTGGGGGTTATCGCAAATGTAGAAGTAACGGAATGGGGGAGGTGGGAGGTGTTTTCTGCTAAATGATCTGATGGAGCTGATGTCCGTTGAATTACAGATTAAAGGTGGAGATCTTACATGTGCACCATGTGCACGACCAGCCGATGTGCACATAATATTTCTCCTTTAAATAGAGACAACTCCCAGCTGTGCGGCTCTGGATGGTCTGGGTGAGAAGGCTGACTCGACTTAAGTGAGCCTATCCATAGCGTAGCGAATCGGGTTCTTACAATTACAAATTGGTCAATGAAGTATATCAAAATGATAAAAAATACGAAACCAATTATCAAATGTCTCCCTCCGTCTCGATCTGCTTACGTTCCGATTGCTTGAGTTAGGGTGGGCTAAAATCAGAAAAGCATTGCAACGAGGACCTCCAACCCCATATCCACACATAACCTTCAATCAAGGCAGGCTATCTGGTAGATGGGCTTTCTCCCTTCTTTCTGAACCATGGTCAGCTGGACACTGGGCGTTGGGCCTCATCGCGTAAGCTCTTGCTCCTTTTTTGAGAGTCCCTTCCGGCTTCCGCTCTCGGTTGCAGCCAGCATCAAAGGCTCAGGATTTCTTTTCTGACCAAAGATTCTGGAGCAAATGTAAAAGCAAGTGAACCAACAAAAGTGACAAAACACGCAGCAGCAGCAGCAGCACGTCTAGTCTATGCGCCTGGACAGCTGAACACAACGTGGTGGTAGCAAGCAGTCAGGTTGACTGATTGACCGGCCCTCCTCGCCCAACATTCCACGCCCTAATCCAACACAATCCGACCAAAACGACCCCTACGTACACCTCGCCGCAGAGATATATAGCATTACACCTGGACTTTTCGCCGTGCACCAGAAAGATACCCCCTTTGGACCCCCCCAAAACTTCAAATCAGAATTCAGAGCGAGTTTTCAGTTTTCAGTTTTCAGATTTCGGATTCCTCTCTAAAGAAACAGGGAATTCAGACTTTCAGAGGAAGAGATACTCAGATACCGTGGTCGCATGCAGCAGCTGGCCCCTCCACCTCCACTGCCCCCTGCAATGAAAATTTTTTCCTGCTGTGCTGGGCAGTGCAGTGCAGTGCAGGCATTTGTTTTTGTCCTGTGGCCACACCATTGCTGTCAGAGAGTGCAATGGCAGTGGAGATGCATGAGTGGTGGTGACACGATTGACAGCTAAGTCGCCTCATGAAATTTAGCACTGTGCCGGTGATCACTGATCACCAGGTAGCGGCTAGGTGAAAGAGGAGGAGGAGCTGAGCTGAGCTAGGGCCCTGTCCCTTGAACTCTGCCCCCATGAGGCCACAAGAGGACAAGCTGCTCGATGTCACCTATTACTACTACGCTTGAGATTTGACAACCAGATGTGTGCCACTCACTGAGCCACTGTCTGGCTCAAAACCAATATATGACCACTGCTTTCTCTTCATTCTTGTTTGAATTCAACACTGCTTGATTTGAGCAAGCTCCAGCTAGCTCTCTTCAGAAATCAACGTTTGAAATGCCCTCCACTGAGCTGAAATTATTAAGCTTGCATTGCTAGCTACGATTACATCACTTTTGTACATAGTAGGGGAGGTGGTGGCGGAAGCAGACAAGCATGGGAACGGCTGAACAACACGTACAAAGCTAGGACCACACCATGTGGGCGAAAAAAAATTACATTTTTACTACTGGCCCTTTCAATACAAAACATCAGAGGCGCAGCGGAGTTAATTTGACTGCATGCAACCACGCACCCCCCATCTACCCGGCGACGACGGCCATACCCAACAAAAAAACTAAAACTAGAGATCAAAATTCCCTTTTACACCCAGGGAAAAAATTGGCAGCGAAGAGGTGAAATGGAAGTCCCTTGTGCACGCATGCCCAGCTGCAGAGTTCTTCATTTGAATGAGCTGCATGCCAGGTCATCAGCAAGAAGATGACCAACAGCCAACAACACTACAACAGTCTACTTCAGTTCAATCCTACATACTCAGTTGAGTTTGTTTCTAGCTTCAGTCTGATCTCGTGCTCCCGTGCCCTCCAAGATCCTGCAGATTTTGCATACATTTTGCTGTCAGTTCAACAGGAAGTGGTTAGCATGAGTAGTGGTGCCACTGCCGCGCTCTAGAATTTCTGTGCAATCTGGTGTGTCCTGTTCGTGAAGTACATGCATGCAATGCACATCTCAGGATCCAAACTTTGAGAAATCTTGGATGCAGAAAGCCAGAAAGTGCTTGTACTCTCTACTGCGCAGGAGGGTGTTGCGGTTTGCAGCTGCAGGGGTGTGGTTTTGAAGATTCGAAAAATGGTAATGCGACAAGAAAAATGTAACAGATAGCAGTAGCAGAGTGCACTCAAGTACAAACGGTCCAAGAACGACGGTAAGCTTACTTACCATCTGGGCGTCGGCCGGCGACGACGCGCCGGCGACAGCGTCGGCGGGGGGCTGCTTCTTGGGAGCCTTCTTGAGGCCGAGGAGCTCCTTCCACCGTATGTTGGGTGCGCGGGGAACGCGCCCATGGCGGGTGTCCGCGCGCAGCTCGTCGCGGAGCGTCATGGGCCGCCCGCCGCCGCCGTCGGCGCCGGAGCCGTGAGGGGCCTCCCGGAGCGGCAGGAGGCGGCCCTTGGAGAAGAGCTGGTCGGCGGCCATCATCGGGTGGCTCCCGACGGAGAACTCGAAGTCGGCGTCACCCGGTGCCCGCGCCGAGAGCGCCCCCGGCTGCGGGGGCGGCGGCGGCTCGAGCGCGAAGTCACTCGAGAACGATATCCGCGGCGCCATGAACGACGACGACTGGTGGTGGTGGTGCTCTGGGTTGTACATATCAACACATGCCATGCATCGCCCCGGCACACGCGCCCTCAATCTCCTGCCGCCGTCGCCGAATCGCCACACTCTCTAAGCTAACTAGCTAGCTAACATCTATGATCTCGCACACCTAATGACGGCGAATGGAGCTCGCTGCTAGCAACAAGCTCTGCCGCCCTGTCGTGTGTTTTCTTCGTTAACCAAGCTATGGTGGAGCGGTGGAGCTCGGGGTGTTTTTATAGCGGAACCGGTGAGACGGCGAGGAGATGCTGGGGAGCTAGCGAAGCATGGTGAGATGGAGTGGAGCTAGCTAGCGCGAGTGAAGGGAGTAGCTAGCATCTAGATCTGCACGGCGCGCGCGAAGCCGCGAACGGTGGCAGCCCGTAGCCGGCGTACGAAACACACGGGAAATAAAGCTATCATTTTTATGAGTCATTACGCATGGTCTCGCTAGCTTGACCAACTCTACTAACTTCTATCAGTAGCTAGGCAGCATGCACGCAGCTAGCTTGGTGTCATTCAGGCAGGCTGCACGCAGGAACAGTGACACAGTGTTAGGCAAACCTGCAGGTGCATGTATGTGTAGAACGGAAAAACTGTCTGCAATTAGCTACTAGATAGCTATCTGCATCCCCAAGAATTAGGGAACTCCATTGATTATCCCACTTGATTTCATTTCCAGGTTGCATATAACTTGGGCAGTTTGTCGATCGATCACACTTTGTCCTGTCCGGACGCGTGCACACGGAGACACACGGCCCCGCCAAGTTGTCCATCAGATCTCAAGCAGAAATCCTAGCACGCCGTGCAGTGACAACAACTAGCTAGGTTAAGTTCAGAGAAACGGATAGCACCCGAGGCGAAAGCTAGATCTATCGACGTCCACGCCTGGACAAAAATATTGCCAAAAAAATTGATGCTTGACAAGAGAGCGAGATCGAGCAAGGCACAGCTCGACATGAAGCTAATTAATCTTTATATCTATGCAAATGGGAGAGCACTATGCTCGCATGCAGCCTGTGACCGACACACTACATTCTCTGCAACGCCTCGGACGCCTTTCCGGCCGGTTTTTCCGATGCCCATGCCGGTCCCTCGCCTAATAACGCCGTAATTTGTGTGGCCGGCATGTGAAAGCTAAGTGCAGCCAAGCATATATGCAGGCTATAGTACACTGTACTCTTGATGAATACATTTATGACCAAACCAAACTTTGTTTTGCACAGAGTTGACTCAGGCCTTAGGATTGTTTTTTTCTAAGCTGGTCGAAATTAGTTATAAACAATCTAATATCTAGAGTTAATAGATTGAGATTATTTAGTTAAGTAATTTGATTTTTATTAGGGCTCATTTATGGTGTCCCAACTACCTCCTATGGAGGTGGTTAAATGAATCTGGATCGTTGATTAAGTATGTTGAAAATAAATAATTAAAAAAGAAAATGGGCTAACCGACTCAATTATGTAAAGTAATTTGCATGCTTATCACCCGCATGGAAAGTTTATTTATCATTTCTTTTTTCTAGTGCATGCAATAATTAATATGATAAAATGCGAAGATCGCCGATATTAAATTTGAGCCCCCGTAAATATTAAAAAAATGTTATATGACCTATTATCTCTAGAAGGTAATAAATCACCGATATTAAATTTGAGCCGTTAGATCGTGTAGATTGCACAGTCCATATAATTCGGGGCACCGTAAAATTCTCTTTTATTATTATTATTATTATTATTATTATATATATATATATATATATATATATATATATATATATATATATATACAGGCTCTGTAAAAGCACTCTCGATCCATATATATTATCTTTGTGTAGTGTCTCACCATCCTAACCCTCCATCCTTTTTCCTTTCTTGTCTTACACAAACAATATAAAGTAACATTTGAGAGGGAGGATAGATGATCAACCAGTTGGACCAAATAGTTTGCTAGTTTAATCAAGAATTTAATACTTAAAAAACTGTCAAACAATTTAATTTTCTATTTTATAAAACATTTTTTATATAAAATGGAAAATGTACCTCTTAAATTTTCGAAAAAAATAAGTGATAATTTAGACAGATTACATGTTGAAACTTGAAACGGGCATCATATCCCAACAACGGGCACTACAACAAAACAGGCAACTTCCGTCGGCCAAAGCCGACGGAAGTTAGCCCTTTCCCGACGGAAGAAGCCAACTTCCGTCGGCAAAACGCTATCTTCCGTCGGCCTTTGGCCGACGGAAGCGCGGCGACGGAAGTTAGCTAACTTCCGTCGGCGGCCGACGGAAGTTAACTAACTTCCGTCGGCTTGACGTGGCCGACGGAAGTTAGCGCCGAACCCTGCCACGTCACCAGGGGGGCTTTAACTTCCGTCGGCCAGCCTGGCCGACGGAAGTTAGGGCCAGCTAACTTCCGTCGGCTTTGACCATAGCCGACGGAAGTTAACCTTTCTGCCCACGTGGCCGAAACCAGCTAACTTCCGTCGGCTATGGTCAAAGCCGACGGAAGTTACCTGGTATTTTTTTTTATTTTTTCCTGGTTCCCCTACTCACACTCACATCCAACCACAATTTCACATACATTCACAATACACATCCAAAATCACATTTCACATCCAAAATCACATTTCACATCCAAAATCACATTCAAACTTCACATATAACATCCAAAACCACATCTCACATCCAAAATCACATCCACACTTCACACATCACATCCAAAATCACATAATATAACTGAATTCACATCCAAAGTCACAGTAAACATCTGAATTCACATATAACATCCAAACTCACATACAAATTCACAAAACACAGCGAGAGCCACATACAAAGTCATATTTGTCCATATACTCACTGATCGCCCACATTTGGGTCGTGGGCGCCGCCGCTGCCTCCTGCTTCGTTCACATTTGCCCCGGAGGCTCCATCCTGGCCAGGCGTACGGAAACACTGAAGAAATAGACAAAATTAGAAACGAACTCAACTACACTTCTAAACGCTAACTTAGGTATTTAGGAGGTACCTCAGGTGATGTAGGAGATAGTGGTGGTGGCGGGGGAGGTAGTGGTTGGAACATAGACATGTCAAATCCACTGTTTTGCTGGGCTAGTTGCTACACATGTTGTAATGTAATCAGTTAGTTCTAAACCTATTTCTGAATACTTTTGAACTGCAACACTCTAAAGTAAGCTTACTTGGATCAACGAATGTTGTTGTGCTAAGCAGGCGGTATAGTACTCTTGTTGTTTCCTGTTGTGCTCGTTTACCCGCCTCAATTCCTCCCTCATCCGAACCATCTCCGGGGTTTCTTCTGAGCGACGACGGCTGGAGCCAACTCCGACGGAGCTCTGCGACGATTGAGCTGACTTCTGAGCTCTCACCGCTCTCGAGTCAATAACTCCATTGAACATGGAGTACCTGCAACATTAACAGGGGTTAGTTACCATCACAATACCATACACAAAACATTAATAAAAACATTGTCTCACCGTCCATGGCTTTTGCCACCTCCGCTGGAGTACACGGCCATTTGGTCCACAGGTTCTCTCCGCCAATCATAGTTCTCTCCATGGAGTTGAACCATGTGTTCACCATACTGCGCCTGCAAAAAACATGTCCGGCGACGCGATTCACCATGGCGTCCGGCGGTGACCGCCTGGACGCCTAGTCGACGCAGGCGATGCCGTGACAACCATGGTCTATAGGAAAAAAGATAGGTCCTAAACCCACCCAAGAGTGACCGACAAAACGTGGTATTTATGACGAGCCATGAGTCCGAACGAAATTTCAGCAGCATAACCCCGCTGTTCTCCAATTGCACGCCTGATAGTGGTGCAATGGAGAACAACAAGGTTATGTTACTGAAATCTCATTCGGACTCATGACTCATCATAAAACCACGCTCTGTCGCCCACTCTGAGGCTGTCCAAAAAGGGACAATTCCGGACCTGCACATCTCACACGCATGACACGTGTGAGACATGTTGGTCCGAAACGGGTGACGCATAGGTTTCGTTACACTATCTACGTTGTTGTCAAATAAAAAATTGCATACGAAAAGAAATATATATAATAAAGTATATATATGTAATACTAATCACCGTAATGAAATCATCAACAAACCAAAAATTAATACAAGAATTTAATTAATAGCATATATAATAGAACATCGCAAACGAAACACTTGTAATAGCATAAATAGTCAACGTAATGAATCAATTTCCACTTGACATGCACTAGCAATTGAATCAATTATTCATTTTATCACATACTACGACAAAATTTAAGTGTCTATCATACACTATCAATCTCGATCAAAATTTAAGTGCCACTACGACATACACTATTCACAATACAATTCACAAAGTAACAAACTATTCAATCACAATGCAATGCAAGTGAGGGGTAAATTAAAATTACTTGGCGGACGACGACGGTCGGCGGGTGATGACGGACGGTAGTGGTCGGCAGGCGACGACGAACGTTGGGCGGCGACGGCGGGCGGCGGTGGCGACGACGGCCGGGAGGGGGCGCGGCGGCAGGCGGGGGCAATGCGGCAGGAGGCGCTAGCCAGTGGCCGGAAGGGCCGGGGGCGGCCGGGCGGGTGGGCGGCGGCTGGGAGGCGGCCGGGCGAGCGGCGGCCGAGCGGCGGCTGAGCGGGCGGGCGGGCAAGCGGCGGCCGAGCGGGCGGGCGGCGGCGGCCGGGCGGCGGCGGCCGGGCGGGCAGCGGCGAGGGCGGGCGGCAGCGCCCGAGGCGGGAGGCGGCCGGGCGGGCGGCTCCCGAGGCGTGCGGCGGCCGGGCGGGCGGCGGCCCGAGGCGGCGAGGGCGGGCGGCGGCGAGAGGCGGCCGGGGCGGGAGGCGGCGGCGGGCTGGGCGCGGGAGGCGGCGGCGGCGTGGGCGCGTACAGGGAGTTAGGTCTCCCTGTACGCGCGCGCGGTTGGGAAAACCTCCCCCTAACTTCCGTCGGCTTTAATGCTGGCCGACGGAAGTTAGGGGGATCCGATCGGCCACGGAAAAACCCTCGCTAACTTCCGTCGGCCACTGTCAGAAGCCGACGGAAGTTAAATTAACTTCCGTCGGCCTCCAGGGGCCGACGGAAGTTAAATAACTTCCGTCGGCTTGCCCAAAAGCCGACGGAAGTTAAAAAGGCCGACGAAAATTTCTAGTTTTCTTGTAGTGGGGCCGAAGGCTAGTAAGTACTGCTATGATTCAAGGCCGACTTAATCATAGTTATATATATGTTTACATATCTATTAACGTATTTAGCAGTAGATTAACAATGAATTTTTCATTATGGGTCTTAGAGCATCATATCTCCATTGTGTAGGTAGTGGCCGGGCTACTGATCTGCTGTGTACGTAGTACGGCGTGCGTGTACAGAAGGAAAGTATCTAGTATCCACAGAAAAGGAGTACGTTGACCGGGCTTTGACCGTCAGTGGATAAGATGGGGACATGGACAGCTCGAAAAGACCACGTGATCCGGAGAAAGATCCCCCCCCCCCCCCCCCCCCCGCCCAGTACACATGAACCAGTCCAGTACGTGTACGCCTCTCTCTCTCTCTCTCCAGCTGCTGGCCATCAGGCCATGCCATCTATCTACCTGCAAGAGCTTCGCATCAACCGTCCACCTGCATAACAACGACGACAACCACTTTCTGCTCGCAGACTCCCTAGCTACCTGCAGGTCTCTCTGCAGCTGCACTTGTGAGTGCTAGCTAGCTACGTACACTGCTGCTGCTGCTGCTCAGCTGCTGCCATGCGTACTACTGCTGCTAACTAGCTACTGCACCATGCATTCATACATCGAGACATCGAGTCTCTCAACATGCATGGCCGGCCAGCTCGCTCGTGGCGCCGTTGCATATACACGTACAGATGCATGCCGCATGCGTGCAGCAGCAAGGACGACTAGGAGTGAGGAGATGCCAATACCATCACACATCACCGGCCGGTTTTTGCCCTGTGGTCGCTCGATCTCACTCTCTGGATACTTAGCCAGCTACGACGTGTATGTATCGTACTTTGGCTAGCTCTCGCTTCTTGTACCGTTGTACGTATACGTACATTCAGGCATTCAGCATTGATCCGATCTGATTAATCATCATAGGGTACAGATGTTTCACGTGGTCTGACCTAGCGTCGTGGGTTCAAAACTTGAAGCCCCAGTTAACTCGCCTTGTCGGCGAACTTACGTACGGCCGGCTCCGCTCGGCATGCAATTATTTGCTTGCCTCTCCCTAGCTATTCGCCACGGGCCAGTCGGCCTTGTCCGCATGCGTGTCCGTCTGATAGCGTCTTGTTTTGCTCAATGGATAATGTGATCCATCATCCACCATCCAGCAGCGCGTAGATCCACTCCTGTGTGTGGGATGTAGATGAGTAGATCGTCCTGCTAGTCTCTCACTCTCTCCTCCACCGTTGATTCAGCGAAAGGCCTCTTACTATCACTAGCAAGCTACTGGTGTTGAGTGGTGACATTTCGATTGATGGAGATCGAGCGCATGTATTGTGTGGTGGTGAGCGTGCGTTCACGGCATGAGCATGAGTGCATGACCCCCTGCTGGGAGCGTACGTGCAGGACGACGCGTGCCGACTTCAATTCTTGGTCCCTGGTCAAAACGGGAAGTATAAATGGCGGGTACAAGGTGAGGAGACGATCACTGTGCTCTCAACAGTAGCGTCCTGTAACCAGGAGACACATGTTTCCCATAGATAATATTTTTCTTCTCCAACGCAGTGTTCTCCGCTGCTAGCTCATGGATTCTCTCCCTCTCTTTTGATTGCGATCGGCAACCGTGCATGCATGCGTGCAGGTGCACGCGGCTGACCCGGCGCCGGCGGAGGTGCGACGACGCACCAAGCCCGCGGCACTGTGCGTGTCCCGGCCCTCGCCATCTTGCGCGCGTGCACGCACGCCTGCTTGCCCCGCCACGGCGCCACACTTGTTGCATGGGAGCCGGCCGTCGTTTGAGATCTCGCGTCGGGCGCACGCGCGCCGCCGGGTTTGAAAGGGATCAAATCGACGGCGACGTACGTGACGACGTCGTCGCGCACTCGCGCGCGTACGCCCTACGTAAAAATGCACGAGCGACAGCTAGCTAGATGTTCCCGTATTGGCCACCATGTGTACGCCGGTAACCTGAAAATATATAGAGTATGAGAGTATCTTTCATGGCGTGCATGAGGGGCTAGGAGTACATGACCAGCTAGCTACTACTATATGTTCTCGCTCGGTTTAATGTATATCCGGCCTAGAGCTCAGTACAGATCCGGTAGCATCTAGCTGGGCTAAGTGAGCTCTCACTGGTCAGTGCCTCACTGAAAAGAAGGTGTCATAGGTCCGGGTCCGGGGCCGGGGCCAGTACATATCTATGCTTGCTCTTCTCTCCCACTAGTCACTACCTCTCGTCGTCGTCTGAACAATGTTACCACATGCATGCATGCATGCCTGCCTGCATGGACGTCATTGGCTCATCGCTTTGCTACTACTATTTCGCCACGTGAAGCATCAGACAAACGGTCTCCTGGGTAAACTGGAGTGCAGCAGGTTTGCTAGAATGCTAGACTCGTCGTCGAGTAAAGCCCCCATCTCTAGTCTGATTTATGGCTTAAATTGGGACATATTTATGGAGTTCCATATGTTTTTTTAAAAGCATTGTATAAAAATCATTAAAAAGTTTTATTTATTTGAACATTTAAATAATTGCATCCATCTACACATTTTAAAGTTCATTTTTTTCGAATATAACATCCTAGTACTTATAAAAATAATTTTTACCTATAATATATACAATATCCTTAGATTTTATTATTTATTACTCACTAAACCACTTTCTTGGCTCACCCACTGCACACCAAAAAGACTACTCCCTTTTTCCATTATCTCCATCATCTAAGCGTTTTTCAGATTTCCCACAATCTACATCATCTAATAGTTGAGTCATTAAAGCAGCACATCGTATTATGTGTGAATTGATTTAGAGTCTACATGTATAGCTTTGACTTCCGCTTTTGTTTCTTATTTTACTAGTACTGCACATTGTCACATGCACATGTAGGTTGAGAGTGCGGAAAAACAAAACAAGAAACACAACATACGAAGAGAATTTAAGCTCCATATCTTTCGTCTTGGTCATTGTGTCAAGTTGTTAGATGATGGAGATAATAGGAAGGAGGGAGTATTATAGTAATTTTACGCATCTTCTTAGGGGGTGTTTGGATCCAGGGGCTAAATTTTAGCCCGTGTCACATCGAATGTTTGGATATCAATTTGAAGAACTAAACGTGAACTGATTATAAAAATAATTACAGAATCAAAGGATAATTCGCGAGACGAATTTTTTAAGCCTAATTAATCCATAATTAGCAAATGTTTACTGTAACATCACATTGTCAAATTATGGCGTAATTAGGCTTATTAGATTCATCTCATCAATAATCCACTGATTATGAATGAGTTTTATAAATAGTCTACATTTAATACTCTAAAATAGCATCTAAACATTAGATGTGACAGGGGCTAAAATTTAGCCCCTGTATCCAAACACCCCCTTAATATTTATACCTGTAAGCTGGAAGGTACTATATTTTAAAATGAATGAAGTATCTTAGCTTTTACCAATCGAGCAGTAAATTACACTGGAACAGCATTGATACCTCCCTCCCTAGCCTGGACCTGGCCGGACTAGTTGTACGAGTCGTACCAGCTGATGAGCTGAATACTCCAGTAGCTGATACATCAATGGCTGCAGCTAGCCAGGTAGTCAACAAGACCTAGCTTTTTTTTTACTCACACAGAGTCACAGAGATAACTGGGAATCAACGTCCTGGCATGCAACGACGCTCGCTTGCTGGGTGTGCAACGCAACAAGCTGCATGCGAAGAACAAGGGCGCTGCTTTCCACGTAAATAACGGTAAATTTGTTCAAAGCTCAGCCTTTTTTATCTGGGTTCCCATGTTGGCCCGGCGAGCGAGCGCGCGCGGCATTTATTCGCTGCAGCATGGGTCGCTCGGAGCAATAAAAACCGCATCGGAAACAACACTTTCCCGAACGTCCACAGACCACAGTCCACAGGCAGGCTGCTGGCTGGCTAGGGCACTGCAGCCATGCATGCCGGCAAAAACAAAGGGAGGATTGATGAACTGAACTGAACCTAGATAGCCACTGACGGATTGAGCTCGCAGTGTTCTAAAAATAAAAGGATGATGCGTGGCCCTCCTCCATGGCTTATGGCTAGCGAGGGAGCGCGCGAGCTAGGTCGAGGGTTGATCCGCTCGTAGCGAGCAGCAGCAGCAGCGCAAGTCAGCAACCAATGGAGGCGATCGATCGGCATGCAGCCTGCAGGGTAGCCAGGTCTCTGCATGCAGCTAGCAGCTACTCTGCTACTGGCCAGTTGCTGCGATGCGCCAAGCTTTTTGTGCGCGCGCATGCATGGGCGACAGTGCAAGCTAGCGAGCTGGTGTGATTTGACTACTATTTGAAAGGGAAGGAAGCAGTTGGACTGGACTGGAGGCTGGAGCTCGCGTCCCGGCCGGCCCCCAGCTTAGTTTTACTCCGGCGTCCGTAAAGTTGCTGAATTCGTAGGGCAGCTCCACCCTATCTGATTCTTCGCAGCTTGCAAGCGTTGTGTGGAGGAGCTAGCTAGCTGCCCCGCCCAGAGCTGCTGGGGCGCGGCAGTTTGACCATATCGTCCAATAGCTACCCATGGTTTGCTCGTGTAAGAACAAACAAAAAATGATCATACGTAATTACCTTATGGTAATGTGCGGTGTAAAAAACTGCATGGTTAGGTACTATTTGGTACATCAACACATGCAATTTTTACATATGCATCAAAAAACTCTTCTAGGTTTTTACCCTTCTTAATATATTTGCGGCGACCCACTCACCTCGGATCAAAAAAAACACATGCAATTTTTTGAAAGCTGACCAAACCAAACCCAGATCCAAGAAATCCTGAATCTAGCTGTGGATGTGAATCTAGTTGTGAATGGATCATGATATTTAGTTAAGTATTTTTTATTTTAGATTAAAAATAGAAGTTTAAATTAATTTATCATACCATATCCTAAATCCAACGTAAATTGAACCTGTATTAAAGTTTGTTCCATAGACTAAAGTTTAGTCCGTCTCACATCGGATATTTGGATATCAATTTGAAGGATTAAACATAAATTAATTATAGAATCGAAGGATTATTCGTGAGACAAATTTATTAAGCCTAATTAATCCATGATTAGCAAATGTTTACTGTAGCATCACATTGTCAAATCATGGTGTAATTAGGCTCATTAGATTTGTCTCGTGAATAATCCACAAATTATGAATGCGTTTTATAAATAATCCACATTTAATACTCCAAAATATCATCCAAACATCTAATGAAATAAACTTTTAGACTAAAAAACCAAACGGCACCTAAACATACCTATCCTTATCTGCAATAAAAACAATATACAATCATGTGTGTAAACAAGGCATCGATTGATGAGCGCAGCTGTCGTGTAAAGAGGCCTGAAAGATATGCTCCAAAAGCTCCAAGTTACATAAGGTCAAAGTTAACACACAAATTGATTTCACTAATACACATATTAAAAATTTTGGCTGTCTCTACATCTTGTCGCCTAATATGGATTATATTGCACCACTAATATATGGTCACCATTCACCAGTCCATGTGACATGCATGCATCTGCCTAGCTTTCTTGATAAGGGTGATGAGTTTATTTGTTCGGTCTCCGATCTCGGGGGCAAAGTGTGAACTGTGCATGGCATGAGCACCTCATGTGTCACCACTATATATGCACACACACACACACACACACATATATATATATATATATATATATATATATATAAAATTAGCCGACCTAGTTAATTAGACCTGTCTTTGGAGCATTATAGGTTGGCTTGAGTACACTGTGATGTTCTCCCAAAGCTCAAAAAACGACACGATCGAGCCGGGATTGATTTGATAATATATACTCTAGTTTATTTTATTTTATGAGAGGCCAATGAATGCAATGGAGCTAAGGGGGTGTTTGGTTTGGGGTTGCTAAAATTTAGGGACTAAACATTAGTCTTTTTTAGTCCCTAAATTGTCAAACATGGGGACTAAAAGGGACTAAAGTTTAGTCCCTAAACTTTAGCCCTTCTTTAGTCCCCAAAACCTTGCTAAAAAGGACTAAAAGTACTACTAGGTCTCATCCCTCACTCTCTTTTAGTGCTTTAGTCCTTAGAACCAAACAGCAATGGACTAAAGTTTAGTCCTATAAAAAAGAGGAGACTAACGTTTAGTTTAGTCCTAAAGAAACCAAACATGCCCTAATTTGTTATGCTGTAGCGATCGATGCGATGCTATGGTGGGGCCATGCAAGATGCGTGCATTGTATGCATGCATGCACGCATGCACGGGCTGGTCAATGTTCAACGCCCCAAGTTAAATAGTCAATTGAGTAAATGCATGCAACCCTTTCTAGGTTGATTACTCTGCTTAAAGCTAGCTCTTGTAGTTTGTTTTGCAGGGAAGGACATAAGCTAAGCGACAAGATGCTGTCTTGCTGTCCATACTCCCTCCGTTTTAATTTTTTTTGATATTTTGGATATATTCTTGTATGATAAAAAACATTCAATTTGTGTACGTATTTTCTGATTATGTTGTACTTGTAGTTAATAAGTTTATACACATACAAAGGTATATGGGTCAAAGTAACATCTCAATCACCAAAACACCAACATTTATCATACAAAAACTGTACTCTAGAAAGTCATCAAGAAATAGAAAACTGGAGCATTGTAATACCTTTAGGGGATATGACCCTGGATATCATGTGATAAGCTTATCAGCCCAAACCTCAAGTTCAGCATTGGAGTCACCCATAAAGAGTGTCAGTTTCAATAAGGAAGGTTAAGTCCTTATTAGTTGGGAACTAAATCCTAAATCCAATATGAAGAGATATACTTATTTGTACGAGAATCTCGGTAATTAGTGAATTAGCACACGAGTTTGGTATGTAATCTTAGATATTAGAGAGACCGACTCGATCAGGATAGAGTCCTAGGTCATTGGACTCATCCATGGACTATATAAAGGGGGCAAGGCACCCTAAAGGCATCTGATCGAGTCATCCAATCTAATTACTTAGGCTTATAACGCATTGTTTTGTAAGCTTAGACACCATATAATACACTAGTATAAATCTTAACTTTTGTTTCCTAAGTCAATTATTAGGTTCGAAGACACCATTCACATCTATCTATTCACTACTTCGGGCACCCTGAGTGGACTACTCTATAATTCAATGACCTATCTACATGCTTCGTGTTAACTAGTGGTTTGTTCAAACTGTTTCTATAGGTATGCAACTAAGGACTCCTTTGGAACACATGAATTTTACATTATTTTCACCAAATAATTAAACTAAATAATCGAAAATTCCATTGAAAATACCCTGTTCCAAAAGCCTTGAGCCTCTAAATTTCAAATGAGACGAATGTTTTGGAGGCCTAACCGCCCAGATCGAAAATTTTTTGATGTTCCTTAGATGACATTGCCGCCATATATGTTCCTTAGCTTGAACAAGTGTGGCTCTCACAATAAGGACATGGAGTGTGAATGCAAGTCTAAAAATTAAGGGAAAATTACTCACATGCCATTATAATTTTCAGAAATTGCCTATATGCCACTGTCAGTGACTGTGGCGGCCCCCATGTGTCAGTGACACACCGATGGTATATTAGTAAACCGTAAAAATTGTAATGGCACGAAAAAACTTAACCCAAAAATTAAGGACAAACCAAAACACTTGACGTGGAGTCTAGAGCGGGGACTTGGGCCGTGCTAGGCTAGCCCGGCCCAAATCCTTTGTGCTAGGACCTAAAATGGACTGGTTCGGGCTGGCCCAAAGCAGTGTTCGCAAAAACCAAGCACGACAAAAGCAAATTGGGCCTGGATGGGCTATGCCAGCCTAGGAACGGCCCTAACTTTGTTACATCGCTAGATTGTCCCTTACCAAGATTATGGAAATGTTTATTTAATTTATCTTTGAATAATGAAAATTCTAGTTCATATAAAATAATAGAACAACCCCGAATAATTAGGGAAAAGGGAATTTCATTAATAATTTGCACATGATACTAGTTCATTAATATTACTTTCTTTACTCTAGAGCATATATATTTACATTTTGATTTGTCCATATAAATGACTCAAATTTTGGTTTGTCCTACACATGATATAGAGCAAGGTATATTTAAACAGTAATTTATAGACTTTTTTATTTTTAATAACAGGATGTAATGTCTTCTAGTCCATTATCAGACGTCTCCTCCCTGTGAGCGCATAGGAATTCTTGGTCTATGGGCCTTTCCGTGCCGGTCCAGCCTAGGCACGACCCACTCTATGGGTAACCCACCGGGCCTAACTCCTAGGCCCATGTCTATGTCTTGCCTTGGGCCGGCTCAAAAAAATCCAGCCCAAGTTCCAGCTCTAATGGAGTCCTCGGATGTCCTATTTCCGCTTCCGCTTAGCATTTTTCTACGTACACGGCCTCTAGCACAAAGTTTGGATCAACTACATTGTTTGTAGACGTGATCAAGCGGTGTGTGATCAACTTTCTGAACTGATCTACAGTGTCCTGTGTGATCAAAACCAACAAGACATGAAACCATAATTAATTGCCTGGTCATAAGTATTTCCACAAAAATGCCTGTGACAAGACAGGGTATCAAGCCTGTGATAAGTCATTTATGAAAATTTTTCTCTAGGAAACTGACCAGCACACGAATGGCTTCAAAATCCTGCTATCCCATATATCCATATAGATCATCGTGTGAATCCCACAGTCATACCTTTTTAACAAAAAATTGTAATAAGAGAAAATTTCGAACTTGAAAAAAAGCGTGGTTAGTGAAACATCCATACATGTTGGTGTTGATGCGTTTTTTGGTCACACTTTGACACATGCAATTGCAACTTTATGAGTATCAATGCTATCAACACCCCCGATTGAGTCAAAAAAGTTTATCTAATTCAATAGGAAGTTGATGCATACATGTACCCAATGTTCATTGTCCACTATGGGGATCAACAATTGCATTAATAAAAACAACAAACATTAGGTTTAAGCAAGGATGTAGATGTATAGAACACAAGAGAAATGTACCAGGTCTTTATGTTTCAACTTGTGCTTCTTGTATGTAACTTTTAAAATTTTCATGGCATAGTCCAAATCGTTCACTTTCAATTTGTGTTGTTTTTTTTTCAAACACAAAAACAGTTACATACCCATGAAGATATGAAAAAATGGATACTAGTCAAATACCCATGAATACTAGTTTTCCATCTTACTGTGAAATTAGGACCGAAAGAAAATTCATAACAGGATTTTTTTAACTTGCATAATAAATCTTCGTTGGCCTTTTGAACCTCAGATATCTGCTTAGTGACCAACATGTGCTCATTGACCAGCATCTGAGGTTCTATCAGCATTGGTCTCCTCTTCAGTATACCTAGATAACTCTGCAGCATATAAAGTTTCCAAAAAATCCAAGACCTAGTTCAATGTGTGGTTCAAAACTGTTAAATGCAATTAAAATACAATTCAAAATTGTAAATGAAAAATATTACTACAAAAAAATACATTAGTGACGGACATGTCCCCCGTCACCCTTATCGTGTCAATAAAGCCCTATCTTTAATGATGGGTAAATACTCGTCATTAAAGGCTTCCTCCAGTTCCACGCCGTGTTTGGCATGCCCCCTTATAGTGACGGGTGAACATGGTTACCCGTCATTAAAGATCGTCTTTAGTGATAGAGAGTACTTTTGTAACATACACAAAATTGTAAAACTAAACAAATGTATGAAAAACAATCCTACGGGGTTTCCTCTGCATTTTGGAATTATTTTGATCGTTTTTGGAGTTTTGCATGCATGAAACTAATGCATTCATATGCATTAAGAAAAATAGATTTTTTTGTGAACAATATATTAACCCAATAAATCTGTAAAAATTCTAGAAAATATATTACCTCACTAATATATTAACAGAAGGCTCCTCGACCTTGAGTCAACACCCTACAAAATGAGTCCCACATGATGAGTCATGTAAGATGAAATTGACAACCAATATCTTAGAACACCATCAATATAGCATATTTGACAAAAAATAACCAAAACGTCGTGAATCTAGGAATACCACGTGGTGGGGGCCCAGTTTGCCTACCAACTGGTTTATACGGCTAGCACGTTTAGGTCTACCAAATAGCACATTTTGTAGGCGCCCCCCTTGCCACCCTCTGCTAGGGCATCAAGATCCTCATAAATCTATGCTTAGTGTAATATTGTTGTAGGTTACTTTATGTATGATTTTAGTAATTTTTAAGTTGTATTTATGTATCAGGTGCATCTCACCATGACACACCTGACACTATGTTCGTATATGAAAAAAAAAATATGTTGACTATGAAGAGTTAAGAAAACCAAAAACTAAATTCAACATGGATGCACATTTTGAATGTACAAAATAATCAAACAACAGTTTCTCCTTGATAGTCTGCGTGATTCATATAACTAGCACGTTCAGGAACATAGTGCCGATTAGAGGTAACATACCATCAGAAGCAACGGATTGCCAATTAGAGGTAACATACTGTCAGGAGCAAAGCAGTGCCAATTAGCGGTAACATACATACAAGAGCAACAAAGTGCCGATTATCATGTAAACCCTAGTAGTGTCAACTATAGATCGGTACATGCTGACACGGTATGCTACGCAACAACCATGATATGAGGGGATGCACGTACACCCTAGAATTGCCAACTAGAGACCGGTACACGCCGATATGGTACCAGGGTTAACGCTGTTGCGGAGGGCACCGTTACCGCCCGCTGGCAAACCGCGATGAATTTGATGAATTTTGAATGAATTTGATAAATTTTGAACAAATTTGACAAACCGTACTGCGAGAAGCCGATTCCGCTACCAAGCGGTAAGGTCCGATTACCGTGGTAACTGCGTTGTAACCGGCGGTAACTTGAACCCTGTACGGTACACTACGTGAGGAGCTCACCACGTGAGTTCAAAAATCCAAGTAGCCCAGCATGTGATCACATCCTATTCCGTCTCCCTTCCTTCTAACACTAGGTGGAGGTGGTCATTGGCTCCAATGCCGGTGTGGGATCGGAGGCAAGTGGTGTGGCACACTACAAGAAAACCTTGATGCGAGGGTATGCACGTAAAGCCAAGCAATGGCTACTACATATGGTACATACCGATACAGTACACTATGGGAGGAGCTCACCTCGTGACTATAGAATCCAAATAGCATAGCAAGTGATCACATCCTATTCACTCTCCTTTCTCCCAAGTCGGCATGAAAGTAGCGGGCCAGCATGGCATGGCACGACCCTGTACCGTGTCACAAGTTCAATTAAACACCTGTGTACATGCGCCGTTAAATGCATCCATTGCCCTTTTCTAGCCCGACTCTGGACCGGCGGTTTATATGAGCACCATTCGAATGGTGGTTTGGCCTTGATAGTAGCGTGGTTCATATAACTAGCACGTTTAGGTTTACTTAATATCACATCCTGAATCTAGGAATACCACGTGGTGGGGGCACGATTTGCCTACCATCAAGTTTATACGGCTAGCACGTCTAGGTGTACCAAATAGAAGATTTTGCAGGCGGCCCCTTGCCGCCCTCTACTTGGGCGGCAATATCCTCATAAATCTATGCTAAGTGTAATATTGTTGTATATTACTTTATGTATGATTTTAGTATTTTTTAGTCATATTTCTGTATCAGGTGCACCTCACTACGACACATCCGACACTATGATTGTATATGAAAAAAAGAACATGTTGGCTATGAAGAGTTCTGAAAATAGAAAACCAAATTCAACATGCATTCAAATTTTGAATGTACAAAATAATCAAATGGTTGTTGGTGTTATTTTTAGTCACACGCATGGCCTGGAAGGTTTGCTTAACTCCAGTGCAGGTCCTACAATCTTAGAAAGGTTTCTGAGCGCGCCAATCAGTTTGACCCTACAACTGATAAGGGAAAATAAAAGCATTAGTAGCAACGCCGATCAGTTATCGAGCCGATAACTATGGTGATAAGAAATACCCATGAAAACCAGCGCTTATCGGCTACCGGGCCGATAGTGACAACCGGGCCATCGGGATCGGTTATGTCATCAATCGATGCATATAACACGCCATCGGGCCGATGGACATGCAGACAACATGCCGCGAGCAAGAGACCGATGAACAACCCCTGACATCGATGAGATATAACGCGGAATTAAAGATAACTTATCGGTTTGTACTCCGACAGAAACCAAACCTAGCATACCAAAAAATGCATCCATACTATCAAACTACCGTAACAGCAAGATTGGACCTAACCAAGACAATCGCTAAATCACGATTAATCAATAGTACTTTAACATATCGGGCATGCATGCCTTTTTAGATGAATGGTGCACAACACAAATCAGATACAATAGATCAAGTTGTTAGACTCAACCGATGAAGCCTTGAACCACGATACCTAACTCACATCAACCTAAGAGATCGTGATGATGCAGCCTTAGACCTAGCAAATACAACAAGATAAACTGACGATCATACCAATCGAGCCAAGACTCCAAGAGATCGTAAACGATGCAGCCTTGAAGGACACCAATCGGCCGATACGATCATCGGGGTGGTGGGACTCACATTTTTGTCGGAAATCGAAGCAATGCAACCCAACTCTGAGTGCCAAGTCTTGTCGAGGTTAACCTTGGAAAACAAGGGTGGCGATGCGCCGAGAGTAGTTTGTGGTTGTATTTGTCTATATCTTAACCTAGCTAATAGGTACATATTTATAGTCCGGAGACTTACTGTCCGTTAAATAACCATAACTGATTCTGGATTTTTCTCCGCCTCCTTCATCTCTATCGGCTCCTTTATATTCAGTCACATATAACCATATGGTTGGGCTTCTTTGACCAATCTTTGACCAGACTCATTTGACTTCTGTTTACCATGCGACACTCCTGATGGGCCTGGACCTTTACTAAATCTTGGCGTCAACAACTACATAACGATACATGCCGATATAGTACTCTATGGGAGGAGCTCACCACGTGAGTACCAGAATCTAAAGAGCCCAACAAGTGGTCACATCCTATTCCCTCTCCTTTCTCCCTAGCCGACGTGAAACTAGTGAGCCAGCACGGCATGGCCCACGGCATGACCCGGTACCGTATCACGAGTTCAATTAAACACCTGTGTACATGCGCTGGAAAATACATCCCTCGCCCTTTTCTAGCCCAGCTCTGGACCGGCGGTTTATATGAGTCGCCAATCGAACAACGGTTTGGCCTTGATAGTCAGTGTGGTTCATATAACTAGCACGTTTAAGTTTACTTAATATTAGATCTGAATCTAGGAATACCACGCGGTGGGGGCACGATTTTCCTACCATCTAGTTTATACGGCTAGCACGTCTAGATCTACCAAATAGCACATTTTATAGGTGGCCCCTTGCCGCCCTTTGCCGGCGGCTAGATCATATTTTGGTCTTCTACTAGGCTTATATAGGTTGGATTAAATGGTGGACTGTACCGCTGATAATTCCGAAAAGATAACCCAAGATCATCACAAATAACTGTTGTTGCATCCGCGGAAGAATTTTCTCTTGGAAAACCTCACCAGCATCTCAATTGCTTAATTATATTATGTTTATGAACATGCAGCTGTATGCTACAGGTTACACGGTCAATCGATCGATACCATATGTTCGATCGCACGCCGTCACAAAATCGTTCAGAGAAACCGGTTAATTATGTGGATCAATGAACTGTGTGTTTATATATACACGGTCAGTTGATCCCTCAAAGAGCAAAAAGCAGAAATTGTAGAGCAAATCAATATAATACAGAGTAGATCGGGATCACAAGCACACACAGCGTACATGAATTGATTAAGTAGAAGAAAACAAGTTGAAGTAACAGGCCAGCAGATGAAGATAATATTGGGGCTTATTTAGGTTGCAGATGGCAGGAGGAGCGAGCTAGCTAGGCATGACTAGCTAACTAGTAGGCGACGATCCTGAGGCCGAGGCTCTTCTGCGCGTACTCGATGAGGCCGTCCACCTCGCCGTCGTCGATGTAGCCGTCGCCGTCGGCGTCGGCGTAGCTGATGCCTTGCCTGCTCCTCCACCCGGTGAACCGCGCGCGGATGGCGCGCATGGCGCGCCGCAGCTCGTCGCGGCTGATCCGCCCGTCCCCGTCCACGTCGAACCGCCTCAGCCACTGCTTGAACTCGTCCACCGTCATGTCGCCGTCCAGCGACCGCGTCGTCGTCGCCACCGTCATGTTCCTGATCGCCATCGTCCGTCGATCGGTCAGTACTCTCGACCAAATTAAACCTCTCCTGTCTCCGGCGTAAACGTAGCTCGCTCTCTCCCTCTCTCTTACTGCTCCGATCAACCAACGCGTCTACTGTGTGTGCCTCTCAATGTGCAGCACCCCGTCTAACCCTGTGGCTCTTATATAAGATTACAATGGCTGCAGGCTGCACCAATCATGCACACGCACACGGCTTAAACTAATCCGTAGATCCATTTATCGCGGTAGCTGCTATAGCGCTAAACTTTGCGACTTATTAGCTTAATTATCACGCGTGGTAGCTTCCATCTCTTTCTCTCTTTGTAGATTTGGTTGATGACAAATGGTTCAACTCCAGCTCAAGAATCTATCACCGGCTAGCTAGCTAGCTGGTATGATATGATTGGGTCGTTCTAGATCGGCGTGCAATGCTCAGCTCAGCTCAGCTCGTTGAATGGAGCAAGAATCTCTTTCGTCTAGTGGCTCCAGAGAAAAGCTGGAATCTTACAATACAATAGTCGATGTCGATCTCAAGCTAAGAACGGCCTCACAATATATATGTATAATGCGGGAAGAATCTGAAAAGGGGTGGAATTGGGTTTCCTTATCTTCCCAGCGCAAGATTGGGCATTGTGTGCTTCTCAAAGATGGAATATGATTCCAAGATTAGGTTCGCATTATTATTGTATACTACTCGCGTGTGAAATTCTCCGATCCGTCCTACATGATACCGTTTTTTTTCTCTCTTGGTGCAGCCTTGGAATATCGAGTCAAAATCCAACTTGTTATACGTACGCCAAGCCTTCGATTTTTCCCAGGGTTTGTTCATCCATCCGTCAGAATGCATGCCAGATAATGGAATTGGGTTCATTATCACATTATCAACACTGGCAATATATGCATATCCACTTTGACACTTTGTCCGGGCAACTTGAACAAAAAGAGTAAACGCATATATCTTTTTTTTAAAAAAAATGAAAACAAGACTCGGTAAACAGATACCTCTGTTGTATTTTGTTCCTCTTTCAATGAGCTTAAATCTGACAGACAATATGGACATTCCATCCTGCGTGCGGTCAAAGCTAGAAGAACTCAAGTACGTGTTTGTTTATCACCTAGCCCTTTTACTGTTCAGGCCCTGTCTGAATTGCAGGTTTTTGATAGGACTTTTGCAATAATTTCAGAGGATAGTTCAATTCCGGCAAGAACAGGGCAATTTTTTCACGTTTCAAACAGGGCCTTACAGGTTTATTACTTACAAGTAGATTATCTTTGTGATTGTATCAACTCATCTACGCATTTCCTCCTATTCTTTTTCTCATTGTCCGCATCATATTTTTTATGATATAATTCTATTAAAATATAAAAAAATAAGTACCAGATTGATCAAACATTCAAATATATAGACTACTACCTTATTCTAAAAACTTATCTAATCAAGGAGTGACTAGTCGGTGCTTAAATAGTTAAATTCTTAACTTAATCTAATCAGACCCGAGAGTTTGAGACCTGCAGTGCTGCACGTAGCACGATACAACAGCAATATGCACCTTGCAGTTGTAGAATAGCACTATAGAAGAAATACAAAATCTTCAAATTGAAATTTAGCAATTCATGTGATTACCAATGGCGATTTGCTGCTGCTTGGACTTTGATATGAAGATATACATATATGTTTACCTTCTACATATACATGGCTACATATACATGGGGTTCACCGGAATGTGGAGGCCGGGGCGGTGGCACCGCTGCCCCACCCCTTGGGCCGGTCTTGGGCAATGGCTTGGATGAAATCATAACGCCCTATGGCCCTAGCCACCACCGCTCCACTCCACACCTTGCCGTCACTGGAGCTATCCACCGGAGCTATCCCCATGGCTCTAGCTCTCAGGGCAGCGCACAATAGCCTCGAGGCAGCGCTCAGTGAGGCCCCTATTTCTCCTTGCCTTACTGCCTTTTCTCAAGGTCGGCAGCAGGGTGTCATGGCCTATCATGGCTTGCTCTAGCATGAAGTTGACTGGCTTTCAACCAGCTTGTGAGTGTAGAGTGATGCAAAATGGTAGTGCCAATAGCATGTAGGGTGGCGTCGACCAGCTGGTGAATCTGGTGGTTCTATTTCCCCTTGCAGCAATCATCCCTCCCTCTTCCTCCCTAGCAGTAGTCGTTATTCTTCCTTCTTTGTATGGGTGGCGGCTCAAGCTCAAGGGGCCAACGATCCTGCCTACTTGTGCGACGATGTTCTTGGTGTTGCTCCGGTGGGCGTGCTCTAGTGTTGAGTGTTGGATGAGTTGGCACACGTGTTTTTCTTTGGTGTGGGGATTTCCGGTCTTTGCCTTTATTGTGTTGACCTATTGAAGCTAATGTTGGCTCTATTTGCTTACTTAGTGGTTTTCTTCTTTCTACCAAAGGGTCACCAGTACGTCTTGGTGGTATCTTCTTTAGTACCCGTTGAGTGCAAGCTTCAAAGTTATCACAAGAGGGCCAATTCTTGTTTGTTTCGAGCGTCATGGAGTGGTGTGCAATGGGCCTCAAGTGGCGGATGCTTCTGGTTGTGTTCTCCCTTCATGTCACCTTTTATCGTGGCCATGGTTGGCTTTGTTGGCTTCGTCTCGGTAGTATAGCGATCACTTTCTTCTAGCTTCCTCTCCTCTCTCTCATTGTCACCCTTGTCGTGCCCATGGTTGGCTTGGCTGGCTTTATCTTGGTAGTGTAGCGATCACTTTATTCTAGCTTCATATCCTCTCTCTCTCTCCTTGGAGCTCCTCTCCTATGGCTGCCTCCCTTCTTGGTAATGGGGCGCTCCTCGGTTTTGACAGAGTTTTGGTCTAGAAGAAGATATTCTTGCCTGTTGTTTCATTGGCATGTTGGAGTTGCGCTGGTGATGAGGCACTGGCTTGGTCAGGTAGTAGGGTTGTAAGGTCCTACTTTTGTCCCGGATTCCTCTGGAGATGGAACGCTAGCTTCAAACATTTGTTTTGATTGTTTGGAACAATTTGAAGACATCTTTAGGGTTGGGGGAACAGTTTAGGTGAAAACCTTGCTCAACCTAGTTTGACCGACATTGATGATGCCTTTGGGTGCCATGTTCCTCTTTTGAGGCTTTTGTCGCGTAAATTTCTTATTGCTTCGTTGCGATAATCTTCGATGAAAACCTAGCTTTAAGGCCTTTAGACAAATAATAGTACAATGCTTTGGCATCATGATCCCCTTTGAGGTAGGGCTGCAATGAGTCGAGCTAACCGACTCGGCTCGGCCGAGCTACCTCTTTACCGAGCCAAGCCAGATTCGGCTTGACCGACCTGGTGAGCCAAAATGTTGGTTCTATTCAGGCTCGGCTCACCTACATCATAGTCCACAACAAACACAAAACAACAATACATCATGCTACAGAGCTCAGGTTTGGGATGACGATATTCAGGGACTGTGGCGTGGCCTATGGCTATGGGTCGATGGGACGATGGTTGCCTGGCTTCCGGGCGGTCGGACGGAGACGGTGTCGTTAACGTAATTGGAGCTCACCGGAGCTGTTTCCTGAACTGAAAACGAAATTGCGAGAGGCTTGTTTTGCTGCAGAAAATGTTACAACTTTTTCTGGGATTGAATTGCAACTTTTAAGAACCGAATACAAAGTATTGGCCGGCCTAGCGGCCGCCATGCGCGGCATGCTGGCGCATACGCGCGACGCGCTCTCACGACGAAGGTGGAGCTCCCTACAACCCCGCTTAGTCACGCGAAATGTCGTATGACCAGGCACTGGACTCTTTCTTCTAACTAACTCGTTATTGTTGCTAATTACGAAATCAACAGAGAAATATCAGTGAGGGAATATCCAACAATTCTCCGCCCTAATCCCTCACTTAACAACCTGCCACACTCCGATCTCAGCTCGCAGTTCCTAGAACCGAACCCGACCCAGCACCTTGGTTAGAATATCTGCAATTTGCTTCGTGGTGTGTAACGACCTGGGTTCTCACAAACCGCAATTCATTGAATATAAATTAAAAGTCATTATTACAAGACGCTCACAAGCCGGCAACGAAGTAAACGAAAGTAAAGCAAAGTACGTAGCTCATAGGCTACACTTATTACAACACAAATTAAAAGCGGAAGCAAATCTAAACAACTGCAGAACGTCTTGGCTCCGGGGATCCGACTCCTCGACTGGGACGCTACTCCTGGACTTCTTCTTCTTGGTACACAGCATCTAAAAGAATTAACCCACGAGGGGTGAGTACAAAGTACTCAACAAGCCACGGACATGCAAATAATGACGGCTGTTGAACAAGGATGCATAAACTAGGCTCATTGCGTAAAAAGCATGTTAAATGTTGTTTAAACTTTAGTGAGCAGTGTTAAATAAGTAGTAAACATGCTGAAGTAAATATCAGTACTGACTTCTCTCTACCTCGAGTTGCACACCTGTGCCCACTCGCCCTTTCAAACCATCCCAAACATGATATGCAATTCACACTTCCGACACTGAAAGCTAACTGCGGAGAACATCACGAGGCTCACCCATAACCGTGGGCACAACTTTTCGAAAAGGTTATACTCTGATCAGAGGTGTACTACTTTCCCCACAAGGCACTTGTCCCTCCACACCGCAGTGTGTTACGAGGACCCAAGTCCCAGGAACGCATGCCAAAACCCTTCGCATGTCCGGCTCAGCAAGAAGACAACCTCACTAGGTTTCATCGACGCTCCACTGGGATCTCACCCATAACGGCTGAGTAGACCCCGATTGGTAGACGTACGACCCCCATTAGTGCCTCATCAGCACAAGACATCACTAAGCAACTCCTAATAGATGGTCTTGTCTCCTCCGCTCGGTGCATCGAGCTGAACCGACCCATACTACAAATTAGGTCTTACCCATAGACTTGTGGTTAGCACGACAATGCTTTGCGATAGATCCCGCAGACCGGTCCTTATAGTGCCTCGGGTGCGACCACCAATGCCCTAGCTTGCACCTGGAACCCACCATGCACAATACCACATCGACTCCACTTCGCCTACCACAACTCAAAACTTCGACGAGACGAGACATATATATATATATCCAAGGGTGTATAAAGAGATTAACAAGACTACTAGGAGTAACAGTAGTTAAGCTAGCAAGTAATGCGCCTCAACTATATGGCACTAGCTATTAAGCGACGACGGTGACAAGGAGAATGTGATACAAACATGGCTTGGGTTTGCACTTCAGGGAGCAATACTATACATTAGCTAAATATACAAACGAGTGAACATGTTAGTACTAATGCAATTATCAACCTATGGGTTATAGCGATTATTGCAAAAAGTAGGTTCGACATGATCAACTGTGTCCACAAGAGGGTCCGGTGACTTGCCTTGGTCCTCATAGCACTGGTACGGATCCCCGGCCATGTCGGCGTCGCTGTAGCCGACTAGCATTGGCCTCTCCTCTACATTCCCTGTGTAGTGGATTCCATAGTTCTTCGTTCGCGCCATGTATCTGATGACACGCTTAACGACAGAGAAATGGTCTTCACGAGGCGCCTCCATGAACCAACTGAGATACCCGACCGGAAAAGCAAGATCCGACCGAGTGTGCAGCAGGTAACGCAGTGCTCCAATGACACTCTTGTAGCCAGTAGCATCCACCGGCTCTGCAGAACTCTCCCTGCTAAGCTTAAGCCTGCTCTCCATGGGTGATTCACTCGGGTTGCAGAGAACCATTCCACACTTTTCCAGCAATTTGCCCGCATACGCCGACTGGCTCAACTTGATTCCGTCTGTCCCCTGCTTAACCTCAATACCAAGATAGTATGACAGGAGTCCAAGATCACTCATCTGAAATTGGTTCTTCATCTCAGTCTTGAAGGCAATGATGATTTCCTTGCAAGTGCCAGTGATTATCAAGTCATCAACGTATACTCCCACAATCAACCTGCCGCTGCTTTTACTTCTGGTGTAGACGCCATGTTCAGAGCTACTCCTCTGGAAACCGAGCGACACCAATGTGGTGTCAAGCTTGGCATTCCAGGCCCTCAGTGCTTGGCGAAGTCCGTAAAGGGCCTTGTGAAGTCGCAATACCTTGTGTTCTACATCAGAGACGATGAAACCCAGTGGTTGCTGAACGTACACTTCTTCCTTCAGTGTGCCATTCAGAAATGCACTCTTCACGTCCATGTGATGGACCTCCCAGTGCGAGTGAGCAGCCAATGCTAGCATCATGCGGACTGACTCCAGGCGAGCCACCAGAGCAAAGACTTCGTCGAAATCTATCCCGGTGCGCTGGACATAGCCCTTGGCCACCAGCCTCGCCTTGTGTCGCTGCACCTCGCCGGCTTCGTTTCTTTTCACCTTGTAGACCCACTTGAGTCCTATAGCGCGATGGCCTGCAGGAAGTGTAGTGAGTTTCCAGGTGTTGTTACCTTCGATCGCCTTGATCTCGTCCAGCATTGCCAAACGCCATGCTGCATCATTCTCCGCCTCACTGAATGACGCAGGCTCCTCCGCGGAAGTGAAGTTGAGTTCAGCTTCAAGGACACGTTGTGCCAGTCCAGGCACAGGTGCGTCCCCGACCACCTCATTGATGTCGCGGAGTCGAAGCGGGGCGTCATTATGCTCCGCGTCGAGCTGCTCCCCGTCACCCTCAACTGCCGGCACAAGGTAATCTCCCTCAGACGACGCTGCTGCTGGTGACAACGATCTTAGCGCGGGAGATGGTGAAGGCGAGGCCGGGTCGTGTACAACTTCGGTGGTGTACTCGACTGTGAACGGCTCGGCGTCGACTGTGGGCTTGCCGTCGGTGTTCTCCCAACGCCATTGTGTCCCCTCATTAAAGACAACATCGCGGGAGATGATTACTCGCTTCTTGAGGGGGTCATAGCAGCGGTAAGCTTTGGAGCCTGGCTCGTAGCCCACAAAGATTGTTTTGATGCTGCGATCATCCAGTTTCTTCAGTCCTGGGCGTGTGATCTTCACATATGCGATGCAACCAAATATTCGCATGTAGTGGACAGTGGGTCTTGTGCCATGCCAGTCTTCATGTGGCGTCTTGCCATCAAGTGCGCGTGTCGGAGCTCGATTCAGAATGTGAACAGCAGTAGCCACAGCTTCCCCCCAGAAGTAGCCCGGAAGAGCCTTCGATTTCAGCATGCATCTTGCCATGTTGACGATGCTTTGGTTGCGCCGCTCCACCACTTCGTTCTGTTGCGGAGAGTAGGGGGTAGTGAGATGGCGCTCGACGCCACGCTCCGTGCAGTAGCGCCCGAACTCAACTGATGTAAACTCCCCCCTCCCACGATCAGTGCGAAGAGTCTTGAGCTTCCGGCCTGTCTAGACTTCAACCGAGGCCTGAAAGTTCTTGATCACAGCTGGCGCCTGATCCTTGCTGGGTAGAAGCTGAATCCACATATATTGTCTCATATCATCCACTAGTAGGAGAAAGTAGCTATTACCGCTCGGTGTGGAAGGGCTGATTGGACCACAAAGATCACCGTGGACTAGATCCAATGCAAACTTGGCTCGCCAACGCGCCTGGACTGGGAAAGGGACGCGCCTCTGCTTCCCGACGAGACACCCGTCGCACACTTGATCAACATGATCGAGGGCTAGAAGCCCTCGCACCATCTTGTTGGTAGCCAGCCGCCTGAGTGCGCCAAAACTGAGGTGGCCATAGCGACCGTGCCACAACCAAGCTTCTTCTGAGCATTTCACTGAGAGACAGACCGGCTGTCCGACCCGTACCTGGAGATAGTACAGTCATGACGCGTCACGCTGCACCTTCGCGAGGAGGTGGTCGCGCTGGTCGTAAATCCGCAGCACGCCATGGTTGATGTCGATGTGGAACCCCATCTCATCGAGCTGCCCGAGGCTTATCAGGCTAGCTTTCAGGCTTGGAATGTAGTACACTCCGATGAGGGTACGGTGGCCTCCGTTCTTGCAAGTGAGGATGATGTTTCCAAGGCCCTTGATCTGGGTGATTGAGCCGTCGCCGAACTTCACCGTGCCGCAGATCTGGAGGTCCAATTCAGAGAAGACATCCTGTGACCCAGTCATGTGGTTGGTGGCACCAGTGTCGAGCACCCATTTCCCATGACCTCCGTCCTCCTCCGGACCTAGGTCTGCAAGGACTTGTTGCTCTTCAATGTGGACAGTGTGATGCGACGTGCTCGACGAATAAGGGGGCGACTTTGGAGATGGATTAAGGACAATTTCAGACGAGGTGTTGTGGACGACTTCCTAGACCATCATCAAATTCTGCTCCTCTTCTTCTCCATGGACGATGTGTGCATGGCATCCTCATCGCGCTTCTTCTTTTGACATTCACGGGCCCAATGGCCTTTCTTGCCGCAGTAGTTGCACTTGTCGTCGTGGCTCGCCTTGCTTCGTCGTTCTCCACCTGCAGGTGATTTTTCTCCTGCATTCTTGCCGGTCCCGCCACTTGCGCCACCACAACGAGCACTAGAGTTGGATCCAGACCCGTCCTTGGACTTCATGCGTGCTGTCCACTCCTCCTCCGTGAGAAGTAGACGACCACTGCTCTCCCTCGTCGAGGATGGCTTCTTCCGTTGCTCGACGGCGCGCAGATGTTCGACTGCTTCCTCTAGCATCAGTGAGTCGAGGTCGAGTAGCGTCTCCATTGAGATCGCCACTTGGTCGAGCTTTTCAGGGACAGCATGCAGCATCCTCTTTATCACCTCCTTGTCCGAGACGTCGTCGCCAAGGGCTCTCAATTTGCTCGCCACGCTGCTGAGTCACAATGAGAAATCCTCGACAGTCTCACCAGACTTGAACGTGATGTCGTCGAAGTCCCGACGAAGCCGCTCCGCGTTCGCCTCCCTGATCCGGTCGGCACCGAGCCGCATCTTGCCGATGGCCTCCCATGCTTCGTGCGCCGACTTCTTGACAGCGAGCCCGACCTGCATTTCCTACAGTATCGTGCGGAATATAGCAGCCAGAGCGCTCCTGTCGTCGCGGTAGTCACCGTCGCTAGAGTCGATGACGTCCCACGGCCCGGCCGCTTGAAGGTTAACCTTCATCACCAGTGACCACTCCATGTAGTTCGAACGAGTGAGGGTGGGGTAGACGACGCTTGACGAAGACTTCTCGACCACGCGCTCGCGGAAGGGCTGTCGTGGGCGACGAGGTGGTGGAGACAGCGAGAAAGGGCGTTAGGTACGACCACCAGTCACCGGAGATTCACCGGAGCGTGAGGCCGGCGAGTTTCCAGAACGGCGAGACATTCCCAGGTTGCTTTGATACCAATTGACGTAATTGGAGCTCGCCGGAGCTGTCGCCTGAACTGAAAACGAAAATGCGAGAGGCTTGTTTTGCTGCAGAAAATGTTACAGCTTTTTCTGGGATCGAATTGCAACTTTTAAGAACCGAATACAAAGTAGTGGCCGGCCTAGCGGCCGCCATGCGCGGCATGCTAGCGCATACGCGTGACGCGCTCTGACGACGAAGGTGGAGCTCCCTACAACCCCGCTTAGTCACGTGAAATGCCGTATGACCAGGCACTGGACTCTTTCTTCTAACTAACTCGTTATTGTTGCTAATTAGGAAATCAACAGAGAAATATCAGTGAGGGAATATCCAACAGTCGTGGCATGCAGTGGCGGATGACGACCAATTTTAGGCAGCGAGCGATGACTACCTTCAATGGAGAAGGCGCTCCGGGGACTTAGGACTCCGACGGAGAAGGCGTCGTGGCGGTCGGTGGCGGCCGGGCGAGTAGGCGGCCGAATCGGGAGTCTACGGATACTTTCTCCTTGCTATTGCTGAGAGACAGAGTTCACGAAGTTGCTTGCTGCCTTGGCGCCTTGCTAGGCCACGCACGCCATGCACTGAGTTGCTTGGTGGGCCATGCACGAGCCATTGACCAAGCGGCGCCAGCCGTCTCGTCTCGATCGGTTGACCAGCCAAATAGGGTGGAGCCGAGCCAGTTTCGGCTCACCAGAGCTGCAGCTGGCTCACGAGCCCTGAACCAACTGCTAGCCCTATCTGGAGGCATCATTTTAAAAGTCTTATTGGTGTCTCTCCTACTAGCGTTGATCGGTCTCACCTAACGACTATTCGCTTGATGTTAGCGATGCCCTTGATTTGTTGGTAGAAAAATCTCTCAAGGCTATAATCTTATATTTTTAAAAAGAAACGAGATTACTCAAGCCACCATTTTAGCTTGTTTCTCTAAGTCTAGCCTTCATCCATGCAAATTTTCACGAGCTAATTTTAGGGCATGTTTATTAACATATAAGTACATGGTGAGAATTTAGAGAAGTTTTGTTTCCTAGTTTCTAGATTCTAATTCATTTCCGGATTCTGTAGAGATTCTCCTGATCTAAGTTCAACATTTATACTGTTTATTTCAGCTTCAAATTCTAAATGAGAAGCTGAAACATCTAAACCTTTAGATTGATTCAGCTCGTTTGTGCACCTAATTATAATTTGTTACACATTAGCTCACAACCTCTGAGATGAACTAGATCAGCCCTGGTTCCAGCCCTGTACAATTTATTGCCAATCACAATTCATACATGCAGATGAGATGTGATAGAATACCTCTATTGCACGCCCTCACAGGCATGATCACGCACACGCATATACATCAGGATGCTCTAGGGCTCAAGACTCCTTCCTTGGGCGAGTCATCATGGCCATGAAATCATCCATGTCCACCAAACCATCATGGTTCCTGTCGATCTCCTTCACCATCTGCATGCAATCCTCCAGGCTGCACCTCTCCCCCAGCTTGAGGAGCACATCCATCACCTCCTCGGCGCTGATCCTGCCGTCGCCGTCCTTGTCGAACACGAAGAACGCCCGGCGGATTTCGGCCAGCGGCACGCCGTTCCTGTGCACCTCCATGAACTCGTCGAAGTCCATGCTGCCGTCCTTCTTGTAGTCGGCGACGCAGATCATCCGCCACGCCTCGTTGGCGGCGTCGGCTTTCCCAAACCTCTCCAGGAGCGCCTGCATGTCCTTCCTGGAGACCCGGCCAGCCTCGCCGGCGATCTTGTCGAACACTTTCTTCATTTCCTCCTTGTCGGGCCTGTAGATCTTCATCAAGTCGGAGCACTGCCGGTCCCGGCCGGACAGCAGCCGGCCGGTTGGCCGGCCGGCCTTGGACTTGAGCTTCGCTAGATTGTACTTGAAGGTCAAAATGTTCAGATGCGACATCTTGCAACAGATTGCTGCAGCTCCAGATGATTGATATGTCTAAATGAGCTTCTGAGTACCCGTCATGAAAGTTTATATGACAGGTTAAGGTGCATAGAATACATGCCTGATAGCTGCAGAAAGTTTTAGAATATATGATTCCTCCAGACCTTGCACTGCAGACAATCTCAAACCAGAAAGAAGAGCAAACGATGGACCACACCAACATGCCAAGTAAGAATCTACGATAGTTGCTTGGGATAAGAACTGAACCAAAGGCTCCTTCAAATAAATTATTTCCTTTTCTTTATTAACTATAATGGCAAGAACAAAAGGGCACGGTTATTAGCATACAATGGTTTACAACACTTTAAAATGGCACCTCATCATGTACCGTGCATCAAACAGAGACTGTAGCAGAAAGAATATCTGGTTCGACCGTCCAATGTTATGAAGGTAATCTATCAAGCAGCAGTTGATAAATTACAACTGCCAAGTGAACAGGGCCGTCGAATCATGGCAGCTTCCCGTTATCTAACTCATCCATGTTTTCAATATCCTGGCAATATGTGATTTTCCGAACGTAACCTACAGAACAAATAGAACACCAATCCAAGCGTCACAACAACATATCAGTAGATAAAATTTTCCTAGGAGGAATGAAGAGTGAAGGTGGTAGCAATCACAACATACTATAATGGTATTAGAAAGATCACAATTATCTGCAAAAGTTAATCCAGGGAGCTCTACATGGAAGTTCTAGTTGGTTGAAGCTATTTACAATTCAGTGGCATGAATGAAAGAATTCCAGCAGTAAATCCTAGGTCCAGTTATCCCATTATTCATCTGCAACATTTCAAGAGCTACATAACTGGGGCCGTGCATAGTTTTATCAGTAGTTCATACCACCCAAGATCAGTGGCAGAGTGTCATGGCCTCAGATCATGGAGGGTTCGGCCCGCCTGTGAACAGTACCGTACGGCACTGTTCACGTGAACAGTACCACCGGTACTGTATCTTCGGATTAGATCAGTTAGCAGATTAGATTCAGTTTGTTACCATATAGATTCAGTTTAGCAGATTAGATCAATTAGAGGGGTTGGTTCTGTGTCTGTATAAATAGGGCTGATGCACTAGAGTTTTTGTCAAGTATTAAGTTTGGCTTGTGCCTTTCTTGTATCCCTGCCACTTCGCCGCATCGCCGCAACGGCGCCGCCACAACAGAGATGTCCAAGCCCTCGATCATCTACCCACTTTTGCTATCAATTAAGAAGGTTAGTTCCTACCAATTCCGTGGAAATCCCTGCCCGTGACAACTTGGTATCAGAGCTCTCATGTTCTTCCACTGCGATGAATTCTCAATCTGGCACCGGTTTGGGGAGCACCATCGATGACATGCTGAAGGCTATTATGCAGCACCTAGATGCCATCGAAGAGAAGTTGCAACCGCTGCAACCACTCCAAGCAAAAGTCGTGGAATTGGAAGAAATGGTGACAGAGCGGGCGGACGCGATTGAAGAGAAGCTGCAGCCGACCCAACCCTTGGAGGAGAGGGTAGCCATGTTGGAGGTGCTCGTCCAGAGGCCTGGCCGGCAACATCCCTAGGCTACCGCTGATCACGTGGATCCACCTCCGTGCCACCAAGGAGGGAGGCGGCCAGGGCCGCCCTGGTGGCGACGTGGGCGGCCTCGGCAGAGGCCAACACTACTTCCTTGACCGCGCAGAACACACCCTCACGGGCATGGATGGCGGCCTGGCCAACGGTTGGGGGATTGACGTGGGATGCCTTGGCGGCACGAACAGCCCAGCTCAAGGACGAGCTGGTTTTCAAGGGGGGGAAGAGATGTCATGGCCTCAGATCATGGGCTGGAGGGCATGGCCCGCCTGTGAACAGTACCATCGGTACTGTAGCTTCGGATTAGATTTAGTTTGTTAGCAGATTAGATTTAGTTTAGCAGATTAGATCAATTAGAGGGGTTGATCTTGTGTAAATATATATATGGGGTTGATGCACTAGAGTTTTTGTCGAGTATTCAGTTTGGCTTGTGCCTTTCTTGTATCCCTGCCTCTTTGCCGCATCGCGGCAACGGCGTCGCCGCGACGGAGAGGTCCAGACCCTCGACCAATAATAGATTGCAAGTATCAATTGAGGAGTAGATCGAATACTAACCCGGATAATATCCCGGACGGTGACACGGAGCCAACAGGTAGGCTCCATCAGGCTAGAGCCTATCCTCCAATTTTGCAAAAAAAATATATATGAGTGTGTATGTATATATGTATATATTATGTGTGCTTGGGAGTCCTTGCAATTTAAATAAACTAAGATCTTACCATGACTGTAATTTTAGAGAGACGCGAAAGTACAAGCCCGTGGGGTCGCTTCTGCAACTGGATAACTAACACCGAAAA
The DNA here is from genome assembly GCA_019279435.1 of Zizania palustris. Classification (NCBI taxonomy): domain Eukaryota; kingdom Viridiplantae; phylum Streptophyta; class Magnoliopsida; order Poales; family Poaceae; genus Zizania; species Zizania palustris. The sequence goes on along the minus strand of JAAALK010000287.1, from coordinate 23,476,747 downwards.
TCGTCTTTACATCGGATGGTTCGGTGTTTTGATGATCCCTACCTTATTGACTGCAACTTAATCACATGAAATTCTCGGGAACTCCACATACGTATTTCATACATATGAATAGAGACAATTTCGACAAAAGTTCGAATTTGCCAGGGGAACAAATGGAATGAAAATGAATTGATAAAACATTCCTAGAACCTCGAAAAAAATTATGCCACTTACACTTTATGATATTCTAATTAGATTGGACGACAAAGATTTCTCATTTTATCTCCTTTCTATGAATGTAATTCACTAGTTATTTCGGATGCTCGCCAAATCTGAAAAACCCTAGAGGTTATTTGGATTCCTCAGAAACCTCCACCTACATCACCGTTTAATATTTCTTGCCCTAAGATTGGCCAAACTACCTGAGCATTGGGTCCAATGTGAGTAGGATCGTATATATATATATATATATATGTGTGTGTGTGTGTGTATGTATATATGTATATATATACCATTTTATAGCGGAATAGATAAGCAACTATGACAATATTGATTATTTATGGGAAAGATAAACAGAGACAATGACTAATTGTAGAGAAAGAAAGTCGGCCTAAGGCGGTACACATAGTTACCATGGAGATCAAATCCACATAAGCAAATTTGTGACACCTTTATAACAAATCATAGAAGAATATATCAGAGTACCCTGTAAAAAGAGAATTACTTTTTTTTCAAATAACTTATTTAAATGGACTAAAAACTATAATAGAATTATATAAACACATACTACATTTTCAGCAGTATGTAGTGGCGTAGCACAATTCGTTGGCTCTTGGGAAGATATGAGAGAAGAGGAATAGAGTTTGTTGGTTAGAAAAATAGGTTAGAGGAATAGAGTTTGTTGGTTAGAAAAATAGGTTATTGGACTAACTATTAAATTTTTAGGCTAGATTTTAACCCAATTAAAACACACACATATACATACTCAAATTTTTGCAATAAATTGCTCCTATACTGGGTCCACCCCTAGGTACACATGCACGATGAGTTAGTCCATACTGACCAAATTCGGTAAAATATAGGTTAACAGATCCACTTGATATTTTGGCCCATCTTCTATCCTCATTCATCAACTTAGAACTGGCATCAAGCGACACTATGACAAGCGACTAGTGTGATAAACTAGGTGGGTAGAGAAGTGAGCATGAACTACCATGTCAGCTCGCTACGCACGATTAACTTCGTTGCTCCATCTCTATCTTCTCCACCTCTGCACAATATAGGGCTTGCTGCTTACAACGAGCATAACAGGCTGTTGTCTGTCATACCGACTTGTCGTTCCCGTTGACTTATATCTTATTGGCGCATCTTACTATCAAATTAAATCATATATTTTTATTTGATTATGTATGTATTATATTTAACATGTGTTAAGATATATAACTTAATTATACTTAGATTTGATTTAGCCGACCCTCTATATTTTTTCTAGACTCGCCACTGCCCAAGATGTGTTAACTCTACTGTTTTTATCATAACAAAAACTTTCAGAATTGTTGCTAGCATCTACAATTAACATGCTTAATTCAGATTCAGTTGTCCTGGTTGAGAGAGTATGATCCCTATCATGCATAAATTTGTTGGATTATATCATTTTTTACATGTGTAGTTAGTACTCAGTAGTGACCCTTAGTTACCTCTTGAGAACCATAATCATACTTATCAAGGCATCGCTTTAGCGTCGCTTTAGCGGTAGAGCGCTCGGCAAGGGTAAGGCGTCCCGACGCCTTACCCTCCAACGTTGCAGATCTGGCACGCAGAGGTCGGACGCGATGCAGATCGAGCATGGAGAAGCCGGGCGCGACGCGGATCGAGCACGGAGAGGTCGGGCATGGCGCAACGCAACCCTACGCAAGCGAGGCGCGGCTTGGCGTGAGCGGGGCGCGACCCGGTGCAAGCAGGGCATGAGCGTCGCACGGCCATGCGCGAGCGTGGCAAGGTTCGGCGCAGAGGCAGAAGAGAGGAATAGGGGAGAGAGAAGAGGGAAGTCTGAGCGTCTGGCGGCTGGACTGAGGGGAGGAGAGGGAACTGTGCTGAGAGTGTGGGAAAGAGTTCAGGGTTTGTGTTATGGGCAGATTAGTAGATTATATTAAATTAGTTAAGATAAGATTAGTTAGTTAGGATTATTTCTGTTTTAAAGATAGAGATAAGGTTAATAGATTAGATTGTATTAGGCCTATAAATACCCCTTAAGGGCTATGGAATAAACTAAGCGGAAGGAATTAATCAATTCCTCCTCTGCTCCCCTGCTCCTACCAATTTGGTATCAGAGCAACTAGGTTCCAAAGATCTGACGCCATGACGACGTTCGTCCCAACCACAGAATATATGCAAACCCTCGCAAATTTGTAGCAGGTTGTTGCCAACATCCGGGCGTACTTAGGCTTGGCTCCGGTGACCTTCACGCTGCCGAGTTTCCCCCACGGCACAATGGGTTTCCCCACCGCGCCGTCACCACCGTCGTCGGATGCAGAGGTAGAAGCGCAAGGGGAGAGGAAGGATCGGGAGGCGCTCAGCCCCATCCTCATCGAGGTCGTAGATCAGCAAGGCGAGGTGGCCCTCGTGGAGCCCTCCGCAGACGATGCAACCCTCATGGCCGACAAGCGTGCCATGGAGCAGGTTGCCCTCGCCGCACCGTCTCTAGTTGTGAAGGCAGAAGCACAAGGGGGAGGAGGAGAAGGAGAGGTTGTCATTGGCCAAACCCTAGCCAAGCTCCCTCTGCCACAAGCCGCCTCCGCCCTCGAGAAGGCCCACAGGGCGACGCCAACCGTAGAGACGCCGTGGCGGGTGAAGTCCCTCCACGTCGTCATCCCTGCGGAGGATGGAGGGAGCGAGCGCCGCGTTCTGGGCTCCCGCTCGAAGGGGCCGCGCGTGGCGCCGACGGCTTCGAAGGGGGACGGCGGTGTCTTCGAAGGGTGGCGACAGAGGGGCCCGAGCGGGGCGCTGGCGGCTTCGAAGGGGCCGCGCGTGGCGCCGGCGGCTTCGAAGGGGCCGCACGTGGCGCCGGCAGCTTCGAAGGGGGAAGGCGGCGACTTCGAAGGGCGACGACGGAGGGGGCCCGGGTGGGGCGTTGGCGGCTTCGAAGGGGCCGCACGTGGCGCCGGCGGCTTCGAAGAGGGACGGCGGCGTCTTCAACGAGAGTCGCCGCGCACCTCGCCGGCGGCTTCGGAGAGGGGCGTCGATATCTTCTGAGGGGGACGCGCCTCGTCGGGTGGCTTCAGAGAGGGGTGGGCGCCGTGCTCTACGCGCTGGAGGGGGCCTACGGTCTAGACATATTGTGCACAAAAGAAAAAAAATCTGCCACAAAAGATCCAGATCTGCCACAGAAAATCCAAACCGTTCAGGGAGTCATTTGCTACGCGCACCCCATGTCGTATACCAGAAATTAATTTCTAGCTGTTCGTCGTTGCACGACTCTGCTTTTCCGGATTTTCAGCTCGAGGACGAGCTGATTTCCGAGGGAGGGAGAGATTGTTATGGGCAGATTAGTAGATTAGATTAAATTAGTTAAGATAAGATTAGTTAGTTAGGATTATTTCTGTTTTAAAGATAGAGATAAGGTTAGTAGATTAGATTGTATTAGGCCTATAAATACCCCTTAAGGGCTATGGAATAAACTAAGCGGAAGGAATTAATCAATTCCTCCTCTGCTCCCCTGCTCCTACCAATTTGTAACTGGGCCTGGTTTGTAGCTGGGCCTGGTTTGTAACTGGGCTGAGTTTTACTAGAATTATATGAATAAGTTGAATTGAGCTTTAAATATATTATTATACATACTTTTATATTTGTTATTGTAATTTTAACTATATATATATTTAGTTTTTAGTTTTGTAAGTTATATAAAGTGATAACATTGCAATTTGTTATTATATCATTATTTTTATGATGCTATATTGCTATTACTATTTAAAATTTACTATTTATCTATTAATATTTAGTCATAAATACTATTTTTTATATGGTCATAAGGCGGCGTCGCTTTACACCTTACCGCTTAAGGCGGTAGTCCACCGCCTCGCCTCGCCTTACAGCTAATAACTATGACCATAATATATATTGAATTTGCTGCTTTATACTCCCAAAACATTAAATATATAGTTTATGCCATTTTTTTAGTGTTTGGTAGTCTGTGCTCCTAGAAGTTGGAGCAACAAAGAGAGATGGCGGCCCTCTTCTAAAGCTGTTTTTTGTTTGTGCACTGTTTTAGCACCAAGGGTTATACGCACAATATTTCCTGAATATTTAGTTTGGTGAAGGCTGCACCAGAACCGGGAAGGCTTAGGTCTTCAGTACATACTAATGCTGATCATGCTATAACATCCTAAGTGCAGATCAAGACTGTCCACTATATCAGTCCAAACTAAGAATTCAATATTCATTAAAACTATACAGTATCTAATCACCAAATGCAACCCCTGATAACAATTAGCTTATTTGCTAGCTATAAGTCTTGGGGGAAATTTGAGGATTTACCACTAAAAAGTTTGTATACTTTGATTATTTGCCACTTGTGTGGATGGCAAGTAGGACCATCTGAATGTATGAAAGTGGGCCAGTGGCAAATAATCGAAGCCATCAAATATTCCAAGTCTTGGATACCTGTGGTATATATCTCCATTTCTTGTTTCTAGAGTCATCTCCTAAGTCCTAACGATGAGAGAAAAACGAGAAAAGGAATGCAAGAGCAAGAGATCTCACCAATGCCGGCGCATGGAACGCATTTGCAGATGGTCTCCCTCTCCTTCTTCCTGAAGTAGCTCACTAGTCCCGTCCCCTGGCAGCTCCGGCACTTGCCCGTCCACTCGTACGATACAATCTTGCAATCCTTCAGACCCAAAGCAACACAATCACAAACTCCGAAATCGTCACCAAATTTACTCTGCAACTCACCAAAAAAAAAAATCTACGATTCCTCCGCAACAGCACCCACCTCGATCTCCACGTCGCAGCTGAGGCGGCGGTCGAGCTCGTCGCGCGACATCGGCTCGGTCTCCGGAACGGTCAGGGGAATCGGCAGCGGCTCCACGTCGTCGACGAGGTAGCTCTCCTTGTCCCCCGACCACCTGTCCCACCATCTCCTCCTCCCCCTCCCCTTCCTCTTCTCCTCAGCGCCCTCCTTGGCCTTGACGCGCACGCCGGGATCTCGGGCGGCGACGCGACCGCCGGATGTCGAGGGGTCTGCGTCGGGAGGGGCTCTAGGACGGAACCAGTCCGGCGTAGATGCTGCGCCGGTGGAGTTCGCGGCCGGCGCCGGGCGGGGGCGCCGGGCGCGGCGCGAGACGGGGGGTGAGGGGTTGGGGCGGGAGGAGAGGAGCGGGGTGGGGTTCGCTGGAGTCATGGAGATGACGGGGGTGGGGTTTGCGTCGGGGACGCGGAGATCATCGCTCGCCGGCGACGGGTGGGAGTACGTGACGGGGAAGCGAGCGATGTGGCGGTGAGCGCAACGTGCAGATAACAATAAAAGAAAAAAAAAGAAAAAAAGGAATTGAGTTTTGAGGAGAGCTGGAAGATATCTCGAGAGATGACGTGGTGATGACCAAATATTTTATATATTATGACATTCAGGAGCAGGTCTGTTTGCAAAAAAAAAAACATTAAAATACAATATATGTGATCATTCACTAGAACACAATGTTCATTCTGATCATGAGGTTGCCTGGGATCGTCCCTTGCAACGATTTGTTTTGCAAAAATGTAACCAATCGCCTTCAGGGCTGGTTGGCTCATCTCCAGGGAATGAGCTGGGATTTTGGGCTCCCAATCTAGCCCTTAGTTTACTGAACCAGCCTCTGAAACATTTATTGAGCAGTATGCAAATTACTCGTGTTCTTGCTTACTGAGAAACCAGGTGATGTACACAAGGCTCATATCTAGAATTGGTCAGGTCAGATTGCTCCATACAAGCCAACTGCTCATATTTACTTAGCATAACAATCTTTTTCTTAAGCTATCAGCAAGACAACTAAAGCATGGAAATCTAATCTAATATTACCCAGTGTTCTAAAAGGCGGAACTAGGCGGGCGCCTAGGCGGGAAAAGGCGCTGGGCGCCACCCCAGCGCCACGCGGAGGGAGGCTGGGCGGGCGGAGGCGCCTAGGCGGGTCAACCGCGGCCTAGGCGGTTGACCGCGGGCCTAGGCGCCCTGGGCGGCTATGGCGCCGCCTATTCCCTGAACCAGCCACCATGTGCCGTCGGCCGTCCGCCCCCATGCACCATTCGCAAGATCTCCGGCGCCGTGCGCCATGCTCCAGAGGGGAGTCTCGAGCAGAGAATGTCGCGGCCGGAGGAGGAGATAGGGGAGGGGAAGAAGACGCTTGAGCAGAGCATGTCGGGGCCGGAGAGGGAGATAGGAGAGGGGAAGAAGACGCCTGGAAGAGAAGCAGTCGGAGGGGGAGAGAGGGGAGGGAAAGAAAGGCTGGGAAGAAAACGCCTGGAAGAGAAGCAGTCGGAGGGGGAGAGAGGGGAGGGAAAGAAAGGCTGGGAAGAAAAGTGACCAGAGGGGGAGAGGAGAGGGAAAGAAAAGGGAGTGGAAGAGACACCAGTGGGGAACTGTGCGGAAAAATAATGAGGACGCCTTGAAACTAGACAAACATCTGGGAAGCAGTAAAATTAATGCCTCGTAACTAGGAAAAATCTTTGGAACTCACAGGAACATGAAAAACAAAGGAGAAAATGGGCAGAATCCTAGGCGCCGCCTAGGCGCCGCCTAGGCGCGGCTAGGCGCTGGGCGCCGGGTCGCCGCCCGACTAGCGCCCGGCGCCTATTAGAACACTGATATTACCTTGTTTCAGGAATCTTACGTGCTTGAGGTTGCATTCAGGTTGGCAATGCTTGCTGTCAGACATTGATCCACTGACATTAAAATTCGTGAGATTTTTGCAGGGCAATTGCCACTGATTCATTATTCAGAAGCCAAGACAACACCTATACTTGTTTGGATTACATAATAGAGATCACATTTAGTAACATACTCGATGCCATTCTCATTCTCTGTCATGACCTAAAACTACATGACTAATTTTGTTATGCTTCTTTACAACTTCAGATGGAAGAAAATTCATGTCTAATCAATCTTGTATTAGTCAAATGCAACTCTGTTAATTGGAAGCATTGTAACTAAGATCTTTGGCTTCATCTAATATCATTTCTGAAAAGTAATTGCAAACCTATAGTGTCAATATTTTGTAGACTACAAGTGATATACATAATACATATTGCATACTGCATATTGTAGACTACTTGGTATATACATGTAAAGATAGAACAGAAGAAATGTTCAAACTAACAAGGAAAAATGATGTCATTTTAAATGTGCCTTTCTCCTAGACATGAACAGTGCCACTAAGGCCCGTGGGAAGAAGGATCTCCGTGGCTTTGACTCTGTCACTGTAGCTGTCACTATAGTGTCGGTTTGAGTGAGGAGCACTCGATGCATACGAGGACTTGAGCTAGATGATTGACTGGTCTCCTGTTGTTGCTCATGTTTGGCTCTCATCTTTCTTAACTCATCCTCCATTGTTAACTTGTCATCCTGAGCTACATTGGCTTTCTGCTGAGCCTCTCTCAGTGCAATCCTCCTATCATCAATCTGCTTGGTCAGTTGATCTAGTCTTTCCAAACTGCTCACCTCCGCCTCCTTTGCTTCCTTGATCTTCTCAACAGCTTTTACGATCTGATGTTTGGCAAAGTTCTCAGCGTCTTGCACTTTCTTGATCATCACACTGTACTCATCAAGTGACAATGTTACATTACAGAAGACGCTTCTTCTTTGCTCGGTTTGGGGTTCCGATTCCGTTTCTTGTCTGTAGCATTGCAATGCATTTGCTGAGGCCACTGCAATTTCTTTGGATGCATTCATCGCCAGTATCTCCCTTGATGCTGCTTCTAGCCTTAACTTGAAAATGTTTGCATTCGCCTTGGCTCGATCCGCCTCTTCTCTAGCCTTTTCCATCTCATTGCTAGCCAAACGAGCCTTCATTTTTGCATGCTGTGCTTCTTGGCTTGCATGTTGTATTATCTCTTCAGGCATCTTTGTCGCTTTGGTTCTCTCTTCCATGGCAGTGATCTCAAATGCAATCTTGTCCAATTCTTCCTGGAGTGACAGGGCAGAAACAAACGCAAGACACTCTTTCTGTCTTAGTTCTACAAGGTTTGTCTTCTCCTGTTCTACATTAGCTCGCAATGCAGTGACAGTATTCCACAAAGCTTTCACCTCGTCCTCGGCCCGGTCAATCTTTATTCTCATATTCTCAAGCTCGTTTCTAGTTTGAGCTAGCGTCACATGAACAATATTAACCGCCGGTTGTTCTTCCTCTCTAGCCTCATTTGGCACTTTAGGCAATGCCACTTCCACATAAGTCTTAGCAAACTCATCTCTCAAATTTATTAGCAACGTAGAGGCAACTTGTAGCTTGGACTCAAGGTCTTTATTGACTAATAGGTCATCATTCAACTTCTGGACCTCGTCACCGATTTGCTTTAGCTCTTTATGCCAATCCGCCTGTTCGTGTTGGTAAGCCAAAGCTGAGTTCCTCTTCTGTTCCTCGGCTACAACACGGGCAACGCGTGAGGAGGCTAGCAATTGCTTCATTGCGACGATCTTGGCGGTGAGATCCTTGACAACCTTGTTGGTTTCTTGTGATGCAGCAATGGATCCGCGCGCTTTCGTTTCGGTGATGTCCCTCTGAGAGGCTAAAGACGCGTGTTCTTTCTGGAGCTGACCTAGCTCCATTTTCACTGACTGCAATTCTGCCAAGGCGGCTTCACGGCGTCCATCGGCAAGCTCGATCTCTGCCTTGACGACAGCACTCTCTTTTTGAGCAATGCCCTGTTGCGTCTCTTTGAATCGAATCTCGACGAGCTCTAAGTCTCGTTGTGCTTGCATTGCCTCGACCTGGGCTTTCTCTAGGCTTATCTTCATCCCTTCTACGATTCGTTTGGTGCTACACAATTCCTCAAGAACCCTATTTCTCTCGACGTGTGCGACTTCTGCTCTTCTCTTGTACTCGGGAGCATCATCCCGTGCCTTGTCCAGTTCAACCAGGACATGTTTGCGCCTCTACACAAAACGATGCAATAAGATGTCAAGATAGATGGATGAACAGAAATCAAATTATAAGAGTTACCTCTTTCCAATCAAGTATCCCTCCAAATTTGCTGACAGCATCTCTGACAGATTCAATTGGAGCTGCAGTGTCGACAACAACTCTCTTGTCAATACTTTGAATGAAGCGTTCGGCGATCTCTGCAGCCTTGAAGTCGTTTCTCTCGGCTGAGTTATAACGACTTATCTTCTTCCCCTCGATCCGGAAGTGGCGATCACTATCTACTTTGTTTGCATACATGTCACTAACTGTAAGTGAGCTCAAATCTTCACTGGAGTGTCTCGTGTGACTACGACAATGTGTCCTCTTCTCTTCAATCTGGTTGTGGTAATTCTTATCTCCATGGTTAATGCGTGAATCATTTGTTGCAATCGATACTTTTGGGTCGCATTCAACATTCAGTCCTTCCATTTCCTGGCATGCATGCAACAGGATGCCGAATTACAGTCTCAAATAATCGTCATGGACAGAGTCATCAATGGACACCTGAAAGTAGAAAGTAGTGACCTTGTTAGTTAAAATAATGGGTTATTTTACAGTCCTCGAGGAGGTATTAGGAGGTACATTATTTTTAAGTGTTAATTTTGGTAACTTCTGGTACCTCATGTGTTAAAAGGTACCGAAATTAACACTGAAAAATATGGTACCTTCTGATACTTCTTCAAGGACGGTAAAATTTCTCTAAAATAATAGTGTGGATAAAACCAGCAGATTTTTTAGAATCTTTGTGAGACAGCACAAATGCACAATACATTGCAACTGAAATGAAGAAAGCAATTGAACAGAGAAAAACTCATTGCAAGAATCTTTATTTTATTGGAAGAGCTCCTGTAATTTGCCCAAAAATATTATATTAAGTGATGCAACTGTACTTATACATGAATAATGGACTTCTGACCTGTTGCAATATCCCTTGCAACTCCAATTTCCATCAAAGATAACTACATGCAAAAAAATAGATGCAAATTTCTATTATGTCATGCAATTTCTATGCAAATTGAACACACTGGAAAAGCAATGCAAATTGGTTGATGGAATGTACAAACAAAATAGAAAACTTTTCATACCTCATTTGAATCATTTTTCACCTATTCCATTAGGGAGTTGCTTAGTGGAGGGAGAAAGGGATTGAAATCCAGATAGGAGTTGTGGAGGAGGCGGGGGAGAGAGGTAGAGAGGATGTAAGAGGCATTACCATGTGCCACTTGCATGAAGGACTCCTTGAGCATGCCAAAAATAAAATCTAACTCTGTTTTTAGGACAAAGGGTTGTGTTGTTCCACAAAAGTAGGAGTTTGTTTGCTCTAATATTAGACTTGTTTGTAGAAGAAGACATGAGAGTCCAAATTTAATGCTGTGTTGGTGAATTCTTTTGTCGGTTTTTTATCAAGAGTATATGTAATTTGGCAAATAATTTCAAAATAAGGTTAAAATAAATAATCGTGGTTATAAAACGGTAGTGAAGTATTTTAGACTAATTTAATTATATAACTTTCGTACTGCATTATTTGATTACAGAAACAATATTGTTAGTTAAACTTTAATCAAGTAAAAACTGAAGATTATTTGTAAAGGGAGATGTGAAAGAGTAAAATCTTAGACAAGTGGAAACTCATGGCCTATTTGGAGCTTTAAATTCTAAAAAAATATTGATGAGCTATCGAGAATTTTGAGAAATTCAACTTGTAGATTTAGTTTATTTTTAGATTTTAAAATTATTGTGTTTCGTAGTTTGAAACCCAAACCTAAATCGTCTAAAAAACCTCCAAAATTTAAAAACATTATCACAGCAAAAAACTTTCAAAAGATGCTATCAAAAAGACACCCACCCGCTTCCCGGCCCCGGCGAGCCGCAACACGATTTTTTAAAAATAATATGTATTTTATTCAGAATTTCAAATTTAGTATGTAAATTTTAGAATTTATAAAAATAATCTTTTATCTAATATATAACGATCCATTCTAGATCAACAAACCATCTACCAATTTAATTTAATATCGGTGGATGGTATGCCGATCTACGTCGTATCAAACACCGACAGAAACCTGACATCAGCTGGCATACTAATTACCGATAGAAGTCTATTTTTTCAAATTCATAAATTCGTACGTCAGATTTAAAATTTTGAATAAAAAAGGTATTATTTTAAAAAATACCACCACCAGTCCACCCCGCACGCAGGCCGCGCTGGAGCCGCGGTTAACGCGGCCGCGCGCGTGGGCGGTTCTCCAGAACCCGCCGCGGCGTCGCGGAAACCGGCCCCTGCTCCGCGCCACAGCCGCGCGCGGCCCGTTCGACCGCCCTCCGCGGCGCGGCGCGGCGTGGCGGGCCAGACGGCCAGCGGAGCGTCGCGATCACGGGCGGGCTCACAGTCACAGCGGCCGGCGAGGAAGGCAGATACTGGAGTAGTACTATACTAGTAATAAAAACCGTAAAATATCTGTGCTCCAAGCCGGCTGCCGGCCCCGCGCGCCGCTCTCTCACTCTCACTACACCGAAGAAGAGAAGAGTGAAGGCTCTGTCTTAGGAAACGAGTTGACGAGTAGCAGCTGCCGGCTGCCGGCTGCCGTCGCGAGCTTGGCTTCTCTCTGTCCACGTACTTGTCACTGCTGTCTGCTGGTAGTCCTCGTGCTTGATTTTTTTTGGTACAGTACGTTTCTTTTTTTTACTGAATACACGCTGCAGGAGTACCGCATGTGAAGTATGGTGTTTCTTAATTTAAATATTCGATGACTTGATATTCAAAATAATTATTGACAACAATTTATTCCGTCAATATACAACTGTTGTTACTTTCTACTGTACAAAAGAATATGAAACGCTACGTACGTACTCTAGCAAATTAATCCAACTTAATTTAGACGTGCCAGCCTAAAAAACCGTGCTTTGCACAAACGTCACAGTATGATGTACGTACGGTGAATTGTGCTTCGGTCAATAATCTAATCGAACGGCTGAGGTGAGGGGTAATAACACGAGGTCAAAAACTTGGTGATGCCCCGGAAAATGGCGCGAACCAGACGTCGGATTCATCCAGCTTCATCAGGTCCTGTAGGCCCTCCCAGAGCTGGTCGCCGCCGGCTTCGTCCACACCCGTCTGCCAATCCGCCGGTGTCTTCACCTCGGCATCCGCGCTGCACGGCGAGGGTGTCTGTGTGTCGGCCATTTCCGCCGCCGTGACGGTAATATCACCACCACCATTGCCGTTTCTTTGGCTGGGCGGAAGTAAATGCTCCGAATCCGGGAAATTGAGCTTGGCACGCGCGCCGCGGAACTCGACGGCGGCGCGGTCGTACGCCCTGGCGGCCTCCTCGGCGGTGTCGAACGTCCCGAGCCACTTGCGCACCGCGCGGTGCGGGTCGCGGATCTCCGCCGCCCACTTCCCCCACGGCCGCTGCCGCACGCCGCGGTACACGTTCTTCTTCCGCCTCCGCCTGCCCCTCCGCCCGTCGCCGCCTCCCGCTGCCGAGCCAGCATAGTCCGTCGCCCGTCCCGCTTCCTCCTCCTCCTCCTCCGCCGCCGCCGCAAAGAAGTCGCACCCGAGGCAGCCGTCGATGCCGCACAGCCCGCACGCCTCCCGGGACGCCACTGTGACGATCTCCGGTGGCGCCGTGGTGTGCCCGGAGACCACGTGCCGCAGCGCCGCGACGATGATGCTGTGCTCCTGTTCGGACGAGATCCACCGCGCAGATGAGCACGAAGCCTGGCGACCACTCCCACGATCGTCATCCAGCTGGGTCTTAGTCTTGCAATGATCTTGCTTGGCTGCCATAGACGGGATCAGCTTCTTGACCATGGCCGTAAATTCGAGTGAGCTTTGCTAAGCAAAGTGAGCCGGAGCTGTGACTGACTGACTGTGCTGTATCCCTGTATGTCGTTACCCGAAGCCGGGAGAATGGAGGCGCTTATATAGGGAGAAGAACATCGAAAGCAACACGGCGCTCATGCGTGCAGACAGAACAGCGCCAGGCCATGCACCGACTCTATCCATGTCGTTGATATCCCGGGTGATGGCTTAACTCTGTGGAAAACGTGTGGACTGTTTGCCCTGCGGGCGGCGGCCTGCGGGCGAGAGGAGGAGGAGGAGGAGGCGCAGGCGCCGCGCAGCAGCCAGCAGATCAAGGAGTGGAATAGTCTAAAGGGGAAAGTCAGAGCGAGCCGCCCAGCAAAAAAAAAAAGTCAGAGCGACCCACGTAATTTGGTGACGTGGCGCATTCGACGCAGCGGCCGCGCATGCGCTTCACATCACACAACTCGCGCTAATTACCAGACTACCCTTCTCGCCGACGAATCCCCTCCCCCCAATCCGCGGCGCCGTCGCCAAGCGGCATCCCATCCGTCTTCTCCGGCGCGCGGCGGGGGGAGTTCTCCTCTCTCCTCCGTCATTTCCCCTCTGCTGAATTAGCGTAGAGCTGAGATTGAGATCCATCCGGGCTGGGTCCTTCTGTTTCGGTAAGGAATCCGCTACTCGCTTCGATTAATTTCACTTTGATCCGAGTACTACATGTAAATTTGCTATCGACTATGATGTGTGAAATCAAGTCCAAAATTTTACACGATTAGAATTAGGGCAAAATGCAACCATTACTGAAGTGCGCCAGCTACGGTATGAACAGGGCGGGTTTCACCTAATTTTTGGGGTTGATTTCTGCCCAGCTGGTGTATTTCGATTGAAACAGCTACCTTGGATAACTATGCGTATCAATTAAATGCTCAAGTTGTTTTGTTTGTGAAAAATTGTGCAAATTTAGGCAGCACCCATGGTTATGCCATTGTTTCAGTTATATTATCTATTTTGGTGTGAAATAACTATGTCCTGATGTATTCCACCACACTGTTTTTTCACTTCTTGCTGGTGTCTGTAAATCTGTTGTCATCTATAGCTTGATCTTAGACGACTTAATGAGATAAATGTTTTTTACCAATACCATTACTAGGTCGTGATCTGTATGGGCTAAACTTTTCCATCATGAGATGTTTCATTAGTATTTGTTCACATAGACTTTATGAACAACAAGAGAAAAGCCACATCTTGAACCTCAGTTGCTGCTGCATCAGCATGTCCTTGACATAAACCTTGAGTCCTTGATAGTGTTTTAACGGTTTCTATTAATGTTGCTTTACGATTAGCTGGTAACATCCAGCATCAATGGTACAGTGCAAAGTAAAGTTTCAAGTGCAGTTCTCCTTGACGCCACAAGCAATCTAGAGGTCCCACTTCATGCTCGGGGGTAGCCCTGTTTAGTGCACTAGCACCTCCTTCCTTTTTCCGTTTCCTTTTGGTTTTGTTAGTTTTGGTTAGTTCCTTTCAGTTTTCTATAGCTACTAGATTATCGTGGCATGCTTTCGAAGCGGCTAAACGGTGTGATTTTTCAAAAAGCCTTCTATATAAAAATTTCTTAGAATGTTTTAACTCATTTTCAACTTTGCATGTTTGTTTAATGAAAATGTTTGTAGCTTATTCAGTAATAGTCCAATAAAGTGTAGATAAGAATGTTAATATATTAGCTTGTTATTTAGTAAGGTACAAGAATTCGCAAGATGGTTAGCCATGACCAAGGTTCCTGGAGGCCAATTCACTGTCATATCAGATATAGGGAACTGATATTTTCATATTGATTTGATGATTTTAGACATTTGAGCAAAACTAGTGACATACAAATATCCCCAGCGTGGTGAAATACATTGAAGCATTAGAGTAAAGTTCAATAATTTGCTTTATTAACTGTCATACAATCATAATCTGTTATTTAATCTCTTTAAATTCTTCCAGACACAGAATAGTCCTGAAAAAAATCATCTTTTGCCTAGTGGTGGTGACGACCTGCAGGAACTCGGAGACCATTCTTCTCCCAAACGCAGTAATTGTTGCCGTGAGCAACGACATGGAAGTCTGACGGGATCAAGTTCCCCACATCATACCGTGTCCCAATCTTGGTTATCACCTTGTCATCGATCTTGGCGACATAGACATCTCCATCAGCAGCTAGGATGTTCAGCTTGCTCCCGGGATGAATCCCACTTCTTGACCGTATTGCAGCAAGTGCGCTGATCTCCTGCTTCAGGTTCCAGTCGAAGACATGGTCATAGAACTGCAAAAACAGTCAATAAACAGAATGTTAGTTGGAGTTTGTGTTGAACATTTTTAATGGAATTGGTGATGATGTAGCTGAAGCTGAGCAGTGAGCACTCACGATGCAGGGGACTCCTGGGTGTGTTAAGATATAGGCGTATCCCTGCATGACCTTGTCAGAGGGGAATGGCCACGAGTTCTGTGTGGAGCCAGTGTCATGGTTGTCGATGAACGTGACAGCCCTCTCCGGCAGCCACCCGATCATCCCCGGCGCCTTGCCGTTGCCGTCGTTCATCCGCCATAGCTCGCCTTGCACAGCCGCCTGCAGCTCGCCCTTGGTCGTGAAGTCGAATGCCGACGCCGGGCCGCCCACGGTCTGCGCCCAGTTCACCAGCTCCTGCCGGTCGGCGTCCTGGTTGCGCGATGGCTCGCCGTTGCCGTCGTAACGCATGTTGCTCCATATCTCCGCGACGACGAAGGAGGGATTGGTGCTGTCGACGTACGTCTTGGCGACGGCCGCCGAGTAGCCCTTGGCGAAGTCGAGGCGCCAGCCGTCGAAGCCGATGTCGGACTTGAGCCAGTTGAGCCAGTCGGAGAGCTCGCTCTGGACGCGCGGGTTGAGGTGGTCGATGTCGGGCGCCGCGCCGAAGTCAGCGCCGGTGTCGCGGTGACCGCGGCCATTGGAGTACTGCGTGTCGTCGCTGCAGATCATGTCGGGGCCCCAGTCGAGGCGGCTGTCCGACGTGCCGCCCTCGAAGACGCAGTAGATGCCGCGGTTATCCTTATAGTCCGCGCACCGGTGGTTGATGACGATGTCCGCGACGCACTGGATGCCCTTGCCGTGGAAGGCAGCGACGAGCGACTTGAGCTCGGACTCCGTGCCGTACTTGGACGCGTCAATGTCGTAGAGCCGGCCCGGCATGTACCCCTGCGGCGCAACGGAGTGCGACGGCGGAGGCAGCCAGACGTGCGTAACCCCGGCCGCGGCGATGTCATCGACGCGCCCATGGAGGAAGTTATACCACCCGCCCTGCTTCTTCCACGACTCCCAGTTGAACCCCTGCACCAACAAGTAAACAACATGTCAACATGCACGTACTTGTTACAATGTCCTCAAATAATCTATAGTTGACGAGGCTCACCTGGAAGAGGAGCTGGGCTTGGGCAAAGTGAGAGCCCAGACAGAGCAAGGCGAAGACTAGGAGGCAGCTCATGCTCATTATGTCTAAGCGCTTTGCCATCTGCTTGTCTCGCTCCCTTCTATTCTGGAGCAGTCGAGTTGTGTGTGGAGAGGGCATGCCAGTGCATGGCAATTTATAGGTGCAGCCGTCGCCGTCTACGTCGCCGGCGCGCCGGCGCCAACGTATTGTGTTCCGGATAAGTTCCGTTGCTGCCAACGAGAGGAGAAACGGCGGATATCTCTCTCATTTATAAGCGGATAAAAAGACGGTCGTGAGATGTTCGTCTTTCTGCGTTGGATCGCGTGCAGTGCAGCCAGGGACGGACGCCGCGAACAGAGTATGGGTGATCCGTGATCCGTTACGACGATGCGTACGTGCGGGCGTAGCAGATCTAACGGCTTTCAAGTTCAGAGAAACTGTGGCTTTCAAGTTTCATCTCGTTTACACGAATATATCAAAAGCCAGTAGCATGTAGCACCAACAAATCGACCATATATGTTGCTGCTAGACCAAATGGTCAGCCCATATACTACATAGCATTTTCGACGTCAAAGCCCATGTAGCCTAGCTTCGTCCTGTTTTGCTTTTGCTTTTCGATGAGAAGCCGGAAAAGGAGCAGTACTGCAGTAGTGGTATGATTTTATTACGAGATATATATGCAAGCTGAAACAAACATTTCTCGTACAAGTTAACACAAACTGGCGCCCTGCAGCTGCTGGCTGCTGCCTAGCTAGGCTATATAAGCAAAGCAAGATGTGTATTAGTTTCGGAGGCCGCTCTTCTCCCAGACGCAGTAGTCATGGCCGTGAGCCACGACGTGGAAGTCCGACGGGATCATGTTGCCGACGTCTATTCTCGGGCCGATCTTGGTGATGACTCTCTCGTCGACCATCGCCACGTACACGTCGCTCTCGGCCGCCAGGATCTGCAGCTTGCTGCCGGCGTTGATGGCGTTGCGCTTCCTCGCCGCTGCCAGTGCGTTGATCTCTTGCTTCAGGTTCCAGTCGAACACGTGGTCGTAGAACTAAGCATTATGCATTAGATTGTTAGAAATTAATCGAAATTTGATGAAGCTAGCGTCGATGCATGGATGAAACGGTGTGACGAGTGCGAGAAGTGGTAGGGATTTTACGTACGATGCATGGGACTCCTGGGTGGGTGAGGATGTAGGCGTAGCCGAGCATCACCTTGTCGGCTGGGAATGGCCACATCCGCTGCGTCGAGCCGGTGTCGTGGTTGTCGACGAAGGTGACTGCCTTCTCGGGGATCACGCCGATCATGCCCGGGGCCTTGCCGTCCTTGTCGCGCATCCGCCACAGCTCGCCTTGCACCGCAGACTGCAGGATGCCCTTCGTCGTGAAGTCGAACACGGTGGCAGGGCCGCCCACCTGCTTGACCCAGTTGACGAGCTCCTGCCGCTGGCTATCCTGGTTGGTCGCCGGCTTCCCGTCGCCGTCGTAGCTCAGGGAGCTCCATATCTCCGCGACGACGAAGCTCGGCCGGACACTCTGTACGTACGACCTGGCGACGGCCGCCGAGTAGCCCTTGGCGAAGTCGAGTCGCCAGCCGTCGAAGCCGATGTCCATCCTGAGCCACCTGAGCCAGTCGGAGAGGTCCTTCTCGACGAGCGGGTTGAGGTGGTCGATGTCGGGGGCGGCGGCGAAGTCGGCGCCGGTGTCGCGGTGGCCCGTGCCGTCGGAGTACTGCGTGTCGTCGCTGCAGATCATCGCGGGGCCCCAGTCCAGGCAGCCGTGTGGGCCGCCTCCCTTGAAGATGCAGTACACGCCACGGCCGTCCTTGTCGTCGGCGCAGCGGTGGTTGATGACGACGTCCGCCACGCACTTGATGCCCTTTGCGTGTAACGCGGCGACAAGCGACTTGAGCTCCTCCTTCGTGCCGTACTTGGACGCGTTCAGATCGTACAGCCTGCCCGGCATGTATCCTGCATGCATGCATGCACGCAAAAAAAAAATATACACGTGTCGCTTGCACCGTCAGCTATAGTAAGCAGATCGACACCGGTAGTGAGGTAGCTAGTGACGCCGCACGTGCGAGTCAAACAAGGGAGGGTTAATTTTACACTGGCCTTGAGGTGAAACAGAGTGCGTGGGAGGGGGGAGCCAGACGTGCGTGACGCCGGCGCCGGCGATGTCGTCGACCTGGCCCTCGAGCATGTTGTACCAGCCGCCCTGCTTCTTCCACGAGTCCCAGCTAAACCCCTGCAACCAAACACGTACGAGGATTAGCGGTCTAAATGTCTGTGGTTTGTGAACAGTTTAATGCTCGAATTACACGTGTAATTGATTAAGCGCACCTGGAAGAGGATCTGCGTACGAGTCTGTGCCTGTGCCTGTGCGCGGGCGGCGTCGGGCGAGAGACCGAGCAACGCCGCGACGAGGACACACAGGGCGGCGAGTTGCTTCTTCATCCCCATGGCCCCTACGGCCTAGGTGACCTGTGTGATTAGATTGGTCGAAGTGATTTTTCTGCCGCTGCTTGCTGATGCAGTTCGCGGCGTACGTACTTGGGAGTTGGGACTTTGGGTGCACGAGCGTACTCAATCAGCTCTGCTCATCTGGAGAGTGGTCGGTTCTTGCTGTGGAGGCCACGTACGTCCCGGGGAAGGTATTTATAGAGGTGCAGAGGTAGCTAGCTAGACAAGACAGACTGCTCGGATGCTCCCAGTGTTGTGGATTGGCTTGAAACAAACGGATAAGGCAGCGCCGTCAATCTTAATTTCGCAGCCACATCGATTTTGAAACGGGATCCCTGAAATTCTCACGATTTTGTGTTTTTTTAAAAGAGATAGAAGATAGTGTCCACCACTAACCACATTGGTGCCTTTCCAAAGGAAGATCTTCTGAATTTTTTTGATGCGCTTGATCACCCATTTTAAGATCTAAAAGGCAGAAAGATGATAAATTGGAATGTATGAAAGGGCTGCCTAGACAAAGGTGAGACATCCCTGGGAGGAGAGAAGCTTCCCTTCCAACTGCTAAGGCGACCCCTAATTTTATCGATCAAGGGTTGAAAGTTGATCTTCCAAAGCTTTTCTACGGTGGAGTGGCAGACCAAGGTATCAGCATGAGAAAATTCCCCATCGAGCCATGAAGGATGTTTGGAAGGAGGCTAAAGAAGCCTCATCGCACCGAATGGGATAAATTTCCATCTTGTCGAAATTTGTGCGGAGCCAAGAAACCTTGCCAAGGCAGTCAAGCAAAACTTAGAGATTAGATAGATCGTGATGATTGGGTGATAGGAAAATTTCCATATCATTAGCGTAGAGTGACATTCCGGGAGTCTCACCTAAAATAGGAAGGGGCGTAAGGATCCCCACATTTAACGCTAGGTCGATGAACTTCTGTAGGGGATCGATTGCCAAAATGAAGAGCAATGAAATTTGCCCAGTTTTCCATCAGATTTCATAAACTACAACTCTTCCTCTTGTACATACTTTGTATGATTATTGTAATTCCTGTAATGTAATCAATATGTTCAAGATATGAACACATAGTATGATAGTAGGATCGCTAGCTACCTGTGTACTGTACCAATCCGGCAATACATGTGTACAGGCTACAACACAGCTCGTGCTCGTGCTCGTACACGTGTACTTGTGATGAGTTCGTTTAAAATCTACGGAGTAATCAGTGGAAGACCCGTGATTTACTTGTGTTGTGTTAAAATCTCTATATATAATTAGATAAAAATATTTTTAAATTAGATAATAATTTTTAAATTTATACTGTAATTTAATATACATATACTAAATAATACCGTAAGTTCTAAATTAAAATATTAAGTTAGAAACTTTTATAAATTTAAATAGTTCAAATATCATGTTGTATCTTGTTGGATGAATTACTTTCCACGATACTCGAAGAATTATTAAGGTTTAATCAGTCGATTAAGCAACCCTTCGGAGCCCAAAAACTTTAGTTTATATGCCTTCGACTGGTTCGAAGTAGGGGTGAAAACGGATCGGATACGGACGGATATCACTAATATCATATCCTTTTTCATATATTTTTTCGGATTCGAATTCGGATTCGGATAATCCGGATACGGATACGGAGTCGGATATCATCGAATACGAATACGGAGCGGATACGAATCGAATACGAATACGGTTACGAATACTTACCGAATATCAATAATGTATTTATTTATTCACGATCACAATAGACAAATGACAAATAATAGTTAACATCATATAAATCATCACGAACGGGAGAGAGAGGTGATAGGAGTAGGAGAGACCGGGAGAGAGAAAGAAAAATTAGGGTTGATAGAGTTTTAGTCAAAGTTGACTATTTACTTATTTTTGGAGTGAGAGAGATAAAGTTTAAAATTGTAAATTTGAAATATAAATGATCGTTTAAAGTTGAATTTTTTTCTAATATCAAAATACAACATATATAATATCATAAAAAAATTTCACATTTTTATGCATAAGTTTGCTATTTTTAATTCATTATGTATGTTTCTTTGATTTATATTGAAATTTGTCAAATTTGAACTACAAGTGCATGAAATAATGAACCAAAAATTGTAAAAAAATCATATTCATGAATTTGAGTCTATTTTAAGTCAGTATCCACTAAATTGAAAGATAGTTTTTAAAAAAATTGTTACGACACTCGATGGACAACATAGAGCTTAATGAAATTTTAATTCTAAAAAATTCAAATAAATTCTGAAAAATACGAGACGTCTCATGGTATCATCATACGATACATAGATGCTGTGATAAAAATTTAAAATTATTTTGACAAAGTTTTCATGTACGATGTTAAGAAAGATGTAGATTTGAGAGTAATGAATTAGAATGTTAAGAAGAAATGTGTTAGGTTTAAAAGCAAATCAATAGTTAAATCTTCGTTTAAACTTGATTTTTTTTCTATGATCAAAATATATCATATCTAATCTTATAAAAAAATTTCACATTTTTATACATAAGTTTGCTATTTTTAATTCATTATGTATGTTTCTTTGATTTATATTGAAATTTATCAAATTTGAACTACAAGTGCATGAAATAATGAACTAAAAATTCTAGAAAAATCATATTCATGCATGTGAGTCTATTTTAAGTCAGTATTCACTAAATTGAAAGATAGTTTTTTTAAAAAATGTTACGACACTCGATGGACAACGTAGAGCTTAATGAAATTTTAATTCTAAAAAATTCAAATCAAGTCAGAAAAATATGATACGTCTCATGGTATCATCATACGATACAAAGATGCTGTGATAAAAATTTAAAATTATTTTGACAAAGTTTGCATCTACGATGTTAAGAAAGATGGAGATTTGAGAGTAATGAGTTAGAATGTTAAGAAGAATGTGATAGGTTTAAAAGCAAATCAATAGTTAAATCTTTGTTTAAACTTGATTTTTTTCTATGATTAAAATACAACATATCTAATCTTATAAAAAAAATTCACATTTTTATACATAAGTTTGCTATTTTTAATTCATTATGTATGTTTCTTTGATTTATATTGAAATTTATTAAATTTGAACTACAAGTGCATGAAATAATGAACTAAAAATTCTAGAAAAATCATATTCATGCATGTGAGTCTATTTTAAGTCAGTATCCACTAAATTGAAAGATATTTTTTTTAAAAAATGTTACGACACTCGATGGACAACGTAGAGCTTAATGAAATTTTAATTCTAAAAAATTCAAATTAAGTCTGAAAAATACGATACGTCTCATGGTATCATCATACGATACATAGATGCTGTGATAAAAATTTAAAATTATTTTGAAAAAGTTTGCTATTTTTCATTAATTCATTGTGTTTCTAAAATTTAAATTGAAAGAACTAAAAAAATATTTTTTATTTATTATAAAATTTTATCTGTTTAAATTTATAGAAATTTATCCCATTTTTAAAAAATATATATATATTTTTAAAAAATATTCTTTATTTTTGTAAAAAAAATAAAGAAGATTTTTTATTTCAAACTCCTTGGGCGGTTGGGCCATGGCGCCATGGCAGTGGGCCTGCCAGCCCAATATGAAGGCCTATTTATGTGATGTGGGCCTGCAGTGTGGCCAGTGGGCCTATATTATTAATGGGCCGGATATCCGAATAAGAACTATCCGGATTATCCGAATCCGTATCCGAATCCGACGGATATCAGGCATATCATATCCGTTTCCGTATCCGAAAAAAAATATCCGAATCCGAATTCGTATCCGAAAAATCCGTATCCGAATCAAAAAAAATCCGAATCCGAATCCGTTTTTCCGGATACGGTCGGAAACTATCCGAACCACTTTCACCCCTAGTTCGAAGTCCTATGAAATCTCGAAGTCAAGATTCCTGAAGCTTTCCGGAGCGAAGAACTTCAACGATACCGGTTCGAACGCCTAAAACCGCTACGGAGGCCAAATCACTATACCAAAGGTATACGTCCTCTTTGATAAGATGTGTACTTTATAGCACTATATTTAGCTTTTTTAATATACTATCCATACGATGTATTTGTACTGTATTAACAAGGTTAGTCAGTCGTAAGTAGGGGTAATAATGTATAACTCTCTACGAATTATGCATAAAATACCCACTCTTTACTGCTGAGGAGGGGCCCACAGACTATTTCACGTAACTGAAATACATATACTTGTAGACTTACGGTATTACTTTATTCGGAAGCCTATTTTTGGGACTCGATCACTTTCAATCACTAGGGCGTGTACAACCCCATTTAATATGGGGTCTCTTGAGAGGTCTCTAGGGGGTTAAGTGAAAAAAATATAAGAGACAGGCTATTCACGAAGAGCCCGTCTCTACACGATTCTCCATATGCATTGTCTCTTAGCTGCATTTATGATTCAGGGATTTAGGGTTGTACCATGCAGTTTCTTTGTTGTCTCTTGTACTTTGAAAACCGTTCTGTCGCCTTATGGTTGTACATGCCCTTAGACATAATGATAAGCTTTTCGAGGCTTATTGAAGCTATCGTGTAATAATTCATTGCACCTAATACTTTGTGTTACTTTAGATATAATATATTATTTTTCAATCTCATAAAGCCTAGGGTGTACTAGGGTCTACCCAGCATACTTCGTTATCCGCTCTTAGTAGTACTAGTATTTAGTAACGTAGTTGGAGGTCATCACTGGAATATAGAAATCACAGACAGAACAATATAATCAATTAATATTGCCACTAAATTAGTTATTTTTGTCAATTGATAAATCATCATTAGTCATTATTGTTATATGATAATAATGCCTACTACTGGTACAAGTCTCTACCAATATCTATATCTATATATAATTCTACACCAATCACTTTCAGTGGGAGATTTTTTCAGTAGAATAACAATTGAGTACTACTTTGTTCTCAGTAGTAGATTTCTCGGTAGAACAGCTATTTTATACTCGTGGTGTAGAATAGTATTTATGTGTGTGTGTGTGTATATATATATATATATATATATATATATATATATATATGAGCGCTATTATACACCACGTGTGTAGAATAACTATTCTACACCGACTAGTAGATTTTCTCAGTAAAATAACAATTGAGTACTACTTTTTTTATAGTAGATTTCTCAGTAGAATATATTCTACGGTGTAAGATAAACATATATATATATACAAATGCTATCCTACACAACGGGTGTAGCATAACTATTCTACTGAGAAATCTAGTACTGAGAAAAAAGTAGTATTCAATTGCTATTATACTGAGAAAATCCACTACTGAAAGTAGTCGGTGTAGAATAGCTATTCTACACACGTAGTGTAGAATAGCGTTACCGTGTGTATATATATATATATATATATATATATATGTATATGTGTGTGTGAGAGATATGCACGCGCGACACTGCACCCTCCATATATACTTCGAGTAGTACTGTAGTATTATACGGGTCAAATACGGTGGTCATGAGGGTGGTGTGGCGCAGTACGCGAACTGGGGCGGTTCGTTGCCTTGATCATTCAGCCTCGCCGGCCGGCCGCCGGCGACGGCGAGCAACAGACGCGACACAGTATACCAAGCAAACACGAGGAGTTAGTACGTCAACGAAGGTCCGCGCACGGGATACGTAGCGTACGACGCATGCATGCAGCAAACCCAATCTCTTTGCGGATAAGTCCATGCATGGATTTTCAGATCTGTCATCTATATCTCGCCCATCAAAAAAATATAATGTTTTGCTCGATCGTGTTAGACGACGAAACGGATTGGATAAAGAGTCTCAGGCATTAATGCTAGCATTGGAGTCGGAGGCTTGAAGCCGTGTTTCTCGAGCGTTCTGCTTGCTTCACACGTGGCAATAACTGTCCGGTACAGTGGTACGGTCATCTCATCCAAAATGAAGGAAATCAAGCCGGCCGTCTCGATCTTGTGGCTGCTTGCTTGTCTTGTCCGTCCATGCATTGACCATCGCCAAGGTTATCTACTCCGTTATCAATATGTGCAGCCGGCCAGGCCACACCATACGTGCTTAATAAAAACAATGCAGGTTTCTCCCTTCCAATGCGATACATCATTGCCATTGAATAGCATCTGATCCATGTACAGATCAAGTTCGACACGTGTGCACGTACCGTAGTAGTGCCGTGCATGCATGCATGAATGATGGTCTCGGCTAAGTATATATGGGGGAGATCGAGTCAGATCGAACGGCTATGAATCATACGTGAGTTGATCGAACGGCGGTGAGGCGACGATCGAGCACAGGATCGAGCTCGTGGGTGATTGTAATCTTGGAGCCCGCAGTTTCGTCTCTACCCGGCGGTCTACCATTTCTGACTCGTTGGTTCTTATCCGAATATAAGTTGTGTCCCTTATACGATAAGATAATCCTGTATATATCGATTTGTATTTACACAAATAAAGATGTAACTAACTAAATACAACAATAATATAAATTCTTCATGACATGCATTAGAACTAATAATTACACGTGCATCAGGAAAGTTGGAACAACAAGCGCGCGATGGAAAGTAAATTTAGTGAGGCCTAATATTAACTTACACAAACACTACAACAAAATAGGGAACTTCCGTCGGCCAAAGCCGACGGAAGTTAGCCCTTTCCCGACGGAAAAAGCTAACTTCCGTCGGCAAAAGGCTAACTTCCGTCGGCTTTTGGCCGACGGAAGCGGGTCGACGGAAGTTAGCTAACTTTCGTCGGCCGCCGACGAAAGTTAGCTAACTTCCGTCAGCCAAACCTAGCCGACGGAAGTTACCAGGAAATCAGTAACTTCCGTCGGCCAAATCCTAGCCGACGAAAATTATTTTTTTTTGTTTTTTGTTTTTTCTGTGTACGGGCCAATAACTTCCGTCGGCTAATGTTGGCCGACGGAAGTTAACTAAAAAATCTAAAAAAAAAAGAAAATTTGCAATCGTCGTCCAACAACTCAATTAAACTGGCTGCTTATTAGAATGATTATGCATATTTCAGTAAATCAAGCATGAAACGCCTCCAACATACCAAACATAAAACATCTGATAAGCACCATTTTAACAACTTGACATAAAACGAATATTCAGCAGATCAGCAGGATACCAGACAAGCAAACTTATACCACACTTCTACTCAGCAAACTTATACCATGTAGATGGAATGATGACTCAGTTTTTTCTGGATCAAACTACCTTACTGTTCTTGAGCTGCAAGACTCTGCAATCAATGAAGTGCCAGCATCCATAGGGAATATGTTTAATCTCAGGTACATTGGATTAAGGCGCACCAAAGTAGATAAACTGCTAGAGTGTATTGAGAAGCTCTCTAATTTGCAAACCTTAGACATCAAGCAAACTCAAATAGTGAAATTGCCACGAGGAATTGCTAGGATCAAGAAACTACGACATCTTATAGCTGACAGATATGCCGATGAGAGGCGGTCAGCTTTCCGGTACTTCATTGGAGTGGAAGCTCCAAAAGGGCTATCTGGCTTGTCAATCTGCATAAGAACTTCAAAGATCACTGGATTAATAATGAAATGCACCAGAAGATGCAACATGTTCCAAATCCTCATGTCTAGGAGGCTTATGATCGACTTGATACATCTTCATTCAGTAAAGAACATGAAACATAGGCAACATATACTATTCTAAACGAGTGGAATACCAAAAAGAATAACTACACAACAGGAAAACAAATTATGACAAACGAAAATTAGATGAAATGCTCAAGGCAACATATAAATCCTTTGATAAAGAAGAGTCGCATACTCGCACCTACACCAACATAACACCTGCTTGTAAAATCAAAACCAACGAATTGGGTTATCTAAGCGATAAATCCGGGAGTTACCTAGCAAATCTGGCATGAAGTGGGGCGGCTCGACCTCACCGACCGTAGCGGGCGCCGTTGGCTCAGGTGGCAGTGGAGCAAGCCTTCCACAGCACGGTCGTTGCGGAGAACGAAGAAGGTACCGAGGCGGCGGCGACATCCGGCAGAAGGCAGGCGGTTGTAGAAGTAGCCGGCGAGGAGCACATTGTAGGAGGCGGGGGTGCATAGGGGCATGGCCTCAAAGGCGGCGGCGTGGAGCCCTCGGGGCGTGGAGGCGGCGGTGAGAGGGCGGGGAGGCGGAGGCGACGATGGGAGGGCGGGGGAGGCACATGCGGCGTGGAGGTGGTGGCGCGGAGGCGGCGGCCGGGAGGTGGGGAAGCGGGGAGGGGAGGCGGCGTCCGGGAGGTGGGGAGGCAGAGGCCGGGAGGTGGGGAAGCGGGGAGGGGAGGCGGCGGCCGGGAGGTGGGGAGGCGGAGGCCGGGAGGTGGGGAAGCGAGGAGGGGAGGCGGCGGCCGGGAGGTGGGGAGGCGGCGCAAAACCTAGGGTAAAACTAGGCGCGGGGAAAACTAGGGCGCGCGCGGGCAAGGAAAAATAAGGCGTGGAAAAATATCTTCCGTCGGCCACAGCTAAAGCCGACGGAAGTTAATTTAATTTCTGTCGGCTTTAATGTTGGCCGACGGAAGTTACGACTTTTATTCTGGGCAGGGGCAAAAGCCTTTTAACTTCCGTCGGCCATAGTCAAAAGCCGACGGAAGTTAATCTAACTTCCGTCGGCCTACAGGAGCCGACAGAAGTGAATTAACTTTCGTCGGCTTTTCCGAAAGCCGACGAAAATTAAAATTGCCGACGAAAATTTCCTGTTTTCTTGTAGTGAAATTATAGAAATAACAAAAGAATCTTTTTACACAGTACGTACAACTTAACGCTAGCACTACGAAAACGGTGCTTCGTCGAGTGCCTTAGCACTCAGTGAAGAGTTCATCAAGAACCACACTCAATTAATCTAATATCGATAAATAGAGACTTCGCAGAGTGCCGACGCTCGGAGAAAATGGGACTTCACGGTGCACATCAAAATTTTGCAGTCCACCGATAAATAAACAAAAAATAAAAAAGTGGCAAGCCCAACGTGTATGTGGGAAGAGGGGAGGAGGCAGCCTGCAAAGTATTTAAAATGGTGCCGAATTCAAAAAATTTGTGTCGGCTGAAATATTTTGTTTACCGAGTGTAAACATATATTATTCGCCGAGTGTCTTAAATTTAGCACTCGGCAAATTTTTTTATTTTTATTCTTTTAAAATGTTCTTTTCATTATTTTTATTGATATTTTTTGTTAAACATATTAAACTTTAGTAGATAAGGCTTTAAAATGGACTCAAAACAAGAATATAATTTTTTTGACAGTTTATTTTATTATTCCATGTACTTGCACTTTAAATTTTGACATGCTTCAATTTAAATCCTAGAAACATAATTAATTAAATAAAAATAGCTAACTAACCTAGTGTTGGGGGAAAATATCTCATCTTCGGGGTTATTGCCGAAGCAGCATAAAGACAGTCAACCAGTTCGAAGATTCTCCGAAGCTCATCTTCGAAGATGCTCGGAACCCCGTTCGAAGCACGAAGACAGGCATTGGTTCGAAGTATGTCTTCGAACTAAAGCCCTTCAGGATCTTTTCTGCCAGCTAAGATGGAAGACTTATCTTCTTTCTTATTAGATTAGTCTTTTACCATTTTAGCCCTATTAAGGAAACCGAATAGTTTCCTTAATGTCGGTTGTAATAGAGGGGTAAATAGGTCTTTTCCTTAATGTTTGGGCCTATAAATACCCCCCATTTCACCCTGTAATAGGGACCGAATACAAGTTATTCAATACACACTTTCGAACTATTCTAAGTTATTATCCTTTCGGAGGCTTAGAACAGTTTGCTTCACAAACACTTCGTTTGTTAGTTTCTTTTCTACAGAAACCTGTTAGCGTAATCTTTTACGCCAACAGTTGGCGCCGTCCGTGGGGAACCTAGTCCGAAAAACTTCGTTCTCTACCAACTTCTTGCATCATGCCTCCTAAGCGGAGCGCACCTCGCAATCCCACTCGGAGGTCCTCTCGGATCTCCGGAGAGATACCCTTCGACACAGTTGAAGTCGGAGGGTCTTCGACTATCCCTCCACCTCAAACTCCGGAAGGGGCTTCTATCCCTCGAGGATACGAAACCTCTCCGCCAACCCCTTCCATACTCCGACCGCCCGGAGTCCCTCCTCCACCCTCCATTCCGATTCGAACTGATCCTACCAGTTCTCAAGACCCGGAAGGTCCTTCCGGAGGAGATGAAGATAGCCTTGGAGATGTGGCCACTCAAATGGCCAACCTTCAAGCTGAGGTAGCAAGATGGCGACAAGAAGCTGCGGACAGGCTTCGCTCTCAAGCCATCCCAACTATCCCAGAAGTGCCCGAAGACGATGATCTTGATTATCCCGAAGCCCCGGAGAACGCCTCTTACGACAATGAATCTCCGTTGCATCCTGAGCTGCAGAAGGTTCGCTTTGATCCAAAGTTTAAAACTTCGAAGCTCTGCAAGTATGCCGGAGATGAAGATCCCGGAGAGTTCGCGCGTTCTTATGCCCTAGCGATTGAGGCTAGTGGCGGAGTCAGAGACACTATGGCGAAGTGCTTCCCGTTAGCTCTTCAAGGAGTGGCGTTGAGATGGTTCTGGTCTTTAAAGCCAGGATCAATCAATTCGTGGTCACAGTTGAAGAGGAAGTTTATAAGTAACTTTCAGGGCACCTTCGTGCCTCCTATGTCAACAGGAAGCCTTTTCCAAGTGAAACAGCTCCCCGGAGAAACATTGAGGCAGTACTTCAAGCGCTTCGCTCATACGAAGTCGCAAATTCGGGGGCTGTCCACATCTTCAGTGGTTGATGCGGCTCGGGAAGGCGTCAGTCATCAAGGCCTTCTGGATAAACTGCATCGGAAGAGCATCTCCTCAGTTTCGCAGTTGATGTCATATTTCAAGGAGTATGCGAGGTCAGAAGAGGGTTGGCTTCGGAGGACTGCTGCTACTTCGACAGTATTGCAAGAAGTTAAAGCAGAAGTGAAGACTTCGGCACAGCCGCAGGAACCAGTCTTCGAAGTGCAACATGATCGAAGAAGAGGGCAAAAGCACCCTCGCTCTGAAGTCTTGAATATTGCACACCCACAGAAGTTTGCACCAAGAGCTCCACAGCCTGCGGGGAACAAGTCCAGCGGCTGGAGGCCGCCAGGGAAAACGGTTGGCAAGGGCCAGACCCTTTTTTGCTGTATTCATGGAGAAAATCGAAGCCATGCAACTGACACTTGCAAGGCTATCCTTACCCTAAGGGGAGAATACTTGGAGAGAACTTCGGGTCGAGGCAGTACCGACCGAAGTCCAGCAGCAACGCGCCCAGACCCGGTCCAGGCTGTGGCGCGGATAGAAAATTTTGATGCTGCAAGGCACCCTCCGGTGGCCAATGTTATGCCACCTCCGAAGCAAGAAGAGGGGCAAGATAGAGGAAAAAGAGTAGTTCTCCCTATCTCCGGAGGAGGTACCCTCGGAAGCATGTCCAAGAGACAGCGAAGAGAGTACGTTCGGGAAGTAGGTCACATTGGGACTTCGTCATCTGCAGCTGCAATGCCAGAGTGGTCTCATGTTCCGATATCTTTCTCTGCGGAGGATGCAGCTGGTATTAAGTTCCCGCATGTAGATCCATTGGTTATCACCGCTGATATTGCAGGGACTGAAGTCCGAAGGGTGCTAATTGACAGAGGTAGTTCGGCGGATATCATTTTTGTGCAAGCCTTCGATCAGTTATGCATTTCCAGGAAGCATCTCCTCCCAGCGGCTCGTCCTCTGCAAGGCTTCGCAGGACCTCCGCTTGATGCACTCGGCCAGATAGGCTTGGAAGTAACCTTCGGAGAAGGTTTATTAGCCCGAACTGAAGAAGTTATATTTGATGTGGTAGATGCCCCGTATGCTTATAATGTCATCTTCGGACGGGGCATGTTGAATCAGTTCGGAGCTGTGGCGCATCACAACTACTTGTGCATGAAGATGCCCACACAAGCAGGAGTCCTAACAATCTTCGGAGATCAAGCCATGGCTCGGAGGGCAGAATATGGTCACGGTCCTCCTCTTGATCCGAGGCAAGTAAATAGTGTGCAGGATAATGAAGAAATTTTTTCAGCCTCCTCCGAAGCTTCGAAGAAGTCTTTTCCGAGACCAAGTCCCGAAGGAGAGATTGCAACGAAGATTATTGTTAAAGATGGTAAAGAATACACTTTTCAATTTGGTAAAGATTTACCTCCTGAAGTTGCAACCTCCTTGGAAAAGGTCGTGGAAGAAAATTTGGATGTCTTCGCTTGGTCTGACGAAGATATCACCGGAGTCGATCGGGATATCATTGAGCACAGTTTACTTGTAAACCCGAAGGCCCGGCCTGTTCGACAAGGACTCCGGAAGATGTCCGCAGAGAGAGCTGCTCTAGCTAAGGACGAAGTTGAAAAACTGTTGAAGGCTGGGATTATCAGAGAAGTGGCTCACATAGAATGGTTAGCCAACCCAGTCTTCGTCAGGAAGAAGTCTTCCGGGAAGTGGCGCATGTGCATTGATTTCACATCTCTGAATAAAGCGTGCCCACGTGACCCCTACCCCATGCCCCAAATTGATCAACTGGTTGACTCCACTGCAGGTTCGGAGTTATTAAGCTTCCTTGACGCGTATTCTGGTTATCATCAAATATGGTTGAAGCGCGAAGATGAAATCAAGACAAGCTTTGTAACTCCTTCGGGAGTCTTCTGCTATGTAAGAATGCCCTTCGGCCTAAGAAATGTCGGGGCTACTTTTTCAAGATTAGTTGCTAAGGCTCTATGTCATCAACTAGGTCGCAATGTGGAGGCCTATATGGATGATATTGTAATAAAGAGTGCTTTAAAGCACCAACATAGCCTAGACTTAGCAGAAACATTCAATAGCCTTCGGGCATGTGGGATCCGTCTTAACCCCGAAAAATGTATATTCGGAGCTAAGGCTGGAAAGTTGTTAGGGTATTTAGTTTCAAGCAGGGGAATTGAAGCTAGCTCTACTCAAATAACTGCGCTGCAGAAGATGGCTCCTCCGGAGAATTTAAAGCAAGTGCAAAAGCTGACTGGACGTCTGGCCGCACTTAGCAGGTTTTTATCAAGGTCTGCGGAGAGGAGCTTGCCAATATTTAAAGCTTTGAAAGGGTCCAAAGATTTTGCATGGACACCGGAGTGTCAGAAAAGCTTCGAAGATATTAAAGATTATCTCAGCAATCTTGCTACACTCACGGTGCCTATTGCGGACGAAACCCTACTCCTGTATCTTGCATCTACAGGTTCAGCTGTCAGCGCAGTCCTTGTCAGAGAAGTGGAATTCAATGGGAAGTTGGTCCAAAATCCTGTCTATTTTGTATCCGAAGCATTGTCAAGGAGCGAAGACAAGATACTCCGAACTTGAGAAGTTCGTTTATGCTCTGATAATGGCTTCGAGGAAGCTAAGACATTATTTTTTGGCTCACAATGTAATTGTACCAACTTCGTATCCCTTAGGAGATATGCTTCGAAGCAAAGATTCCACTGGAAGGATTGGAAAGTGGGCAGTCGAGCTAGCACCCTTCGGCATATCTTTCTTGGCAAGGACAGCTATCAAATCCCAAGTCCTAGCAGACTTCGTAGCAGAGTGGACTCCACCTGCGAATTTGACTCCGGAGAAATCAAGTGACGGAGTTTGGACTGTTTACTCCGATGGGGCTTTCCAAGCATCCGGAGCAGGCATTGGGGCAGTATTGATTTCACCGTCAGGGCAAAGAGCAATGTACTCCGCAAGACTCAACTTTAAGTCTACCAATAATATAGCGGAGTACGAAGGAATTTTATTGGGACTCCGGAAAGCACGTGCTCTAGGGGCTACAAGAATAATTATAAAAACAGATTCTCAGATAGTAGCAGGGCACGTAGACAAAAGTTTTCAAGTTCGGCATCCACAGCTTGCAAAGTACTTAGAAGAAATCCGCAAAATCGAAGCACACTTCAAGGGTATTTCCATTCGGAGTATACCAAGAGCTGAAAACGTGCAAGCGGACATTTTAGCGAAGGCTGCAGCCGGAGCTGTGGATGTGCCTGAAGAAGCTTTCTATGAGGAGCTCAATATACCTTCGGTGCCACAAATTGCCTCTGCGGAGATTCTTTGCATTCCTAGTGCAGATTGGAAAGATTCGATCATAGAACTCTTGCAAGGAGGAACAAATTTGCCCGAAGAGCCCCAGTTGTCCAGATTAAAGCTCAGAGCCAGAAGCTATCAGTTAATCAACGGTATATTATACAAGGCCGGAGTATGTTCCCCTCTACTCCGATGTATATCTCAAGCCGAAGGCCAAGAAATTCTTCGAGAAATTCACGAAGGCCTTTGTGGAAGCCATTTAGCCCCTAGAGCTCTGGCAGGAAAAACACTTCGCCAGGGGCTTTATTGGCCCACAATAACAGCTGATGCGGAGAGCTTGGTCCGCACTTGTCAAGGATGCCAGTGGATGGGTCGACGGAGTCATCGCCCACCAACAGCTCTTCAAGTCATTGCTCCGGTATGGCCTATGGCCAGATGGGGTATGGATCTAATTGGTCCCTTTCCGTTAGCAAAGGGAAATCTAAAGTTCGCAGTGGTAGCTATTGAATATTTTTCTAAGTGGGTAGAAGCAGAGCCCTTAACAGCTATCACTTCGAACAATGTACAGAAATTCTTCTGGAAGAACATTATTTGCCGGTTCGGAGTGCCTAGATATCTCACAGTTGATAATGGAACACAGTTTGACGCAGAACCCTTCAGGAAGTTTTGCGAAGACCTAGGCATTCAGCTATGTTTTGCTGCAGTGAGGCATCCTCAGTCGAATGGAGTCGTAGAGCGAGCCAATGGGAATATTTTATCAGGGCTAAATCGAAGAATAGTAGGATTATCAAAGGGACTGTGGACCGAAGAGCTTCCGAAGATTCTGTGGTCCATTCGGACTACGCAAACAAGGTCCACAGGTTTTACTCCGTTCAGACTACTATTCGGAGATGAAGCTATGACTCCAACGGAGCTCAAAGGGGGATCATTTCGCAGCACCGAACCGGACATTGAAGAAGAAAGACAAGCTTCGTTAGATTTGTCAGAAGAAACAAGACTTCGGGCTGTAGCTAATTTATCAAAGTATCATCAGCAGACGAAGACTTGGTATGACCCGAAGGTTAAGCTCAGTGAGTTAAGGCCGGGTCATCTTGTTCTACGAAGCATTATAGCACCAGGGAAGTTAGGCAATAAATGGGAAGGTCCATATCTAATTGTCCGCTCAGGGCGCCCTGGTTCATTTAAATTAGCTAATTTAGAAGGTGAAGAGTTAGCACATACTTGGCATGCGGAGCACCTAAAGCGATACTTCGCATAAGGGCTCCTTGTAATTCGCTTGTAATCACCTCTAAATTAATAAAGCATATGACCCTTGATAGTTGCCTTCCCCTCATAGACTTCCAGCTTCCGAGTGGACGCACTGGAACCGCGGGGTCGACCGAGAGGGAAGTGTCATTAAGCTGGGTTGTATTTTCGGACTTCGAACCCATAAAGTTCGAAGCCTCCGACGTGGTGGCTGACATAATCCGGAGCCCAGGCCAACGGCTTGTAGGCATCCGTAAAAGAGCCCAAAACCACATTCTACGGAGTCCAAGCCATTGGCTGGTAGACTTCCGTAAAAAGAGCCGAAGGTGGCCAAAATCTACGGAGTCCAAGCTGCAGCTTGCAGACTTCCGTAAAAAAGAGCCGAAGGTGGCCAAATTCTGCGAAGTCCAAGCCATTGGCTGGTAGACTTCTGCAAAAACAGCCGAAGGTGGCTAAATTATACGGAGTCCAAGCCATTGGCTGGTAGACATCCGTAAAAAGAGTCCAAAGAGACCATTGCAAACTCCGAACCATTGGTTCGTCAGAGATCGCAAAGACAAGCCGAAGGTGGCTAAAGCAAAACAGCATTTGAGCCATGAGCTTCGAATGTCTGTTAACATAAGTCCAAAGTGACAAATTTTTTAAGACACTAAAGTGTCCTGAAAGTTATCTCAATTGATTTCTTTCGTAAAACAAAGGTACTAAGTTGCCATTCTTCTGACTGCAAAAAGTCGAAGACATTTCATAAGATTTCAAAAGATCTTTAAATGACAGAGGGGCTCCGAACCCCCAAAAAATTGTACTCCGAAGTTTTTTCTTTGCGCATAACCATCTTTGAATACATTTCGAAGTTGCTTATACCCAAAGAGGGGCTAGTAAATATGGAGACAATTTTAAATCGGCATTCATTATTGAAATAAATGTGTTTACAGATTACACTATGAAAAATTGGTATCTATACCAAGAAGGAATCGGAGACCTCTTCGGTCCCGAGAGCTAGGGGTGGAACGACTAGTTCCAACATCAGAAGTTCTAAGAACTTTACGTTTAACTCTCTTCCTCCCCCTCGAAGCTCTAAAATCCTTCTGCTCTTGTTGAAGCTCGGCCCAAGTTCGAAGCCGCTCGGGGCTTCTTTCCCAGCTTCTAAGATCTTCAGATCTTTTATTTTGGGCTTCACCTTCGTCTTCAGACCAATTAGTGTCTTCAGAAGACGAGGTGTTTGCGTCAATCTCTTTATCTTCCTCTTTAATATAAGACAATACGTCTTTGATTACTTCGGGCGCAATTACGCCGGAGTCATCTCGAGGAATAAGAAATCGAGGACGCTTATAACTCTTTAGAAGTTCGAAGGTGTTCCATAATGAACGAAGTTCGCTGTTAAGCTCTAACACTTCGATATCTTCCATAAGAGGCAAAGCCTAAAAATATGACAAACAAGACTTTCATTGATAAATGTTTACAAGCATGAGCTTTACATAATCAAAAAAAATCCTAAATAATTCCTAAACCTGCGGGTTCGGAGGAGGCTGACTGCTCGAAGCTTGGCTCCGAACTTGCTTCTGGCGTTGGCCTTCATCAATCCAAGCCTTGATCGCAGAACGACCTTCGGCTCTCCATGAAGTTTGAAAGGCTCGCCAGGCGGCAGTCACGCCTTCGGAAGGATTCAAAAGTCTCTCGTCGTCAAAGGTAATAGAGCCCTCTGCGCTCGGAGTAATTATTCGGCCCAAATCCTCATAGTAACGAAGTAATCCAAGGGCAGACACTTGTCCGGAGAGTTCTCCATAACGCATGCCTGCCGTCTTCATTTGCTTCGCTGCTCCTTGGATCCTCTTTAACCGGCGCAGCAGAGTCGCATTGTCATCCGAAGGTAGTGATCCGGTAGTACCAAAGTACTCCAAGACACCTAGCATCTGCTCGATGACCTCCGTAGCCACCTTCTCCGACTTAAGCTTTTCTTCAATTAGAACATCCTTGCTCGAAGTCGTTTCTGCCAAAACTCCGGAAATCCTAGCGTTCTCTGTAATTAAATCTTTCTTCTGGTTTAGGAGTTGGCTAGCTTCCTCTTGGAGCCTTACAAGTTCGGACCCT
The DNA here is from genome assembly GCA_019279435.1 of Zizania palustris. Taxonomy (NCBI): domain Eukaryota; kingdom Viridiplantae; phylum Streptophyta; class Magnoliopsida; order Poales; family Poaceae; genus Zizania; species Zizania palustris. The sequence continues at coordinate 23,440,538 of JAAALK010000287.1, read as the reverse complement.
AGCATTAGCATGCTCCGACCTCACCTTTTTCAATTTCGGCCCGAAGCACGATTCTTTCTGCTTCGAGCTCTTTATTAACAGCCTCCAAGCCCTGTCTGGCCCTGCGCTCCGCTGAAATTACATTGTCCATTTGAAGTACTCTAGCTTCGGAGAAAGATAAGTTGCAGTTTCAGAGCTTCATTTTCATTCCCGGAGCTGAGTAATTTCATTTTCGTTCGATAAGGCTGCAGCGCGGGCCAAGACCGCTTGCTAAGAAGAGAAAAAACTGAAGTAAGAAATTATTCATTTATAATTTGCTACTGGTTCGAAGATGTACTTCGAACCCAATATAATTTGCTAAAGATATCGGTTCGAAGGTACTCCGTACCTGATAAGCTGCTCTTTTCAAAGCAACATTAAGCTCCGAATTCTTCGCCTTGCTTAATTTTGCTACTAGCTCTGTCTCCCCGACTTTCCGACTCACTCGACCTAGAGATTCGAGCAAAGTCCGAAGCCCTCTTCTTTGCTCCAAAAAAGGAGTTAAAAGAGGGAGCAGAGCCGAAGCCTTTTGATCTTCCCTGCTTGGCGAAGCTCCGGAGTGTTCTCCTGAGGTCCTTGGAACTTCTGAAGATGGCCCCCCCTCAGTTGATTCACTTTCATCTGTTGACTCAGACGAAGTCGATCCTTGAGTAGGGAGAGGCTCTATGTGTCTTTTACCCCTTCTAGGCCCTTGTTGAGTAACCTCCGGGTGTGGCTCCGAAGTTGTCGAAGGCCTTTGAATTGTGTCTTCGTGATGTACTTCTACAGCAGGAGGCTCTGCGAAAACAAAAATATTATACATTGTAAAATTTTGCAGAAAATGATAAAGAATTATGCGAAATTTACCTTCGACATTCTCCGGGAGATCGAGTACTGGACTGCTCGGAGGATCGAAGGTGAAGTCATCATCTGAATCCACAGTTAAATTTTCTACTGTCGGAGCATCTCCGTGAGCAGTCCTTTCCTCCACAACTGAAGTTGCAGGAACTTCGACTTCCTCTTCACCCATAGGGGCTTCAATTTGCTCCTCTTGAGTATCCGGAGCTCTTACTTCTTCAATGTTAGCTTGGGGCTCCGGTATACCTGCAGTATCTTCAATGTGAATATTTCGTTGAGATGCATCTTCATCAATCAATCTCACTAATAATATACCTTCATCTTCTTTAGAACCAGAGATTGAGGTTCTTGAGCTCGAAGGCGCAGGATTCGAAGGTGCGAGATTTTTTGGCTTCCGAGCCACCTTCTTCACCGGAGTCCTTGCGGAGCTAGAAGCTCCGGCTTCAGCCATTCTTTTCTTGGGTCCTTTCTCCAGAGGCACCCAGTCCATCAGAGGGGGCGGAGTTAACTCCAACATTCCCCATACTCTGTTAAACCTTTCCCAACTCCCGACCAATTTAATTCGCCATTCTTTTTCAGTCGGAGTTGGGGCACCCAAAATCTTCTCCGAAGCCCTTACAATTTGCTCTGAGGTAATAGGGGCTGAAGAAGCTAAAAATAATTCAAGTTAGTCTTTCTTCGAAGTAAATATGTTCAATGCATGTTGGTTTCGAAGTTACCTGCAGGGCTCGAAGTAAAATTGATCTTGCGAAGACCGCCTTCCGAGTCATCCTCGAAGATGATAGGCCAGTTGGCCATTAGCGGAGGAATTTGCAGTCCGAGGAATTCTTCGGCTAAGTCTCGCATGCTTAACCTTCGGCTAATTTTCTGAAGCAGGTTAAGGCGAGCTTCGAGCTGGCCTTCGTCCGGCTGCACTAAGGCTTCCTTCCGGAATTGAATTTCTTTGAGGGGCCCAGCCAGAGGACTGCTCGCTCCAACTTCGGCATAGAACCACCTCAAGATCCAATCAGTATACCATCTAGCATTGATGGCCTTGGCAGGAAACTGAAGAGCATATTCGTCCCGAAGCCTAAAGTTGATAGAGCCGAAGGATACTACCACTTTTTCATCTTCGGAGCCTATGAAGGTCTTCGGCTGGCAGGTTGCTCTATGAAGTGCAGCGAAGATTTCTGCCCTCCCCTCACAACCTTCGGCTCTCAGCGCCCATTCAAAGATAGCTAATCTAGCTACAGCATTCGGAGATAGCTGAGGGAGGGTTACATGGAACAGATTAAGTACTTCGGCCAGGAAGTCCACAGCAGGGAGGCCCAAGCCTGCTTCGAAAAGGCTTCGAATACTACAACCTCTCCGGGTCTTGGTGATGGAATCGATTCTTTGCCCGGCTTTCGAATCATAACTCCATTACTAATTTTACCCCCTGCTGTGATTGCCAAAGACTCTCTCTTGCAGGTAGAAGGCCCCAACTCAAAAGACTGATCCAAATATTTGGTCGATGGTGGGCACAAACCTTGGTCATCGGCGATTTGGGGATTTCTCCCCCCTGCCGCTATGGATGTCGCCGCCTGCATCGGAGGTGCCGCCGCCAATGCTGCCGCCGCTGCCGCTGCGGCCGCCTGTTGCCGAGCCAAGGCCGAAGGAGGCGCAGATCCCTTGGTCTTCACCATCACGATCGCTGGATTGCTCTGAGGAAATGGAGGCTAGGGCTCAAGAACTCAAAGGCTAGGGCTCAAGAACTCAAAGGGCTCAAATGTTTTTGATTGCTAGAATGCGGTGAAAAGGTAACCGGGTAACTTCTAGGCCCTTTATTTATAGCCTAGACTACACTTTCTTACCGTTAATCCGTGTCGTTTCGCATTCCTGCCGTTACTTCTTTTATGAAATTAACGCCTGCTACAGTTTCCGTTGGAAACAGAAACTAACGGCTATTTCTTCTAAGTCTAAAAAGACTTTTGAACTTTTGGAGTCGGTACTAAGATAGTTCGAAAAATAACTATCTTAAGACTAATTCGAAGTTCATATCTTCATGCATTTCGGAGATAAAATAAAAACTAATAACCATTATGATTGGTTATCTTTTCTTTCCGTATACTGCTCTCCTAACGTTACAGGTCGAACGGAGAAGCGTATTCGAGGGGCTACTGTTGGGGGAAAATATCTCATCTTCGGGGTTATTGCCGAAGCAGCATAAAGACAGTCAACCAGTTCGAAGATTCTCCGAAGCTCATCTTCGAAGATGCTCGGAACCCCGTTCGAAGCACGAAGACAGGCATTGGTTCGAAGTATGTCTTCGAACTAAAGCCCTTCAGGATCTTTTCTGCCAGCTAAGATGGAAGACTTATCTTTTACCATTTTAGCCCTATTAAGGAAACCGAATAGTTTCCTTAATGTCGGTTGTAATAGAGGGGTAAATAGGTCTTTTCCTTAATGTTTGGGTCTATAAATACCCCCCATTTCACCCTGTAATAGGGACCGAATACAAGTTATTCAATACACACTTTCGAACTATTCTAAGTTATTATCCTTTCGGAGGCTTAGAACAGTTTGCTTCACAAACACTTCGTTTGTTAGTTTCTTTTCTACAGAAACCTGTTAGCGTAATCTTTTACGCCAACACCTAGACAAATGAATTTTTTTAAATGGGATAAGATATGTTGTATTTTGATTGTAGAAAAAGTTTCAAGTTTAAAAGAGCTTTTAAACCCAACCCATTCCTTTTTAAATCCTAGTTTGTTCTCAGAAAATCTCCGGTTACAGAACATCGTAAGTGACAAACTTTATTTCTCCAAAAAATTTCAAAATTTTATAAAAGCATCTGAGTATAATATCATAATACCATGACAAATCTCATATTTTTTAGACTTTCTTTAATTTTTTAGAAATAAAAAAAACATTAATCTATGTGTAGCCCAATCGAGTGTCGTATCTTAGTTTTTAAAAAAATTCCTTCAATTTACTATATAAGAACTAAAAGTGGACTAAAAACTTGAATTTTATTTTCTATAAATTTTGGTTTATTATTTCATCCACTTGCAGGTAAAATTTGATCTATTTTAATTTATACGGTTGAAACACACTTAATATTAAAAATAGTAAAGTGACTTAGAAAAATACCAAATTTTTTAATTTTTTTAATAAGATAAGTTATGTTGTATTTTTATTGTAAAAAATGTTTAAAGTTAAAAAATATCTAACCATCAATTTTTCTTTAAACCTAACCCATTCATTCTCTAAAATGTAATTCCTCCTCGCATAATCCTTGTTTTCTTAACATCCTACGTGACAAATTTTTCAAATATTTTTTACATTTTTAGCACAATATATATGTATCATAGCATAACACCACGACATGTCTAATATTTTTCAGACTTCATTTGATTTTTCTTATAATTAAAAAATAATTAAGCTCCACTTTGTCGATCAAGTGTCGCAACTTTGATTTTTCGAAAATTCTTTTAATTTAGTGGATAAAAACTAAAAATGAAATCAAAAACCTGAATGTGATTTTTTATAATTTTTGATTCATTATTTCAGGTACTTGTAATTCAAATTTTACCTATTTAAATTTAAATCCTAGAAACATACTTATTGAATTTAAAACAACAAACTGACTTAAAAAATGTGAATTTTTTACATGTAATAATATATATTGTATTTTGAGTGTAGAAACATTTTCAATCAAAAACCAAATTACAAATATTATAATTTTTTTTGGGACGAACCCAGGATTGTTTTGCTGCCCAAGCCATGTTGTCCCGACGTCTGACAGCTCTGATTTTTTTTTTGTGCATTTCTATTAGGCAGTCGACGAAACCTTTTTTTTGAAATAGCTCGCATGGGTCCGATCTTGTTTGAATGTCGTGGGTGTGTCGAGATGTGAATGAGAACTTCCTAGGAGGTCACCCATCCTGGTACTGCTTCGTTTGAGCACACTTAACACTTGAGTTCTGACAAGATTTGGTGACAACTAACTCACATCTCTTTCACAACAAAACTCCTTTTCACCGAATGTTTTTTTTCAAAAATACTCGACAAATCCATTTCATGGAGTGTCCGGAATAATTAGCTCGACAAAGATTTTGGCAAATTCAACGCAGTTTTCCTTAGTGTATGAGAGTTAAATTATGAATCTCTCTTGAAAGTAAATTTAATCAAGCCCAATATTTATGCAAATTATAGGACTGACTTAACACAACAACGAAAGTAAGTATTTACAGCATTAAAAATAACAAAATAAAAACACGAATGGAATATCCATAGAAACCATAGAATTAATTATAAGTGCACAATATCTATATATCATCGTCAAATTGAGCTTGCTTTGTTGTTTTTTTACATTGGTTTTTCTCTGAGGTGTCGATACCGTGATTGCCCGTGTATGTTTGCTGTTATTTAAAAAGAGTATTATTCAAAGCCACTCTTTTTATTGTTAAATTATCGAATCTTCATTTACCATGCATTAATGGGGAAAATATCATGTGCAATCTGTAATCGTACAATCGAGCGATATGTAACCGTTGAATCTTGATTATATGCACCAGATCGTACGATTGCATGATTGCACGATTGCATAAGATATTTCCTCGCATTAATGAATATGTAGATCTAGTCGGTAGCAGGAAGAAGTTGTTGCGTTGGAGTATTGGGCCTGGTTGTTGCCAATGGCCCATTGGTGGATTGGCCTATTTTTAGGTACTATGCAGCCGAGTGAAATGCGTTAGGATTAGCTCTTAGCTTCAGTAGTTCAACGCAGCCGTCCGTCAAATTGCGTTTGCTTCGGAGTCGGCGGACGGCGCAGTGCGCACGACGGCACGCCAGAAACCAGGCATGTGTGCGCGTCTGCGTGCGCCGCAGCCAGCCGCCAGGGTCAGGGTGCAGTCGGGCGGCGGTTGGCGAGGACAGCTTGGCCGTAGAGATAGCAATGGGTCTGTCCCATCAGATTTTACCATCCCATTCCGTTTCCATGACAAAGAAAATCGATCATCCATATCCCTGTCCTGTCCCGAGTATGGGGAACTTGATGTGTCCCCGTACCTGAGTTCATCGTAAGCCACCATGAACCTGCGTTGCAACATCCACCTGAGGACAGAGGACGCCACATTCAGCTAAGGCCGGTGTCGCTGTTGGAGACATGAGAGTGCAGGTCTGCTGCTGCCACCTAGGACCGTTAAGTTGCCGACGTCTAGAGCCATGGGTTGTTGTTGTTGGCTATGTCTGTCGTCGTCATCACCACGCCGCTTGGAGCTGCAAATCACTACCGTCGAATAGGTCCGCCAACCGCTTGGGTCCACCGCCACCGTTAGGAGCAGTGCGAATATGCGGCTTTGTGTGGTTGCGGAGGGTAGAAAGAGCGCAAGGACACAATCGAGGTGGGTTGCGGCGGGGGGCATGAGGACGGCGATGCAACGTCTCGGTGGTGGCGCTCGGGGAGGGTGGGGGAGAAACAAGCTAGCTAGGGTTGGCATTCTAAATGGGCTAGGCCACTAACGGTTGTGCTAAGTGCCTCGGCCGACTCACTGAAAATTGCTTACTTAACGTCTGTTCGGTTAGGTAGGGATTAAGAGGATTGTAGTATAAATCTCCTCCAATCTATCCAAATCCCCTTCTCCAAGAGAATTAAACTAACGGTCCCTTAGCGGGACCCTAAGGAACATCCCCGGTCTTGCTCGCAGGATCAATTTTTACTGATTTCATCATGCGTATTAATATACGCGTACGAGAGATGGACCAACTGCACAAAACAGGTTTCTGCACCGTCTCTAAAGTCTAAACGCGACGTGACAACAGTTCGATCGTACCAACTTGCACAAAAGTCGGTGCGGCCGGCTGAGATATCCTGAACTGATACTGATCAATCCCCATCACGTTCGCCATTGACGATTTGCATCGGGCATCACCTGACAAGCACAAGGAAAAGGAGTAATATTTTCGGAGCCATGTATGTAGTGTGTATATATACGTGGCCGCCTCCGCCGCGACAGTGACGGCGGCCGGCGCCAGAGGGAACACGTACGCGGACGGCGACGTACGGGAGAGACGATGCCGGCCCATCCGGCGGTCCAGCCACTGCCTGCACACCGACATCGAATCCGGCGGCGCGCTCCCGTGGGTCCGCCGCTAGCCTGTGTCGCGCGCAAGCGTGACGCGCGTGCTCCCGGGGATAACGCCGGCCAAGTGAGCTCACGCGGGCGCTCGTCGCGTACGTTGCGACCTTTTCCAGATGCAGCGGCTGACGGCGACGTCTAGCTTCTGGTGCGGTCGTGATGGTTTATGTGACCGCCTGCTCTTGCCGCCTGTTGGTTGGTCATCGATCGATCGATCGATCGATCACCGTGCGGCCGGAGGACGCATGCCCTGCTGTGCATGCCATGCCATGACGACCAGGGCGCGCAGGAGTTTCGTCCACCGTCGCGCGGCGCCCGCGACGTGTGGTCGGGAACCCTTCCATACAGGTCCCGCTTGATCCGCATGCAGTTGATCAATGCCAGCCGTGTGACGCACAGAGCTCTCGCGACCGAGCAGGCACGGCGCGCCGGTTCTAGAGCAACCTCAAACCTGTCCGACCCACCCTCCAGCGGCGAGCGGATCTCCTCGACAGCGACCGGCGGCGAACCACTGGCGCAGGTCGATTATCTCGCTACAGTAACACGATCAATACGAGCTAAACGGCATGAAAGAGCCAGCTCGAGCTCGAGCTCGTGCGTATCCAGCGGGAGACGGCACGGCGGATCACGGCCATGCCGCGTCGTAATCTCAGGTACTGTGCACTGAACTTTCCGGAGAAACGGATCGAGAACACAACTGGCCAAGTTTGGATCCCGATTCCATGGTAAGCTTCTCGATTAAGCTAGCTTCTTCAGTTTGTCAGGTGACTAAGTGAGAGCTTAGCTTGTAAGAAACTCTCGAAGTTGTATGGTCAGTATGGATGCCATCCAAATTCAACTCTCTGCACAGCTGAAACGGAACCCGCTCGTAGTTTCTTGAATGATTGTTTCTGCCGCCGCGAAAACGATAGGGTCAGTGAGGTGACAAGAGCATCAAACCATCAACTCGTCCGTGCAACGATGGATCAATGACATTGAAATCAACCACTCTGCAATCAGCTAAGAGTTATAGAAGCCTGCTCTAAGTTGAAGTTGAATGTAATAACTTATCCGCTCTTGGTTTACTGATTCTAGCTTTATTAATTTTTGCTAAGATAACAAACCAAATATTAGTATCATATATAATCCATCTAATCTATCGTTTAGATACTATTATCAATAAGAGCAATTTTATCATCCTTTAAAATGTATTATGCCGCCGCGCGGCCACCCCTGCACATCACTGTGCTTATTCATGTGAAAATATAAAAATTTCTTTCCAATTCAAGAGGTATCATTTTCTGTCCATACAAATACTAGTAGATACTGTGTTGATCTCAACGAGTAAAATTAATCTATCAATAATCAATAATGCGTAGAGCATGCAGAAAATTCTTCGCTACAATCAGTAATCAGTTCGTGCCAACCTACATTTTCAGGTTGTTAGCGTGCCTTTTGTTGGAGAGCAAACAGAGCATCCTTTTTCTGAGCACGAAACCTGCATCGGCTAATTAAGAAACTCTCTGAAACCGTCTGTGTGTTACTATGCTATACGTACACTGAATCTCGTCCTCTTTTATGTACGGATTCAGCAAATGCAGCGGCACCTTTTATTTCTTGATGGGTATTATAAACTAAATGCTTCCTAACCCATCAAATTATGGATGAGCAAAAAGGGCACGCTTCCTACTATTTGCAGCTAGCTGATGACAATTCTCATTGTCTCATTTGTAAGTGTTTCCGTGTGTTTGTGTTAGTGCGTTTTTTTCACACTTTGACACACGCGTGGTCTGGGAGATTTGTTTAACTCCAGTACAAGTTTTATGTTCTTAGAAAAAGAATTCAAGGCGTGTCAATCAGTTTGACCCTGCAACTGATAAGGAAACAAGAAAATGTAATCAATAGCATGACCTATCGGCTATCGAGCCGATGACTGCAATGAGGATGGGATATTCATGGAATATCATGTCTATCGGCCATAGGGCCGATGACCAGGGACGAAGCAATCGGCGAACGTACCATCAGCCGATAAGATGAACAGTTTACCACATAGGCCGATGAGTGCTTTTTTGATGGCTTATAAGATGTGGCATTGAAATTAAAATAACTTGTCGGCTTGTACTCCGACAAAAATAAAAAATATGCCAGATAATCTCTCTATATCATGAAAATCATCACAATAACTAGATCGGACCTAACCAAGACAATATCTAGTCACAATAATCTTAATAATATGTCAAAGTATCGAACATGATTTATTTAGATAAATGATATACAACATGAAAGAGATACAATAGCAAGAGATGTCGGATCTAACCGATGAAGCCTCAAACTATCACACATATATCACATCAATCTAAGAGATCAAACTGAACTGATGCAGCCTTAGACCTAGCTAATACACCGAGAACAACTGATGACCGTACTGTTTCGACGTTCACCTCAAGAGATCAATCTGATGCAGCTGTAAGGATACTGATATAATCGTACGGACGTCGGGGGTGGCTAGACTCACCTCTTTACCGGAGATCGAAACGATGCAGCCCAGCTTCGCGTGCCGAACCCCGCCGGATAAACTTTGAAAGCCAAGTGTGGCGATGCGCCGAGTAGTTGATTGACAGAGATATGCTTCTCTAAACTAACTAAAGATATATATTTATAGTCCGGAGACTTACCGTCCAAGTAACATATCCTAACTGATTCCGATAACTTTTATCTTATTTTCCGCTCTAATCTTCATCGGCTCTTCTTATCCGATCGTGCACACGTCATGGATGGGCTTCTTGACTTTCGTTGACCGGACCCTCCTTTACTTCTGTTGACCATGCGGCAGCTTTAGTGGGCATGGGCTTCTACTAAATTCTGGCGTCAACAGTTTGTAACATAATTAAGTTGGTCACTACTTTATAAACAAAGATTGTAGCTTTGATCCAAATATAAATAAAACAAAAGAAAATTAAGGAGAAAACAACTTTGGATTAGCTGATAGGGGTGTTTGGTTCTTTAGTCTAAAAATTTAGTCCCATCACATCGGATGCTTGGGTAATAATTAGAAGTATTAAATATAGGTTAATTATAAAACTAATTAATTCACAAGACAAATCTAATAAACATAAATAGTTTATGATTAGACAATATGATGTTATAATAAATGTTGGCGTAAAATATTACGCTAACAGGTTTCTGTGGAAAAGAAACTAACAAACGAAGTGTTTGTGAAGCAAACTGTTCTAAGCCTCCGAAAAGATAATAACTTAGAATAGTTCGAATGTGTGTATTGAATAACTTGTATTCGGTCCCTATTACAGGGTGAAATGGGGGGTATTTATAGGCCCAAACATTAAGGAAAAGACCTATTTACCCCTCTATTACAACCGACATAGTGGAAACTATTCGGCTCCCTTAATAGGGCTAAAATGGTAAAAGACTAATCTAATGAGAAAGAAGATAAGTCTTCCATCTTAGCTGGCAGAAAAGATCTTGAAAAGCCTTAGTTCGAAGATGTACTCCGAACCAATGCCTATCTTCGTACTTCGAACTTGGCTCCGGGTATCTTCGAAGATGATCGTCTGGGAACCTTCGAATCCGCTGTCTGCCTTTATGTTGCTTCGGCAATAACCCCGAAGATGAGATATTTCCCCCCAACAATAAATATGTGCTAATGATGAATTAATTGTGCTTAATAAATTTGTCTCATAAATTAGTACTTATTTATGTACTTAGTTTTATAATTAAATTACATTTAATACTTTTAATTAGTATATAAATATTCCTACTATACCGGAAGAATAAGCAGTGGTATGGATGTAGCGGCTCCGAGTATGAGCACAGGTGTAGTTGTGCTCTGCCGCAAACCGCTCTCATGTTGACCGAAAGGGGGACGTCCTCGTGAGCGTGTTGCTTGATTTCGAGCCAATTTGCACGGCGCGTAATTTGGCCAAAAATGTGCGGTCTCTGGCACATGCTGGTCCAACCGGCCATATATTGCTGGTCCGATCGGCCATGCTATCCTAGTCATAACGGCCACATGGGCCCAGTCAGACCAACAGGGTCTAAGTTTAACCCCAAAACGGGTAATTTCGGGATATTTTACCCCTAATCAATGGGGACAAATATCATCTAGGGACAACAAGATCAACCCCTATATAAATGGCTAAGGCCGATTTAAAGTGGGAGACTCTATTCCAATCTAATCTACCCACGTAGAATCGTTCTTTTTTCAATCTACTACATTTTTGCCCTAGGTTTAGCCATAGCTCATCCATCTTTGCTGGTTTGCGCCATAAACTTGTCGTCCATCGCATCATAATTGCGATAATCCTTGTTGATTCGCTTGTGAATCGTTCGTCTAGCCCCCGTAACGGGTTTTACCGATCAAATCTGGTAATTCGGTCACTGGACCGAATTGCTACTGTTCTAGCGTTCTTGTAGGGTCCAAGGCGTCGAGCTACATCAACAAAGTACTAATGCACCGACTCTGGCCGTCGTCGTGCGCATCGACAAGACGAGGCGCCCGCTGCCCAGTCTGTTATTCTGACCAGCCCGCCATAGCCGATCTGATCGAGGCGTGCCGGAAAAAGCCGGTCCGACCGGTAGTGCAAGGCCGGTCTGACCGCTAGTGTACAGCCAGTTTGATTGCCCTACTAGCCGGCCTGATCCCCTTCTTTCGGTCAATTGGGTTGCCCCCTTGCGGTGTGATTCAATTTCCTAGCGACTCCACCTCAAGTTCCTCGTGAAGGTCAAAGATCGTCAGAACGTGACGTCAGTGTCGTTCGGCGTTTGGCTAGTTAGACCAGGCGTCTACGCGATTTTGGATCGCCGAATCGGCGTCAGTGTTGATTGATGTTTTATCGGTAGATTTTAGTGTCAACAGTTAGCAATAGAGTGATTTTGTCACTAACATACCAATATATTATCCCAGTACTATCGAACAGAGTTACAATACAATAGAAATAACCACAAAAGATCTCATTGCCTTGCTAGGCCCAAGCTCCTAACAATTTTTTTATAATATTTCTTTTCACGAAATTGCACTTCTGAATAGTTTTGTTCTAAGAAATTACAAAACAAGACCTCGAGAGATCGACCGTTTAACCGTGCAGCGGCAGTTGTCAGTTGAACTCAGGACCCTAATCGATAGTAAAATTTCTAATAAAGGTTTACTTTTGTATTTTTCGGAGCATCTATCCAGAAGTCAATTTTTGAAAAAATATATATATTATTTATAAAAAATTCATGCCAACGTGGACTTCGTGTTCATATGCGAAATCGATGCGTAGTGGAAAAAAAACTAGATCAGATTAGATCACTGGTTCAGTTTTACTAAAAAATCATTTAAGCAATAAAAACCAGATGAACCTGGCAATTTTTATTGAACCAGTGAACCGGTCCTGGTTTTAAAGAACGGCTGGTCCAGTGTTAGCAAAAAAATATTAGTTTGAGAGGTAATAAATATCCAAAATTTTTATTTATCTTTGATAATCACTTGAGCTCACTATTTAGTATGTAATAATTAAAACAATAATTATTTATATAAAATGGAAATGATACGAACATCGAAAAAAGAAAATGATGGGAATTTACAAAGCGAGAATACACAACTTAGAAGTATATTAAATAAACTTTGTTTAAAATATTTTAATATTATAATTATTATGTTATTTGTGGATTGTGATATTATAGTTATAACGCCTCCCTAAATCATAATATTATAATCTAATTATAATCTTATATTTAATTTATATTTTTAATATCTAATTATACATATGTATTCTTAACTTAAATTAAAATAAGACATTACAAATATAATATTAATAAAAAAACCGGTTATCTAACCAATGAACCAATGAACCAATGAACCGATCAATAAACCAGTGAACCGATAGTTTGACTGGCTTTCCGGAGCTGGCCGGCACGCGGCAGATCAATCGTTCTGATACCGTTGGATCCTCCGTGCAATGACAGGCTGTGTGTTGATTTGCCTCGCATCTTGCTGCAGTATTAATTAAAGATTCGGACAGCGAAAAACTTGTAATTTCATTATGTAGTAGTAAGGGTCGTGTTTTATGATTGGGTTTATTTTTTTCTACGATGATAAGAAAATTTTCAGCGAATTTAATTGTTTATACACAAAATTCATAGTTTTGCGTTACTTTTTAGAAATCTAAAGGCTTTTGCACAAATTTTTTAGTTTTTGTGTGATTTTTTAGAAATCTAGGGTTTTTACGCAAAATTCGTATTTCTGCGAGATACAGAAAATTAAAATACTAGAATGCAAGGGAGCTTGGGGCCGTGCGGGACGAACGCAGACGGACGAAGTCACGTTTTATATTAGTAGAGATTTATTGATAATTAGTATTAAGAGATGGACGAAGTCATGTTTTATATTAGCAGAGATTTATTGATAATTAGTATTAATGGCATGCATATATATCCGGTAAAGTCTTTGTATTATATTAGCAGAGATTTATTGATTTACTCGAATTGCTTGTTGTAGTAGTATCCTTTCATATATATAGATTATAATAAATATATCTCATATGTAGTAAACCAACAGTATCTAAATTGCTCTACAAATAGAGGACGTTTTTTTTAAATAAATGCATTCATTGAGTTCCTTTCCCTTCTCTCCACTTAGAGCAACTTCAATAGATTCTCAATAATTCCTTTAGTTTAAAATTTAGTCCCATCATATCGAATGTTTAGATATTATTTTAGAGTATTAAATGCAGACTATTTACAAAACTCATTCATAATCAGTGGATTATTCACGAGATAATCTAATGAGCCTAATTACACCATGATTTGACAATGTGGATTATTCACGAGATAATCTAATGAGCCTAATTACACCATGATTTGACAATGTGATGCTACAGTAAACATTTCCTAATCATGGATTAATTAGGTTTAATAAATTTGTATCGCGAATAATCTTCTGATTCTGCAATTATTTTTATAATCAGTTCATGTTTAGTCCTTAACTTTAGTTCATAAAACCAAACACCACTTTTAGTCCCTAAATTTTAGATTTTGTCGTAAAAATTATCTCTAACAGACTCTCAATATGGATCTCAAAATTTTATAATCCCCAAACTAGAGCATCTTGCTCTCAACTTGTTGGGAACGACTTCGGTTCCCAATCTCGTTCTTGCATGTGCTAGTTTTGCACTAGTCAATAGCAAATATTTGTGCAAATCAATTTTAGATAGAAGAATAGATCAATGGATAACAACCAATATATCAAATGTCAACAGATCAATAATCCATACCTAGGCAAATTAATTCAGGACATAATTGAAAGACTAATTAACACATCAACAATAAGCATTAACAGATTATAGGAGAGGAATGGATGAAAAAACAGTTGGTAATTTACTTACATAGATCTAATTTTTAATATAGGAATTTAAGTTTAGAGATTCTGATGGAGGGAAAAAAATCTTAGTGATGAATTAATGGAAAGAAATTCCTAAAAAAGTTATAGGGAGTTAAATTTTACAAATTCTATTGGAGTTGCTCTTAGATGCTAGTAAGGCTCTGTTTGCCCCTAGGCTCTGATAATATAGTCTTAATTTTTTGCAAAGTTTTTGTTTCATCAAACTCTAAGTTCTAAACAAGACCACTTGTACCGATTTTGTCACATTAATTATTGTGTTTTATGCCAGTCATTTAAAATTGTAGTTTTTGTTTTTTAGTTTTCTATATATATATATATATATGTGTGTGTGTGTGTGTGAGTAAATTTTATAATGCACCGTAAATATTATTAAACATTTATGTGTTCTGATCTAATTGTTATGATTAAAAATGATGACATATTACCGGAGCTAATAAGTCAGACTTATTTTTATTTGTTTATAATTATATTTTTATATTGTATAAGCTTATATATAAAAGTGATTCTATAGTACTTCAAGAGATAGTACTAAAATTTTAGTGTTAATTTTGATACCTCTCAGTTTGTGATAGTATCTTACTAAAAAAGAGGTAGTTAAAATTATGATACCTGACTTTGCTTGTTTAAGCGACAGTGTACCACAGGGGTATTCGTGGTACATATTTTTTTAGGTATTAGAGGGTTTTGCGGACGAATTTAATGATTATCTCTAGCTAAGAGACAAAAAGGGAGATTTATACATGTTCGGGTCTCTTAGAGGATAACAACTCTACTCCTGTGTGTAGTATGAGTTAGGTTAAGGTACTAAACGACCTTCAGCGTACTCAAGAGAGTATGAAATATTCTAAGAGTGTACGAGAGTGAGTGTCTCGACCTGCTTGTTGCAAGCTCCCTCCTATCCCTTTATACGGGAGGAGGAATAGGGGGTTACAAATGATGGTTAAAGCATCTCATCAATAACTAATTAGGAGATTAATTGGGCAACGATTAAAAGGTTGTGACAATAATAACTGTAGTGTCAAGAGCCTTAACTGTAGTGTCAAGAGCCTTAATGACGACCAGACTCTTGATGCATGGTGACCGTTTGAGTATAGCTGGTCGGGAGGGTCTCTTCATAAGTGGTGGACTCGGTGATCCTGATCTTTGATCTTTTACCGTTGAAGGATATTTGACCATTGACTATTCAACTAAAAACCTTTTGAGAAGTACCCCGGAAATATATCCCAAACAATACCTTCTCACTTACAGTATATAAACTTTTGAGAACACGTGTATCGTGTATTATAAGAGGAGATTTTTACGTGCCCCCAAAGATCTATGAACCATTGATTGTATTTCATCTAATGGTTCAGATTTGATTAGGGTAACCTATTACCTTCTGGGAGGTAATAGGTCACATTTCCTTCTATTTAAATCATGTGCATATCAAGTGTTTCTATTTTTTCAGTTTGCCTTCTATTTAAAATTATGTGTACATCATGCAGTTGATATGTTTCCATTTATACCGTGCAATATTATTTACTTTCTATTTTTTCATGTAATAATTAGAGGATACCGTGCAATATCACGTACCTTCCTTTTTCTCGTTCATGTAATCAGAGTATAGCATTCCGTTTTTTACATGCATGGGATAGATAAAAGCATTTAAAATTCTAATAACAACGACTTGTCTATATAGCTTAATGGAAGTGTGGGTTTACAAGATTTTTTTGGCAATTTTCTCTCCGGGTGCTTCCCATATTTTACGCGATGTGCAATTTTTTATTTTTTTCAACATGAATGGATCGAAACAAAATGGAATACAAATTATTTGAGATTATGACTGGTTATTTTTTAAATAAATTGTGTACATATTTTATTAAGTTTCATCTTAATTATAATAATATATGAATTTTTAGGTATTTGAAATATTATTTATTACTATTTTATCGTTCTAATGACAATTTATTTATTTTTGTTTGAATATGTGAGTTGTCTATACAGAATTCATGAAATTGCATTTTTTTATAATTTGTGTAGGTGTTTCATAAGTTTTAAAAATCATTTAATGAGTGGACTTACCTAGTAGAAGATTATATTTTGGGCAACAAATTTATTCCAAACTGGTGCTCATGTCTGTTTAATGGTAACTAAGGCGCAAGATTTTTGTTCCTAGTATATGACAGGTGCAAGGTAATAGACTAATAGCCGGTCAAAACATTAAGAAATAATTTTATTTTTATTAATTCAATAAAATAAAGTGCTAAGATTTTTTTTACCTCTTGCCTTCTAAGTAAAATAATGGGGAACCATAGAAACCCCCTTATAAGAACATCTTAAGTACGCTATGATGTCATCCTCGTTGGGATCTGATTAGGCAATTGAAGATCGATAGATGGCAATCAGTATTCAGTGGAAAATTCGCATGATAAACTGAACCTAGATATCTTACTTTTCCCACGGCGACACGATCACACGTACGACATGCATGCCAGCCAGCCCGCGGCCGCCATGAGAGCTTCCAAATTGCTCCTTGCTTTCTCCCTCGATCTATAAATCCCACGCAAGAGGCCTTCCCACGGCCACCACCATTCGAAAGATCCATCGAAGATTTTTCTCCGCCTCTCCCTGTCCTCATAGCTCTCTCTCTCTCTCTCCCTCTCCCTCCTCTCGTAGCAGCAGAGAGCTAGAGACAAGCGCGCGCGCGCACGACTGCTAGCGAGCAAGCAAGAACACAGCTAGCTGGTTCAGAAAATCGTAGAACATCTAGCTGTGGTGTCTAATTTGGATGGCCCCCTTCGTCATCCTCATCATGTGCTTCATTTCTCTAGCCTTTGTGTCCTATGTCCACTACGCGAGCCGGCAGAGGAGGAGAGGCGGTCATGAGAAAGCCGCCAAGCTGCCTCCGGGCTCCATGGGCTGGCCTTACATCGGCGAGACCCTTCAGCTCTACTCCCAAAACCCCAACGTCTTCTTCGCCTCCAGACAGAAGAGGTTAGTTGCCAATTCAAACATGCATCGATCCATGCATGCATGCAGGCTTTTGATAGACAAGATGATGTCAAGATGGCAACGGCCGGAGTGAGTTGTCACATGCATGATGTGTGGATGTGTTGCAGGTACGGCGAGATCTTCAAGACGCGTCTTTTGGGATGCCCGTGCGTGATGCTGGCGAGCCCGGAGGCGGCGAGGTTCGTGCTGGTGACGCAGTCGCACCTGTTCAAGCCGACGTACCCGCGGAGCAAGGAACGCATGATCGGGCCGTGGGCGCTCTTCTTCCACCAGGGCGACTACCACCTCCGCCTCCGCAGGCTCGTCCAGGGCCCGCTCGGCCCCTAC
This sequence comes from Zizania palustris, assembly GCA_019279435.1. Lineage (NCBI taxonomy): Eukaryota > Viridiplantae > Streptophyta > Magnoliopsida > Poales > Poaceae > Zizania > Zizania palustris. Next base: position 23,422,886 of record JAAALK010000287.1, on the reverse strand, counting down.
GCCCTCCGCGCGCTCGTCCCCGACGTCGAGGCCGCCGCACGCTCCACGCTCGCCGACTGGGACGGCAACGTCGCAAGCACCTTCCACGCCATGAAGAGGGTAATATAAGCTTGAAAGAACTTAACTAATACGCACGACGGAAATGCACGGATATATAGATATAGCTGCTTGCTATAAGAGGATGTACATGTGTGTAGTGACCTGTTTCGTTCGACCTTTCAGCTGTCGTTCGACGTCGGTGTCGCAACCATCTTCGGCGGGCAGCTGGACGAGCGGCGAAAGGCGGAGCTGAGGCAGAACTACTCCGTGGTGGAGAAGGGTTACAACTCCTTCCCCAACAGCTTCCCCGGGACGCTGTACTACAAGGCTATCCAGGTAGGCGCGCCGCGGCAGTTAGTAACTATCGATCGGAATTTAGTTACCGTGATCACCGGATTCGCTCCGGCCACCGGCAGACCAACCATTTGGGAACCCTGCACTCGACGGCACGAGGGTCGAGGAGTAGCAGATTCTAGATTTCTAGTGTCTTCTTCACGTTCTCGTACGTCTTCGTTGGAGCAACAGTATCCTAGGTATATATAGGGCATGTGACCGAATTCTTTTCGGCTTAACTAATTAAAGCTTGCTCGATCTGCAGGCGAGGCGGAGGCTGCACGGCGTGCTTAGCGAAATCATGAGGGAGCGGCGGGCGCGGGGCGAGCTGGGGAGCGACCTACTCGGCTGCCTGATGCAGTCGCGGGCGCCGGCCGGCGACGGCGGCGCGGGCGCGCTCCTCACCGACGAGCAGGTCGCCGACAACGTCATCGGCGTGCTGTTCGCGGCGCAGGACACGACGGCCAGCGCGCTCACCTGGATCGTCAAGTACCTCCACGACAACCCCAAGCTGCTCGAGGCCGTCGGGGCGGAGCAGGCGGCCATCCACCACGCCAACCACGGCGGCGCGCGGCCGCTGACCTGGGCACAGACGCGGAGCATGGCGCTAACCCACAGGGTACGTACGTACGTACGTATTTACAAATTACAAGTATTTAAGTATTTTTTATGCGATTCCCTTGTATTCTTGCTGTTAAATTACTGACGGCGCCACGTCGATCGTCCCTGCTGCTTGTTGCCATCACCAAATCCGTCGGTCCAGGTGATTTTGGAGAGCTTAAGGATGGCCAGCATCATCTCGTTCACATTCAGAGAGGCCGTGGCTGACGTGGAGTACAAAGGTACACGTACGCACGCACGCACGCACACACGCTATACGCGTACGTGACCTTAGGCCAGCCACGTACGTACGTTGTAAACTAAGTCAATAAATTTTGTGACGAGACGTACTGTTTTTTCCTTGGCGTTTAGGGTTCCTTATCCCCAAGGGATGGAAGGTGATGCCGCTCTTCAGGAACATCCATCACAACGCGGACTATTTCCAGGATCCACACAAGTTCGACCCTTCAAGATTCGAGGTATATATCTCGCTCGCCGCAATGCATGCATGCATCTGAACAAACTGAAAATCCAGAAATCATCTTGGGATGTATATATATTTTTTTTAGCTCGAAGAATATTACTGTTTGTTTGTCAGAAAATTCATGCAAGAGTACAATAGCTAGCTAGTATATCGATCCAGCAATGCACCACTAGTTTTCGCTGCTCGACGAGGACCATGCATGCATAAACATCCTGAGATGGATCCATCACGCAAATCCAACCAACCTGTGTTGCTGTCTGCTCACTCAAACCTTATCTGGATGATTTGGATTTGGAGCTCCCTTAACTTATCTTTCCATAGCAGCCGCAACAAATACTAGTGGCCCAACTGGAGACAAGACTACAGCACGATTTATTTTAGTTTCTAGCACCGAGATTTTTAGTAGCTAGCTAGCTTAATCTATATCCAACTATCATTTCAGTTTCAGATCATTGAAGTACAAATCGGACTAGGATTGTTTGTTCTTAGCTGGTACTTGAATGATAGAAATAAATTGCGTTGTTAAATTTTAGGGTTAATAACCTGTAGAATGGCATCAAAACTCGAAATTTCTTTTATTTTCTGAAGTACGATCTCATTCTCTCATGTTTTTTTTCCTGGTTGGTTGTGGAACAATGGAATGTGCAGGTGTCGTCGCCGCGGCCGAACACCTTCATGCCATTTGGGAACGGCGTACACGCGTGCCCGGGGAACGAGCTGGCCAAGCTCGAGATGCTCGTCCTCATCCACCACCTGGTCACCGGCTACAGGTGCGTACGCGTGCCTCTCCACAGATTCGCCATCGCCATATATTCCCCGCTTGTCCTTGTCGCCCAGATCACGCCATGGCTGGCTCACTGGTGCTGCCACTACTCCATTGGACCCTTCCTAGCTACCTCCTCCCAGCTGCCAGATTCTACAAACACGCGCGCGCACACTCACTACCGCCATTGATTGCATGCTGCTGATCCAGCATGCATGCATGCATGCATGCCTGCCATTAAGGTCATTCAATTCACTGTCTCGCTCACACACAGTCTCCTAGCTAGCTAGTACCATGTGAGCAGTGCAGTCACATTTCATTTCAGAGTGATATTGCAGTAGCGACGTACAGGACGACGAGGATCGAGAAGAATTTTAGTTGTTCGTTTGTGTTTGTGGAGCTAGCAGTGCTGGAGTTGCTGATTGATGCTTGCATGCGTGCGTGATTTGCAGGTGGGAGATTCATGGATGTAGCGGCGACGAGGTCGTCGAGTACAGCCCGTTCCCTGTGCCCAAGAATGGCCTGCTCGCCAAATTACGGAGGGACAACAGTACTGCTGTCAGTGTGGATACAGATGGCTCCCGGAATAATAATGGCGTTAATTAATGACGACAATGGCGTACGTGTAATAGTTTGATTAGGCGTTCAGTGTAGTAGATTATTTCTAGCTCCTTTAGTTTTTAAGACAACGACGATGAGATGAAAAGTCATCGTGACTTTTATCATTGACTTGTGTGAATGATGATGTCAAAGCTCACATGTCAGTGACAAAGTTACCGTGCAGCTATTAGGGAGATCCAAATCCCTTGTAGACAACAAGACTATGAAAACGTATATTACTCTCTCGTTCTCATTATCACCATAATCTAACAACTCGACGTGAGATGTGGACCTTAAATTCTCTTCGCATGTCATATCTGTTGCTTCGTTTTTCCGCACCCTCAACGTGCATGTGCATGTGGGCATGCAGAGCACTAGTAAAAGAAGAAACAAAAGCGAAAGTCAAAGCTATGCATGTGGACTTTAAATCAATTCGCATATAATATGATGTGCTGCTTTAATGACTCGACTATTAGACGGTGTAGATCATGGAAAAACTGAAAAACACTTAGATGATGGAGATAATGGTAAGGAGTGAGTATGTATTTAGTTTTATTCACGGTGTAATATTATCATTTGCATTCATGCATGCACCCAAAATAGACTTTAGCATATAAAGTGATTTGTTTGTTTTTCTTCTTGTCAGTTTATGTTTTTGGGTTAAACTGCATACCATTTAATATGGTATCAAACCTAGAGATGGTCTTAATTTTAATTTAAAATCATGCTCATTCACATGAAATAGGTCAGGAATTATATGAGAAGGATTGGAGGCGAAGCTAGAGCCACTATTATAAATCTTATACATCTGAAATCCCATGCCATGCTCGGTTCGTTGCAATATTGTTGTTGTGTCATAGCAGAAAGAGCAATTCGATTCCTCTAAAGATATAAATTACAGTAATAGAGAGCAATTCGTTGAATTATTTTTTGAACAACAATGAAACTATTCAGCATTTCAGCCTCTCTTTTTTACTATCACATTTTGCGTTTTGCTTGGCCATGCGTTTTGTTTGCTTTCAACATTCCTTCCTCATAATGCTAGAATTAAATGAGTGATTTTATGCTTCTTGAGGAGTTACTAGAGAGGTATATCTTCGGATATTTGAGGTATCAAAATTAATACTAAAAATACTGGTACCCTTTGGTATTTTTTCAAGTATTATAAAATTTCTACATAAAACACCTTTGGTAATTGGCTAAGGAGACTATCTAAATCCACAAAAATTGTATTTGTTTGGCAATAATAATTTGGCCTTGTGGCGATAATATAATTTTTAATACTAAAACATGTGTAATCTCTTTGCATGTTATCATCATGTTTCCAGTTGGCTCTGTTTTTTGTCTAATATTATCATAGACATAACAAAATACTATGTATAATGGTGCTATACTTTTAAAATCGGTAGCCAGTGATCTTTTATCCTACTTTAAGATGTTGAAATTGTTATGATATTTTCTTGTTGTTTTAGCTGATCATGTTTTAGAGGAAGTTGGGGTTTGTCCCAAGACCTTATGTCTTTTTTCATGTTAGAATTCATTGGTTGTGTGTTTATAACTGCATATGCTGGTGATGTATATTTTTTATTATTAAAAAATTAATTATAATCTAAATGTGACTTTATGTATATGTACATTTCTCGCCAAAAGGATAGAAACAGTCAATGCCCTCTACTGTCGAGGCCGGCACTAGCCCGGCCCTAAGAGGGGGCACCAGCGTTGCCTAGGGCTAGATAACGAGACAACTCAGCTTGTTATATCTTATATTATGTTAACAATATAAATCGGTTTAGTTCAGCTCACGAGCTAGCTTGATTAAATCGTAATCTAGCTCTTTAAAATATGATTAAATAATAACCATTAATTCAAATAATCACGTATCAAACATCAAAATATAAATAAATAGAGCACATAAGGTTTTAAAATTAAAAAATCCATAATTCCATTATTAATATATAAGTTATACTAATAAACTTATAATAGCAAGTTACTAATAAATAACTAGACACACTACCAAATAAATTATAAATTGATGAGTCTCACGTTCTCAAGTAATGTTTTAATGTTTTGTTTACTTGATTTAATGTTTTGTTGTTGCTTTAGTAGGTTATGTTGATTACTTATGTTAAGCTCGCTAAACTTGCGAGCCAATTTAAACTCACTTGTTATACTAATGAGCTAAAACACATATTCAACTTATTAAGAAAATAAAGTGAGTCGAATCGAGCTAGTTACGTGTTGAGCAATCTAACGAGTTGCGAGTTTTTTTGTCCTAGCTAGATTATATGTTTTTTTTGTTTTTTTGTTTATTTGTAACCACACTCCTGTACACAACGAACTGAACAAACTCTCGCCATGGGCAGTAATAGTTCCTTCCGATCGATCAGACACAGCAGCTAGCTCGCATGCAAGAGACAACTCAACACGAGATGCAGCTCAACCAACCAACCAACCTGTCTGATCCACGCGATCGAGTGCACATCAACCAGACAAGCAGACGGGGACGAGAACCATGCAAGGGGTCGCCGGCCGGTCGCGCTCGTTCGCTCGATCAGCGGCCGCGCGTCACGTACGTGCCTCCCTGTCGGCCTGTCCCTGTCCTCCCGCCGGCGCGTTTCGCCAACCGGACAAAGTGACAAACAGATCGATCGACAAGATCGCCGCGGCCCCCGGGGCATGTGCGGCGCGCCGCCCGCAGCTGCCACGTTCGGCCTCCGGTTCGATCGGACGACGGTACGCACGTACGTACGTACGTCGCCGCTGCTGTCGAGTGAGTTGGCGCCCGGCCCCGACGAGCCGGTACGTTGGAGTCCAGCTCACGTCCGGCCGAGCCTAGTACGGCGCTCCCGCCTACGTGTTGCCGATTGCCGCGCCCGCCGGACGAACGGGGCCCGGCCGGGACGTACGCCGGTGGTTGGGCTTCCCTTTTCAGCCACATTCCCCGTCCCCATCTATCCCGCGTCGTCGCACTGGCAGAGCGCCAGATCGTAGCACGACGCGACGACGTCGTCGTCGTCCGCTGCCTTGCTCGCTCGCGCGGCGCCTACGTACATACTCGCCGATTGAGCTGGCTGGCTGTCTGACTGTCTCCTCGATCGCCGCGCGCGCGCTCGTGGTCCGCGTCACCATCTGCTGGGCGCTGGCTGGCTCGCTCGATCTCGCGCGCGCGTCTCGTCTCGTCGTCGGTGTGGGTGGGGCGCCGCGCGCGCTCTGGTCGACACCTACAACGGAGGGGGCGACTTGACATGACGTGGTCATGTGGGTGATTTCACTGATTTGGAACCGCTTCAACACAGCTAGCTAGCTAGCTAGCTGCTAGTTCATCTGAAAGAGGAGTGGACTGATGGCCCAGAAAATTGACGCAAACAGGAGTACATGAGAGTGTACGTGTTGACTCCCAGATTGATGCGAGTACTGGTACGTAGTACCGGAACAGAGTCAGATCGCGCGCATCAATTAACTGAAGAATGCACCGGTCCGGGCCGTGAAATGCACGTTCCCTTCTTTATAGGCCGGAACGGGATCATCTCGAACGTGAGACCCATCAGAGTTGGGCCAGAACGGAATTGCCGCGAGGGTATGGCACATGCTAATCGGACCGGAACGGTATTGTGGCGTATGCATAGCGAATGTAAGAGAAAAAAGAAATAATTTTTGGGGAAAAAATCAGGTGCACGCCCCACCGCAATGGACCGGCGCCCTGAAAAAAATTGATATTTTTTATTCTTTGAAATCTCATAAAGTACTCCTAATAAAATGTAATATATAAATCCTATTATTCTCTAATAAACTCTTAATATTATATTATTTATATTTTACTCTTATATCATTTACAAGTGGACCTTACTTATTGAACATCTTTTTTTTATTTCTTATATCACCGACAGGTGGGACTGGAGAGGATAGGGAGTGAGAGTCACTCCGTACAAGTAGGGAGGATGGAGGATGATTTAGGAAACACCTCATTTTAGGAGTCTTTTAGAGTATGTATCTATTGGAGCTAATTTTTTAGTTATAATCTTTAAAATTTAGAGAAGAGAACTCTTTAGAGTTTTTCTTGGAGATGCTCTAATATGAGGTGAAAGGTCACTTTACAACAGATTCCATATCATTTCTGACATTTCGTCAAATCATCGATAGATCATGGCGACACATAGTATTGAATTTATTACAAAGGCATACATCATGGGAAAATAACCATTACATCAGAGTTCAACAGGCAGAAACCAACATCGTTTATTCAAAACATTTAACTACTTCTAGATGGGAATTAGGACCGGAACCCTACTCCTCGTTGTACTCTTCTTCTTCAACTTCTTCATTGATGACATATGTATAGCAAATGTTAATAAAAATAAATGATTTTTGGGGAAAAAATCAGGTGCACACTTTATAGGGCTGACAATCAACTCGACAAGACTAGGACCTGCCCCTATAGGGTCGGGGCTGGGGCCGGGGCAAGGGTGGCCAAGACCAGGGTAAAGTATAATTTTTAATACACAGGTCCATCGGGTCGGGACCTCACTTCAAACTGAGTATGGGGCCATGTCAATAGTTTAACCCATGGGTCCCTGGCATGATACTATATGGTCTAGTATTGTATAAAATATTCACACAAAGTAGGCTACTACTTGCTTGATCTAATCGTCATACGTTAGATCATCATTCTCCGGTACAACAGTGTGTGCCTCTTTGCGCGAATGCACCCAACGCAATCCTCGACCCCTATTGCTCGTCCACTCTAGCACGCTCGCTTTCGTTCTCGCCGCCCATGCTCACGACGCTGCCACTAGTCAACCCTTGCTACCAATACCTTGCCTTAGACGTCTCTGCCTTCATCACTAGCACCTACTAGTCTTCGCGAGGCTCGTCGTCAATGCTCGCCCACCCAGCTGCCTCAATCTCCCTCGCCTTCATCAGCATCCACCCACTCTAGCGCCCTCCCACTCCACCATTTCCACCTTCACCTTCGGAGACGACTGACGCCCCGCTCGCCCACTCCCATGGGCGGAACCTAATGTACCTTTACATGATGCACGAGACACATATAAATTTTTATTTTTCACATATTAAACCTTATGTAGATACACGTGGGACACCTTTTGGCACAATCAATGGGACACCCGAAAGATCTCAACTACTGACCACTCCGCCAAAGATTTGAAATCCCATCTCCGGCACCCACCTACGCCCTACCTCGGTTACCTCCACCGCCTCTTTTTCTCTTGCCCCTAAGTCCAAGTGGACCGAGTACGAGTACTCATCGGGTTTGTAGGGATTTGACATGTTCATGTTAAGGTTGAAGTTTTGACCCATATGACCATACGAGTCTAAGTCCAATTGGAGACGACTCCAGATACGGTAACCTAAGCCGCCCCCGAATACTGGTTGCATGTATGTGAACAGTACATATATACGTGTCTCATGACACGTGTTTTAGTGAGAAATCTGACAAAGGCAGTGGCCTAGGCTCAGATAGGAAACTCTAGCTGGCTCATTTCCATCTCCTCTGGCTCTTGCTCTCGGGCTGATTTCCCTCTCCTTGGCTCAGGACAATCGTTCCCCATCCTCAATGTGCCACCGCACTCACCATGATCGACGCGCTCTTCGCGAGATCCACCGTGTCGTGAGGCGAGAACCCATGGGAAGCTAGGCCGTAGCACCACCGATCGAGACGGCGGACAATGGATGATGGCGCCGGAAAAATGGATGCGTGAGGTTGATTGCACGAAATACCTTGGCTGCTAGTAGATAGAAACCCAAGCGTGAAGGTGGAAAGCCAAGCCGAGGAGATGAAAACATGTCGTGCATCCAAGACAGGTATATACTGTTCACCCTGTAAATCGAGAATGAACCTGATTTTTGGGCACAATGGAGCACATACTACACTTACACGGATAATAAAATGGGAAACAATCCTGTCTGTATTTTCACAATACATCTAGCAGAGAAGGTGCTAGATGTTAGCATGTACTGTTCACCCTATAAATCCAGAATGCACATGATGTTATCATGTACTATAATCTCAACAAGGTGAAGCTTTCTCACCTGATTTAACAGCTTAGTAGTAAAAATTAACACTTGTTTCTTCAAACATGCAGAGAAGAGCAAAAGCTGCGTCGCTTACTCGATCGCAGCCAGTTTTAATTTTGCTCCTCCTACGCTTCCTACGTCTACCATTCCAGGATTAATTCAGAGACGCATTAATCTTTGGCGCCCTTAATACTTAGGAGTATCGTTTACCTAATCCGGTTGATCGACCTAACCATTCTTGCCACCAACTTCGCCATGCGTGCACACAGCATACACGGGCACCGCCGGCACCGCGCCATCGCCGGTTGATTGCGGGTCATCAGGTCGCCATGGCCGCGGCACGCATCAGCTTTTGAGGCTAGTTGTCACCGCCACACCGCGCTGGCCCCGACGACGGCACGCTGACCCACGGCTCGTCAATCCTTATCATCTTGATCGGCCGCTCGGTGGCGGCTGCCTCCTCGCACCGCGCTCTCTTCCTCGTGGCGGCATGGCTACCACCATCGATGAGCACGCCGAACAGCCTCACGCTCTTCTCCTCGCGGCCGTGCTCTTGCTCGCTGCCGCCAGCCGCCGCTCGCATGTCTTCCTGCATCAGAAGCCGGAGGTCGAGCTGGCGGACGTCGAGGAAGCGCGACAGGAAGCCCAGGAGCTCCTCGCAGTGCCGCCGCGCCCGCGCCAGCTCCGTCGTCAGCGTGCGGTTGTCCTTCCTCAGCTGCTCGTTCTCGCTACTGATGTCCGCCCGCGACGGCGAGGACGCCGAGGATGAGCTGCGATCGTTGCCGCTGGACGTGGTGGCGGAGGGCGCCGGGGGTAGAGGAGGCAGAGGCGGAGGGAATGCAACGTTGACGCCGCTGCTGCCGCAGGATTTGGACGACTGAGGCGTCGTCGCCTTGCGGCGGCGGATGCTGGAGAGGAGGCCCTGCTCGCCTCGCCGGAAGTTTCCGTTCGCGAACTCCCACCGATCCGGCACCACCTTCCGGAAACCCTGAGAAAGATAAAAGCATAAAGAACTTGTTTTGATACCAAAAATTGTTAATTTGATGGGCTCCAATTCCATCAAGTGCACAAGTACAATCAACAATGGATATTTCGCTTATTTCATCGAATGATTAAATTTGGGAAAATAAGCAGTGAACTACTGTACTAAAACATGAAGAATATATCACTGCTAGTTCATGGGACCAAATGTCTACCAGAAGTCAAACTCCAGCTACTCCCACAACCACAAGACGTGCAAAACAACATCACAATGGAAAGACTCTATTATTCAACACCAGACGACAGACGTCACTGTGTAGATAGATATCTCTTATCAGATTCAGACGTCGCTGCTAATTCTCAAAATGTTCCAATGAAAACATCTTAGACGTTCACACCCGTGGATTCTCATCTATATATCTGCAATCCAGCCCCTCCTATTCCACTTGTTTTATATATAGATAATAATAAAAATAATTATTAATATAAATTTTTATGTTAGAATGCGATAAAATCTCACATACATTGTCTTTTTTTTCTTCAATTTTTTGTCTTTTTATTTATCTACATGGTTTCTCTATTTTTCATGTATACTTTTTAACTTTCTCCTAAACTGTATTGCCTGTATATATACATAACTTCCTCCTATAATAGCATATACACGTGGACAGAATTTTGATCTATAATAACCGGTTATTTATGTATTTATAATTTTATTTTAATTTTTATCTCAATTAAAATCTCAACATGCCACCCTGCCCGTTCTGACTAGGCCCCCACATGGCCACGCCACCTGCGGGCTACGGCAGACGTCGGTCGTGTCCTACCATCCTGCGATACTGCGATCGGTGTCGCCTTGCACCGTGCATCCCTACTTATTGCATGTTTTATTGCTTATTACTTCTTAGAATCTTATTTCTTAGAATCAATATAAACACGAATGGAGCTAGTTCTCACAATAATAGAACTTCATGAATCAAAGAATAAATATTGAACAAAAATTAACTAATTATACTAAAAGTGTATTGAACCCTTGATCCTTTGAACTTAGCCCCCCTACATTTTCGGTCTAGCTCCACCACGGGATTCAGACGTCGCTGCTAAATCTCAAAATGTTCCAATGAAAACATCTTAGACGTTCACACCCATGGATTCTGAACTATCTGCAACAGTTGAAGAAGAAGAAGAACCAGTACTGATAATTGAGCTTGCATGTGCAGACCTCATCAGCAAGCTATAAGCATCTAATTAACTTTGCTTTCCTTTGCGAGTCAAGATGAAATGCATGGTCATCTCTGTTCTTCCAGATGCCAAACCAGAGAACTAGTCAGATCATTGTTAAGTGGAATTAACTTCTGACTTAAGTTCAAAATTAAAAAAAGTGTTAATAACTTCTGACGAATTGACAACACAACCGATGTGGGTTCATTTTGTCAAAAGAGAGAGGTGCAAAAAGACGACGACCAACTCATCAGCTTGCAGTAGGTGCAGTGCAGTGCAGTGCAGGGCCTCTCTTTTCAATGGTTTTTGTCATTCTCTTGTCTCTTTCTGCTGCCCCAATATTTCTTAAAGCAGTTTTGATTGAATCCATCATTTACACCCGGCTCGATAAGCATCCATGCTTTGCGTACGTGGAAAGCTAATTAAATTAAAGGAGTTGGAGATTGACTTCGGCATTTCAATGGCACAATCTTCTAACATGTAGACCATCATATTGTCTCCAAGGTCAGTTCATGCATTTGCATTCAGATTATGGTTTTAACTCCATTTCTACGCAAGAGACCAGACCATCCAGTTCGAGTTAATTAATCCCGTCTTGTCGCAAATTAAGATTGGTTTTCCCAAAAAGATAATAGATATATCATGGCTACGCCATAAAGGGATATTTGATCGTATACCCTGTCTTATAGAAATTAAGGGTTTAATCCTCACATCTTATTGACATGTGGAGTTTACACATGAGACAAGAGTGTAAATCTATATTTTTCATTTAAATATACGATATGTGATCAATTTTTTCATTACAGAAAAAGGATAAAGTTAAAAGATATAATTAAATTATTTTGGAATGAACTAAACATGTTAGTGCCTTTAAAAAACCAATATCATAAGCACAAGCTGAACGACGATTTCCCTGAGACTGGGGCCATTTGGGCGACAGGAGCTAAAGTTTAGCCTATAACATTGGATGCTCAGATGCTAATTAGAAGAACTAAATATGAGTTAATTATAAAATTAATTGTAGAACCTCTAAACTAATTCATAATTCATGAGACGAATCTATTAAGCTTAATTAATCCATCGTTAACACATTTTTACCGTTGCACCATATTGTCAAATCATAAACTAAGTAGGTTTAATAGATTTGTCTCACGAATTAGTCTAAACGTTCTATAAACGTTCTACGATTAGTTTTATAATTAATACATGTTTAATCTCTGAGAAGTCATCCAAATGACCACTCAAGTCTGATTCTTTCGGTAAAGAAGTATAGATGGGGAGCTGTTTTCTCGAGATAGCAGTAGACTTGTGCGAATACGTTGCGTGTTCAGATTTATGCGTGCATATGCAGCAGGGGATGAGTAGAGTATTACTGCTATTTGCGTCATACCTCGGACCAAGGACCAAAAGGAGAATAGGAGATAGAGTCAGTCATATAACGCCAGCGTATTACGTATATATACGTGTAGACTACTACGGAAACGTACGTAAACAGCATGATCGATGAAGAATACAGCTCGGCCACGACAGCGAAAGCTATCCCACACGCAAACAAACATCAAGAGAGATGCACAAGTGCACCATCTAATACTCAGGCAAGCACTGAAGCACCGCACCGATCATCGAAAGATGTAACAAAAACGAATCATTCTACGCGCACAGATGATGATAAGAATAAGATCAAAGTAGCAAAGGTAGGAGATAGATAGTTCATAGTTGAGAGGTCGTGAATTGAAGTTGAAGTGTACGTACGTATGTGTTGAGCTGGCGGACGAAGGAGGAGAAGTTGCAGTGCTTGAAGTGGAGGGGGAGGAGGTCGCGGGCGAACTCCACCGGCTTCCACACCACGAACGACCGCCCCTCCCTCTCCCACGAGATCACCTCGTCCGTCGCCTGCTCCTCCACCATCTGGTGTGTCTTCGTCAGGAACGGCGCCGGCCCGCCCCCGCCGCCGCCTCTCACCCCGCCGCCGCCGTCTTTCTGCTGCTGCTCCATCGATCTGATTTAACTATATATGCTTTCTCTTCCTGCACCTACCTATGTGTGTATGGATGTATAGATGGGTCGTGTAGTGTAGCTAGTAGGAGGAGGTGGCTGAGAAGAGGAGGAGGGCGGTGAGGAACTCCCAGCCCCAGACGTAGAATCCGGTGACGAACCCCCTCCGACCGCAGACGCCGGCCGCCTCTACTCCCATGTAACCGGCGCGGCGGGCGCGGCGGCGGGGGTTTGTTGCCGTGATCGATCGATACTCGCCGCTGCCGTTACCTCCCGCCCTCCCCCTCTCTTGCTTGTCCGTGCTCTCGGCTCAGTCCGCGCACCGCGCACGATATAAAGGAGCCCCGCGATGCCTCTCGCTCGTACGTCACGCCGCCGTGGCCGCGCGCGCGAGAGAGCGGCGCGCGGGGTTGCTCTCGTGTGTGGCGTTTTACGTTCTACGTGGGTCAGAGCGCGCGCGCCGTACGTGGCCGGCCGGTCCAAATGAGAAGCTTCCTCCACCCTGTGGGTCGTGTGAGGCGGTGCTCTGGCTTTGGGTCAGCGTCGCCGTACCAGGGCCGCACTGTTCGCCTCTTCCAGAAAACCGAGGAGCACAATTTCTCCCTTGTCGCCGTAATCTACGAGAGAAAGTAAAACCAAAAACCGCGTGGAAATGCGAGGCGCCAAAGCACTTTTTAATGGATCGCTTGTTCAATCCATCGTCGATTTGTCCACATCCATCTTCTTCTCACCCACCCAACTAGCCTACTTACTCCGTGCATGTACCCCGTTACTACTGTAGAATATTGTAAATCTCCAAATGCTCTTGCTCGATTCCGGTGCACCGCATCAGCCCGATGATCACATCACCGGCTGCGAATCAACACCCTGCATGATCTCTACTTCTCTCGTTGATTGCATCCTACTCAACGTGACACCCCTCTGAATCAACACTCTGCATGTTTCTCTGTCTCTCTCGCTCTTTCCCTTTTGCGTTTGGGTTCGGTGATCCCAAGTAAACGCCTCACCAAACTGGAACAAAAAGCCGGAGGAAAAAACGGGGCCGTCTCTCGCTCTCGTCTCAGACGGTGCGTGTTAGAAAGCTTACTTTTGGTGCTAGAATCCACTCCATTTTCTCCGGTCAGTTTCTTGAATTCCTTCATGACAGTTTGCCTCTGCGTTTGGTGTGGCGGACTAACAGGCGCGGACCATCGTGGAGCAAGGGTGTACGGTTACCCCCTCAATTTTTTTTGATATATATATATATATAGTTATCGGATAAAATCAAATTAATAATTGAATAGTTCATGTTGAGTTTAATTAGTACTAGTTAAGTGCCCGTGCGTTGCAACGAGAAAAAATATATATCTGTCTCACATTTAAGCTGGTAACAGAGCTAGCGACAATTGTTCATCTTCCCAACAAATTAACAATTTCAAGAATGTTCACAAATATATAACCGGAAATTCCCAATAAATAAAAAATTAGAATCTGGTAGTATCATTTATATCCGTCTATACTATTTAAATCTGTTCACAGTTTCATCTCACACGAACTATTGAAATATCCATTAATAAACTATTTGCATTAGCATGAATGTAGTTGCATCATGTTCCCATTTCATAGAAGACGCATCTAGCTCACCACTCAGGTCATGACTTCACTGCAAGACACCCTACATAACACACCAACACAACAGCTAGAGTAAAGACTAAAGTGCTAACTGGCTAACGGTAAACAACATAGCAACAACACACAATCTTACTCCAAAAAGACAATAATGGTGGTGGCGGCAGTGAATCTGCCTCCCACCACTTACCATTGCATTTTTTATAATTTATCCCTTGTTATGTTTTAATATTAAAGAAATCTAGTATAAATAGATTATCACATTATATAACTACTAAGGTGAACAACTCCAATGACATAGTTTAGTAAATTGCAGTATAAATAGATTCACAAAAACATTGTCACAACACTTGTGATTAATTAGTTAATTCAACATTTCAGGTAAATGGTAATACATTAAATTGCAAGTTAGCTAATGTCACAGGGTTCTGTTATTAGGGGCTTAGTTCTCCATGCAAATATATATATTGCAAACTGATAAACTACATAATCAAATAGCAACATAAGAAGAATAATATATTTAGTTGCATATGATGGCAAGACCAAATGACAAAATTCCACATTCCCCATATGCTCAAAAGTTAAAACTATTAAAAATAATAATTAAGAAACCAAAGATTTCAAGAAAACTAACTTTTTGTCAAGAACATATAGAAGGCGTGTGTGCCATTGCATTAAAAGAGAGAAAACAAACCGATACTAATGCAAAAATGAAACATTAAAGCACTTAGGAACAGAATCAAAAAAATTGTCCAAGTGAAGTCATATAAACAAGGCAAATAAATTTCTAGATGACTATATGTTAATATCCAAAGTGTATAATATCATCATTTTAAAGGGTATGCTATTTTATAAAGCATTTATATGTCATTATATTCATCATCACATAGAGGTTATAGCTACAACCTCCGTGCTGCAAAGAAATTATGCAATAGGTACCGCTTGAAACCTGAGGTAATAATCTGTGCATTTGGAGAGAACATAAGACCTTCCTATCCAATTGTTGCTCTGATGGAATCAACCACAAACCCAACAGGCATGCCAAATAGATAACCCCCTCCAAGATAGCGAGTACAGAATGCACACCAGTCAATTAATTGAAAATACCCCATATTATATCTTTATCATCTTATGTCAAAGAAACAGGAAATCAGAGCAAACATAATTTCCACCAGAAGGATCACTAAAAGATCACATATATTCATAAAATAAAAGCTCATAAGAAAAAGAAAATGATTTTGCTTACTATAAGTATCGATGATAGAATAGCTAATACAGTCAAAGGAATGTAAGCAAGGGCCATGTAATGCACAACATGGTAACATCAACATATCACAAAAGGTTGTTCGCAACTAAATTTATGATGAACAAGAGTAAGTAGGGATAAATAAGTGCATAAACAAAACTGGAGTCACGCCCGTCAGTGGCTCAATTCTATGTCAAATCACGGAAAACTCAAACACCTAGCATTACTATAATTTAAGTCCACACTTTCTATTTTGTATCATGTTTAATGTAATGCACAACATGGTAACATCAACATATCACAAAAGGTTGTTCGCAACTAAATTTATGATGAACAAGAGTAAGTAGGGATAAATAAGTGCATAAACAAAACTGGAGTCACGCCCGTCAATGGCTCAGTTCTATGTCAAATCACGGAAAACTCAAACACCTAGCATTACTATAATTTAAGTCCACACTTTCTATTTTGTATCATGTTTATTGTCTTCTTATAAAGAGAGTAACATGAGTGGTGGCTATGAAATGCATCATAATATATCATGGACAGCACACCAGAAATGTGTGGTCCATGTGTGGAAAAAAAGGGCAAGACTAAGTCTAACTGATGGCAGGAGGAACATTCTGTTCGCTATATAAATCAATTAAGAGGTGGCAGCAAATTGAATACTTACAATACCAAAGACCCCATGGACCCAAGTTATCCTTGATCCATACCAGAAAGTCCTTCAAAATCTGTCAATGATGCACAACAATTCATAGTGAATAAAATGAAAACAACAAACATTTCAAGCAAAAAGTGCAAGAAGTTTTAAACATTTATAATTGTTACAAAGAAATAAGGAACAACTAAGATTCTATCAGTAAGATAATTAATTGTTAAGATAAGGATGTGTTAGAAATTTAGAATTGAATAAGACATATGGTAGACACATCTAAATGAGATTATAAATCAGCGATGGTAGAGATAAATTAACATATCATGCACAATTGTAAATTAACCAGATAGGTATATTCAAAAGGGAAAATTACTCACATGCCATTATAATTTTCAGAAATTGCCTATATGCTACTGTCAGTGACTGTGGCGGCCCCCATCTGTCAGTGACACATCGATGGCATATTGGCAAACCGCAAAAATTGTAATGGCACGGAAAAAATTAACCCTATTCAAAAACACCGAAAGAATGATCAAACACGCCATGTTATGCTATGCTGATCAGTAGCTATAAACTGAGAGCTAGCAGACTTGTAGAGAAGAGAAGAGAAATACCTCTATAGACTGAGAGCGGAGTAGCGGACTCACGGTGGCTGGTGGATCTTGTGCAGTGATGCCTAGCAGCGCGGCTTAAGGCGGCGGCGTGTCCTCAAGCCCCCAGGCAGCATGGCCTCAAAGCCCCATGGTCTGGGACTGGCTGCTAGGGGCGCTTGGGCGGTCAGAGTCGTGGAGGCGCGCTACCGCTGCGCCGACGCACATGACGAGGGGACAGAGATCGGATCTGGCATAGGGCTATGCTCAAACAGAGGGGCGAATGACGGAGGCGGCGTGCGTCATGCTGATCTCAGGCGCAGACCGCGCTCGCGCAGAGGAGCGAAGGGTGGAGGCGGTGTGCACAGTGCAAGGCTCGAGCGTAGGTTTGGCTTCTAGTGCACGGCCGGGGCATGGCCTTTCTGGCGCTCGCGTGCCGCCGAGCAGCTTCCTATCGGGGCTAGCGCCGTAGAGGGTGAGCAGCACTACCGGGACATAGCCTTTGTGGCGCTCGCGCATCACCATGCGCCGGCCTATCGTCGCCCACGGTACCGATCTGGAGTTCCAGACCAATGCGCTGGCGTGTGGGAGGCCAGAGGCAGTCCGGGCGGTGGGGATGCACAAAGGAAGGAAGAGGAAGAGATGGGAAGAGGAGCAACCAGACACTGACAGTAAGGGCCCACTACTTTAAAGTGGAGGTAATGGTGAGGCAGACTCACCACCACTACCATCTTTTTAAGTAGTATAGATATCCAAATATCTTCTGATGTAGTAAGGGCTAAACTTTATTACGAGTATGCAAACTAGGGCTTAGGTGAGAAGATCAGATTGAGATTTGAGAGCTCCTAGGTATGTTGTCGGAGCTAGCTGACAGCTGCAAAGCCTGCAACTTTTGCTGATTTGGTCAATGGTCGTAGATGCGACAAGGGTTCTGTTGTTGCTCGGGAGTAGTTCGTTGTTTGGTTATGTGGATAAAGTTTAGTCTTGTTTTTAAATATTAATTTAAATGATTAAATGTAAACTAATTATAAAAATAATTGTAAAATCGGATCATTATTTATGAGACAAATATATTAAGCCTAATTAATTCATGATTAATAAATGTTTTACTATAGCTACACATTGTCAAATCATGACGTAATTAAGCTAATTACATTTGTACTATGAATAATCCACCAATTATAAATGGGTTTATAAATAATCTACATTTAGTACTCCAAAAAGTATCTAAATATTTGATGTGATAGAAATTAAAATTTAGTTCATGTAACTAAACTGGGCTTATTTGTGATCCCTTGGCTCGAAATATGTCACTGTCTTAAATTAGTTCCTTGTGAAAGGGAGTGAGCATTTTGGAACAATAATTTCTGATTAGGGGATTCGTAGCCTGTTGTGGAAATATCTTTTCCCTAACAAGAGGTCAAATGACGCCAGCCTCCGGAGGTGTAGAGCCTGGAAGTCTACCAAGCTGACGAGGCCTGCAATCGAGCCTCTGCCCCTCTTCTTTCGAGATCACTCCGAATATTACTTCAATAAACCACAAGATCAAAGACAAACCTCCGGTCCCCTTTGAGGACCCCTCCAAAGCCCTATTCGGGGCCCTCTACGGAGGCCTCCTCGGTGAGCTCTGGCGAATACCATACGATAAGTACTTCGGCCCAGAAAGATGAAATATCTCAGTACCACTACAGTACGAATAGCCATGCCAGGGCCCCTGCCCCTGAAATGACGTATATCTACCACGTCTGTAAAGCTGCATGTAAAGTAGCCTAATTTTGTCCCTTTTTACCCCTACAAAGTCCATGGTATGTAGAGGGTAAAAGGGTCCTTTTTTTACTTTCTTGCCTATAAAAGCAGGACGTCATCCTTATAATAGAGATAGACCTCATAGATGCAACATTATGTCAGAATCACTATAAACTGAACGTAAGGTTATTACCCCTCCTGGTAGGTCCAAACCAGTATAAAAACTCTCTTTCTCTAAAAGAACCCTTTAAGGTTCATGTTCTATATTCTACATCTTTATTATAAAAACATGTTTGTAGTTAACCCAATTGCTACGACACAGCCCTATCATCAACAATTAAGGTAGTGTATAAGTATCCCTTTAGAATACTAAGTTGTTATACGGTTCTTTAAAATGAATATATATTGGCTATTAATTATTTTATTTTATTTAGTTTATCAAATGTTATTGAAATAATAATATATATAAATATATTTTCAAATATTTATCTAACTATATATTTTAATATAATCACTAATTAAAAGATATGAATATTAACTTTCCTAAAAATACTTGTGTTGTATTTTGGAACGTTGTTGTAGTACACTTAATGTGAATGGACAAATATTCGAGCATAACCAAATCAAATTTAATATTAGATTTAGATTTAGAAATCAAGCCTTCACGTATCTCCAGTTCATCGTAAAAGCTCGTCACACGGAGGATACACATACAAGTTCATCGTATCTCCAGTTTATTGCTGAAAGTTTCAGGAGCGAATGGACGGATCAGGCTGAGAGTCGGACGGGCCGGTCGAACACGAACACCTAGCTGAAGCTTGCGGATTTGGTCTCTTTGTGGGCTGCCTGCCTAACGGGACGCTGCAGCCCATGTGATGTCAGTGTCTCTCGGTGTATATTGCAAATGAAATCGGAGATGGCATCAGATTACGAGTTTGTAACAGCCCAAGAAAGTTCACCTCGTCTGGTAATCGTAAGGTGGGTGATACAGCCCAAATTTCTTGTGCTTGTCGACGCAGAAATTGCACGAACCAGGAGTAATTTCGCCCGGCCGCATCGCTGCAACCTGCAAGAGAAATCGCCTGTAAACTGCTCGGTACTTGCGCGTGTACGCAGCAGCCGCAGCAGCAGCCGCAGCAGCACAGTGGCAGTGATAGCTGGTAACTGCAGGGAGCTGTCAGTTTTTGTTCACAGCTCACTCATCCATCAATCCATAGTACACTACACTACTGGAGTACCTACACACGCCTTAATGTCAGTGTGTTCCGGGAACGAGCATCATTAAGCAACGTGGTTAAATTCTCTTTGCAACTAGCTGGGTACACCACGGGGCATGCATTCATTTCCCACGCTGTGACACCGACTTACAACCGAAGCATCGATGCATCCATCGGAGCGATAGCTGACAACATGAGACAGACATGAAGACCTTAATCATGCATCGAGCCTGCAGCCAGAGGAACAGTGGTTTGATCTCACTTGTAAAACCTTAATCGTTGGGACTTCCAATTGATCTTTTCGGCGGTGTTTATCGCTTTGATTTGTCATTCTCTCGCTTTGTTTCTGACAGAGCCACACTGCACGACAAGTGGGAAAAAAACGGAAGGTCGGAGATTGCACCGCATAGCGAGATGCCAAGATGTCTAATAATAATGGCCCGTGTAGGCAATTGCAGCAAGCAATCTCCAAGGAAAGTGACTGCAATCTGTCGCGAGCTCTAGTGCAAGGCGTCGCCGGAGTCAGAATGCGGCGACGGCGAAAGATTTGGAAATCACGTCACGTCGGTTTGATGGGGTTTAGATTAGCCTGTCCCCACTCCCCACTGCCCTGCATAAGATGGCAAAAGACAAAGTTTTTTGTATAGATTTCTTGTTTTGCCACTCCAGCAATCCAATTCATTAAAGTTTTACAGCCTATTTGGTTTGTGCCCAAGCATTGTCACGGTTAACTTTTAAGCTTGCTACCACTAGTTTGACAGTTGTTTAGTTGATTGCTAAAGTGAGGTTATCCACACCCAAACCCCTCTCGATCTTTTTTTTAAAAGTTTAGCAGTCAATTTCTCGACCACACTCCCGTGTCAAATCACAACAAGATGTTTAGACCAATCCTAGTGGATAAAAAATAACACTGAGATGTTCGAACTGGTATATAAAAGTAACACTGTTAATAAAAAGTTAGATTGGAGATAAAAAGTAACACTTGATTTTCTAGTCACAAGTCAAAATCGCGAGCCATGACAAGATGCTCAGATTTGGAAAGTAGTAAGATGCACAGCCTGTTTTACATTAGATTTGATATTTCATATTATAGCTAATATGATTCCATATCAAACGTGTAAACGGGGTTTTTTAAACCGTCAAATTATAAGTATCTCTCTTAGAATTTGTTTGGTTTGTAGATGCAGTGAAACGAATTTATTTTAAGAATGTTTAACGGGAAGACGAGTAGTAAGTAGTACGAGATAGAGTGATGAGATTACTTGCGGTTGCAATAAATTAGACTAGTGCAAGTTCAACTGTTTCGTTGTAAGGCATGGCCCATCAGATTACACTGTACACACTCATGCACTTGATGCGTACGGCTGTACGCACCGCTGGCCATACCATGCATGAATTGATCCCAGATCTCAAACATCAAGACTTTAGTACTTGTTTAGTAGGGTTTCGGATTCTGAAACTCATACTGAAATTGGAGTAAAACATTTGAAGATTACTAGATTCTGTTCCATCACTCTAGTTTATTTTTCTGAAATGTTCTCAACAGGATCCGCTCTCTAGAAAAACCTTTGGACATGATAAAGAAGCTGAAGTTGGAACCCCGTCAATGCACTCGCCTCAGCTATCCCTATATATCCTAACGTAATGTATGAATGTACGTACAAATGTACACATAATGGCCGTATCCGTACCGATCCAAAGCCTGGAGAATAATGCAGGTTGTGCCAGCCTTCCGTGCGCCCCGGCCCGGCCGCTGGAGCGAACCCATGCATCAACCGGTGCGTAGTCCGTGGGAGACCAAAATCATGGCACGCAGGTGGTTTTTTCTATTGAGTTTTATAAGATAAGATAAGATGCGCCCAACTACGTGCGTACGCAAGCGTTTGGTTCCACCTTGGCCTTGACCTGTTCTCGTTCTGGTCACGTCGATCGATCCACTGATCCCCGTGTGACTCTGGTTTCTGGGTTTTGATTTATGAACACTGGTGTCATTGAGCCCCACTCCCCCTTAATGATGGATAATAAGTTATCGGATCCTATTAAAACTTTCGTGTTTAGGCGAGAGAATAACCAAAATCACATTCCATTACACGTCCTTTCAAACGAAGTCAAACCTGTACGCGGCATTCTTCTAAATAATAAATCATTGACCTATTAGTCTAGAGTGATTCTCCATATGTAATGGGTGATTTTTTTATATATCACAACTATATCATTACTGTTAGTTTATTGGTTCACATATTATATATATATATATATATCATTATTTTTTATTTATATATGTTATTGTCATTTAGTTTATTGGTTCCAGTATTATATATATCATTGTTTTAATTTTTTTATTTATGTATGTCATTATCGTCAGTTCTTTAAATACCCAAATTGTACTCGACTCACTTAAACAAATGATTTTCACTCCATAATCAGATAGCACTTACTCGTGTCAATAGGTACATACCGATCACCCATTCAATCTAGCGCAACTGAGATCGGTCAGGAGCAAAGCATGTTAATTAGCTATATGAGATGAATGCAGTTTGAGCATTTAGAAAAAAAACCAACATTCACTATGATTAAAACTGACAGCAGTGATATATATATAGACATAAAAAATTAAAACAATATCATAATAATATATTAACAACTAATAAACTTTCATTCGCATTAATGAAATTCTCTCTTTGTATTTTGCAATTTTGTCGATATGATTTTCCATGCGGCAAAGAGCAATCGGTTGTACGTGGCTCAAAGTTTACATTTTTATTTGTAATTAGGACGTTTTTACGTGGCAAGAGGAGATGGAGCTGGCCAAGCTGGAGCCGCACGGTTGCATCGCGTCGCCTTCGCGGGCCCGACGGGATGAGCTGCAATGGGGCCAAAGCCCACAGCCCTAGGGCCCAGCTTTGTCCTACACTACGCTCCTACCTTCCCCTTCCGGCTGACGCGCGGCCGCCGCCCGCCGGCCGCAGCTTCCCGCTATATAACGCGCTCCGCCCCACCTCTCCAAACATCTCTCCTCCCCCTTTCTCCGCGCAGCGAAGACGCCGCCGTTTTCTTTGCCTTCTCTCAGAGACTCCTCGCCTTCGCAACCGCACGGACGAAAGGGGAGCTAGCACAGAGGTCGCGAGTTGAGGCGGCCGCTGCAATGGTCGACGTGGACCACAGGATGGCGGGGCTGGCGCCGGCGGCGCACGCGGCGGGGCTTCGGCGCCTGTCGACGCGCGCCGCGGCGGGACCCGCCTCGGCGTCGGCGTCGCCGCGCCACGGGTTGCACTCTTTTGACAGCGTGGCGACGGCGGTGCTGTCGCATCTGCGGGCGACGGGGGTGGCTGTCCTTCCTGGGCTCTCCGACACGGAGTTCGCCGGCGTGGAGGCGGAGATGGGGTTCACGTTCCCTCCCGACCTCCGCGCCGTGCTGGCGCTCGGGCTCCCGTCCGGCCCGGGGTTCCTGGACTGGCGCGGGCGAGCGGGGCTCCGCGCGGCGTTCGACCTTCCCGCTGCGGCGGCGGCGTTGCAGATCGCGAGGGGCGCGTTGTGGCCGCGGTGCTGGGGACCGAGGCCGGCGGATCCCGACCGCGCGCGACGGCTCGCGCGCTCCGCAATCCGGCGAGCGCCGCTGCTCGTGCCTCTGTTCGACCGGTGTTATCTTCCCTGCCGCCCCTGCCTCGCCGGGAACCCCGTGTTCTACATCACCGACGACCGCGTCGTCTGCTGCGGCCTCGATGTCCTCCATTTCTTCACCCGCGAGGCCTCCTTCCAGCCGCTGGACGTCTCCTCCCCATCGGCGTTGCCCACTTCCGGCATTGGCACGCCGTACACGCGCCGCAGCCTCGACGCCGTCTGCGGCGGGCAGTCACCACGCTATATCGAGTTCTGGAGCGACGCGGCCTCCGACCGACGCCGCCGGAATTCATCCTCCTCTGAAGCCTCCACCGTCTCCTCGTCATCCTCCTCCTCGGGCTGCCCTTCGCCGCCTCCGAGGTCGACCCCACTATGGGTGGACAACTACCTCGGCAAGCTCGGAACTTTGCTCAAGAAAGGTGGCTGGAGGGACAGAGAGGTGGACGAGATGGTCGAGGTTGCCGCCTCCGGACTGTTTGACGGCGACGAGCCTACCCCAGCCGACACTGACACGGTGCTCGACGCACTGTTCATAAAAACCGACCGGTGCTCGGACTCTCTCCGGCGAGCAGGGTGGAGCCCGGAAGACGTCTCGGACGCGCTCGGGCTAGACCTCCGTCGAGCCAAGCCTCACACTCGGCCAGCCGTGCAGATACCGCCGGAGATCGTCGCAAAGGTGCAACGCCTCGCGCTGGCGGTGGTGAGGTCGTGAATTAAACTTGTTTTCCCCCACACAGGAGGGAATTAAACAACACTTTTGCCCAGTGAAAAGTAAACTACTCATGTTCGTGTGCATGAATACACAAGTAAATTAAGCTGTGTTCACATGCACGACGAACCGTTAATTGTAAGATACAGTCTCCCGAAAACGAAAACAATACATGTTGCCCGGCCGGATTAAATTAGCACCAAGAACAGCGACCTTTTCCTCGATCTATCCATGATCTCTCTTTGTGTGTGCATGTGTTGGTTACTTGGATACCGTTAGTGTTGTCCGATCCTTTGCAGTCATGGTAGCTGATGTTTTCCTAATTGCCACTCAATCAATGAATCAATACCACTCAAATATGGCTTTGCGAACTAATTAAGCATTTTAAGCTCCGTGTTCGTCGCTTAATTGAGGCTGCATTAACACACTAAGTTTTCTTAAGCGAAGGGGAACGAACATTTGGGGGGAGGATCAGGGAGCACACTAGCTAGCAGCTGGCCCCATCTATCGCACATTCGCACGCGGCCGCCTGCGTGTGTGCGTGTCCTTTTCCTCGCGCCACGGTGTTCTCGCCAAAAAGAAAGGCTTTGTCCATTGCCTCAGCTGTCAGCTCCGCCGGTGCAAGTTGCAGCGGCGTACGCGAGAGGGCTGGCGGGGAGCCCGTGGATGGAGAGGCGTCGGCTCATCCGTACGCGAGCAAGGCTGGCGCGCCTCGCGCGCTGCCGGTTTGCTTGTGACCGGCAGCTTTGGGGGTTCCACCCATCAATGCGCCGGCGTGGTCACTCGCCGGCGACGGGGCCCGGCGGCAGAAAAAGTGGCGTCGCAGTTGGAGCTAGCTAGCCCGCCGGGGGTTCCCGTGTGCCTCCCCCGACACGGACGTCGATGTGGTCCTGTGTGCTACACTGTTGCTGTGGTTTCATGTACAGGACGTTTGCCAGCAGCTACTGACACACAGCTTCCAGTACAATCAGAACCAGCTCTGAGAAAAATAATCTTAAGAGTTTTTCGTTTTCCGTTAATTGTTGATGCTGTCGTCCTGTCTCTGTCTATCACTTTCCTAGTTGCATGATTGCATCTCAGATCTTACACACAGTTACTACACTCCTGTTTAATTTGTTGCTGCTAGCTAGCGATCGTAATCAGATGTTCATGAGACAGAATGTTCATGAGATTGAGGAAGCATGAAAGCTGAAATGCATCGTGATCTCATCACCTGGTCTGCTTATTAGCTTGCAAAAACAATTCATCACGAGAAGCTGTGACGAAATTTCTCTCCTTGTGGCGCGATCTTTGGACCATGGGTTTAATAAACAAGCGCCGTGTGCCTTTCTGCAGACAGGATCAGCACTAATTACCCCTGTCGCCGCACTGGACACTGGGCTAGCTTGTCTGCCAGCTCCTGCTGCTGCATGCCCAAGAAAGAAACGCATACTATAGCTGCATGCATGCATGCAACCACTGCCGTGACGGGCATGCAGAGAGACGCGGATTAAAACCTAAAAGTTCGATCGGTGGACCTAACCAGAATTCAGAAAACAGACCATGATTCCGACTCCAGCAAGCTGCAAGTTGCAACTGACAAATCTTGTATAGTAGCTTATCTTTATCTCATAGTCTATCCAGAAACCACATTCTCCTGTGTGGTCCTTCACCGCCTGTACCTAGCTAGTTCCACAGTTACACGCTTCCATTGCAGATTTGCATCAACTTCGAGTTCGAGCTAGCTAGATATTCTTGCAACAAAGTCTACTTAGCCAGTCCAATTGATGTCCATGCTTGGTTTTCTTTGTTAACACCAGAGACAAGACGATCGAGGGTCTCGAAAGAGCATAATCCGGCTGTAAAATATGGCGCAGCTTGTCTCGTTTCGCGCTTGACACCTCCGTGGCAGCAGCTAACTCAGCAGACGCCGAGCAGGAGTAGTACTAGCTTACTATACTTCTTCGGATTCTCCGGGAGATCGAGCGGCCGGGCGAATTATGGCCGTCACGCACGCACGGGAGCGATCTGCTGGACCACGCACGTACGTACGCACGCACGCAGCAGTGTCAACACCGACTGCATATATGGTGGAGTGCATGCAACGCAGCAGTACAGTACAGTTGCAACTTGCGAGCAAGCACGCACGCATTGATTGGTTCGCGCTCTAGCTCAAGCTCAAGCTCGCTCGTTAGAAGCATCCGATGTGCGTGCGTGCAGTGCATGCATGCGTGTGTACGTAATCGTATCCGTACGTATGTACGTGCGTGCGTGATGATCCAGTTGCCAAGTACGTCTCCCGCTTGGCGCAACGGGCATCTGCTCATCCAGGGTACGTACTGCATGCACTAGCAGTAGTAGTAGTAGGTCGATGCGAAAGAATTTAACGGCACAGAGAGTTAATAAGACGTTTCAGGTCCACACCGTTTACTTGTGCGATCTCACAATGTCCATTATTGTAGCTAATTAATCCACACGTATAGATCTGATCTAGGCCATTCACGGTGGTGAATTTTATAACACTGTTTCTTAGAAGGCCATATCAGTTTTGCAACTGGATGAAATACCCTCTCTCAGTGGAGAGTTTCATTTCACTATTTCCTAGACTAACCAGTGTAATTAAATACTTTGTAACTGAATTAAATATCTTCTCTCTGATGAAACGATTTGACTCACGGTGGGTGTTTTATTTCGTTTCCTCCATCTTGGAAACGGTTTAGCACCATGCCATGGAGATGACACTATTTCCTTCTCTTTCCTCATTAATTTAATATCATATCAACAAAAAATCTGACGTGTCATGGTAATTAATACCATGAAACCCAACCAAAATGTATTGTCTAAATAAGTAAGTCTATTCTTATTTTCGTTGATAGAAAGTCTCGTTTTCAAGTTTTTCAAGCTTAATTACATATCAATATCAACTTAATGACAAAAAATATCTTAAATAATTATATTTTTAATTAAATACCAAATACAATAAGTTCACATGTAATAAATAAGTCAAAACTGTGAACTTAAATCGCTCTGCTACTTGTTGGTTGTTGCTATGTGTTAACGTAGTTTACTCAATTAGCCTCAAAGGGTTAGTTTAGAAACGAGGTGATCTCCTTATTGGTTTCTTATGTCCGGTTCGATATTCTCAGACTGAGTTCCTATTACATTGAAAAAAACACATATTTATATGTAAAAATATATCATAAAAAATATTATTTTACCCTCCAATTATAACCTCATTGTAGACTCTATATATAAAACCCTATAGAGATAAAATATCAATCTTAGTTTGAACACGTTGAAAAAGTGAATGTCTCGTCATATTGACGACGTGCCTTATAAGTGATGTTCGTACGAAAGAGAGGTGATATCACTGGGACCCTTCGGCTGCCAAGAGGGCTTCGGAATACATTTGTGGATGACTCAAAAGCTTTGATCCTCCATCGCCCCCACGACCCCTCGCCTTCTGCGCCCCCTCGCCGACCGTGCCCACGCGCGCACCACCCCTCGCCTCTCGCGCCGGTCGATCGGCCCCGCGCCCGCCGCCTCGACTCTCGCCCTGCGCGCCATGTGGCGGGCGGGAGCCGAGGCGGCGGGTGGCCGGCGTGGGGGCCGGCTGGCACGGGAGGCGAGGGGGCGGGGCGCGGAGGCGCACGCGCGAACGGTTGGCATGGAGCGCGAGGCGGGCGCGGCGCCGCGGGGGCACGCCGCGACGCTTTCCGTGCGCCTGTCGGCGGCCCATCGGCCGAGTGACTGCCACGTGGCGCCAGTCGGATGACTAAGTGTCGACTGGCTGCCAGTCGGCCGATGGTTGGCGGCTGACCGGATTCTATTTTTACAATTTTTTAAATCTTTATACAAAATTGATTTTTTTTAAAAAAATACTATTTAAATAATTCAAGTCTGTATCACCTCTCTTAGAAAGTAACCTCCAAAATATGGTATTAAATTATGAACATGACGTGATTATTTTTCCGCAATACTGTATATATTATATCGGGCTGGAAATTGAACGGATCAGCGTGCCCACGTGAAGCACCGCCCGGACAGGAACAGGTCATCCGTGCCGGCAATATTGCTTCTTCCGGCCGGGTGCCGGCTCGGCTCGGCAAAGGCAACCATTTTGTAAACAAACGGCCGTAATTTGTACGGGCACGGAGGCCGGAGCGGATAGTTCCGAAGAACCACGAGCACGAGCGTCTCGTCGGTGCAGTAAAGCGCGTATGTGTGCCTCGAACGCACACGCGCGCAGCAGCGACAGCGCGAGCGGCTCGACGTACGCGACCGTCGTCGCGCGCTAGCTAGCTCTCCGGCCGGCCGGCAGCGGGAGCGAGCTCTCGATCCGATCGCGTGTGATGACGGACGGCCGGTTGGTGGCGCGCGCGCGCTAGCTGTAAAGCGAGCTCGAGGTTTTGGCGAATTGGCGACACGGACGGAGCCGAGAGCTAGGGGAACACGATCTCTGCCGCCGCGTGCGGAGCCTGCGCGGGTGGAGGACGCGACAGGCGGAGCCAGCGGCGAACGGCTGCACGCTGCACGCACGCTCTGCGCCTCCGTACGGCCCAGTGCGCTCCGCTTTGCTTTCGCTTGGCGCTGCGTTCATCTTCGTGATCGAGCTTTATGCCTGCCAGTGCCAGGCGTGCACGTGCCCGGCCAAATGATGCAGGGGCCTCGTGTGGCTGCAGGTGGCGGTATGGTACATGACAGCCAGGACAGCGGCAGGTGTGTGTGATTTGATTCGGTCACAGCTAGGCTTTGTATGAGCTTTCCGGGGCGGATCCACCTGCAGGTTGGTTTTCTTTTGGTTGGGGGGCTTCGTGCGCAAGGCAGCTTCGCCGCTAGCTGCTGGATTTGTCAGTAAGCTCATCACTCATCAGTCAGTACGTGACATGAGTACTTTATTAGATGGCGGTGATCATTTGTATGAACTGAAGTCCCCACCGGCCGGCCCGGAGCGTGAAGGACAATATATCTCTATTTTCTTGATCGAATCCAATGGGGATACGGTTGTTTCATTGGTTCAGACTTGAGACAGTCAGGCACCCCGTAGCTCGTACTATAGCTAGCACAAACTCCTGTCAAAAATCTAGTAACTGTGAATGAATCTATTGATTTGATTGATGGGACCAGCCGCTGTTACGCAACGAAAGAACAAAGAGGACCTGCCTGTGGCCTGCCTCTGTAGTACGTTATCCAGACATCCAATCCTTCGTTCCGGCCGGCCGAAGAGCAGCATGCATGCAACGCTGCGTAGGGAAGCAATCTCTCGGTCAGCGGTCACAAGCTCAGAATCTTCGCTGAACTAGGGCTGTGCTCTACCCGGGCCGGCGTGCAAGAAGAACACAGCTCCTGGTGGTCGGCGGCGGCGGCGGCGGCGTGGGAAGTGGGAACTGAAAGCTCATATGTCCGTCCGTGACCACTACACGCGTTCGGCCGGCGCTGCAGGCTGCACCGGATCATTCCACGATGCATTTACAAGGCCAGCACCAGCGGGGCGAGATCTTCGTCCGGATCGGGACGTCGCGTCGTTCGTGCTTTACTCCCAGATTCCCAGTACCGGCAGTACGTACCCAGCCCTGCAGATCGGCGTCGGCTGTCCACGTCGAACATTTATCATGGGGGCTCGGCCGGCGAGCTTGCAGCTGACCAGCTGTGCGGCACACGGAATGCCCAGTTCAGGCAAGGATTCGACCTCTGGAGGATGGAACTCGGAAGTGACGGGCCGTCCGCCGTAACAGCTGCGGCCGTGTTGGTTTATGGCTCGACTTCCGTCGTGCAAGAGGACAACCTAGGTTGAATCCATTCATAAAACGTATTATTATTACCGGGTGTTTGGATGGTTTTTTAGACCATATCACATCCAATGTTTAAATACTATTTTAGAGTATTAAATGTAGACTATTTACAAAACTCATTCATAATCGGAGAATTATTCACGAGACGAATCTAATGAGTCTAATTACACCATGATTTGACAAGGTGATGCTACAGAAAACATTTGATAATTATGGGTTATTTAGGCTTAAAAAATTCGTCTCGCGATTTAGTCTCCGATTCTGGAATTATTTTTATAATTAGTTCACGTTTAGTTCTTCAAATTAATGTCGAAACATCCGATGTGACACGGGCTAAAATTTAGCCGCTAGATCCAAGAACCTCCTTAACATATTATTGAAAATTTACTCAGTTTCATATATGTCAAATAGTAAGTAGAATACGTGAAATCGATTAAACTTTCGGTAACAAATATAACGCAACAATTTATAGAAGCTGATCCGATTAACCCAAAAACCAAATCTTTTTCGGCGGTGCGTAGTCCGTGGTTACTGGTTCCAAACCTGTTTTGCAAACCGTAGTGTTGACCAGCGAACGTATCATTTTTTATAAATAATAATATTAATTTGAAATTGCAAATCTTAATAACACATTAAAGAAATTACAAAACTATATCTCCGTCGGCATTTTAAATATCGACAGAGTCTCTACCGTTCATACGTCGATAGATTTTGTGTTAGACGGTTTAACTGTCAACCGATTTCCTGTCAATAGTTCAATTGTCGACGGGAAAAAATTACTTTCTGTGACAACCTTATCTTAAATGTCAACAGACGCTGTGTCGGTAATTTCGATTGTCGATGGAGCTTCTCTTAACATTTAAAAGGTCGACAGAACTTCCGTTGAACTTTGAAATATCGACTGGAAATTCAGTTTTATAATTTCTTGAGAACGATATCCATCGATTTGCAATTTCAAAACAAAAATATTATTTATAAAAAAATCGCGAACGTACTTATTCTTGCCTTCGGGGTGTGTCATTTAAAGCCCATCTTGATCTTCCGTTAGCTAATGGCCCGGTTTAGCCCATGTCGGCTAAAGAGCACGTCGGCCTTGATCGCTGACACATCCGGACTCCGGTTCCACGACAACAAGAAATGCAAACATCGAACGCCACGGGGAATTTTACAAATGTGATTCAATTCAACGCAAAAAAGCTTTTAACCAAGTAAATGGATTTTTAACCTTGAAAACGGACACACTGGATGTTGTTACGAGTTGTTAAGGAAAAAATATGATCTGAACAAAGTTTTTTTTCAATCGTCTCTGCTTGGGGTTCCTACTTCTGGAGTGGCCTTCGTAAAGTAAAGGCTTGGATTAGAAGGGGGTGTGGTTATAAAAATTGGAGATGGTTCAAGAGTTTCTCTTCGGCATGACGTTTGGTATGAAGACGTTCCTCTCCGAATACAGTTTTTTGAGCTGTTCCGAATGAGTTGTGATCCTGAAGCGACGGTGGCTGAGATGTTACATCAGTTGCCATCTGGGAGGTTGTTTAGGAGATCGCTGAATGCGTCTGAACTGATGGATTGGCAAAGGTTGTGTTCTGTCTTAAATACCTTGGTGGTCACTGGAAGTCAAGACCAAATGAGTTGGTTGATGGATAAAAAGAGTTCTCAGATAAACCCGTATGTATGATGATGAAAGATAGTGGGGTATTAGATGAAAAAAGTATGCTAATATGGAAGAATAGTATGCCTCTCAAAGTGAAGATTTTCACTTGGTTAATGATGAGAGGGCGTATTCAGGTGGGAGAACAATTGAGGAAGATGAACTGGGGTGGTGAGATACATTGCAGGTTGTGTAATCAACTTAAGAGTGTTGAACATCTTATCTTTAATTATCCCATTTCTCAGTTTCTGTGGTCTTTTGTGAGTGATGCCCTGAGTTGGGGTGGGTTCCTGTGCACGAAAAAACTTTTTGGATTTGATTGGGGGATTTCTAGATGATAAGAAAATCAAAACTGCTATTCAAATATTGGGTGCGGGTGTTTGGACCATTTGATGGCTAAGAAATGATTTCGTTTTCAGAAGCAAGATTTGCTCTAATGTCTTTCAGATTGTATTTAAACTAATAATTTTTCTCACTCAGTGGTTCTAACTCGTCCCAACTTGACTGAGAGAGGAAACTACGAGATGTCTCGATTGCTCAGGCTTCATCAATTGGTGGGAAGTCAACAAAGTTCAAGCAATGTGTTACAAGGGTTAAGTTAGCTGGTCCGGTAGATAAAAGTTCAATCTAATGGTGGTTGTTTCTCTGCTGACAAAATAGTGGTTCTTTTGCTGGAAAGTGAATCTGTAGCTTGTTAGTAGTTGCTGTCTCTGATGACAATCTGTTTGTCATGATCTACTTTAGGTCTCCTGGATCAAGTTTTTTTGGCTGTGTAGTTCCTGGATGTGTCCTTGTCTGCTCGGTGTTTCTAATGATTCATGAATTTAGCTGCTCCGGTAGTTGGCTTGGGAGTTAGCTTTTGTGCTCTTTATTGTAATCCGGTGTCCCCGGTGTGAAAAACCTTGTTACTTAACGGGGAAATATCATGTGCAATCAAGCGATCTGATGCATCCCATTACCGTTGAATCACTTGATTGCACAATTGCACAAGATATTTCTCCTTAACTGCTTCCTCCGATGTCAAGCATGGCCACCAGTAAATGGTGTGCCTTTTTGTCAAAAATTCAACGCCAAAAAAAGTAATACATGATTCAATTTCAGAGCAGGGTTGACGAGGACAGAGGCAACAACGGATACAAGCAGAGCCTGCTAAGTCTGATTTCAGCCATTAATAAGTCTGAGACTGAGATTGTACCCAGTTTTTACACACTGTAGCAGCTAGCATTACATACAGCTATCAGATATGCTACATACCTGGCTTAGCTAATCACCAAGCAGGACGCGGAATGTTTCTTGGTCTCTACAAATAATCTACATGTTAGTTTAGAGCAGATAAACTGTATGAACACATCCGATGACGAAGGTGGGAGTGTTGCATTCCATCGACCACTCGTTCATCACCAGGGGCCAGTCAGTGTTCTTCGCAAGCAAAGCCTCTTGCTCCTTCCGAATTGATCCTTCACCATTTCTGGCACCTGTTAGTGGTGGATTTGAATAGGACGTTATGAACTTGTGATTGCATGTTTGCTGAATGCTAAGTGACAACCTTACACGATGACATATCTCTAATCTACTGGTGAGTTTTGACTAGTGCTGGGAGTTGAGTTTCGGACAGTTCAGGCTCCAAGAACCCTGTGGTTTAGATAATACTAGTAATCAATAGGTTAAACTAACCAATAATATGGTGTCCCAGTAGTAGTTTTCAGAGAGTACCGAAATGTTTTTCCATGAAGTTTAGCGATGTTTACAATCAGTACTTCTAAACTGTTGTGCTCATAAGCGATGAACCAATTCCCCCGAAAAAACAAAAGAGTTGCAAATACCGAAATTTTAATGGTATTTCTGACAAATTGGAAAATAACGATGACGCAGAAACAATTAATCCTATTTTATAAGCATAAAAACTTTTATTTTGAAGTAAATATAGCATAAATAGATAAATTCTGCAAGTGTGGAACAACTCTGTTCTTAGTACTGAGGCAGCTAAGCACATAACAGAGCATATGACTAACCAACTTAATAAGAGAAGGCTTGACCAGAGAAAGAAGCAGCAAGAAGAATTCACAAAAAATGAAGCTTGCAATATGATGATGGAAATAATAAAGATTCCAACATATACTTCCAAGCAAAATCACACGAGATAAAAGAACAACCAGCTAATAACAAGGCAAATAAACAAGGTAAAAGTACTTCATTAAGATTAAAAAAACAAAGATTTTAACTGAGAAGCAAAAAAATGTATTTTTCTTCATGTAGGTTTGATATTGTTTGATATTAATAGTGAATACAAGAAAAATATCACCTCAAAATAAGATGGTCACATAAAGTTTATTGAGACAAGAAAAGAGTAACTGTCAAAGTACAGAAAAGCATCAACAACACAGGTTTGACACTTGACATAAACAAACGACAAAAGCATGTACCTCATTTTTCTGCATTTCCATAATCTCTGCCTGCAAGATGGAGAAAATAAAACATCAGGACTCTCAAGTCTCAAAAGAATAGCTCGTGGGCATATTATCCAAACTTCGAAGTATGGTACTTTAGTCCTAATATACTGACATGTTTGGTAATCATTTAACATCTAACAATTAGTACATTATTAAATAAACTACAGGAAATGTGAGCAGGATAATAGGTTTTTTTAAGGAGACAAAAGGAGGCTAATAAATCCTATTGGCATGCTGTCACATACTTGAAATGTTCTTCATTGACACGGAGCAAAAATTAGCACCGGAGCAACACTAGAAGATTGCTCTGAACAAGAAACTGAATATGCCAAACTATGGTTCAAAGATTGGATAATGGATGCCATAGACTTTGTTTCCTATAAACATATGCTTTATTTACTTTTTGAGATGGAACATGCTTCATTTTTTCATAGCGAATTTCTGCTTCACTAGAAGTCTAGAACCCTCTGATGCCATGAACATGGACAAAGCAGCTAACAGTGGGGTCTATGAACTGAAACTACAAGTTTTAGAATAACTATTATAAATAGGCAAGTAGTCCATTCAAAATTATACAAAAGTATTTTGAGAAAGCAACCTGTTTCCTTTCCAATTCCTTGTTCATCTCCTTGAGTTTCTCAACTTCAGCTTCCAACTCCATTGTATAAGCCTTTTTCCAATAAGGAAGTTGTTAGCAAGACATGAAATTTGATGAAACTTTCTGTTCTAAACAAAATCCTTAAAAAGGAATGGCAAATTTCATTGACCAATGACCAACAGGAAATTTGAGTACAGTTGCTTAGATTTAGCATGTAAAGAACAAGCTCAGCAAACTTAGTTACTGCAAATGCTATTGCTACAATCTTATTTTCAGGTAAGCTCAACAACTTGCAGTAATACAAATGTTATCAGTATGAACAAATGCATAATTAGAATAGATTCAGTAGAAAGAACAAGAATTTAAGACCTGCTTGCGAGCACGGGACCTTGCTGCAGATTCCCTGTTCTTGATCATCCTCCTCTGCCTCCTCTCCACCACTTTCTCCACTCCGCCACCGTTCCTTCTTCCCCGGACAAATCCCTCGGAGGAATATGGCATTGGCTCCGTCGGCGATGACAGGTCGCTATTCCCCTTATCGCCAGAGTCAAACTGGTTCAACGCCGTTTGCAAAGTGACAGCGCTGCCGGGCAAGCCCACTGCCCTGGGCATCAGCCCATTGCTCAGGGCAAGTTCTCCCATGCCGAGCGGCGCGAAACCCAGCGCCGCCGCGCCGGCATCGTTGGCACCGGGGAAGTTTCCGAAAAAGGCGGTGCTTTTAGGGATCACCTGGACCGGCCGCGGCGGCATTGGTGGGGGCGCGGGGGGCGCAGCGGGTGGGTTTTCTCGGACCACGCCGGCTCTGACCAAGAACTCCTCCAGGGTTATTTCCCCCAGAGTCGCCTGCCGCTGTGGCGGCAGCTCGCTGCCATCCACCCCTACCGGCGGCTCGTCGCGCACGAGGTTGCGCCATACCTCGTCGACCGTCTTGGCGCTGAGCGTGCGGGGCAGGGTGAGCGAGCCCTGGTGCTGCAGCGATGTCGGCGGCGCTCCCACGCCCACCGCTGTGGCAGAGCCGGAGGCGGAGGCCACGGCTTGGCTCTCCTCGGCGGTCCAGATGCTCCGGAGCAGCTCGTCCATGTTCATGGAGCCGAAGTCCTTCCCGAAGCCGCTTCCGCCGCCACCGCCACCGCCGCCGCCGAGCGCGCTCTGGAACTCATCGAACGTCAGAGAGTACACCGACCCCTGCCTCGCCAGCCCCGTCCCCACCATCGCCGCTGCCGGCGGCAGCGGCAGCAGCCTGCGCTCCGACGAGCACCCGCCGTTCTTGAGCTCCATCGCCTCCCTCTCTCCCTCCCTCCCCACCTGTGCTATCCGTCAGAATCAACCAACGCAACCGCACCACGAGAATTCGACGTAAAGAAGCTAAGAATCACCACGAGTCACATGCGTTTCTGGCAAAAGGCACCAGAGGAGAGAGAGAGAGAGAGAGTGCGAGAGAGGTGGTGGTGGTGGGAGGCGCGCGCGAGGCTGCCTGGCGAGTGCGGCTCGGTGGCTTGGTGGTGGTGCGATTGCCCGTGCTGGCAAGCGTGCGCGGCGCAGAGGATCCTGGTCGTGGTTGCCGCGCGCGGCACTGGAGCGTGGCTGCGTCCGGTGGTTGGTACGGGGCGCGCGAGGTCGAGGGAGACGGCGAGCCGGAGGAGGAGTACAACCGGGAAGCCAATCGGCGCGCGACGCGTGGGGACGTCAGCTCCGTCCGTTGATCGGACGTCGGCTTCTTGACAAAAATATCCTCGGAGGCCCGCAGCCCATGACGGCCTGTCACAATTGGGCCCTACTATCAGCGCCATCCGTCTCAACATGAACACGATGATTTCAACAACTTACACCATACATGTTACACAGGATAAATCATCTTGTTTTGCCTTATAAAAGTATGAGTTGATGAGACGTATTGGAGAATATGGTCAGATCATCAGATGATCCGGCATTAGACGGAAGAAAAGGAGACCACGATATTCACAACGCACTCAAAATGACATCCGCGCACCACGTAGATGCACGTGAGGCAGCAGATTTGTTCACGCCAAAATATCTTATCCGGCCGGCAAAAAGGTCCACAAGATAACGTAAAGAATGCCATAAAATAAGATGTTCAAATGCTGTGCGTAACATTCAGAATATTCTAGGCAATAATGCAATATGAGTAGTCAGCAAGTCCTGTGTGTAAGTGTAAAAATAGGAATTACAAGCAGCTAGTCCATGAAAGAACTTCTCAGACTCATAAGGTTCATACCAAAATTTCTATTTAGATTCCTGTATCCAAATGGGCCTAATCTCCAAGACTCCAACATATGCTACAGTAATTGTGTATGGAAATGCAACATACTCTGCAACAACAATGAGGCACTGCATTCATTCTGACCTAAATATTCCTATCTTATCCTCTTGGATTGCAATACAGATGATGCATATCTGCTTGGGTAACATGACACATTCACAAGCTCACAGACTCGCAGCACCATTCTGCAGAAGCATTCCATCTTTCTTCGTGGATCCATTTTCTTTTGTCCCCTTGGCAGAATCGAAACTAACCCAAAGCAGCACTGCACAAATCCATATCATGATATTGCATGGTCCCCCACTAGCTGCAGCATCTTGTGAAAAAAAATCAAGGGGTAGTTTCCATCTGAAGGATCATTTGTGTAAATGGGCTATGTACAACTCTGAAATACATTAAGTATTTAAGTCAACGACAGTGTTGATGACATGAATTACTTTAAGTACTGATCCCTGAACGTGAAAAAAGTCTTGATGTAAAAGAGCTAAGGGCCTGTTTGGTTTCTTTAGGGACTAAACTAAACTTTAGTCTCCTCTTTTTTATAGGACTAAACTTTAGTCCCTTGGTGTTTGGTTCTAAGGACTAAAGTACTAAAAGAGAGTGAGGGATGAGAGTTAAGTAGTACTTTTAGTCCCCTTTAGCAAGTTCTTTGGGACTAAAGGCTAAACTTTAGTCACTAAAGTTTAGTCCCACTTTAGTCCCCTTGTTTGGCAATTTAGGGACTAAAAGGGACTAAACTTTAGTCCCTAAAGTTTAGCAAGGTGGAACCAAACACCCCCTAAGTATGCATGGAATTTTAGGTTCACTAAAGCATTGACTAATTAATGAGCCTACAGGGAAGTTGTAGAGCAGCACC
Organism: Zizania palustris; assembly: GCA_019279435.1. Taxonomy (NCBI): domain Eukaryota; kingdom Viridiplantae; phylum Streptophyta; class Magnoliopsida; order Poales; family Poaceae; genus Zizania; species Zizania palustris. Next base: position 23,384,841 of record JAAALK010000287.1, on the reverse strand, counting down.
AAAAAGGAGAGTTAAACTTGTGTTATCGACCATGTTTGGTGTAGAGCACAAATGGCATTGTTGTTTGAACACAGCTATATTGAAATATCAAAGAAACTAGTTTGCTATAACTCCTGTCAGGGTTACTATGGACAATTTAGCTATAACTCTCTCATATCAGGATCTGGATCTAACTTGCGAGCCAAACACTTAGGCGAATTGATTCTAATTTTCAAAAGAACCTTAATGCAGAGCCCTAAAGATCACACATAATCAGTTAGCCAAACTGTTATGTGCAGCAGCACAATTAGTTAGATAAGATTAGTTAGATTAAGATAAGATTTGTTATTTCTGTTTTAAAGATAGATATAAGGTTAGCAGATTAGATTGTATTAGGGCTATGAAATAAATTATTTAATTCCTCCTCTCCTTCTCTGCTCCTACCACAAACACTGCTTACTTTTCTGACTTAAAGTTAAAGTTCTATGGCAATGAACTTTATGTATCAAACTAACAGACGAGCAAGCATACCTATGTGTGTAGAGTTTGTCAAAAATCGTGCAAGTACATGATTCATATGCTAGCTGATGGTCAAGATCAGATGAAACATCATACATCTCCACCAGGGAAAAATAAAACCAGTCTTACAAACTGGATCAGAAATGTGCTGCTCAGCTGTTTCAAAAAAGATTGTGGAAATCAATAATGCTAGTCATGCAGAACAAGCAAGGGTATATCTCCATAATTAATTGATCTAACATACTGATGAATCCCACAAAAATTATCATTTCACAACAATCAGGAAGTTCCCCTATACAAGAACTGGAGTGCTCACAAACCAATGCAAGATGTAAGAAAGTGTGGGGGAATATTTCTCTGTATTCAATATTGTAAAGGGAACCAGAGGTTACATTTATAGGGAGGGGTTAGGCTTATAACAGAAGGTTTAGCCTTAACAGAAAAGGTGTCCAGCTGTAGACAACCAGAACACTAACATCTGGACAAATATCTAGAAGAATCCAGTCCTATCTAGAATGGCTGTCTAACACACCCCCACAGTCGAAACGGGGTGAGAGCAGACGTTCAGACTGGACCGGAACTCAGTGAAGATAGATGTAGGTAGTCCTTTGGTGAAGATATCAGCAAACTGCGATGTGGTGGGAACATGAAGTACACGGACATCACCAAGGGCAACACGCTCCCGAACAAAGTGGAGATCAATCTCGACATGTTTGGTGCGTTGATGCTGAATAGGGTTGGATGACATGTAGATAGCACTGACGTTGTCGCAATACACCAAAGTGGTTTTGGTCAACGGGTTGTGCAGCTCAGTCAAAAGTTGTCGGAGCCAAGTGGCTTCAGCGACAGCATTGGCAACAGCCCAGTACTCAGCTTCAGCACTGGAACGGGAGACGGTGAGCTGTCGCTTGGAAGACCACGAGACCAAGTTGTCTCCTAAGAAAACAGCATAGCCAAAAGTCGATCGACGAGTATCCGGGCAACCAGCCCAATCAGCATCAGAATAAACCACCAAATCAGATTGAGAACATGGTCGTAGAAATAAACCCATATCCAGAGTGCCACGGACATAGCGCAGAATGCGCTTGAGGGCAGTCAGATGAGGATCTCTAGGATCATGCATATGAAGACAGACTTGTTGCACTGCATAGGAAATGTCCGGCCTAGTGAAGGTGAGATATTGAAGGCCCCCAGCAATACTGCGAAAGTCAGTAGGATCAGAGATAGGAGCACCATCTGATGAGAGCTTCGGACTGAGATCAACAGGTGTTGAACAAGGCTTGCAGTCCATCATACCAGCCCGCTTGAGAATATCAAGCATATATTGCTTTTGAGACAAAAGGAGACCGCCCTCTTTGTGTTGAACAAGCATCCCTAGAAAATTGTGAAGGATCCCAAGATCCTTCAGAGGAAATTCCTGCTGAAGCGCACTAATAGTGCGGCGAAGTAAGGCGGGTGAGGAGGCTGTCAACACAATATCATCAACGTAGAGCAGCAAATAAACTGTATCTGCGCCATGATGATAAATGAACAAAGAGGTATCTGTTTTGGCCGTAACAAAACCAAGCTGCTGAAGATGTGATGCAAACCGACTGTGCCAAGCTCGAGGTGCCTGCTTAAGACCATAAAGTGATCTATTGAGGCGACACACATAATCAGGATGAGAGGAGTCTTCAAATCCTGAAGGCTGAACACAGTAGACGGTTTCAGATAATGTTCCATGGAGAAAGGCATTGTCAACATCCAACTGATGAATGGGCCATGAGCGTGAGAGTGCCAGAGATAGAACAGTCCGAATAGTTGCTGGCTTGACAACAGGACTGAATGTCTCAGAAAAGTCCACTCCAGGTCGCTGTGAGAAACCGCGAAGGACCCAGCGAGCTTTGTACCTCTCAAAGGACCCATCAGCCTTGAACTTATGCTTGAAAACCCACTTGCCTATGACAACATTGGAATGTGATGGTCGAGGGAGAAAATCCCAAGTGTTATTGGCAAGTAAGGCTGAATATTCTGCTTCCATAGCAGCACGCCAGTTTGGGTCTGTAAGAGCAGCTCGATAAGTCCTCGGAACTGGAGAAAGAGGTGACGAAGTGAGTAACACTGGTTGACGAAATCCTTCCTTCCCTCTGGTAGTCATAGCATGTTGATTGACCACGGGAGGAATGGAGACAGCACCAGCAGGAATATCACGAAACACCGTAGGCATCGACTCTCCAGGAGATCGAACTGCCATCGAGACAGGTCGCCGAGTGTAAACAGCTCCAAAGCGACGATCAATGGTCAAAGGCCTGGAAACTGCTGGGGAACCATCAGGAGCCGCACGTGGCAGTGCGGTCGGAGTAGGGGAACCAGCAGGAGCCGCACGTGGCAGGGCGAGATCAGGTGGCACGGCCGGAGGTCCTGCAAAAAAATGTGATGGTGCAAAGGGAACCATCACAAAGTCGGGTGCAACATCCAAAAAATCAAAATCTGCCGGAGTGGGAGGAGATGAATCCTCTGAGAAAGGAAATGAGGACTCATCAAAGACCACGTGGCGAGAGATGATGATTTGATTGGAAGGACGAGCAAGACAAAGATATCCCTTATGATGAAGGGAGTAGCCAAGGAAAACACACAAAGTAGAACGAGGGGCCAATTTGTGTGTAGCAGTAGCGGAAAGATTTGGGTAACACTTACAACCAAACACACGGAGATGTGTATAGGAAGGTAGTGTCCCAAATAACGAAAAATGAGGGGTAGAGAAATTCAGAGTTTTAGTAGGAAGAATGTTCAGAAGATAGGTAGCAGTACTAAGGGTTGCAGCCCAGAAGGTGGGAGGTATACTGGCCTGAAACAGTAGGGAGCGAACGACATTGTTAATAGTGCGAATAATGCGTTCAGCTTTACCGTTCTGAGGCAAAGTATAGGGGCATGACATACGAAGATGTACGCCATGTGACAGTAAAAATGATCGAGTAGTGGAGTTGTCAAACTCACGACCATTATCACACTGTATCCCCTGAATCGTGACTCCGAATTGGGTGCGAACATGTGCAAAAAAATGAGATAAAGTGGAGAAAGTTTCCGACTTCTGGCGAAGTGGAAAAGTCCAAAGATAGTGTGAGCAATCATCAAGAATAACCAAATAATACTTGTGACCCGAAACACTGATAACAGGAGAAGTCCAGAGATCACAATGTATTAATTGGAAATTATGACTAGCTTTAGGTGAAGAGGAATGGAAAGGTAATCGAGTGTGACGACTCAATTGACAAACATGACAAATGGTATTCGAAGCTCTATGACAAGTACTATCAACAAGATCAGGCAACTTGGAAAGAGCTTCATAGCCAGGATGACCAAGACGCTGGTGCCAAACGGAGGAAGAAGTAGCTGCATGGAAGGTGGAGGCGGAGAGCTGCAACGGATAAAGAGGTCCGGAGCTGTCACACCTGACGATCTCTCTCCGATATGGAAGAGCCTTCACAGAGCAGCCAAAAGGGTCAAATTCAACAGAACCATTATTGTCGGAAGTAAACTGGCGCACGGAAATGAGGTTCTTAATAAGGTTTGGTGAAACCAAAACATTATTAAGAGAAAGGTTATAAGGTAAATGAGTAACACCAGTAGAAGTAACGGGCAACAAATGACCGTTCCCGACAATAATATGAGAAGGAAAAGGAGTCGAAGATGTGGAATGAAGAATACCAGCGTCAGATGTCATGTTGTGTGTTGTACCCGTATCAAAAAACCACTCAGATTGAGAGGGTTGTTGGAGTGACATGGTCTGAAATTGGGCTGCTAGTGTGTTCTGGTCCCAACCAGAGAGCCCAGGAACAGGTGTAGGCCATGTCGGCCCAGTAGCAGGAGCAGGCCAAACCGGCCCAGGCGCAGAACTTGGCCCATGGACACCACTGTCCGGCCCAAGGAGTATTTGGCCCAGCAAGGAAAGTAGAAGGAGGCTGCTAACTGTGTGGACAGGGCCACATCTGAATGGACCCGGTCCATGGATTGTGAAAATTGGGCCAGGAGCGTGGTGTAGCGCCCCGATTTAACAAATCGAGACATTATTGAATTTCCATAGAAAAACAATAATACAAGAGGTTCATCATGCGACAATCGTACATACGACAGTATTCATGGTACGCAGACCATATTTATTACATCAAAGTTTTAGTAAAAACAGTAATAAAATAATTAAAAAGCGGCATGACGAACATCTCCTTCAGGATCTTTCTTCTCGACTGGGTCGCTACTCTAGACCGTCTTCATAGTAAGCATCCTCTGTGGGGTCCAACGGGTATGAGTACAAAAAGTACTGAACAAGCCACCGCAAATGCAAGTAATAATGTAGGATAATAAACAAGGAAGGGTAATGGCTAACATTGCGGAAAAGTACAGTTTCAGTTATTGCATTTAGTGTAGTTACATTTTAATCATGCGGAAAAGTAAACATGAACATCAACAACATCAACTAACTCGAGGAGTACGTTTTACCTCCTCACACAACAGTCCTTACATGTCAATCCATCATGCACATACATATTCAAAGTAAACTAACTGGGGGATGTCACGCAACCCGCCCTTGACCGTGGGCTCGGCTTTTCGAAAAGATTTAAGACTCTGATCAGAGATGTACTACTTTACCCACAAGGCACGCACTCATCCCAAACGAGATGACCCATACCACGGGAACTCGTGCCAAAACCTCAATATGAGATGTTCCAAGCGATAACCACCCGCTCTAGGTTTCGCCGGCGCGCCGGGCCGCATCCCGGCTAACGTCGCACCCCCTTTTGCGCCACATTGGTACAAGTCACCCGCAGGTGCAACTTGACCCATCTCCAAATGGTGGCCTCGGTTTGGAACAACCCATACCTTAGTTAGGACTTACCCACTAGACTTGTGGTTAGTACGTAAGTGTATTGCAACGGATCCCTCAGACCGGTCCTTATAGTGCCCCGGGTGCTACCGACCAATGCCCTAGCTTGCACCCGGAACCCACCATGCATACACTCACAACCATAACTCATCACCAACAGAAATCCAAGGATAAGAAGTAACGGGGATCATATAATAGAACCATTTTACTACGACTCATTTTTATCCTATAGCGATCGTGTCAATACATTGGACACTAGCTAATATCATTGATCATATGGTGACAAGGAGGTTTAGGCGAGATAGCATGGCTTGGGTTGCACATCAAGGTCGGGGGATCCTAAATAATTATAATGTAAGGATTCATTTGACTAATGCATGTATAACCTATAGATTTTAGCGATAGTTTAATCAAACATGGGTTCAATATGCTCAAAAGATTGGTTTGGTGACTTGCCTTGTTCAGCGAAAGGCGAGGGAGGGACTTCCGGGAAGTATTCCGGCTCCTCGGCGACGTCGTAGTCTTTTTGATATAGTAAAGTAAAATAAAATGAACATAATATTCAATCAAACAATATAACATTACATGATAAGCACATAAGTCAAAGTTGGTTTGATTAAAAAATAAAATAAATTCAATTGTTAAGGTTCTGTGATTTATTTCATAAATAAATTTTAAAGGGATTAAAAAGTTGTCCTTTTTAGAAAGGGGTGTTTAAATGTGATTATGGTCATATTAAGCTCTCAAATAACTTTGAAATGAAAAGTTCATGTTAATTTAATGGTTTTCAGTACATGGACAGAAAGGAAATAAATATAAATTTTTCTAAAGTTTAAATATTTGAATTTATATTTTAACCCTAAAAGCATTTGAATATTCATTTGAATAAACATGAAATGTCCAAAGTAAACCTATTGTTTTTATTGCATAAACATGTAGAGAATAATATTATGAATTTTTTGAAATTGGAATGGTAATTTTTAGAGTTCAAATGCGCCAGATATGAATTTTACAAGTTTTAAACCTTTTCTGGAATTTATTTTCAAATTTAAACCCTCTCGGGTCCATGGTGAGCCAGGCTCACGGTGAACCCGCGCACTGTGCGCTTGCGCCGGATCGATCTAGACCGTTGGATCCAGATCCAACGTGCGCAGGCGAGGCGGGGCGCTTAAGTGAAAATGGACGGCCAGGATTAAAACACGCGAAAGGGTACTACGTGGACGCCCGAGATCGATCGCGGGTTTTAAATGGAAATGGACGCGCGAGATTAAAACGTAACGCTTTGACCAGATCCGACGGTGCGGATTAGATCGCGTACGTGGGCTCACGTGCGTCGCCCGATCGCGATCGCACGATCGGGATCAGATCCGACACGGCACGGGTACTCGACCCGTGCCGGTCGTCTTCTCCGACGACGGCGAGCGGGCCAGAGGCCACGGCGAGCGACGACGGCCCTAGCTAAGCCTAGAAATGGAAAGAGGGCACTACGGCGGTCACGACGGTACCTTAGGCGAGGCGAGGGGTCGACGGGGCGTGGCTGGCGGCGAGGGTAGACGCGGAAGGTTCCTCGGGTACTCGACGGCGACGGTGATCCGGTGATCTCCTTGACCAGCGGAGGCGTGGCCGAGGTAGGGGATGTCCTTGCGGTCACGACGGTGGCGGAGGCGCGGGCCGGGGTGGTCCGAGGCGACGGCGAGGGGCGGCCGGAGGCGAAGCAGGGGGAAAGCGCTAAAAGGCGAATGGAGGGCGCTCTATTTGTTCTCGCGGCGATTGGACGTGGGGGTCGAACGCGGAGGAGGCTAGGGGTATAAATAGGGTCGTCGGCGAGGGATAACGGGCGACGAATACAAGGAAAGCCGAGGGGGGATTAACTCGCCAGCGAGGGCTCGGCCATGCACGCGTAGCGGTGATCCCGTGGCGTAAAGGCACGGTTTAACGGGGGGAAAACGGTCGGCCAGGCGCGGGGAGTCGTTTAATGGCGTCAATTCAATGCGGGAGGGGCCAGCGAGGCGGATCCGAGGCGGGGGTCGTCGGCCGGCGCGATTTGGGGGCGACGGCGCGAGGTAGACGACGGGTCTGACAGACGGGGGCCACTGGCCAGCGGGCGCGAGCGAGCGGGGTGGCGACTGACGGGTGGGGCCGCGGTGTCGGGTGCGCGCGCGAGGGGAGGAAATCGGCGTCGACAGGTGGGGTCGGCTTGTCAGCATAAGGCGCGCGAGGTAACGGGTTGGGCCGGCTGGGAGAGAGAGAAGGGAGGGGGAGGGCCCAACACTGTTCTAAAAGCATTTCTGAATAAAAATAATTCCAGGAAATAGATTAAAATATTAGGGCTACTTCCAAGGTTGGTAAAAATTTACAAAAATTCTAAAAAATGGATTTTGGTCTTAGGATCATATACAAAAAGTTTCATCTCCTGGTTTGGCCATCTACTCTATGTTGTAGTTCAAAAGGGTATAAAAGAGTATTAAAAGTATTTTCAGAAATATATATTCCAGGAAATTGAATTTAATAATATTTTTATTGTTTTGAAAATTTGGGGTGTTACACGTGGTCCACCAGATCCAGCAGAAAAGGGACCCTGACCAGCTCCACCCGAGTTAGGGTTCTGGCCGAAACCCTGTGGCTAGCCGCCGCCTCCTCCTCCACCACCGCCTCCGCCTCCGCCTCCTCCACCACCTCGTTTCCCCCCTCGTTTCCCCCGCTTGCCAGATCCGGTGGGAGCCGGTAGGGGGGTCTCGGAGGTTGCGGAACAGAGGGTGTCGAGCCGCCGGATCCAGAAGCTGCGACGAGAGCGACGGCTGGAGTCGGCTGCGTTTTGGCCATGGTCAGCTCCTCAAGTTGCAGATCATCCCGAACTTGAAGAAAGGAAGGGAGGGGGCAGTTGCGGTGGAGATGAAGCCCGAGAGCGGTAAACCGCTCGTTGAGGCCGCGGATGATATTGAGGACGAGCGTGCGGTCAGAGATGGGCTCGCCTAGGTCGCGGAGATCCTCGGCCATCCGCTTGTACCGCCGGCAATACTCAGAGACCGAGAGGTCGCCCTGAGAGAAGGAGCGGAACTCCTGGTCGGCGAAGAGAGCGCGGGTGGTGCGGTTGCCAAGGAATTGTGACTCAATGGTGAGCCAAGTGGCACGAGTAGTGGTGCCACGGTCAGAAATGGCGTCGGCAAGGTCATCAGAGATGACTCCAAGGAGCCATGTCTTCACGACACAATCCATGCGAGCCCAGTCAGGAGATTGGGGCAGAACCGTGTCGGAGAGGACATGGTCCTGTAAAGAAAATTTGCCAACAGTGAGGAGGAAGGATTCACGCCAGCGTGCGAAGAAGACAGAGGTGACATCAAGCACAAGGGGGACGAGGGCGCGGATGTTATGAACTGCAACTGCTTGAGCGTGCAAGTTCAGGAGCGCAGCAGCCTCGTGTTGGAGAAGAGCATCAAGGAGAGGTGTCGCGCCGGCAGAAAAATTGGTGGCAGCAACATCCGAGGAGGGCGCAACGGCCGCGCGCTCTTGAGCAGCACAGTTGAGAGCAGCCTGGAGACGAGCATCTGCTGCATCTCGTTCCTGCTAAGCCAGAACAGCATCTTGCTCGGCTTGGCAAAGACGAGCAAAGGCAGCGTCGAGGAGATCAGGCGAAGGAACGTCGTCCGGAGGAACAGCAGGAGCGTTACTCGCCATGGCAGAAGTAGGAGGAGGCTGCACCAAAGAGAGGTGCACAAAAGCAGTGGAAGAGAGGATTAACCTCCTGATACCATGTAAGAAAGTGTGGGGGAATATTTCTCTGTATTCAATATTGCAAAGGGAACCAGAGGTTACATTTATAGGGAGGGGTTATGTAACACCCCAGAAATTAAAAGGGAATGTTATTTAAATCATTTCTGAATTTATTATTAAAGGAAAAATCCCAAAAGAACCCAAATAAAGCCAAACAGGGAGAAATACTTAAAATCTGGACTTGAAAATTTTTTGAGATGAACTAGAGACCAAGATATAATTTTAAGAATTTTTACAAATTTTTATCAACAGTGATTCAACCCCTAATCAAATATTCGAATTACTGGAATTATTTTAAATCAGAAATAAATTTTTAATCCTATTGGGCCCCAACCCCGAAACCCCCTTCTAAAGCCTTTTAGGCCCAGCCCACCACTGCTCTCTCTCTGGCGAGCGGGCCCCGCCTGTCGGCGCTTTTCCCCGCCTCCCTCTCCCGCCCACGCCCGCTCGGTCCCACCAGTCAGCCCCCGCCGTGCCTCTGACCGCCCGGACCCGCCGCTCGGCCCCTTTCCTTTGTCGTTCGCTCGCTGACAGGTGGGGGCCACCTGTCGGATCCTTCGTCTTCGATGGAAGGGGATCGCTCCCCTTCCCCTCTCCGGCGATTGCCTTCTGCTTCCACGCCGCTGGCCGCCCGATCTCGCTCAATCGCCCTCGGATCGCTTTCCCCAAGCACCGCCGACCCCCTTCCATCTTCAAGCCACGCGTTTTCGTGCTTATGGAAGCCAACCCGAGGAGAATGGAATCCTCGCCGGAATTTGGAAGGAGCCCTCTCGGCTTCCTCGGTTCCCTTCCATTCCGACCGCCGGCGACCCCCTATTTATACCCCTGTGGACGCCGCCCTCATCTCCACACCTCCTAAGCCTTAACCGAAGCCTTCCAGAGCGCCGCCACCCCGTTTTCGGGTTTCTCCTCTGTTTCGACTCCGGCGAGCTCTCGCCGTCGTCTCAGACCTCCTCCGTCCACAACGTCGCCACCTTCGTGATCGCCGGAGCCCGCCCGTCCTCGGCCATGACTACGTTGGTCGAGAGGACCGCCGGATCGCCTCGCCGCCGACGAACCCGAACGGTTCCTCTGCCCCTCTTCGACGCCGGTCGCCGTCCGCTCGCCGTCACCACCACCGCCGGTACGACCAAGTTCCCTCTCATCACTGGTTCCATTTTTGGCCTTATCATGGTCGTCCAAGCCACGCCGTCGCCGGAATCCTTCGCCGTAGGATCACCGGAGCCGAGAACGAAGGGGGTAATCACCCCTTTAGCTCGTGCCGTGCCGGACGAGTCCCTGGCCGTCCGATCCAGATCGGAGGGCTAGGATTAAATCCCTTCGGGATTTAATCCAGGCCCTCGGATCCAGTCAAACCGGTATTGTTCAATCTCGGCCGTAGATCATGACTTAAAACGCTGGAACAATCCCGTGCGTCCACGTATACCCCTTCGCCACGTTTTAATCTGGGCCGTTGAAACTCATTTAAAACCCCTGCCTCGCATCTGGCCGCTGGATCCAGATCCAACGGTCCAGATCCGATCGGTCCACGCGCATAGTCACGGGTTCACGGTGAACCTGGTTCACCGTGGACCAGAGACTGTTTTCTGTTTAAATAAAATTCCAGAAAATTGTTTAAACTTCAAAAATTCATATCTTGCTCATTTTAACTCCAAATTTCACCATTCAAATTTTGTTAGAACCAGAATATTATTCTCTACACATTGATGCCATAAAAACAGTATGTTTCTGTTACCCAAAATATTATTAATAAATAAATGAATAAAAATCCCTTAGGGTTAAAATTAATAATACAGAAAATAAATTGGGAAAAATTCTAAAATATTAAACTTTACTGTTTTGTACAAAACCTTGAAATATTAAAAATATTACTTCACATAATAAAACCTACAAATATGTATGTTTAATATTTGGTGAATTTTATCTGTTTATTGAATGTATTGTTTATTTTCCGTATCGAGAAGACTACGAGTTCGTCGAGGAGCAGGAGTTCTACCCCGAGGTTCCTCCATCCCCATTTGCTGAGCAAGGCAAGTCATCGACCGTCTCTGTGGAAACAGTTGATCATAATTGAGCCCATGTTTTAATAACTTATCGCTATAACCCATAGGTTAATATTGCATTAGTCAAATATTCAAGCCTTACACTTATATTTATTAGATCCCTGTCCTTGTGTGCAAACCCAAGCCATGCTTATTGAGCCTTAACTCCTTGTCACTCTACTATAAAAATATTAGCTAGTGCCCAATGTACCGGCACAACTGCTATAGGTTAAAAAGAACGAGTCGTAGATAGCTGGATGCTGTATATGAATTTCCCTGTTATTCTCGTCTCTGGACTCTGTTGGAGTTGGCTAGGTTATAAGTATGGTGGGTTCCGGGTGCAAGCTCGGGCACTGGTTTGTCGCACCCGGGGCACTATAAGGACCGGTCTGCGGGATCTGTTGCAAAGCACTTCCGTACCAACCACAAGTCTAATGGGTAAGTCCTAACTGGAAGTATGGAATACTCCGGCTTGATGCACCATAGAGGAGGGGGCAAGGGGCTAGCCTGCGGGCGATTTGTACCGACGAGGCTCAAGGGGGGGTATGGTGGGGCTCCGATGCGTCGGGACACCATATGAAACCCATAAGAGGGTGCTATTGAGTCGGGGAGGACTATATGGAAGGTTTTGGCACGAGTTCCCGTGTGATGGGTCATCTCGTTACACTTCGGTGTAGGTGATGAGTGCGTGCCTTGTGGGTACAGTGGTACATCTCTGATCAGAGTAAATTAATCTTTTCGAAAAGCCGAGCCCACGGTCAAGGGCGGGTTGTGTGACTACTCGCAGTTAGTTTACAATTGTTTGAATGTTCGAGTTATTCATGGCACGTAAGGACTGTTGAGCGAGGTGGGGCTGACTGTACCCCTCGAGTTAGAAGATGATGATGCACACACACATGTTTACTTTTCCGTACTAATCAATTGCTCACATTTAAAGCTTTACAATTATGCTGCTTCCGCAAAACTAGCCACTATCTCCCTTGTTATTACCTTGCATTATATTTGCATTCGGTGGCTTGCTGAGTACATCTGTACTCACCCCGTTGACTTACACCATCAGAGCCAGTCTACTACGAGGAGGATGAAGGTCTGGAGTAGCGACCCAGTCAAGGCGAGACTGGAAGGAGGCGTTCATCTAGGACCCTTATTTTATTAGTTTCTCTTCACCTTTATTCACTTTTGTATTAATGCGGTCTACGAACCGTGAATGATTGTCCGTACTGTACGTGGTCGCATGATGAACGTCTTGATTTATTGATTTTCTATGGAATTTCAATAAAGTCCTGATTTATTAAATCGGGGCGCGACAAGATGGTATCAGAGCCGACTTGACTGTAGGAAGCCAAATAGACCTGACCTTAGGACTTATATATATTCACTATATTTTACAAAAGACTGCTTATCCTCTCATCTTCCGAGGTTTTCACAAAAGTTTCTCTCTTTTGTAGATGCCGGTTCACACCATGAGCGGGACTCTTCGTGATTAGGCCGGATTCATCCGCGAGGTTCGCGTGCTCGTCGACTTTTTGGGGTTTCCCCATGAGCCTGCGTTCCACGGGATCTTTCCCGATGCGAACGAGAGCTACTGCGAGGTCACGGTTGTGATCCACCCCTCTTCCACGCAGCCACCCTTCTACACCCATGGAGTTGGAGGACCTTCATTCGTGGTGGCCAGCCAGCGAGCCGCTCTCCAGTCCCTCGCCGAGCTTCGACTGGTATACGACTGCCACCTCCGCGACACCGTCTACCGCTTCATGCCCATGCGCACACCCGGGAGTCACCGCAACATCTACATCAGTCCCCTCACACAGAGCAGCTCCGCCATCACCCGCACAATGAGACTCTTGGAGGCCATGGACAACCTCCACACAGAGGCCGTCCTCGACGCAGACAGCCAGCACGACACCATCGACTTCTACCGCCACACTTCGGAGAACCTGACCAGAGAGAATGCCGAGCTCCGTCGACAGCTTGAGCAGAACCCTCTATTGACCCTGGAGGTAGATAAGTTGAGGCGTCAGAACGAGCTCCTACGCCAGGGCGCCATGGTCCACGCCCAGCTCCGTCAGCAGCTCAGAGAGTTAAAGAAGGACATAGAGGAGATCGCGCCTCTTCCGCCACGCAGGAAGAAACCCCTTCGGATCCCCACTGTGAGGCCCAAGAGGATCTCCCGCAGCGCACCACCCGCCGGACCATCCAGTTCCTCGACCCCGACCGTCTCCCACGAGCCCGAGATCGAGCCGTCCCCCGAGCTGCCATAGACGTAGTTTTACGATGGATTGTTAATTTTTATTGCTTGCTTGTATTAGCATTCATGTCAAAACATAAGGCATGAATGAGAGAATAAATAAATGTAACCGCAAGAACGGTACCCTTTTGAAATAAAATATGAAGAGGTTTACTAAAATAAATGTGTATACTCTGAAAACTCCAGGATGACCAACACTCAGGGATCAGACGCTCCTCAGAACGGAGGGGATAGTGGCAACCTGCCACAATGGGGAGTCACCGGGCAGAGGCAAGCCCCGGTCGCCAATCACCCTACTTTGGCTGAGATGATGGCCACTCAGAATCAGTTGGTCTCAGCCCTCTTGCACCAGATGCAGCAGCAGCAGCAGATGCAAGAGCAGCAGGCTCACCTCTTTCGCCTCCACCAACAGCCCGAGCTGCCCCGACCTGCCACACCAGCTCCCGCTCCCGCGTCCCAGCTCTCGGAGTTCCTCCGAGTCCGCCCACCGACCTTCTCCAGCACCACCAACCCCATGGAGGCTGGGGATTGGTTGCGGGCGATCGAGAAGAAGCTCGACCTCCTGACCTGCACTGAGCAGGAGAGGGTGGCCTTCGCCACCCACCAGCTTCACGGTCCCGCCGCTGAGTGGTGGGACAATCACCGCGAGACTCTTCCCGAGGGCCACGCCCCCACTTGGGCAGAATTCTCGGCCGCCTTCCGTGCCGCCCACATCCCCGACGGCATCATTGCACAAAAACAACAAGAGTTCAGAGATCTGCAGCAGGGGAGCAGATCTGTCACGGAATATCTACACGAGTTCAACAGGTTGGCCAGGTACGCACCTGAAGAGGTCCGTACGGATGCGGCCAGACAGGCCAAGTTCCTTAGGGGACTGAAGGACGAGTTGTCCCTACAACTCATCTCTGGAGACTTCGCCAACTTCCAAAAGTTGGTGAACAAGGCTATCATGCAGGAGACCCAACAGAATAAGGTCGACCTGAAGAAGAAGCGCATGATTGCCTTCAGGCAGAACCAGGGTATGGCCCAGAGACCCCGTTTTGCTCCACCCCCACCAGCACCCCAGTACCACCCCCGGCCAGTGTATCGCCCGGCGCCACCAGTTGCCAATGCCGGAGCCAGCCAACCTCGTACTGCTCCAGCCGCACCGACCGCCCCAGCTGCCCCGGCCAAGAAGCCGGAGGTTTTGAGAGACAGGCATGGCAAGCCTGTGGTGTGCTTCAACTGCCGCCAGGAGGGACACTACTCCCACCAGTGCCCTCATCCCAAGAGAGCTCAAGGCGTCACCTCCAACCCCGCCGTCCGCGCCAAAGTAAACCACGTCTCCGCCGAGGAAGCCCAGGCTGCACCAGAAATTGTCATGGGTAAGTTTATGGTTCATTCATCGCTTGCAGTGGTATTATTTGACACCGGAGCTACCCACTCCTTTATATCAACTGCTTTTGTGGAAAATAATGCACTGGACATAAGTGAACTACCCAGGCTAGTACTAATAGCTACCCCGGGCAAGCAAACCCTCGCTTGTTCCTTTAGTCCAAGGGTATGGGTAGATATCCAAGGCACGATATTTTGGGCCGACCCCATTCTAATAGAATGTCAAGGTTTGGACCTCATTCTAGGGATGGATTGGCTAAATAAACACCAAGGTGTGATAGAATGTGCCCAGAGGAAAGTAACTGTGACTAATGAAGAAGGGACTATAGTCACATTCCAGATGCCCAGCATGAAGGCCGGAAGGACCAGACTACATCAGATTACCTTGGAGGAGATACCAGTAGTCAGTGAGTACCCGGACGTATTCCCGGAGGATCTACCAGGGATGCCACCTAAGAGGGACATCGAGTTCAGGATTGACTTGGTGCCCGGAACCACTCCTATTTACAAGCGACCATACCGCATGGCCGCCAATGAATTAGCTGAGATGAAGCAGCAGTTGGAGGATCTCGAGAAGAAAGGCTACATCAGACCCAGCACATCGCCATGGGGTGCTCCCGTCATCTTCGTCGAGAAGAAGGAAGACAAGGCAAAGCGTATGTGTGTGGATTATCGCGCTTTGAATGAAGTAACGATCAAGAATAAGTACCCGTTGCCTCGGATCGACGATCTCTTCGACCAGCTAAAAGGAGCTACAGTATTCTCGAAGATCGACTTGCGTTCGAGTTATCATCAGTTAAGGATCCGAGAGGAGGACATACCCAAGACTGCTTTCACTACCCGCTATGGATTATATGAGTGTACAGTTATGTCCTTTGGACTGACCAACGCCCCTGCGTTCTTCATGAATATGATGAATAAGGTATTCATGGAATATTTGGACAAGTTCATCGTGGTCTTCATAGACGACATCCTCATTTATTCCAAGGATCAGAAAGAGCACGAGACTCACCTCCGGTTAACCTTAGGAAAACTAAGGGAACACGAATTGTATGCCAAGTACAGCAAATGCAAGTTTTGGACGGCAGAAGTAAAGTTCCTTGGACACATCATCTCTGCGCAAGGAATCGCAGTAGACCCTACCACCGTAGAAGCCGTTACGGATTGGTTGCCACCCACAAACGTATCTGAGATACGAAGTTTTCTGGGTTTGGCCGGATATTATCGGAGATTTATCGAGAATTTTTCTAAGATCGCCAAGCCAATGACCAAGTTGTTGCAGAAAGGAGAGAAGTTTGAATGGACTCCTGAATGCGAGGAAAGTTTCCGCACTCTCAAGACCCGTTTGGTGTCTGCACCTATACTGACCCTACCGGATATCCGCAAAGACTTCCATGTCTATTGCGACGCATCTCGCCAAGGATTGGGATGTGTTCTTATGCAAGATGGAAAAGTTATCTCTTATGCCTCCCGACAGTTGAGACCTCATGAGTTGAATTATCCGACTCACGATCTGGAATTAGCCGCCGTAGTGCACGCCCTTAAGATTTGGAGGCACTATTTGGTTGGTAATCGCTGTGAGATCTTTACGGATCACAAGAGCTTGAAGTATATCTTCACACAGCCAGACCTGAACTTGAGGCAAAGACGATGGTTGGAACTGATCAAGGACTATGACTTAGGTATTCACTACCACCCCGGAAAAGCAAATGTAGTAGCTGATGCATTAAGTCGCAAGGGATATTGCACCGCCATGATGATTCAGGAACACACACCCCTGTTATGTAGGGAGATGGAAAAACTAAATCTTGGATTAACCACAAGAGCATACCTAGCCACCTTGGAGACCCAACCTGTCTTGTTTGAGCAGATCCGTGAAGCTCAGTTAGAGGACCCAGATATAGCTGCCATTAAGAAGAACATGAGACAAGGAAAAGCCCCCGGATTTTCAGAGGACGAGAGTGGCACCATATGGTTTGGAACTTGGATATGTGTGCCGGATAAACCTGAAATAAAGACTCTTATCTTAAGAGAAGCCCATGAGACATTGTACTCCATTCATCCCGGCAGTACCAAAATGTACCAAGATCTGAAGGAACGTTATTGGTGGGTTAGCATGAAAAGAGAGATTGCCCAGTTTGTCGCCGAATGTGACACCTGCAGAAGAGTAAAAGCTGAACATCAGAGGCCCGCAGGATTGTTACAGCCACTTAAAGTGCCGGAATGGAAGTGGGAAGAGATCGGTATGGATTTCATCACCGGACTACCAAAGACCCAACTTGGGTATGATTCTATTTGGGTGATCATCGACCGGCTTACGAAAGTAGCTCACTTCATAGCCGTCAAGACGACCTTCAGTGGCCCTAAGCTAGCAGAGCTATATATGGCCCGGATAGTATGTCTTCATGGAGTACCCAAGAAGATAGTGTCCGACCGAGGAAGTCAGTTTACCTCTCGTTTTTGGAAGAACCTCCAAGAGGAGATGGGCACGAGATTAAATTTCAGTACCGCCTACCATCCTCAGACAGATGGACAAACAGAGAGGGTAAATCAGATACTGGAGGATATGCTTCGAGCATGTGTCTTGGATTTTGGAGCCACATGGGACAAGAGCTTGCCATACGCTGAGTTTTCATACAACAACAGCTACCAAGCCAGTCTTCAGATGTCTCCTTTCGAAGCACTATATGGACGTAAGTGCAGAACGCCTCTACTTTGGGACCAAACTGGTGAATCCCAAGTATTCGGAACCGACATTCTTCGTGAAGCTGAAGAGAAGGTACGGATCATCAGAGACCGACTCAAGACAGCCCAATCGCGACAGAAGAGCTACGCAGACAATCGCCGTCGAGACCTAGCCTTTGAAGAAGGAGATCATGTCTACCTACGAGTCACGCCTCTCCGTGGTACTCAACGGTTTAACATGAGAGGAAAGTTGGCCCCTCGATATGTTGGACTATTTCCCGTTGTTCGACGCCAAGGCAAAGTTGCATATCAGTTGGAACTACCACCCTCGTTGGCCGGAGTACACGATGTATTTCACGTATCTCAACTCAAGAAGTGTCTCCACGTCCCCACAGAACAAGTGGACCTTCAGCAGTTGGATGTCCAAGAAGATCTGACCTATGTGGAAAAGCCGGTCAAGATATTGGAAGTCAAAGAAAGGACCACCAGGAGTAGAGTCATCTGCTTCTGCAAAGTGCAGTGGAGCAATCATCCAGTAGAGGAAGCTACATGGGAAAAAGAAGATGAACTCAAGGCACAGCATCCTGAACTATTCGAGGATTGAGCCGAATCTCGAGGACGAGATTCTCTGTAAGGGGGATAGGATTGTAACACCCCAGAAATTAAAAGGGAATGTTATTTAAATCATTTCTGAATTTATTATTAAAGGAAAAATCCCAAAAGAACCCAAATAAAGCCAAACAGGGAGAAATACTTAAAATCTGGACTTGAAAATTTTATGAGATGAACTAGAGACCAAGATATAATTTTAGGAATTTTTACAAATTTTTATCAACAGTGATTCAACCCCTAATCAAATATTCGAATTACTGCAATTATTTTAAATCAGAAATAAATTTTTAATCCTATTGGGCCCCAACCCCGAAACCCCCTTCTAAAGCCTTTTAGGCCCAGCCCACCACTGCTCTCTCTCTGGCGAGCGGGCCCCGCCTGTCGGCGCTTTTCCCCGCCTCCCTCTCTCGCCCACGCCCGCTCGGTCCCACCAGTCAGCCCCCACCGTGCCTCTGACCGCCCGGACCCGCCGCTCGGCCCCTTTCCTTTGTCGTTCGCTCGCTGACAGGTGGGGGCCACCTGTCGGATCCTTCGTCTTCGATGGAAGGGGATCGCTCCCCTTCCCCTCTCCGGTGATTGCCTTCTGCTTCCACGCCGCTGGCCGCCCGATCTCGCTCAATCGCCCTCGGATCGCTTTCCCCAAGCACCGCCGACCCCCTTCCATCTTCAAGCCACGTGTTTTCGTGCTTATGGAAGCCAACCCGAGGAGAATGGAATCCTCGCCGGAATTTGGAAGGAGCCCTCTCGGCTTCCTCGGTTCCCTTCCATTCCGACCGCCGGTGACCCCCTATTTATACCCCTGTGGACGCCGCCCTCATCTCCACACCTCCTAAGCCTTAACCGAAGCCTTCCAGAGCGCCGCCACCCCGTTTTCGGGTTTCTCCTCTGTTTCGACTCCGGCGAGCTCTCGCCGTCGTCTCAGACCTCCTCCGTCCACAACGTCGCCACCTTCGTGATCGCCGGAGCCCGCCCGTCCTCGGCCATGACTCCGTTGGTCGAGAGGACCGCCGGATCGCCTCGCCGCCGACGAACCCGAACGGTTCCTCCGCCCCTCTTCGACGCCGGTCGCCGTCCGCTCGCCGTCACCACCACCGCCGGTACGACCAAGTTCCCCTCTCATCACTGGTTCCATTTTTGGCCTTATCATGGTCGTCCAAGCCACGCCGTCGCCGGAATCCTTCGCCGTAGGATCACCGGAGCCGAGAACGAAGGGGGTAATCACCCCTTTAGCTCGTGCCGTGCCGGACGAGTCCCTGGCCGTCCGATCCAGATCGGAGGGTGTCGCGCCCCGATTTAATAAATCAGGACTTTATTGAAATTCCAAAGAAAATCAATAAACCAAGACGTTCATAAAGCGACCACGTACAATACGGGCAATCATTCACGGTTCGTAGACCGCATTAATACAAAAGTGAATGAAAGTGAAGAGAAACTAATAAAATCAAGGGTCCTAGATGAACGCCTTCTTCCAGTCTCGCCTTGACCGGGTCGCTACTCCAGACCTTCATCCTCCTCGTAGTAGACGGGCTCTGATGGTGTAAGTCAACGGGGTGAGTACAGATGTACTCAGCAAGCCACCGAATGCAAATATAATACAAGATAATAACAAGGGAGATAGTGGCTAGTTTCGCGGAAGCAGCATATTTGTAAGGCATTATATGTGAGCAATTTATTAGTACAGAAAAGTAAACATGAGTATGCATCATCATCTTCTAACTCGAGGAGTACGTTTCACCTCCTCGCACAATAGTCCTTATATGCCATGAATAACCCGAACATTCACACAATTGTAAACTAACTGCGAGTAGTCACACAACCCGCCCTTGACCGTGGGCTCGGCTTTTCGAAAAGATTGATTTTTCTCTGATCAGAGATGTACCACTGTACCCACAAGGCACGCACTCATCACTTACACCGAAGTGTAACGAGATGACCCATTTCACGGGAACTCGTGCCAAAACCTTCCATATGGTCTTCCCCGACTCAACAGCACCCTCTTATAGGTTTCATATGGTGTCCCGACGCGTCGGTGTCCCACCATACCCCCCCTTGAGCCTCCTTTGGTACAAGTCGCCCGCAGGCTAGCCCCTTGCCCCCTCCACTATGGTGCCGAGAGACGGAGTGTTCCACACTTCCAGTTAGGACTTACCCATTAGACTTGTGGTTGGTACGGAAGTGCTTTGCAACAGATCCCGCAGACCGGTCCTTATAGTGCCCCGGGTGCGACCAACCAGTTTCCGAGCTTGCACCCGGAACCCACCATACTTATAACCTAGCCAACTCCAACAGAGTCCAGAGACAAGAATAACGGGGTACTTCATATACCAGAATCCATCTATCTACGACTCATTCTTTATATCCTATAGCAGTTGTGCCGGTACATTGGGCACTAGCTAATATAATATTTGTAGAGTGACAAGGAGTTAAGGCTCAATAAGCATGGCTTGGGTTTGCACACAAGGACGGGGATCTAATAAATATAAGTGTAGGGCTTGATCTTTGACTAATGCAATATTAACCTATGTGTTATAGCGATAATTTATTAAAACATGGGCTCAACATGATCAACTGTGTCCACAGAGGTGGTCGATGACTTGCCTTGATCAGCAAAGGGGTGAAGGTGGAACCTCGGGCTAGAACTCCGAATCTTCGTCGACGTCGTAGTAGTCTTCTTGATACGGAAAAGTAAATAAAACATTCAATAAACAATCCAAAACAAACAACCATACTAACATACATGTTCATGTTGGATTAAGCATAGTAGATAGAGTCTTAACTTTTAGGGATGTGTTACTTAAACATTTAAGGTTAATTTTTAATGAGATTCCTTAATTTTATAACTTGATGTGATTATTTTTCCTAAGGGGGTTTTTATTGCCTAAGATGAATAATTTGATCTAGATGCTTACACATTTTATTGTAGTTCCTTATTATTTTTCACACTCATGCCTTATATTATTTCTAATATAAATGATTTATCTTGTATTTTATTCACTCAACATTCGTGTTGTAATATATTTTATTATTTTGTGTTTAGAGGTTTTAAGATGAAGTGATGTTGATTATATCTCATAGAATTCCTTGGTACCAAAATTCCAGAAAAAATTTTGGAACACAATTTGATGCTTAGGAGAATTTTTAGGAAAAATACTCTAGCTAATTCTAAATGAAATTTTTGGGCCCATAGTTTAGCTTTCCTCATTCTTGATTTATACTAAATCCTTTTCTTGAAATTTATTTATTAAGGGGAAATTTTATTTTTAATGCCTCGCATAAATCGAGGTGTTACAATCCTAACTTCCTTCACAAGAATCTCGTCCCGAGATTCGGAAAGGCTAGAAGGTTAAAGATAGGCTTCCAGTCTATATTTTCATAGATTGGGCTTGGCTAAGTTAGGGCTTTCCTGACAACGTGTCTTGACTTCATGATTGGAGTTGTTCTCGCAGAACGGCGACGAACGAATCACGTTGACTTGAAACTAGAGGTAGATTCTCTCCTTTAGGTTGGGATGATGACCTAATAGGTATATGGGATTAAGTTTTTATTTCAAAATGTGTCGTTCTTGCGATTACATATATTTATATATTCATTCATGCCTTATTTTTGACATGAATGGTAATACAATCAAGTAAAAAGAGAAGCAATCAATCGTAAATCTATGTCTATGGTAGCTCAGGGGACGGCTCGATCACGGGCTCGTGGGAGACGGTCGGGGTTGAGGAACTAGCTGGTCCTGCGGGTGGAGCACTACGGGAGATCCTCTTGGGCCTCACGGTGGGGATCCGAAGGGGTTTCTTCTTGCGAGGCAGAAGAGGTGCGATCTCCTCAAGATCCTTCTTTAGTTCCTTCAGCTGTTGTCGGAGCTGGGTGTTGACCATGGCGCCTTGACGTAGAAGCTCGTTCTGGCGCCTCAATTCTTCCACCTCGAGGGTCAGCTGGGGGTTCTGCTGGACTTGTCGACGGAGCTCAGCATTCTCGCGGGCCAGGTTCTCCGATGAGTGACGGTAGAAGTCGATGGTGTCGTGCTGGCTATCTGCGTCGAGGACGGCCTCCGTATGAAGGTTGTCCATGGCCTCCAAAAGTCTCATGGTGCGGGCGATGGCGGAGTTGTCCTGAGGGAGGGAGTTGATGTAGATGCTGCGGTGACTCCCTGGCGTACGCATGGGCATGAAGCGGTAGATGGTGTCGCGAAGGTGGCAGTCGTAGACCAGGCGAAGCTCGGCGAGGGACTGAAGAGCGGCTCGCTGGCTGGCCACCACGAATGAAGGTCCTCCAACTCCATGGGTGTAGAAGGGTGGCTGCGTGGAAGAGGGGCGGATCACAACCGTGACCTCGCAGTAGCTCTCGTTCGCATCGGGAAAAATCCCGTGGAACGCAGGCTCATGGGGAAACCCCAAAAAGTCGACGAGCACGCGAAGCTTGCGGATGAATCCGGCCTCGTCACGAAGAGTCCCGCTCATGGTGTGAACCGGCATCTACAAAAGAGAGAAAGTTTTTGTGAAAATCTCAGAAGATGAGAGGATAAGTAATCTTTTGTAAAATATAGTGAATATATATATAAGTCCTAAGGTCAGGTCTGTTTGGCTTCCTACAGTCAAGTCGGCTCTGATACCATCTTGCCGCGCCCCGATTTAATAAATCAGGACTTTATTGAAATTCCAAAGAAAATCAATAAACCAAGACGTTCATAAAGCGACCACGTACAATACGGGCAATCATTCACGGTTCGTAGACCGCATTAATACAAAAGTGAATGAAAGTGAAGAGAAACTAATAAAATCAAGGGTCCTAGATGAACGCCTTCTTCCAGTCTCGCCTTGACCGGGTCGCTACTCCAGACCTTCATCCTCCTCGTAGTAGACGGGCTCTGATGGTGTAAGTCAACGGGGTGAGTACAGATGTACTCAGCAAGCCACCGAATGCAAATATAATACAAGATAATAACAAGGGAGATAGTGGCTAGTTTCGCGGAAGCAGCATATTTGTAAGGCATTATATGTGAGCAATTTATTAGTACAGAAAAGTAAACATGAGTATGCATCATCATCTTCTAACTCGAGGAGTACGTTTCACCTCCTCGCACAATAGTCCTTATATGCCATGAATAACCCGAACATTCACACAATTGTAAACTAACTGCGAGTAGTCACACAACCCGCCCTTGACCGTGGGCTCGGCTTTTCGAAAAGATTGATTTTTCTCTGATCAGAGATGTACCACTGTACCCACAAGGCACGCACTCATCACTTACACCGAAGTGTAACGAGATGACCCATTTCACGGGAACTCGTGCCAAAACCTTCCATATGGTCTTCCCCGACTCAACAGCACCCTCTTATAGGTTTCATATGGTGTCCCGACGCGTCGGTGTCCCACCATACCCCCCCTTGAGCCTCCTTTGGTACAAGTCGCCCGCAGGCTAGCCCCTTGCCCCCTCCACTATGGTGCCGAGAGACGGAGTGTTCCACACTTCCAGTTAGGACTTACCCATTAGACTTGTGGTTGGTACGGAAGTGCTTTGCAACAGATCCCGCAGACCGGTCCTTATAGTGCCCCGGGTGCGACCAACCAGTTTCCGAGCTTGCACCCGGAACCCACCATACTTATAACCTAGCCAACTCCAACAGAGTCCAGAGACAAGAATAACGGGGTACTTCATATACCAGAATCCATCTATCTACGACTCATTCTTTATATCCTATAGCAGTTGTGCCGGTACATTGGGCACTAGCTAATATAATATTTGTAGAGTGACAAGGAGTTAAGGCTCAATAAGCATGGCTTGGGTTTGCACACAAGGACGGGGATCTAATAAATATAAGTGTAGGGCTTGATCTTTGACTAATGCAATATTAACCTATGTGTTATAGCGATAATTTATTAAAACATGGGCTCAACATGATCAACTGTGTCCACAGAGGTGGTCGATGACTTGCCTTGATCAGCAAAGGGGTGAAGGTGGAACCTCGGGCTAGAACTCCGAATCTTCGTCGACGTCGTAGTAGTCTTCTTGATACGGAAAAGTAAATAAAACATTCAATAAACAATCCAAAACAAACAACCATACTAACATACATGTTCATGTTGGATTAAGCATAGTAGATAGAGTCTTAACTTTTAGGGATGTGTTACTTAAACATTTAAGGTTAATTTTTAATGAGATTCCTTAATTTTATAACTTGATGTGATTATTTTTCCTAAGGGGGTTTTTATTGCCTAAGATGAATAATTTGATCTAGATGCTTACACATTTTATTGTAGTTCCTTATTATTTTTCACACTCATGCCTTATATTATTTCTAATATAAATGATTTATCTTGTATTTTATTCACTCAACATTCGTGTTGTAATATATTTTATTATTTTGTGTTTAGAGGTTTTAAGATGAAGTGATGTTGATTATATCTCATAGAATTCCTTGGTACCAAAATTCCAGAAAAAATTTTGGAACACAATTTGATGCTTAGGAGAATTTTTAGGAAAAATACTCTAGCTAATTCTAAATGAAATTTTTGGGCCCATAGTTTAGCTTTCCTCATTCTTGATTTATACTAAATCCTTTTCTTGAAATTTATTTATTAAGGGGAAATTTTATTTTTAATGCCTCGCATAAATCGAGGTGTTACAGAGGGCTAGGATTAAATCCCTTCGGGATTTAATCCAGGCCCTCGGATCCAGTCAAACCGGTATTGTTCAATCTCGGCCGTAGATCATGACTTAAAACGCTGGAACAATCCCGTGCGTCCACGTATACCCCTTCGCCACGTTTTAATCTGGGCCGTTGAAACTCATTTAAAACCCCCGCCTCGCATCTGGCCGCTGGATCCAGATCCAATGGTCCAGATCCGATCGGTCCACGCGCATAGTCACGGGTTCACGGTGAACCTGGTTCACCGTGGACCAGAGACTGTTTTCTGTTTAAATAAAATTCCAGAAAATTGTTTAAACTTCAAAAATTCATATCTTGCTCATTTTAACTCCAAATTTCACCATTCAAATTTTGTTAGAACCAGAATATTATTCTCTACACATTGATGCCATAAAAACAGTATGTTTCTGTTACCCAAAATATTATTAATAAATAAATGAATAAAAATCCCTTAGGGTTAAAATTAATAATACAGAAAATAAATTGGGAAAAATTCTAAAATATTAAACTTTACTGTTTTGTACAAAACCTTGAAATATTAAAAATATTACTTCACATAATAAAACCTACAAATATGTATGTTTAATATTTGGTGAATTTTATCTGTTTATTGAATGTATTGTTTATTTTCCGTATCGAGAAGACTACGAGTTCGTCGAGGAGCAGGAGTTCTACCCCGAGGTTCCTCCATCCCCATTTGCTGAGCAAGGCAAGTCATCGACCGTCTCTGTGGAAACAGTTGATCATAATTGAGCCCATGTTTTAATAACTTATCGCTATAACCCATAGGTTAATATTGCATTAGTCAAATATTCAAGCCTTACACTTATATTTATTAGATCCCTATCCTTGTGTGCAAACCCAAGCCATGCTTATTGAGCCTTAACTCCTTGTCACTCTACTATAAAAATATTAGCTAGTGCCCAATGTACCGGCACAACTGCTATAGGTTAAAAAGAACGAGTCGTAGATAGCTGGATGTTGTATATGAATTTCCCTGTTATTCTCGTCTCTGGACTCTGTTGGAGTTGGCTAGGTTATAAGTATGGTGGGTTCCGGGTGCAAGCTCGGGCACTGGTTTGTCGCACCCGGGGCACTATAAGGACCGGTCTGCGGGATCTGTTGCAAAGCACTTCCGTACCAACCACAAGTCTAATGGGTAAGTCCTAACTGGAAGTATGGAATACTCCGGCTTGATGCACCATAGAGGAGGGGGCAAGGGGCTAGCCTGCGGGCGACTTGTACCGACGAGGCTCAAGGGGGGGTATGGTGGGGCTCCGATGCGTCGGGACACCATATGAAACCCATAAGAGGGTGCTATTGAGTCGGGGAGGACTATATGGAAGGTTTTGGCACGAGTTCCCGTGTGATGGGTCATCTCGTTACACTTCGGTGTAGGTGATGAGTGCGTGCCTTGTGGGTACAGTGGTACATCTCTGATCAGAGTAAATTAATCTTTTCGAAAAGCCGAGCCCACGGTCAAGGGCGGGTTGTGTGACTACTCGCAGTTAGTTTACAATTGTTTGAATGTTCGAGTTATTCATGGCACGTAAGGACTGTTGAGCGAGGTGGGGCTGACTGTACCCCTCGAGTTAGAAGATGATGATGCACACACACATGTTTACTTTTCCGTACTAATCAATTGCTCACATTTAAAGCTTTACAATTATGCTGCTTCCGCAAAACTAGCCACTATCTCCCTTGTTATTACCTTGCATTATATTTGCATTCGGTGGCTTGCTGAGTACATCTGTACTCACCCCGTTGACTTACACCATCAGAGCCAGTCTACTACGAGGAGGATGAAGGTCTGGAGTAGCGACCCAGTCAAGGCGAGACTGGAAGGAGGCGTTCATCTAGGACCCTTATTTTATTAGTTTCTCTTCACCTTTATTCACTTTTGTATTAATGCGGTCTACGAACCGTGAATGATTGTCCGTACTGTACGTGGTCGCATGATGAACGTCTTGATTTATTGATTTTCTATGGAATTTCAATAAAGTCCTGATTTATTAAATCGGGGCGCGACAGGTTAGGCTTATAACAGAAGGTTTAGCCTTAACAGAAAAGGTGTCCAGTTGTAGACAACCAGAACACTAACAGCTGGACAACTATCTAGAAGAATCCAATCCTATCTAGAATGGCTGTCTAACACAAGAGAATAACATGACATGTCAGCTTAAGCTATGTCATACTTGATACTTTCATACAACCCTCAATGTAAGAGCATGAAGAAGGGTGTGATATCCAGTTTCCACTTTTCAGTGCGTGAAAGTGAGATTATTCACTCAAAACCCCAGATGAAGAGCACTACATGGCACATGCAAATTCAAAGTTCAAACATCTTATGAAGCTGAGGGAAACTTATAATGTACAGACAACATCACAACAATAACTTCAATCATCTTAGATAAAGCAAATACCCACAGTACATTGCTAACTGATCTCATACATCATGTGAATATTGTAATTACACTTTCAATTTCCCTATCGGCAGGCGGTGTCCCTAAGATTTGAATGAAGGGATATGATTGTTGTTGTTACTTGTTCATGGTTGATTTAAAATGGTTAAATGAAGTTAAGACTAAAGTTCATATTTGCATATGGTAAACAATGACCCAGGCTACTTAACCTCAATCCAATTTTACAAGACACATATCCTTCCAGATCCCAGACTAGTTTAATTTATACTTACTAGATTGCATAGGTACAGTACTTCAGTTTACATCTATAAATGCAGAATGTTGGCCAAATTATCTTATAAGTACAAGTAATCCCATAAGAATTATCTTGCGACAAACCAAGAACTCAAGCAACTTGACAAACACAGTAATAATGATAAGAACACAACAGAACACCTTGGATAAGGATCATAAGCCAATGATGGATAGCCAATACTCCATACAAAACAGAAATTAGAAATAAGTTCTACCAAGTACCATTCGCGTGCAATGTCTTATGTCCGTGAAGACATTCATAGCATTAACTAGCATATTCAACATCATGACCTATACTACAGAGATTGCAAAAAGGAAAAGGAAATAGAGGTGATCATTCTTCGTAATAACAGCTAGAAATCCTTACTCAGCCATCCACTGTAGCAAATGGATCATGTGAAGGTCCTACATCATTTCCAATGGTTCTTTGCACCAAGTGCCGTAAGTCAGCCATGACCTTGTGCTCTCACTTCGACTTTTCCTCATAGTTAAACATAGAAAGTGCCCTCTTATCCTCGGGGAAATATCCAGTGCAATCGTGCGATCTGGTGCATCCAATCAAGATCCAACGGTTACATATGAAAAAAGTAAAAAAGTTTAGATTTCATATGTAACCGTTGGATCTTGATTGGATGCACCAGATCACACGATTGCAGATTGCACAGGATATTTCCCCCTTATCCTCAGCACTGTAAACCTGGTTTTCCTTCCTTATACGAATAGCATTCATCCTCTGGTGCCTACTCCCACTCATCACATAACCCAAATCCTCAAACTTCTGAATCTCATCTGCAGATAGACCAACCTCACCACGACGTGGGATACGTTTCCCTTGTTGTACATAGTGTGCAATAGTATCACCTTCTCCTGGCCTCAGTGCACCACCATAGCTAATATGACCTTCAGAACGTGGAAGAGGCATTGGACCAACCGGCATCTCATTCTCCAAAGCAGCCTTCTTCTGGGCCTCCAGCATTTCTTTGAACTTGATTGCTTCTGGATCAATGACTTCCTTTACATCAAGGTCAACATCAGAATATCAGATGGGACCAAATCTTCCAAATCAGACAGCTTGCTCTTATTCGTCCTCGAGCTCTGGTTCTTCTTCTCACTAGGGCTAGGACTTGAGTCAGCAGATACCTCCTCAGAGCTTTCCTCCGTATCATGACTCTTCCTCTTCTTACTCCTGAAGCTACTTCCTCTCCTCTTAGGATTGTGCCTCCGTGATCTCTTGCTCTTCCTTTCCCTAGAGTCTTCAGATTCATAAGAACCCTCCGAATCCTCATCAACCTTGCTATCAGACAAACGGCGGCGATGGCGGTTCCGGCCATGCTTGCTGCTGCGGCAACTACCCTTGTGCCCTCTCTTCTTACTCCGAGAATCATCTGATTCGCTGGAATCGGATAAGCTATCAGACTCAGTAGACTCGGATTCCGATGATCCCTTGCTCTCCGCTTCCCTCTTATCCGAGGATGAAGCCTTCTTCGGTGATTCCATTTTCTCCTCCTCTTCGTCATCACTGCAACGATAATCCTCGTCATCACCTTCGCGGCGACGGCGAAGAGGGTTGGGCGTGATGTTCCAGATGCACCGCTTCAAGCACTTGCGGTGCTTCTGTCGCTTGAGGCGGCGGTACTCGAAGTAGGGGAGCCCCTTGAGCTCTGCGTCGTCGGAATCAGAACCGGACCAGGCACAGCCACCCCTGCCGCCACCGCCGCGGGCAGGTTGGGGACGGTCCCGAGCCCAGGCCCTCTCCACGTCGCGGCAGTGGTCACGGTGGTAGGGGGACCACTGGCGGCGGCGGTCGCGATAGGGGCTAGTGGACCGGTCACGGCGGCGGGGGGCTAGGGACCGGTCACGTGTTTGGTTGCTTAACTAAATTCATGTTAAATGGTTCTTTTGAAAAACGAGTCTGTTTGGTTGGATTCATATTCTCAGAATATTCTTTTCGGGCGCTAAACCATTTCGTGCTTGTAAAAACAAGCGAACGATGTTGTCGAGTTTTTGTTAACTATACTAATTATAATTATATGTTATTAATTATAACTAATCATTATCGTGTATCATCTCATACATCCAACCAAATAATCTACTTATATCATCTCATCCCGAATCAATCTATCCAAAACCATCTTATACTGATCAATTTCAGCCAGCTAACCAAATACTATCTCAGAAGACAAGTGGAAAAATAGAATGATTTCATATTTTTAAATCGAATCATTTTATTTTGGGTTAATTTTTTTATCGTTATAATTATTATAATTTTTACGGTAATAGGAACCGTTGGTAACAGTATAAACAAAAATTAAAAATTATAATGGCACATAATAATTTTTCCATAAAATATGTGATTTTTATATCTTAATCTGGCTGAACGTCTGAACCAAAATGTTAGCTTCGGCTAGATGGGCTTTTTCCGTGACGAGATAGGATGTTTTAATGGGCTTTTTCTCTTACATTTGACCAAAACCTCGCAAACCCAATTTGAGCGGTTTTCATCTCAACAAACTCCAAACAAAATTTTCACCATCTATAAAAAATTGGCAGCAATTTTTCACAAGCTATACTAACTTTGTACTGTACCTTTTCTGAGATTTTGAGCAATGAATGACAATTAAACCACATTAACCATCTTCTTCCATCTTTCTTTGACCGAGGATCTCATTTCCCAAACCGTCGGTACCGGTCACTCTGCGCCTACAGCTTCACGCGTGCCAGCATTGAATGCCGCTCACCTAAGCAGAGCTCTCAGCCGCCTCAGCGACCGGCCGGAGCACGGCCGGCCGGAGCGGGAAGTGGATCTTTTTGCAGTAGACTGACATTTCTGCTGCCTGCCGCCGCCCGAGCTGCGCCCCCTCGTTCCCTGTCCCGGACGTCAGCTTGCTGTCGTCGTCGCGGCGGATGGCGCGGACGGACCGGGGTGGTCGGCCGGCGGAGTAGCCGCCCAGGGTAGCCGGCCCATGTGGCCCTCGCTTGGTCTGTCTGGTCGGGAAGGCAGTCACTGCTCGCTCGCCTCGCAGCTGTAGCCCCAGCGCGAGCTCTGTAATGTGACCGGAAGATGAGAATTTTGCGTGAATCCAACATGAATTGCTCCGTTCTCTGTCCAGTTGCAGCCACGTTTCAAATGACCATAAACTGGCTGAGATGATCTTAATCACATTGCCACGATAGATTGTTCTTGACAAGAACAGTGTATGTAGATTACCCACTGGTGTGGTCACTGGTCAGGTAGCGCATAAGCAATGAAGACGATTGGATTGTATTCAGATTTGATGTTGCCTTGCCGGATTTAAAACGTGGGAACGTTTATACTCCCGGCCGGAATCAATCAAGGCCGCCTGTACGTACGATCGCCATGCAAATAATTATGGTTTATCGCCGCTCAAAACATAATTGCTCGTTGACTTAAATCAGTGACCACTGATAATGAGATATCATGTGTGAAAGATCGACGATCTATTATGTCGGACAAGGAAGTTGGGTCCGATCTTAATTAAATCTAGCTTGTTTACAGATATAGATTGGATTGGATACCTCATAGTGTCGTAGCTTGACAAAAGATTATAGGAGAGCAGCAAAATCTTTTATTTTTTACTCCGGTGATTAATTAACACGAGCAACTCCACATGTCTCACAACCAAAGTGATCACAGGATTAAAATATAAGAGATTTTAAGGTACTAAATTTCTTATTAACCATCTGCTGTTTACTTTTATTCATATCTTACTCTACTTTCCTTTCTTTATATAGATACTTTCTCCGGTGTACAAATATTAATCGTCTTAGGCAGGATTATACATACCGTAGTGTCTCTTAATCTATATTGGAAAGGCATATTATTCAAAGCTGTTGATACCTTTCTAGCATGTCCATGTCAACTGAGTGGTTAAGGTGAATGCATCTTGGCTCCTGCCCAACATGTTCTTCCTTGAGGGTAGCATCCACCAGCCTTTCTCCCAAAACACCTCCAATGAGGGTTGGTGCACAGGCCCAAACCAGGGGCCAGTCCCCACAAATGATCATGAAAGGGTCTACTTACTTAAAGGGAGGCATTATTTGGATGAGAAAACTATTGGTGCTTCAGCTAACCTATATAAGAATTGCCCACATGTTGTCCTTCTCAATACCTAAACCACGAGTGCTTGGACGATAGTAGTAATAGCATGGATGACCTCTTGAAAAGTGCTAGTATCATATAGTGACTTTCAAATAAAATTGGCTATCCTCTCTCTTCCATCTTGTTTGTGAATAAATTCAATCATTTTGTGTAAAAAATATTTTTTATAGTGAAAAAGGAAATAGTCAAATTTTTACTCCCTAAAACTAGCTATTTCATTGGAGCACTTAACCCCTAAACTATTTTTCAGCCCATTTTACGTCTAAAGTAATAAACATATCCCAGTTTACTCCCTAATAGCGTTTCTCTTTTCTCTTTATGTAAGTAGTATTTTAAGCTAAATTTTGGTGGGACAATGATAAGAATTAAACCTTATTTCTTGAATTTAATTTTTAAATTATTGTTTGCAGATATTTTTTTAAAAAAAATTCAACATATATATGTTGTATTGTCATCTATGTCTCTACAAATTTCAGCTCAAATTTTGACTTGTACATATAGAAACGAAAAGGAAAAATATTATTGAGTAAATAAAGTGAGATGTTTAAGGTAGTTTATTTTGACCGAAAAATGGGCCAAATTTTTTGGAAGATTAATTACTCCAACGGAATAATTAGAATGAGTAAAATATAATCTTTAAAAAATAAAGGAATAAGGAATTTAGATTACTCTATATTCCAATTAATCTTAGTGATGATTTAAAGAAGGAATTTTTGCTCTTATGCCAAGAAGGTGAGTGATGTTTATTTTTTTGCCACGTCCTGTTTGTTTTACAACTGGGCCCAAGAGTCACATGTCATACACTCATACGGAGCAAAATAGCAAATTCCACCAACTTACGTGTAACATGAATGCAAATCTCTCTTTAAAGAAACACATAATTAAAGACAAAAACAAAAAGAGTCAACGTAACATTCTTATCATAAAAGAATCCAGACGGATATGCAATTATGCAAAGGTAGGGACAAATACATTTATCAACAAGAAAGACAAAAGATATGCTTCCCTTTTCAAGAGAAAGATCGGTTCTTGCAGATCGACGCGTGCCGCAACCTCATCGGCTCCACGAATTGTCCGGCGATGAGTCGGCAAGCAATGCAAAATCAAGAAAATGTAAACAATGGGAAAAAGGAGAAAAAAAAGTTCGAACGAGCGAGGAAGGATCGGCCGGGGAGAGTGGAGACCACCAAAGCAAAGACCAAACGAGATCGAGATCAGGTCTGTTTGAGGTACGGCGAGATATGGATGGCGCCGTCCAGCGGCCAGCCCGACGAGATGACGACGATGTTGCTGTTGCTAGTCGTCGTCCTCCTGGTTCCTGCCTGCTCTCGTCCAGGAGGGACGACGCGCCATGCATGCATGCATGCACCTGACTCAACCCAGGATCTCCCGCGAATCCTATTCCCCCTTCCCCGTCGCCGTCCTGGCTCTGGCCCAGGGCCGGCCTCGCGCTCCCCGGGCGCGACGCGTGGCGACGGCGACGGCGATGGAGCGCGACGTCGCACCTGCTGCGACGGGAAACGTACGTGGCCGTCGCATTTGCCCCCCCCCCCCCCCCGGCACGTGGCAACGATCCGGCGAGCGGCGAGCCAGCGACCGTGTAGCAGGCTATATATCTAGCAGCAGTTTCTATATATGCTATGCTTAGTGATCAGTCGCGGCGGTTGTTGCTATCGATCAGCTGAGATCGAGCGCGCGCGAGCAGGGTGTTGTTAATTGCACATCGATCTATCTGCCGCGCGCTGTTGCCGACATAAATGCGGATATGTCTAGATTTGCAGCTCGCCATTTCGTTAATCAGTGAGCTAGAGCTAGCCAGTGGCGGCACTTTGTTCATCGTACGTGAACCAATTCCGAATCCAGCCGCTTTATGCTTGGACTTTTCAGGCTAATATATTTACTTAAGCTTCTCTGCTTGGCGTGTTTATGTGTTCAGAGTTCAGTCCGATTCTTCAGAGCTCATGATTTCAGCGTCAGTTGAAAGGCGAGAAATAATGGCAGCTGGTTGCCCGGTCGGTCTTCTGCCACAGTCTTTTCCTGGAGAAATCGATCTACAGTACGTGTCGCGAAGACGATCGACGTTGCAAGGGAAGGCGGCTTGCTAGACAGGGGAATTCACGAATTAGATTACAATGTATAGATGGGATTGCATATCTGGTATGTGGTCAAGGAGCGGGGTTTGCTGCTGACTGAAACTACAGATCTACATCCATCGATGGTAGTTTCATCCCAAAAAATTCTGATGCAAACGATAATGCTCTAGCAAATAGTCTCTGTTTTACAGAAGCTTTGCCTGCTTCGTCTAGGGTGCGTTTGGTTGATTGATCAGCAGGGTTTTGTAGAGTTGTGTCGTCTATTCTCGATGAGGGGAAGCAAACTGAGTCGGTCGTATGTGTTGAATAAAAGAGTATTTAGTTGTTTGTATCTCAGACCATATGAGCGGATACATGTAACGTAAATAATTTTCTGTTTAATATGCTGAATCTGAGACTATAGGAGCGGATTTAGGTTGATTTTAGTATCACTGATAAGTGAGTCATATGCTACAGTAGTCAAATCCCGTTGTCCTAGATGCTAGTGAATGTGTGCAGCCAGGTTAAGAGTCTGTTTGGATTCAAAGGGCTAATGCAAAGTGACTAAAATCAGTGATTAAATTTTAGTCACCCCTGTTTAGATCCAGTGACTAAAGTAGTGGCTAAAGGATTTATTACCATACATAATGACTCAAAATGCCTCCTATTTATTGTTTTTTGCTTTTTATACATGCATGCATGGTGAGAGCGGAGGTGGGAAAATATGCAGTTTAGCCCCTCTTAGCTTCTCCTTGAAGCTAATGGAACTAAAAAATTTTAGCCCCTTTTAGTTCTTAATGTTTGGATCTTTAACCTCTAAAATGACTAAATTTTAGTCAGTTTGCTTTAGCCCCTTGAATCCAAACATGCCATAAGTATGTATTCTTAAATCCGTGAATATAGACCGGTACAGATGACCAAACAATAAAAATCGGCTAGCTTGATGTGGATTTAAGGTAGTGTTTGGTTCGGTGTACGATGAGGAATGGAACGGGACCAAAAAAATTCAGTACCATACGGTTCAACATCTATAGGGAATATTTTTTTCTGGAAACAACTCAGTTCCACTCGATTCCACCCCATCTCTCGAACCAAACATCAATATCACCCCGTATTCAGGAAACATTTCATTCTATTTTTTCTCATACAGGGAACCAAACACTCTCTAAGTAACCACGAATTCTCTGCACACGAATCATTTATTGTATAACTAATTAACTCCAAATTTGGTGATCCGTTTTGAGCTGTCTGGTATATATATACGACGCTGAAAGTTTGCTTAGTCCTAGCTAAACTAATCAGAACAAAAGTACGTACTGCTGCAAACAAACAAGATCAAATTATTGATCACCACAGATATGTACAATAATGATCACATAATCCACACAGCCGTGCATGTGATCTTTCCGGGAACTGCCGGCCGCCTCGCGATCTCGATCATAACTCGGCAACGGTTTCGGAACAGCAGCGGCAACTACTTCTTCGCCGGATCACGCAGGCGCCAAAAATGTTGCCGCGTATTATTAATTAATTCATGGCCGGTGGTGCAGTACACTGTGTGTTCATGGGCGACACTGCCACATGCTGGAAACCGACACCCGACAGAAACGGTTAAGCTGCACACACCTGCCTCACTAGTGCCGGTAGCTAGCTAGCTATTTACCGTTGCAAGTGTACGTAGGATCGAGGATCGGAGCTAGCTACCCCTGTCGTTGCAGGCGACGACGACGACGGCATGTAATTAACCGGCAGCGATAGGAGCAACGAGCTAGCTAGCTAGCCGACGGCAATGGCCGGCGCCCATGGACGAGATGAGAAAGGATCAAAGAGTCCGCACAAGCTAGCAGAGAGGCAAAGGCATCGTACGCACTGCGGTCTACACTGGACACTGGCATCGGTGATGTGAGCGGTCAACTTGCCAGTTTAATTGAATGACGTGCACAGGCATGCATGAGCATGAGTGCCAATGTGTGCAGTGGAAAGCCGTAAGCCCGTAAGCAACACAGCAAGTGAAAGGACGACAATGCCGGCCTGATGCAGTAGTACTGGTGCCTATTTGCAGTCTTCATGAGAATTTGATGCAATGCGAAGTTGCGAACGGAAGAAATTGGAGAAACGTAACGTGCTGCATTGAACAGGGTAGAAGGAAATGTGTACAGTACAGTTCAGCCTAGGAAGCTAATGTAAGGTAGAGAGAAAGACACACGCATGCACGTACGGGCTGCGAGTCCAACAAAAGCTCGGAGCAACCTCGTATACGTACGAGCTAGCATGCATGCATGCGGTAACAACAGCAATAATAAATGTCCTACATTTTAATAATTTACACATCACACATGCATCGATCATCATGCACGCAGCATGCAGCAGCACTGATCGACGGACGGCGACGGCGACGATCGACCATGTGAGGGGATAATAATGATAATGGAAACGACTGTCGTTGCAACACCATACGGGAGTCGGGAGGGAGTGACCAACAACGAGCTGAGCTACCATGGCGCGTGATGCAGGACGGGGTAGGCGGCGCCGCGATGCGCGGCTGCATCGGCCGCGGCTGCGGCGGCGCGCTCGAGGGACTGCACCTGGGACTTGAGGAACTTGACGTAGTGGATGGCCTCGTCGAGCATGGAGGCCGTGTCCATCTTGGTGCCGCCCGGGACAAGCCGCTGCAGGATGCGGATGCGCTCGCTGATGCGCTCCCGCCGCAGCCGCGCCGCCACGCTCTGCGGGTCCTTGGAGATGCGCACGTTGCGGCGCTTCGGGGGACGCACCGTCTCCGGGTCAATCTCCACCGGCTGCAGCGCCGCGATGTGGAAGATCATCTCCCGCATCGCCTCCGACGACGACGACGAAGACGACGAGCCCTGCGCCGCGCCGGAGTCGGAGCCCGGCGACGGCATGGTGAAGTCCAGCTGCTGCACGCCAGCGGCACAGCCGCCGCCGTACGTGGCCGGCACGGAGCAGCTGTACTGGTCCTGGTAACCGCCGCCGTCTGTGTTGGTGGTGAACGAAATGTGCGGCGGTGTCGAGAAATTTGGAGAAGGGGTCCCCATGGGCGATATCGGCGCCGCCATGAAAAGCGTCTGGTCCGTGAGCACATGCTCCAGCTGAAGCATCGTGTTCATCAGATCAAGCTGCGCCTCCGGGTCGTAGGAATTCAGCATCAGGTCGAAGTCCATCAATCTAGTTACGATTTCGATCGATCAAGATCGATGAGCTTGGTGGAAAGATCGAGCTTGACCTTGAGCTAGCTATAGCTAAGCAGGAGGATCGGAGAAGCTAGGTTCTTGCTTGCAATGGCCTGTGTTGGGGTCAAACTGCAAGTAGAGGAAGCCTATTTATAAGCAAGGGAGAGCCTGCAGGACCGTTGCAGCTGCTTCCTTGCTCTCTTCTTTTGTGTAAGCTGGTATCACTTATCAGCCAGCACTGCCTCGATCTTTCTTTTCTTCTTTTTTTTGGGCACAATCTCTTGTCTCTCTCTTTTCATTTCCCTCTCATCATCTTTTCCATTGCTGCTCCTTCCTGGAATCACACAGCGGCATACGCAGGGGAACAGGGCTCGTTGTCTAGATAAACCTTCGCTTTCGATCTCAATAAAATGTCTCAAGTAATTGATCAGCCTGACATCATCACACGATACCTAATTAAGCTAGCTCAACGAATGCCAACTAGTGTTTTTTAACAGATTATTAAAATTAAGCATTCCAAATTAAGGGCCTTTTAATTTCCTGGCACCAAACCTAATCCTCAGTACAAATTTATAGTGTATATGGAGGGAGTGATTTTACGATATTGATATTTGAGGATATACAATTACCATATTTTTTTATTGTTAATTTTGATATGTAGTACCAAAAGGTATAAAAATTAACAATACCTCTTGTATGTACCTCCTTAAGAATCGTAAAATTTCTCATATGGATATCCATATCTTATTTCCTCTTTCCTTTAGATATTACTAGTAGACCCTATCTTCTTAATGCATAGTTTGTTCAAAATAAATCTATATCCAATCGCATGTTTCCTCTCTCTTTTTTCTCACAATCCTCTTCTTTTCTTTCTTAGATATCACGTAGAGCTGATTTCTTAAATATGATACCGTTTCTTTCTCTCGTATTAATAAATACTTTGTCACGTCGGATTTTAGGTAATAAAATGAGAAATTTTACAATCCTTAATAAGGTAACAGAAGGTACCCTAGAATTTTCAGTGTTAATTTTGACATCTCCGGCTACCTCTAGGAGATATAAAAATAACACCGAAAAATATAATATCTCGTAGCACCGTAAAATCACTCTAATATTTTATTAGCGGTGAAGAATCGTGGAGTCACGGTGAGCTGACACGTGGAGGTGGTGGTGGTGTAGGCTATCCCTTTTCACACGTTGTTGTCCACGTATCTGCTGTGGAGCATAGCTGGCTTCTAAAAGGAGAACAGTGGGCCATGGCCCGATCCGAATCGGATTGATGGTTCTCTCTTTGCGCCCGTGTTCGATGAACCGCTCTGCAAAAAAAAAAAAAATCCACAAACACACGCGTTTTAGCCAGCCATGTCGATTGGTTTGGTGGTGCTGCCTTTTCAGGACGAGGTAAACACTGAGAATTGCTGAAATATTATCGATTTGATTGACCGGGTAAACCAAGGTTTAGTCGGCTTTTTGTCGGTACGGAGATGAATTGTTCACAGCAAAAGTGATAGCTGATTTTCTAATTAAGACTAAAAAATTTGATACCTCTTGGTACATTTTCAAGTACTGTAAAATTTCTCTCTAAGTTAGTGGTATTTTTTAAGAGTATGGTTAAGCCTCGAATAAAGGTGGTATCTTTTAAGTATCTACATTTTTTAAGATTCACGGTAGCAGTCAAACGTATTAAGTTGCTCCTGAAATCCAATTTTAGAAAGCATAACTCATGAAATGTCCAATAAGTACGCACACCAGGTAGTCATATAGTTTAGCACACAAACATCATGCTTTTATCGCCTAATGTCACTTCCCACAACAAACACATTCCTCACTATATATGCATACTCCCTCCGTGCAGTTTTCTATCGCTGCATAACTATGACAGTACTTGATGGGTTACCTACGTGGGTGTTTTGATTAGGTGTAAGGGGATCTATGTATTTGAAATTCTACGCGGTTGCCTCTAAATTTACGAGCCGAAAAGATCAGGTTCAAACCTCCTGACGGATAATAACTATAGTCAGGGTATCTCTTCGATTGTCGGACTCAGGATTCCTCTGACTATTGCTAATAGGTTGTGTGTTTATTCAACTTCTTCTAGTCTTCTAGGTTATCTCTAATATTTTGTCTTGTGATCTATTTTCTATCCGATCACCTTAAATGCTCTCGGAAGTATCTCTACACTTTCCTATATAATAAAATAAGGTTTATATATCAGACCAGTTATCTCCGCTATTTTATCCACCGGCAGTTACCGCTAATCAAGTTTTAATCGATCACCTGTGTGCACCTTGCTACGGGTAAGGGTTCCTGAAACCGGCAAGTCGACATCAGCAACGTACCAACACGGTCAACGGCATCAGGACGTCGATCAGCTTGGTCGGTTGGCGTTTGGTACCTCTGTAATGTAATTAAATGACAGATCGACACACGGACCTGCTCGTCGACTGCATGCGCCTTGCTCGATCCGCCACAAATTAGGAAGCAGATAATTATCTGCTTCATCAATCAAGCCGGCCACTTGCTCACCACAAATTGTCAACTTCAAAATTAAGTGCAAGTACCGCTAATTTGCAGGCAGAGAAGGTGCTTAATTATTAGCTAGTCTACTATGTAATTAGCGAGTTTAAGTATCAACTTCGCCGTTCATATGTTAAATCATAACCATTCATTCATATCTAATAAATCATAGTCATTGATCTTTTTTTCTCTCTCTTAGACTAGCTTAACCCATTATGACCTCCCACCTCTCGCTACCATTGGCCCCGCCTATTTTATATGGAAACTGATTTGTTTTACGTGTTAATTATTAATATATGGAAATCATAAATATAGGAAAGTTTATCTATTTTATATGAAAAATATTAATATATGGAAATAATCGACATAAACTAATATATTTTATATAAAAATCATTAATATATGGAAATATGGAAAGATGATCATATATATAGAAATATATGAAAATTTGATGACTGAATCCCGCCATCAATTCAAGCCCTAGCCCTATGAACCTGAGCCTACGTCGTGGTCACTCGCTCCGATGTTGCCCGCCCTCGTCGCCAGTAGTTGCATCTATCCTCGTTGTCGACTTCGTCGGGTCCGTCATCTCGTCCCTGGTGATCGGAACGTCAATCATCGGATCGTTATCTTCGCCTTCATCTCGAACTATCCTCGTAGCTCTTGCTTGTCGCCGAAATTCCAAGGCAAGTTCCCTAAAAAATGACATAACATCAGCGAAACATTGCTAATATAATTGTTTTTTGATTTTCAACGTTGCGTGGCATGGGTACAATACTAGTATATATTAATGTACCACTTTGCTAAATTTTGTAATGACACTATTTGGTTGAATGAGGTTTGAATATACTGATGAAGAAATATCACTGTATATATGTTGTCCTTCATATTCTTAAGGATAGAGATTGTTAGCGAATTTGGTCATATTCTTAAGGATAGAGATTGTTAGCAAATTTGGTCACGTCAACCACGTTCGACACTGGTCACATTTGGTCAAAGTAGTCGTTGTGGTTCTAAGATCAAGCTGGACACCACGATTAAGCAGCAGACTGCGTCAAAAATCGATGTGTTTTCTTCATAGACAACCAACCTGCGTGTTCAGTCCCCTCAGGGTTTCGTGCACGGCCTGAATTTTGTCTCGGTCCGTTTCCGCGTTATGCCAAAAAAAGTTGTTTAATTTCTCTCAGATTTTGCACGCAAGTCATCGTTCGTTCTTCGTAGTTCGATGCGTCGTGCCTGTCAAGTTCGACCCGCCGCGTCTCGTGACAGTAGTGTCGCTCCCAAGAAGCCGAACGTAGCTCACATCAACCGGAGTTCGATACGTGCACAGGCCTGCACCCAAAACTTAGCCCATATACTTCCTCGTCTGTAGGCTGTAGCCCAGCAAATGTGGCCTTGCTATGGTCGGCTCTGCTCGGCTCTGCAGCACAGAAGAACTTTTTCAACGAACCGATTTTTTTTCTAAAAAAAAAGATAACTTTTTTACGTGGTACAGGCTCCCGGCCCAAAAGCCGAACCTTTCCCGTCACAAGCCACGCCACGTACGGCGTCCCGTGTCCAGCCGCGCCTCACGTGCAACGTAAGCAGCACCGGACAATCATGGCGGAAGCTATGAGCTAGCAGCCGTGCGAGATCGAGCTAGCGGGCAGCGGGCAGCGGCCGCAGCGCCTGCACCAGAGATCGCGCTGCTCTGCTTTGCCGCAGATTGCTGCCATTAAACCCCACTATCCTGCCCGCATGTGTTGCACTTGCAGGCTTTAGCCTTTAGGGGTGGGGCAAAGAGAGGACGACGACGACGACGACGCGGGGGGATGAAGAAGAGAGAGAGAGAGAAAAAAAGAGAGAGCTCCTTTTGATGGAGCAGGATGAAA
This sequence comes from Zizania palustris, assembly GCA_019279435.1. NCBI lineage: Eukaryota > Viridiplantae > Streptophyta > Magnoliopsida > Poales > Poaceae > Zizania > Zizania palustris. The sequence continues at coordinate 23,343,612 of JAAALK010000287.1, read as the reverse complement.
AGAAGGGAAGAGAGCAAAAGGCGCCGGCGAGCGAGACGCATGAGAAAGCGAAGAGAGAAAGAACCCCCTCTCCGTCCGTCTGCGTGCTCCGCCACGGCACGGCCGGATGGGGCCATGGATAGATAGGGGCGAGGCGAGGAGAGGAGGGAGGAGACCGGCGAGCGAGCGAGTGGCATGTGACGGGCAACAGCTTTTGTTGTGGATGCGTGCGTCGTCTCTGCGTTGAAGATCATATCTGCATAAAAAAATTCCAGCTTGCTCCTCAAAACTCCTCCAATTCTTCTACCGAGCAGTTTCACTTCATTTACCAGCTGGCACACTCATGCTATGTTCATCAGACAGAAATCTAAGAGTCAGAGATCTTTGATCTCTGTCTGAATTTAACCCGTATATATTGATCTGTTTGCTCCGAAGACAGAAAAAAGAACCTCATTGACAGTAGAGTAAAATGGAACTGCAGTTGTTTCCCTTTTCTTGGAGAATAGACGTCCACTTTACACCTGAAATAACAAAAGAACTGAAAGTCTTGTCCTCAGCTAGTTCTTCTTCTAGGACCCCTGATTTGGTGCACCTCTGCGATAAAGAATCTTTGGACTAGTGCCGATCGACTCAAAATTCGTTCTGACAGGATAGGCATTCCTGTCTGTCGTCTTCCACACTGGTTCCAGATGAACATACCATTACAATATGGAAAGCAAGCATCATCTCGATTGGTAACACCTGCTGTTAGTTCATCTCAAGAACACACTTAGTAAAAAGTCAGGTTCAAGGGGAAAAGTGGGCAAATTTCTGCACAATAAGATCGATGTAGACATCTTTGAGATACGTTATCTGAAGAACAAAGCAGCACTGATGCCACATGGTAAAAAGTCACTGCTTTACAGAATGTATGAGCAAGTCAATTGTCCTCTCATTGTTCTCCTCATTTTGTTTTTCTTGGAAAAAGCATTCAGGGGCAGACTAGAAGCAAGGAAGACCCGTTGCTAACTTTTATTTGTGTGTAGGGTTTACACTTTACCCAGGCTTTTGCCTTTGCTTGTGCATTCCAGGGTACACCATTCCCTCGAGATCTATGCTAAACAATCGGCAGCTCCCCTTTTGCAGTAAATTGTAATCGCAAGTGGTGACAGTTTTGGCTGATAATTGCTCGCTGAAAACTTGCATTGAAAAGCCGCAGGGAATCTTGTGTCAGACATATTGCAACTTGTGTGAGAGTGTGGAGCTGTGGAAGAGAGCTCGACTGTTCTTGGTAGTGATTGGTCCCTGCAACATACTTGATGATTTCTGAGATGAAGTAGTAATTCACAGCTTCTAGCTAAGGGTAGATTTGTTCCCCTATTGAGCAGTTGGGTCTCATTACTTCCATTCATTCAATGTGCAGATGTGTCGTCTCGGGCAGACCAGTCTGACCAGGGTAGTAACTTTGTAAAAAAAAATGGGACCTGCTGTACGTCTGGCTGTTTATCGGAAGCATTTTAGTTTGTGTAGCTGGGTGACTTCAGAGAGTCAGAGGAAATTGAAAGAGGGTTTGTACGAAGAAAGATGCACAACACATGGATGTTTGAATCCGAATCGGCTCACCATCCGATAGTGGCAAACCTGATAGAACTTAAGGTTCTTAGGGATCTCTAGGTCTAGATCTAGCAGGGTGCTTAGGGTTACCTTTTAGGTGGCTTGACGAAGAGGAGGACGCCATGGCCGGTGCTGTGGCGTCGGATGCCGGCGAACGGTGGTGGCGGTCAGGGAGCCTTCCCGCTGCTTCGGCACTAAACTTAGATCGGTAGGACTTAGGGTGTTTGGGAGAGGTAGAGGAGATGGTCGAACTCCCATCAGTAAGTCTAGCCTATCCCTATATAGTGCCACGCAACAGGGGGCCCGAACCAATTCTGTTGGGCGCTCCCGGTCATTGCGCTGGGATCAGGCGCATGCACATGGCCTTTGTGCATGCGGGGAGGAGAGGGACTTAGTCCCCCTCTCCTCCCGGGAGATCTGTAGCTAACATTCTCCCCCAGATCTCTACTTAGTTCTTAAACTGCACTTTAACATAATATCTATTTCATTATAGATAAATGCATCGAGCATGCTGCATCACATTAGTCAGTTACGTACTACGTGACTCAACAACTACAATACACCTCTCCATTCTGAAACAGAATCTCAACTTATTTGGGGCCCCTTATAAATCCATAGATCATAGGCTTTCCTTAAACCCACGTCGACTAAGTGTTCTCTGAACACAGTGGGAGGTAAGCCTTTTTATGAGCGGATCCGCAAGTGTTTGCTTGGTACTTATATGCTCTACTTATTGTTTGATCTTTGGATTCTCTCCTCAACAATATAACACTTAACTTAGATGTGTTTGGCAGCAACACACTTCTTGTTGTTATAGGAGAAATATACTGTTGACTCATTGTTACAGTATAACTTAAGTGGTTTTAAAATGTTGTCGACCACTCTTAAAACCGGAATTAATTTCTTAAAAACATATTGTCTGTCCGACGACCTCACAACTTGCTACAAACTTGGCATACATCGTGGTAGATGCCATCATAGTTTGTTTGGAGCTTTTCCACGACACAGCTCCCTTTGCGAGTGTGAATATACAACTTAATGTGGACTACTTAGTATTCACAAATCTTGCAAAAACTTAATTTGAATAACCTGCAATCGCTAGGTTATCTAATCTTACATACGTTAGCATGAGGCCTTTGTGACTTACATAAAACTCAAGGTTTTCTCAATTTGATCCAGTGATCTGTTTCTGGATGTTTCTGATTTCTGCCAAGTATTCCGGCGGCATAACCTTAGTTAGGGCGAGTACATAATTGAGCATGCATTGGCTTCCGACAACAGAAGCATATAGAACCAATCTAATTTGATCGATCTCATATTGGTTCATGGGATACTAAAGGTTCCCAACTTATCACCCTTGACTATCGGATCAGGCGATAGGTCATACGCATGCATACTATATACTTTATCACTATATCTTCTAGTATGCCGTATACGATAATCTTAATACCCCCTTAATGATATCTTAGAGAATCTCTAATCCTAACACATAGGAAAATTTCTCCAAGATACTTAATGTCAAAATGAGAGGACAAGATTTCTTAGTTTCTAATATTAGATGGACATTACCACTTGCAAGCAGAATGTCATCCACATGCTAAACTGGGAAAATAAATTCCCCATTCTTAAACTTAGACAAAACGCAATTGTCCTCTTCATTATTCTTAAAACCCAAATTTTTTAATAGTCTAATTAAATTTCAGATACCCTTACTTAAAACTTATTTAAGTCCATTGGACTTAGATAAAACGGTATCATAAAATTTCCTTTCATTTCTATGACAAAACATTTAGTTGTGCCATATAGACATTCTCATTTAAAACTTATTGAAAATGTCATCTTTATATCAATCTGATGCAGTTCTAAGTCATAATATGCCTTAATGATTCTTAAAAAATCCTTAAATAAGACATACAAAAATGTCTCATTTAATCTGCTTCTTATCTGAGTTGGCACATTATGTACTAAGTTAGAGAGTTGTTCCTTTACTTCTTCATTAGCATCATCTAGAAATGTAGATTCCTAAATAACAGAAGCCTCATGTACAATAGATGTCGTTAATGAAGGTCCAAACTCAAGTGTTGGACAAATGACACTACCACAGGTACATGGAAAATTGTTCTTGAATCATAGGAGTGGATTCACTAACCCACTTCTCTTCAAGATTAATTTCTCTAAGTACCGTGCTCCCCCTGATTAAAGCATCTTCTAAAAATGCATATCTTATTTCTACAAACTTAACATGTCTGTTAGGACATTAAAAAGCGAGATCACCTAGACTTATCTTTGCAGGCAATAAAATTGACAACTTACTGTCTTAGGATTTTAACTTATTAATATTTGGGTTAAAATATAGCCTTAGCAGGACGACATACCCTTATTCTAAAATAATTTAGAAAATGGTTATCGTCCTGTCCATAATTCTTATGGTGCTTTTAGGCACAGACTTATTAAGGATCCAATTAAAATTATGAATGTTGGTTTTAATGCTTTCATCCACAAATTAATCGGTAGAGTGGAATAACTTACCATACTACTTACTATGTCCACTGAAGTGCGAGTGCACCTTATAGCCACTCTATTTTTCTAAGGTACAACCAATATAAAATATCGGCCATACGGGGTATATTGACCGTAGCACGGTCAGATCTTACTCTTTTAAACTTTAGATCATGCTGATATAAGAATCAACCTCAAAACATTTTAAATTTATCCAGAGCAATTTATGATCTGATCGCTATGATCTGATCGCTCTTAGATTGGATAAATGTTAATCAATTAGTTCTAAATCCCCGTTGGGCAGAATTAGAATCAATTGAACTTAAATATAATAACATTATCACCAACGTTGGTCAGGAGATAAAATTACTGTGGTTTAGTTGAATTGATTCTATTTCTGCCCAACGGTGATGTAGAATTAATTCGCCTTTTAAGTATTAAGTGTGTCACATGTTAATTTTGACCAACGTTAAATTTTCATGTGTCATATTATGTCTGTTATTATATACCTTGATAATGTTCCTTATTAGAAATGTGCTAAGTCATATCTCTGGCATTGAGTCTCTCAATGGTAAGAACTACGGTTCCCGGAGATGAGATATTAAGTTAGCGATTGTGCTATAGGACATAGATCTTGCTTTAATGCTTGATTGTCTAACTAAGCGTGCGAAGCCCGTGATCTGAGAGGATGAAAGCCAAGAGACTTTTGTCATAAGGTTACGTGACTTCGCCGAAATAAAATTAAAATAAGATATATCATACTAAATGAAATCAGTGGTAACACAAAATGTATTATGATTAAGAGCTCCATTATGGAGCCAATTAGGGGTTCTATCCCACATCATGATACTGCAAAGAGTATCTGAAGGTGACTTTACTAAGGCGTATGCTAGCACGCTTATTAAGAAAAGCTTAGTAAGTTTTTGCGACATGGTTTTCAAAGATGAAACCCATGAATAAAGAGCTCGAGGACGATATTATCGTCCAATTTTTATTATGACGTCACACTAAGTTTTCTGATCATTTTGTGATCAACTACAACTTACAGCGAGAGTGTTGGAGTTTGTAGATGCTGATTTCAAACTATGTATAAGAATTAAGTAAGCACATAATGATTTAGGTCATAATGTGCAACATAAATAAAAGGGAAGAAGCATCATAAGACTCGTTCTAATAATGCTAAGGACTCCTCTTATAAGCTCACATAAATGAACATGATGTCCTGAAGGGCATGTACAGACATGTAAGGAGGAACACCACATTAAGGAATATGTGGAGTTCCCAAAATGGATGAACAAGAATGGTAATAGATGAATTTTCGCACTTAGAAATAAAGTCTTTAGTCTTGCCTTTGAGCATGACAAACTTTATTTATTTTCTCAAGATGATTTTATCATCTGAGAATAATGATAAGAGCAAAAGAATTAATGACGTATTTTCGAAATTATGGCACTATCTAATGGGCCATATTTCGAGGGGGAGGATTGAACGTTGATTCAATTCTTCTGCTTTAATTTCTTTAGACTAAGTTTCATGCATATGTTGTATTAAGATAGATACGTCAAACAAATTAAGAAAGACGCGAAATTAAGTTTAATGATTGTAGTAATTTTTATCTCCTGACCAACGTTGGTGATAATGTTATTATATTTAAGTTCAATTGATTCTAATTCTGTCCAACGGGGATTTAGAACTAATTGATTAACATTTATCCAATCTAAGAGCGATCAGATCATAGCGATCAGATCATAAATTGCTCTGATACCATTGATAGAACTTAGGGTTCTTAGGGATCTCTAGGTCTAGGTCTAGCAGGGTGCTTAGGGTTACCTTTTAGGTGGCTTGACGAAGAGGAGGACGCCATGGCCGGTGCTGTGGCGTCGGATGCCGGCGAATGGTGGTGGAGGTCAGGGAGCCTTCCCGCTGCTTCGGCACTAAACTTAGATCGGTAGGACTTAGGGTGTTTGAGAGAGGTAGAGGAGATGGTCGAACCCCTATCAGTAAGTCTAGCCTCTCCCTATATAGTGCCGCGCAACAGGGGGTCCGAACCAATTCTGTTGGGCGCTCCCGATCATTGCGCTGGGATCAGGCGCATGCACATGGCCTTTGTGCATGAGGGGAGAAGAGGGACTTAGTCCCCCTCTCCTCCCGGGAGATCTGTAGCTAACAAAACCATCTCGACCATCTTCGACTGCTGCGAAGTGATCTCGGTGAATGTATTGCACTATCGGATCGGCTTCCTAACTATAGAGGATCTCATTTCTGTATGATCGGGTTTTTTTGAAATCCCTCGGCGACTGTGGGTAGAGAGAGTAACATGTACTTATTGTGGTATCTCACAATACCGGATTGCGTTTCAGGTACAGACTTGCACTATCACTACTACAAAGCGACACTGTAGCGGCGGGCAAAATCGACCTATAGTGGCGGGCATCCAGTCCGCCACTGCTCTAACGCCACTGCTATCGCTGGTTAGCAGTGGCGGTCAGAGCGCCCGCCACCGCTGTGTTAACAGCAGTGGCGGGCGTGCTGACATCATCTGCCCGCCACTGCCGTTATCAATAGCAGTGGCGGGCAGATGATGTCAGCACGCCCGCCACCACTATGTCAACAGCAGTGGCGGGCGCGCTGACCTCATCTGCCCGCCACTGCCGTTATCAAGAGCAGTGGCGGGCAGATGATGTCAGCACGCCCGCCACTGCTGTGTATAAGCCATAACACAGAATGCTGTGATCCCACAAACCAAAACACAGAAATTATATGCTTCACACAGCCATCCACATACACAGCAGCAAAACATCCACATATCCACATACACAGCAGCAAAACATCCACATATCCACATACACAGCAGCAAAACATCCACATATCCACATACACATCCACAACAACAACACATCAACACAACAACCATCAATCTCATCAATTTTCAAAAATTCACAATATTTACATTCTTCCGGTTTTTGTTTCGCAATAACCATCCATCAACACAATTCATTGTTTCACAAATACATGCTCATGCGGTTTATGTTTTCTTGGAAGGCTAACTCATATCTTAATTGGTTCGCCTTTTCATTCTTCCGGCCCAATCATACAAAGTTGGATGCTTGGCCACTTCACTCTCAGGATCGAAAAATACTCCAAGCTCATGAAGAATCTCATGCATCGTGAAGCGGCACATCCTTGATACGATTTCGTACATTTGTGATTCAGAGAGTTGGCTCTTCTCGGCAACGGTTGATGGACCTGACGCCTGCATACGTAAAATATAAGTAAATACGCTGCAAGTTATATTAGATTAACACACAAGAAATCAACTTACTTCTTTAGTATCCTCAGATACTGTCCGCCCAAACTTTCCTAAGTTATTGCTCATGAAATCACAAGTATAGTAGCCACAATGCACGGAACCAAGAGATTGTTTGTGACACTTCAAAATAGACAAAGTTAGAACGATATATAGTTTGGCTTTATCAATTGAATTAACAAATTTAAAAATATAATATTACCGGAAAGTTGGTTCTGATAAGCATTTCTTTCGGCCTCTGTGGATCATGTGGGCCACCTAACTTTTCCACGTAGTATCTATGTGCACTCTGAATAACATTTAATATATCTTGATATTCTTTTTTGGGTTTGTCGAGCGAGTCGAGCACATAAACCCTTGAGCTTTTTGGGTATATCAGAAGTGCAATCCAATGATCACTATCGAAAGAAGTAATATATGATTATGTTAGTTTCATAATCGATAAAACGTGTTTAAGTGGATATAGTGGGTATACTTACTTAAAGTTATATGCCCCACATATAATTTCTCTGTCCTTCCATTGATACATGCACCGCGCAATATACAACGCGGCACAACTCCTTTTGTTCTTCTTAAGTTTGTCTTCGTCTTTATTGAACATTTTTCTTTGAAATTTTTTCTTACCCGCAGTCCAGTACTTGCTATCATTCTGGTTTAGTGTCGGGTTCAGCGCACTTTGGCTTATTAATGACGGGTTTAGGTACCCATACAATTTAGACTCGTCACCGCGTGAATTACAACTGCATATGTTATAAAACAATAGTCAATATAAGACATTATTTATTTTTTCTTTGTATTGACAAAGTATAAAGTACTTACATGCACCAGAGCATCATGCTTGTGATGTCGGTTCGCTTCAGACGAAACATCCGATGGAAGTCGTCGAAAAATAGTGCAAGCTTAAACTTTGGGCAGTTGAATATTTCTTGTGGAACCGTCAGTTCTATTTGTGTTACACCTAACGAAGACGCTTCGAGGTACCAGTTATGAAATGTTTTCATCGCCCAAGGCATACAATTAAGTACTCCTTGGGGTAATAATGGTTTGCCTGGTTCGTATTCGATATAATCCTCGTCTCCGTAGGTCCTCTTATCAACAGAAAGTGAGCCCGCATGCTTTTGTACTGGAGCCTTTATGGGAGCCGCTTCGGGCATAGAACGTGTTTGCCCCAAAGTATTAAAAAATTTATGCATTTCAGATTTCAGCGCAGAACACTGCCCAGCTTGAACAGTTATCTTGTGGATTGCTGGCTTTGGGCATGCATCTTGTTTTTCAGGCTCGGCAGCAACTAGCACTGGCACTTGAGGATCAGCCGGAACTGGCACTTGAGGCTCAGTCGGAACTAGCACTGGCATTTGATCTGGCTCTGGCACATTTGTGTTGGGCTCATCAGTGGGCTCAAGCACTGGCACTAGCTTTGTCACTTGAGGATCAGAAGTCACTTTCGATTCTATCACTTCTGCCACTTTATTGGGCACTGGCTCTTCCTCTGCCTTTTCCTCTATTTCACGCTCATCAACAGGTGATAATGATCCTATATTTTGCACATCCTGAGATGAAAGATATGCGGGGGATTGTGATGAGACAATAGGTGATTTACTCTGAGAACTTGTCTGCAGTAATTTGATATCTCGGCTCGCCCATAGGACAAAGTTATTTAGAGCATCTCCGATTGTCTCAATCCCCTCATCAGGCATTGGAAGATCCAAGGGGTCATTAATAAATCTGTCGTTGGTGATCTCATTGACCTGAACCTTGGTATAGTCAGCAGGAATAGGCCGTTTGTGAAATAAATCCCCAGGCATAGCAATGCCTCGTGCAGCCTCTTGGGAATGCCCTTTGCGCCCTATCGGTACATGCAGGCTGCAGGGTGTGTCCTCTTTAATATAATTTACAGGAAATTTGTCTTGTACTGAGCCAACACTGCTTGGTACGTCGAGTCGTACCTCTGGCACAATTATTTGTCCAGCTGCAGCCTGCATTATGTTTGGATTCTCGTTAATAAATTCAAAAAAGTGTCGCTCCCACTCTGCACGGCGCTCTGCGGCGTCGTCTGTGCGTGCTTGACGCTTCTTGTATGTGGCACCCTCCTGTTTCTTGAAAGTATTTTTCCAGGGTGCTATAGAAGAGACACCTCGGGTGCGCCCTCGATGTTCCTCGTTTCCGAGAGCAGATGTAAGCTGGTCATTACATCCCTCGGGCTTGAACTTTCCAGTCTTCTCCAACTCAGCGATTTCCTGTGCTTTCTGGAATACTTCACTAGTGCGTGAGTCGGAGAGCATATATTGGCCCTCGGGTGTTTTTTTAGCTCGACCTAGGAGCCATCTCTTAGTGCGCTGATCAGCACCTGAAAACTGTTCAGGTAACCCAGCCGCACGGTCCTCCTCCTCCTTTTTACTCCACTCATCCTCCTTAGCCTTATATCCACCTGGCCCAAGTTTATGGGGGAACTTATTCTTCTTATTAAGTTCTTTGAACATTATGCTCTCTTGTTTGGCTTCTTCGGAGCAATGCTGCATTTTGAATTCATTCCATTCATTTGGCGTTATAAAGCCGTAGTCGTTGAGTGGCGACTCATCTTTCTGAAGGTATTGTGTGTTCAGTTTAGTCCTAAATGTACGGAGAGCCTTCCCGATAGTCTTCAATGTGGCAGCTTTAGCGTCTTCTAAGCGGTCTTCCGGGAATTTATAATGCGCTTTTATATGCTTCCACAATTCGTTCTTTGTAGCTTCAGGGACAGTCTTCCAATTTTTCCAAACTATCTTACATCGCTCCTTGGCGAGACATCCACAGTCGTTACGCCACTTCGCTGTGATTTCTTTTGGCTTCTTTGGAGCCCCATCAACATGCACTTCTTCAACCTCATAGATAGCTGTATGTAGCTTGTTCTTCTCCCGTTTCCCTCTCCTCTTCGCATTTGCAGACGATGTTGTGGCAGCGGGCTCAACATCTGTTCGCTCAGCTGACTCAATAGCTGGGACAATAGTTGTTCTTTTCTCGACTTGGAATAATCGACGCTTGCTTCCTCGCTTTGGACGATCCTACGATGATAGACAATGTGAGCTTCAGGAATGTAATCCTCGGTTAGAAGCTGCTCTGACTTGTTACTAACGTAATAATTACCTCCGCTTGAGCTTCAGGAATGTAATCCTCATCGGCGTCTTCTCTCGTTCTCTTCTTCCTAGGCTCCATTGGATGTTCATTCTCCGGAGAGTGGTACGAAGATTCGCTATCGGAGGATCCTTCAGATGAACCCTCTTTATTTGTTTTTGCGGGAGACTCGTAGATGAGCTCCTCGATGGAACGTCCTTCTTCCGCCATAGATAAACTATTCATATGAAGATGCTAATGTATCAGAATTTTGGTTATGCAAAAAAGGTCTGATGTCATATTAATCCTAAAGTTAGGATGTTGTGTTGTTTTCTCTCTCTAGTGTTGTTGAGGCCTCAGCATATTTTGTGTTGTTTTTCAAAATGTTCATGTCTGCCATGGAACCATGTTCACGCCCATTCCCTGTCAGCAACACGAGAAAGAAGTTGTTGATAGGAATGGACGTGTCACATGGTTTGATGACATACATGAGATAACTCAATAACAATTTGCATCATAGGCCCCTAAAAGGAATTGCAGAATCTAATGTTGGCCTTCAGCCAGATGCATGAACTTGAGGATTAGTATATAGTAGCCTTAGAAATAATAGCGGTAGTAAACTAGTCACAGTGTTGTTTAGGCCTCAGCATATTTTGTGTAGCTTTTCAAAATGTTCATGGCTGCCATGGAACCATGAGCACATCCATTCCCTGTCAGCAACACGAGAAAGAAGTTGTTGATAGGAATGGATGTGTCACATGGTTTGATGACATACATGAGATAACTAAATAACAATTTGCATCATAGGCCTCTAAAAGGAATTGCAGAATCTAATGTTGGTCTTCAACCGGATGCATGAACTTGAGGATTAGTATATAGTAGCCTTAGAAATAATAGCAGTAGTAAACTGAACACAATGTTGTTGAGGCCTCAGCATATTTTGTGTAGCTTTTCAAAATGTTCATGTCTGCCATGGAACCATGAACACATCCATTCCCTGTCAGCAACACGAGAAAGAAGTTGTTGATAGGAATGGATGTATCTCATGGCTTGATGACATACATGAGATAACTCAATAACAATTTGCATCATAGGCCCCTAAAAGGAATTGCAGAATCTAATGTTGGCCTTCAGCCAGATGCATGAACTTGAGGATTAGTATATAGTAGCCTTAGAAATAATAGCGGTAGTAAACTGATCACAATGTCGTTGAGGCCTCAGCATATTTTGTTGCCATGGAACATTAGAGGGAAAAACAACACAAAATATGCTGAGGTATCAACAAAACTAAAGAGAGAGAACAACACAATCTCCTAGCTTGAGAATTAATATAGTGGCTTCGGAAGTAATAGCTGACTACTGTAGCCAAGAAGATTTTTCATACATTTCCCACCTTTGACACTGTGATCAGTTTACTACTGTAGCCTCAGAAATAATAGCAGTAGTAAACTGATCACAGTGTCAAAGGTGGAAAATGTATGAACACTCTTCTTGGTTACAGTAGTGAGCTATTACTTCTGAAGCTACTATATTAATCCTCAAGTTAGGAGATTGTGTTGTTCTCTCTCTCTCTTGTGTTGTTGAGGCCTCAGCATATTTTGTGTTGTCTTTCAAATATGTTCATGGCTGCCATGGAACCGTGAGCACATCTATTCCCTGTCAGCAACACGAGAAAGAAGAAGTTGTTGAACGGAATGGATGTGTCCCACGGCTTGATGACATACATGAGATAACTCAATTACAATTTGCATCATAGGCCCCTAAAAAGAATTGCAGAATCTAATGTTGGCCTTCAGCCAGATGCATGAACTTGAGGATTAGTATATAGTAGCCTTAGAAATAATAGCGGTAGTAAACTGGTCACAGTGTTGTTTAGGCCTCAGCATATTTTGTGTAGCTTTTCAAAATGTTCATGGCTGCCATGGAACCGTGAGCACATCCATTCCCTGTCAGCAACACGAGAAAGAAGTTGTTGACCGGAATGGATGTGTCTCACGGCTTGATGACATACATGAGATAACTCAATTACTATTTGCATCATAGGCCCCTAAAAAGAATTGCAGAATCTAATGTTGGCCTTCAGCCAGATGCATGAACTTGAGGATTAGTATATAGTAGCCTTAGAAATAATAGCGGTAGTAAACTGGTCACAGTGTTGTTTAGGCCTCAGCATATTTTGTGTAGCTTTTCAAAATGTTCATGGCTGCCATGGAACCGTGAGCACATCCATTCCCTGTCAGCAACACGAGAAAGAAGTTGTTGATAGGAATGGATGTGTCACACGGCTTGATGACATACATGAGATAACTCAATAACAATTTGCATCATAGGCCCCTAAAAAGAATTGCAGAATCTAATGTTGGCCTTCAGCCAGATGCATGAACTTGAGGATTAGTATATAGTAGCCTTAGAAATAATAGCGGTAGTAAACTGGTCACAGTGTTATTTAGGCCTCAGCATATTTTGTGTAGCTTTTCAAAATGTTCATGGCTGCCATGGAACCGTGAGCACATCCATTCCCTGTCAGCAACACGAGAAAGAAGAAGTTGTTGATAGGAATGGATGTGTCGCACGGCTTGATGACATACAAGAGATAACTCAATTATTATTTGCATCATAGGTCTCTAAAAGTTATTCTAAAAAAGTGGAGTTCGGCGGCGACGGGCTTCGGCGACGACGGCGATGGGCTTTGAGGGTGTCGCGGGCTCCGGGAGTGGCGGCAACTGGCGGACGACGGCACGAGAGTTAGAAATGAAACTAGGTTTTCGGACGGCGGGAGCGAAAATTTTATATAGGAGGATTAGTAGTGGCGGGCATGGTGATGTCATCCTGCCCACCACTGCTATTTTCTCTTAGTAGTGGCGGGCATAGTATTGTCAGAATACTGAGGATTCACTCCCTATACCTCTTTTCCATAGGATTATAAACATTTGCTTTGAGCTCATGGAAAATTTCCATAGGACTCACTCCCTAACATCATGGAATCCTTTGTTTCTCATGTGGTAAGCCAAATAAATTTTTAGCAAATTCTATAGGAATCCATTCCTATAGGATTCAAATATATACTACATCTCAATATGTATGTTACCAAAGAATGTGGGAAATGTAGCATGTTAGCATCACTATAAATTTATATATTTTTAACCAAATTCATTAATTCTTTTCAGAGCAAAATGATAAGAGAATTTTTTCCAGCTATCTACCATTATCTACCACATTTTCTCATAACTAAAATGCAGAAGAAAGAGATACATCATATGAGCAGCAATAGCTCAGTCTCTTCTATTGTCTAAAGTGTCTTTCTTCCATTCAATTCCAGAGGTGAAAATGTTATGAAAATTCAAGGTAAAGATGAACCATTTTCCTACAAACCCCTCTAATTTCCTTCCCTCTTCATGAGTCAATAGCAACCAACAACTTTTGAAAATGCATTCAACCACATTCAAACCATAACCTAAACAATATGAACTCCTCTAAACAACAAACCCAATCTGAAAATGCATTCAAACCATAACCTACCAGTGTCGGCAACGGGCTCTAGTGGCGGCAGCGGGCTCCGGTGGCGGCGGTGGTCTCCACGGAGGCGGCGGGGACGGCGCACGGTGAAGGGATCTTGGGGCGGTGGCGGGCTCCGACGGTGGCGACGGGCCGGCTCCGGTGACGGCGCCGGGAAATGATGGCAGCGGCGGTCTCCGGGGCGGCGACGGGGACGGTGCACGGTGAAGGGCTCCGGGGGGCTGTGGCGGGCTTCGATGGTGGCGACGGGCCGGCTCCGTTGACAACGCCGGGAAACGGTTGCGCGGGCTCCGACAACGGCGGCGCGGGCTCTAGAAGCGGCAGTAACTAGCGGGAGAAGATTAGGGCTTAGGGTTTTCAGACGGCGGGAGTGAAAAATTTATATAGGCGGATTAGTAGTGGCGGGCATGATGACGTCCCTTCTCCCCTCTTCAAATATACCACAAGTATAACTAGTTTAGTTATCTTTGAAGCCTTTGTCCATACAACACTGCATAATTGAATGCAAACACTGCATCTATAGTTGATTTTGAGGATAAGCTCTAAGCGTGCTCATAATTCATAATAATGTAATTAACACTTTATTAGGAAAATAATGTTATTAACACTATCTTCAAAAATTAACATGTGCTTCATGTTTGATCAACTTTGATTTGATATATCCTTGATTTTCACAACATATAGGAAGATCGATGAAACACTCGATCGATGAAGTCAGCTATCAATAGGGTATATGTGTATGCAGCGAAATAGGACAGGGCGCAACAAAGGGCACATGCACAAGTATATATATCCATCCATCCAAAAAAATTGATTATTTGCCACTCTAAAGATGTCTTCTTCAATTACAATGTCATTATTAAGACTAACATGTAGACTCATTTATATCAATAATATAGATCCATGTGACAAAAATATAAAGCCACTTCTCAGTGGTAAGTTATCAAATATCTCGTAAGCATTCATAGGCAAACCCATGACCTAATTAACATATGTGAATTGATGTTAAAAAGAGCACTAGCTGACCTTTTTTTCAGCACGGTGGCGACGAGTGGAGGGCGGCGACACGGGCTCCGGATGGTGGTGATGTGTGGAGGGCGGCAGTGCGGGATCCGGGACGGCGGCGTGGGCTCGGGGATGAAGGAGACGGGCTCCAGGGACGGTGGCGGCGCGTGCTCCGGGACGACGGCGACGGGCTTCGGGGATGGCGGCGACGGCTCCAGGAGCGACGAGCGGAGTTCGGTGGCGACGGGCCCCGAGGGTGGCGTGGGCCGTGGGAGCGATGTGCGGAGTTTGGTGGTGATGGCCTTCGGGGACGACGACGACGGGCTCCGAGGGCGGCGTGGGCTCCGGGAGCGGCGGCAATGGGCAGAGTTCGGCGCACGGGAGTTAGAAATGAAACTAGATTTTCGGACGGCAGGAGCAAAAACTTTTATATAGTTGGATTAGTAGTGGCGGGCACATGCTGATGTCAGCATGCCCGCCACTGATATTTATCGTAGTAGTGGCGGGCAAAGACATAGTAGTGGCGGGCCGCTGACGTCACCGACCGCCACTACTAGGGTTTAGTCTGGGCGGGTGGAAAAAAGTATAGTAGTGGCGGGCATATGCTGACGTCAGCATGCCCGCCACTACTAAAAGGATAACGGTGGTGGCTGGTGACGTCATCCTGCCCGCCACTACTAATCCGACGCTGGTGGGGTTATCTAGCATACGTTGCCACTCAAGTCGAGAAAGACTTAATAGCGCAGTGGTGCGGGGGTTGCTTTGGTGCCATGCGGTTCGAGGTTCGAACCTTGCTGCCTGCAGGCGGTTTGAGGTTCGAACCTTGCTGCTAGCATCCAAACATTTTTTTTACATTTCTATTCTAATTTTCATGACTTTTTTATTCATAATTAAATTCTAGTTTGAACTTGTTTTTTTAACAATAAAAATACATCATAACTTATCAAATTAGAAAATATGTATTTTTATGCCTCACTTTACTTTTTTTTTTCATTAATAAACATGTACAATAAAAATACATCATAACTTATCTATAGTTTATTCTTCCTTTGAAATTGAAACTTTTTGTACAATAAAAATACAACACCAATATTCTAATTGCAAAAATTGGTATTTTTCTCCCTTAGTTTACTGTTTTTATTATTAAGTGTGTTTTTATTACATGTTGTTACGATATGATCGAGACTTTTGTAGCGCGGTGGTGCGGGGGCTCGCTTTTGACACATCATGTTTATTTGAAACCAAGTAAACAAACACAAGTCCAGGCTGGGGAAACCAGCTTACACATCGAAACGCACTACTGGTCAAACCCAAAGGAAAGATATGGTTTGGAGCTTCTTCTTATTCCTCGGCACAAACCCAACCTATTTCTGGTTAAACAGATTAAAAGCCTCAACTTGCCAATCCTCAACCAACTCGGCATCATCAGGCAGTCTAAACTTCTCTCCATGTTCCTGAACAAGAAAATACACGCGGCGACGATAGTGAGAACAACTTATTATCAATGATTGAATTGGATGATAAAAATATAAAATTTGCATAAAAAGAGGATCTTGCCTCCTTCATCCTCTTGCTGCCGCATTGCTCTACATGCTTCCCTTTTCCACCGCTAGCCTCGGCATGTTTCCCTCTACCACCGGTTGTCTCATCATTCTTCCGTAGCACAACACTTACCCTATCTGGTTGCGGCGATCGCGAGTCGTCCTCCGAGTCGGAGTCCATTATGAGAATCACTTTCTTCGCCAAACAACTGCAAACTATACCATCATGTACCTTATGTTTACCGCATTTGCAAACCTCACACACGCCACTTGATGTAGAGTCTGAGGATCGACTGTTTGTTGGTTCAATCTTAGGAGGAGCCATCTGCATTTTTTTGTCACATTGATATTATAACATTAAAAAATCCTAAGCTAGTAATATTATAGTACATTAAAAAACATTATTGTTATAGTGGAAATTTGTTTTCTCAGATATTTTTTATAGTACATTAAAAAATTATTGTTATAGTGGAAATTTTTTTCTCAGAAATTTTTTACAGTAGATTAAAAAACATTATTGTTAGTGCATTCTACTAGTAATATTATACTAAATTATATTACCACGCATAAATTAATATAACAATCCTCCATCATTTTAACCCTAAGCTCGAATAAAATAAGACCAAATAAAGAAGTAGGTTAATAATTATTTACTGATCGACTGGATGGCGGCGACGACGGGCGGCGCCGACGGGCTCCGAGGAAGGCGGCGACGGGCGGAGGGCAGCGGCGACGTGCTCCGGGACGTCGACGGCGGCGACGGGAGGAGGGGGGCGAGTTTAGGGTTTAGAAAATGAAACTAGGTTTTCGGACGAGTGGAAAGTATATATAGGTGTCTTAGTAGTGGCGGGCATGATGACGTCAGCATGCCCGCCACTACTAAAAGGATAACGGTGGCGGCTGGTGACGTCATCCTGCCCGCCACTACTAATCCGACGCTGGTGGGGTTATCTAGCATACGTTGCCACTCAAGTCGAGAAAGACTTATTAGCGCAGTGGTGCGGGGGTTGCTTTGGTGCCATGCGGTTCGAGGTTCGAACCTTGCTGCCTGCAGGCGGTTTGAGGTTCGAACCTTGCTGTTAGCATCCAAACATTTTTTTTTTACATTTCTATTCTAATTTTCATGACTTTTTTATTCATAATTAAATTCTAGTTTGAACTTGATTTTTTTAACAATAAAAATACATCATAACTTATCAAATTTAAAAAATTGGTATTATTCTGCCTCACTTTACTTTTTCTCCCTTAGTGTACTGTTTTTATTTCATTAAGTATGTTTTTATGATCAAAGTCAAAAAAAGTTCAATTTGAACTACAAGACATGAAATAATTCACAACACTCAATCCTCATTTGATCTTGAAAATGTTTTAATAATAAATGACATAATTGATTTTACAACTAAACATAAATGATCTAGCCTTGAACTAATTTTCCATCGCCATTGGTGCGTAGATAAGGAATCACACTGCCAAATGACAGTTTTGCTTCAACCACATTGATCCTTGATATGTCAACGAAAAACGGCACCTCATCAAACTGATTGTATTCTTCTTCGTCTTCGACTCCATCAACTCCAACAATTCTTTGTTTTCCTGGAGCAACGATGTATTTTTTCTCATCTTTAGGATCAAGTATGTAAAATACTTGTGCCACGGATTGAGCGAGTATCCAAGGGTCATCTTTATAAGCCACCTTATTAAGGTCAACTATCGTAAACCCGTAATCATCCACCTCCACACCTTCTGGATGTCTCACCCACTGACACTTAAATACAGGGATTTCTATAGAGTTCCCGTAGTTAAGTTCCCATATTTCTTCGATGTATCCATAGTAAGCATTCTTTTGTCCAGTGCTATCTTCTGCTTCTCCTCTGACACCACTATTTTGGCGCTGACTCCTTTGATCCTTTGCTTTGGTATAGAATGTGAAACCATTGATGTCATACGCTTGCCATGTTTTAACCATGCTCAATGGACCGTAAGACAATTTATTTATCATCATCTCTTCGTCGGTTTCTCCGATCGAAAGGTTTAGATCCCTCAGCCATGATGTGAAATAAATTTTGTGTTCTTTCATAATCCATTGTTCATCGTGATCTTCATTCTTTTCACGAAGCTCTTGTAGGTGTTGTTCAACATATGGTCTCATAATCGCCAACTGATGCATTACACTGTAATGTGATTCTCTTATTCTTTGATAACTATTGTCTCGTATGATTTTCCTGCCTTTAGTTCCTTTACCGGTGAGTCTTCCATGGTGCCGCGACACGGGAACTCCTATTGGTCTTCCATCTCTTATGTAATCTGCATAGCACTCAATGACTTCCTCAGTCGTGTAGCCCTCTATCATGGAACCCTCTGGATAAGCACGATTTCGTACGTAACCCTTGAAGATAACCATTAGACGCTCGTACGCATACATATTGTGCAGGTACGTTGGACCGAGAACAAAGATTTGGTCTGCTATATGTATCATATAGTGCTCCATAATATCAAAATATGAAGGAGGAAAGCACATCTCAAGCTGACACATAGTCTCCCTCATTTGTTTACGTAATTCATTTAACTCTTCAGTGTCGATCACCTTCTTTGATATGACATTGAAGAAGTGACACATGCGTGTTATCACCATCTTCAGAAATGAATGTTTGACTCCTCTTACTGCGATGGCGAGGAATAGCCCAAGCATAACATGACAATCATGAGTGTTGTAGCCGCTCATCCTCAAATCTGCTACGGAGACAATATTCTTTATATTCGTTGAGAATCCTGTTGGAACTCTAATTCCATGTAGACACCTGCAGATTGATCTTTTCTCGTCAATTGTGAGGTTATAGCTAGCAGCCGGAAGGAAAAATTTTCCATTGGCCCTTTCCTGTGGGTGAAGCTCGGGTCTAATTCCGAGAGTTTGAAGGTCCCTTCGTACTTTGAGTCCATCTTTTGATTTGCCCGGTATGTCTAACAAAATACCGATAGTGCTTTCGAAGACATTCTTCTCAACGTGCATTGTATCGATAGCATGACCAATCTCCAACTCCTTCCAATAGGGCAAATATCTAAAGAAGATCGACTGCTTTTTAAATGGAGCGTCCTTTGAAATTTTTTCAGATTTCTTCCTCTTCTTTCCGAAAACAACTTTGATATTCTTTACCATTTCGAATAGAAATTTGCCATCTCGATTTCGTGGAGGCTGTCCAAGCTCGATTGTACCGTCGAAATGGTTCCTATTTCTTCGATATTTGTGGTTTTTTGGTAAAAATCTGCGGTGTCGCATATATATCGTCTTAACGAATGATGGAAGATGCATAGATTCTGTCTGGTCCACACACACTACACATGCTGTCTTTCCTTTAACCTGTCCTGTTAGGGACATGCGTCCTGGGTTGTCAGCTATGGTGCAAAAGATTATGGCTCTTAGATTGAAGTGCTCTTTCTTGTGCTCATCCCACACACAGACACCATGTTCCCATAGACGTTTCATATCCTCCATCAAAGGTTCTAGAAAGATATCAATGTCATTGCCAGGTTGTTTTGGACCAGAAATTAGAGTAGTGAGCATAAGGTATTTTCTTTTATGGCACAACCATGATGGAATGTTGAACAAGCATAGAAAGACTGGCCACGTACTATGTGGGTTCCTCATCTCACCGAAGGGATTCATTCCATCCGTGCTAAGTCCCATCCTGATATTTCTAGGATCGTCCGAGAAATCTGGATGGGCCAAGTCAAATGATTTCCACTGCCTAGCATCCGCAGGGTGCCGAAGTTTTCCGTCCTTCTTTCGCCCAGCGAAATGCCAGATTAATAGTTCAGCATCTCTAGGATTAGAGAACATACGTTTCAAGCGATCAATCACCGGTAGGTACCACATTACTAAGGCCGGAACTTTCCTCTCCATCTTTTTTCCAGGATGGTCTTCAATAACATTTTTATTCCTCTTCTGCAACCTCTTATTATTCTTCTTCTGGTGGTCATTGTAGTCCTCCGCACAGTCATTTGGACGTTTGTATCGACTCGCGTTGCACTGCGGACATCTCTCTAACAATCCATACTCTTTTCGATATAGGATACAGTGGTTCGGGCATGCATGAATCTTCTGAACGCCCAAAGTCAACGGACAAATCATCTTCTTTGCTTGGTACGTATCAGATGGTAAACCATTGGGTTTTGGCAAAACCTTTTTTAGGAGCTGTAAAAGATCTGAAAAACTGGTGTCAGACCATCCATTGCTGGCCTTCAGTTTCATAAGCTCAAGAATTGTGTACAACACAGTATACTGCTTATCGCATCCGTGGCGTTCCTCGTAAAGAAGGTTTTTTGATGCTTTGTCAAGTGCTTCAAAGTTATCGTATCCTTTGGTTGTAGTTCTCTGCAACAACACCTCAGGCGCAACATTTCGCATCAGTTCCTCCACATCAAAGGCGTCATCATCATCATGTTGATCAACATCATCATGTGTTATGTCGGATGTATGATCACAACCTCTTCTATGTTGATGAGCATCTTGCGGCACATCAGAATCTTCAGGAGGATTTTGGCCCATCTCACCGTGTTTCGTCCATATATAATAGTTCTTCACGAAACCATTTTTCAACAAGTGAAATCGTATGGTTTCACGATCAGAACACGGATACATCGCTTCGTTTTTACAAACTTTACAAGGACAATATATTGCCTCTTCACTCTGACGGGAAGCATATTGTGCGGCAGCTTCAGTAAATTCAGTTACTCTGTTAAAATATGCCACCACATCTCCGTCATTGGACGAGTACATCCAGGACCTGTGCTCCATCTAAAACATATATTATTTGAAAAAATATTAATAAAATCATTATTGTTAATTTTATTAATTTACAAATTGAAAATATATTGATTTATTATCGCTCATAACAACATTAATTAAAAATCCTCAATGCTTTAATTAAAACTACTTATTAAGCAGAAAAAATTATTAAATAAATTAACTATATTGGTTTCTCTCTCTCCAAACAACATAACTCTAGATCTATAATCATAAATCAAATTAAAAAGGAGATTAAAATGACGTAAATCAATATACAAGTGATGAATAATTGTGAGGAGGGTCATATTTGTTCATTTGGGAGAAGGTAACGCCGTAAATGGAAGATTATTTGAAAATTTCTATTCACAAACCCTAAATTAGAAAAACGATAATAACTCATTGTATACATGATTAAATACAAAATAAATGTGAGATTCGGAATGGATTTACCTCCTAGAATGAAATCCTTCAAAAGAAACGAAAACAAAGCCTCCCCCCTCTTTATCTAGATTTTTGTCGCCATTGTACGGACAAAATTGAATGCGAACTCCAGTAGAGCTCGGGGAGGAAGACGCTGCGCATTTATAGCTAGAATAGTAGTGGCGGTCGCAAGTGATGTCATCATTACTTTAGTGGCGGCCATCTTAGCAGCGGCTGGCAGCACCAGCGCCCGCCACTGCTATTGGTACATTAGTGGCGGTCCGGGCTGACGTCATCACCGACCGCCACTACTTTACCAGCAATAGTGGCGGGCGCTGGTGCTGCCGTCAGCACCAGCAACTCTAGTGGCGGGCATCTAATGGCCCGCCACTACAGTGGTTTTGCCCAACGCCACTACAGTGACAGTTTGTAGTAGTGTATACAAGCATACAAAATGAAGGGATGGATTAACCAAGTGGCAGCAACTAGTAGTTGAGCTCGGATCGACAGATCCGAATGCAGAAGCTAGCTAGCTAGCAGCATTCCTCCAATCATCCCCGACTTTCCGTGGGCGAAACAATCATTGTCAGATTATCTAAACATCACAACTACCCATAATTCAACCAAACTGCGTGTAGATGACCGGGAATATAGTATCATCATCTATCGGAACCGGATGGATCCGATATCCGTACTTGCCCAAGACCGTACGTACGTACGTACATCGTCGTCCCCATGCATTGCATGCTCAGGCACGCATAATCCGGTCGTTGATCGGCCCAGCGAAGAGCTAGCGAGGAGACATGCACAATATACTCCTAGTCCTATCATAGTAAAACGTACGCGTACGTGACGGTGATAAAAGCTTTGAGCTAAGCTCGCTAGCTAGCGGCCAACATGTTCCTGCCATGGCCAATCTGGCTCGTAGCGATAGCATACTGCCTGCCGATCGAGTGATCGAGCGAGCGATCCCCACACACACATGCATATACACAATGCGCCGGGCCGGTGGTCCATGCACGAGCTCGCGTCCGCCGTTCGAAACCCCCAAAACCCGGCCGGCCAGATCCGACCAGACCCCGGCCGGTCCACGGCGCGCAGAGACGGGCTACGACGTCGCCGCAGGAGGCATGCAGATGCAGATGCAGTGCAGTGCAGTGCAGGGCGAGCTAGCTGCAAGCTTGTGCCTGCCTGCCGGACGACGGACGGACGGACGGCGTGGTCCAGCCTGAGTCCGGCCGGCCGGCCGGCCGGCCCCCACGGCCCGGCAAGCCAACAACAAGCCAAACTCGCCACGTGACGGTCTCGGAGTCGCGTCACGTATACAGCCCATATACTGGCTGCGTACTGTACGTACGTACGTCGTCTCTGCTTGCATGCATACATGCACGTACAGTACAGTATAGCACAGTATCATAGCATTTTTTAGTACGTGCTTTGGCTTCTGGATCTATTCTCGGGAAAGGAGAACGGGGGGACTGGCCAGTGGCCAGTGGAGGAAGTGGACAAGGGAAGGAACCTTTGAAGAAGAGAGGGGCAAGCACGCATGATGCAACGCATGCGATGCCTGCCGCAACTAGCCAAAGCAGCAACCGCACATGCCTGCCCATCCCCCACGCGACGCATCACGCATCGGCATCTCATCTGCATGCAAGCCTGAGTCACCGTGTCCCGTCCCTTCTAGCTCGTCCCGTGCCCCGGCGCCACCACCGTCGTCGATCTGCCGAAGAATATTGCGCACGGCGCACACGAGCAGGCATGCAAGCCCCCACCACGCACGTCGCCACTGGATCTCACTCACTCGGCGCTGCCACAGCCACCACCACTCTCTGGCCGGCGGCCGGCGGCCGGCGAGAGAGCAAGGCTAGCTGCAGCAGGGGGCATAGAATACTCGGTGCTTTGCAGAAGTTTCTTGTATTCTTTTTGTTTCTTCTCGGTCTTTGCGAAGCTTTCAGAGCGTTTTTAAACCCTGCTTTGTTGACGACACTCGCGGCGATCGATGGCTATATTCCCCCCTGTTGCCAACTAAAACAACTTCTATAATTAAGCAAAGATTCGTCTCCGCGGCACGTTTACCATTGCTTTTTGGACTGCCCAGTGTAATCTTGTATAGCCTAGCTAAAACATGCATGTGCGATCTACTGCAGATTCTTTTCGTAAGTTCACCATTGCTTCGAGGAACTCGATCGTAGTCTCGTAGATTACCTTCTTTTTCTTGCAATCTGATGAACATTAACGCCATTCATCATATTCACGGGACACACCGTCAGTTTGCAGGGGCTGCATGCATGCATGCAGCTAGCGGAACGCGAAGTTCTAGACGTGTCGCTGTGCTTATAATATCGGGTTCAGATGTTGATGCCCGGTGTCAGTCTCCTCAGTGTTTGCTGTTTGCTTGGAAGATCATGTTTGGTTCCCATGGATTAAAGTTTAGAGTTTGTTTGGTTTTTTAGAGACTAAACTAAACTTTAGCTCCTTTTTTATAGGACTACACTTTAGTCTCTTTCTGTTTGGTTCTAAGGACTAAAGGACTAAAGGAGAGTGATGGATGTGAGGTAAGTAGTACTTTTAGTCCCTTTTAGCAAGGTTTTGGAGACTAAAGTGCTAAAGTTTAGGGACTAAACTTTAGTCTCTTTTAGTCCCCATGTTTGCAATTTAGGGACTAAAAGGGACTAAAGTTTAGTCCCTAAACTTTAGCAACCCCAAACCAAACACCACCTTAGTCCACCGTTTTTATGCACTTTTAGTCCCAAAACACCCAAACAAATGGACTAAAATTTGGACTAAAGGCTTTAGTTCTCTAGTCCATATGAGATGGACTAAAGTGAGCTTTGTACACTTCTACCCCTCATTAAAGTGTGTTGGGAAAACTCATGCCTCTTATTGCAAGTATAAAATAGTCTTTGTTCAATCTATTTATGAAATTTAGTTCATGAAACCAAACATGTGATACTTTAGTCCATAGACTAAACTTTAGCCTTAAAGCAACCAACGTTTGGGGGGGAAAACTGGAGGAGTACGTCGTCGTTCGTAATCGAGATGATAAATGTCCAATAAATTTTACACAGCAACGAACGCTACCCGCGCTTCATCTGACATTGCTCCGTGAGGCCTTTTATTGATATGATACAAATGGCTTGCAACATTTCCTTCTTTTTCCTCTCTAACCTGATGAAGAATCGTACAGAAGGAATTCCTTGACCGTTTGAGAACGAATATATATACGATGCATGCAAAACTTAGATCGTTCAGCGAGTGGGATTTCGAACTTTCACCAAGCATTTTATATAAGTTATTAGCAATGGGCTCGTGCTACGCAACGATAAGAATCAAAAAATAAATATTTGTTAGACAGTTAGATTAGGAACTTTTGATTATTTGACAGCGGTGGAGGGGCTGGGGGGCGGAGACAGAGCCACGCGAGGTCAAGCACGTAGGGGCGCGGGGCCTTGGGGTCGGCGGTGCAGCCGTGCGAGGTCGGGCGCGGGAGCTTGGAGCCAGCGGTGAAGCCATGCGAGACCGGGGCGAAGGGGCTTGGGCTCGACACCGCCTTGCCTGGAGCGGAGCCACTCGTCGTATGCAGCCCCGCGTCACCCAAAGCATAACCCTCACCCTCTGTAGCCCCCGCCACATGGAACGGAGCCCCCTGCCGCCCAGAGCGGAGCCCTCACCGTCCGTAGCCCTCGCCACCTAGAGCGAAGCCCCCGCTGCCTGGAGCGGAGCCCCTACCATCCACAGCCCCCCGCCACCCGGAGAGGAGCCTCCTGCCGCCCGGAGTGCGGAGCCGCCTCGTCCAAAGTAGAGTCCCCCGCCAACCGGAGCGAAACCCCCACTGTCTGCAGCCTCCTACCACCCGAAGCAGAGCCTCCCTCCACCTAGGGCTGGCAACGAGCCGAGCCGGGCCGGCTCGGGCGAGCCGCCACTCGAGCGAGCCAAAATCTGGGCTCGGCTCGCAGGAAGCCGCGCGGCGCAGGGGCGCACCAGGGCGCACTGGCGCAGGCGCTGGGCGCTGCCACGCTAGTGGGGGGCGGCCGGGTGCGAGCGGGGTCGCCGGGGCGCGAGTGCGCGACCGCGCTGGTGGGGGCGGCCGGGTGCGAGCGGGGTCGCCGGGGCGCGAGTGCGCGACCGCGATGGTGGGGGGTGGCCGGGTGCGGGCGGGCCGGCGAGGCCGCCGGGGCGCGACCGCGCGACGGCGCGAGGCGCCGGTCAGAGCGCAGGCGGGCGGGTGGCAGCCAGCGGGCGGCGGGGCGGCGCGGCCTGACGGGCGACGGGGCGGCGCGGCCTGACGGCGAGTCAGCGACGGGTGAGACTGCGAGAGGCCGAGAGTGCGTGCGGCGGACGTCTGGTCTGCGGGACTGCGGGCTACCGGGCTATGCACCTGTGCGTCCAAAATTTAGGATTAAGTTATAGATGGGCCATTGGGCCAAATGGGCTGCACGGACTGGGTGGCCGAGCCAACGAGCTGCTCGCGAGCCGGCTCGGCTCGGCTCGGCCATCAACCGAGCCTGACCCCTGGGCTCGAGTTCGGCTCGGAGACTAAGCGAGCCGAGCCAGGCTCGGCTCGGCTCGGCCGAGCCCGAGCTGGCTCGCGAGCCTCGAGCCAAACTGCCACCTCTACCTCCACCCGGAGCCACCTCGCTCGGAGCGGAGACCCTCGCCGTCCGCAGCTCGGAGTTGAACTTTTTAGGCCAATCTCAATCTCTCTTATGCTTGTTAGTATTTTTTATTATTAATTTTGATACATATCATAGTATCGGTATCTTAGATATTACGAGATATCAAAATTAATATTAAACTTACGATATATTTCATACCTTCTCGAGCACCGTAAATCAATACATGTATTTTAGTGTTGCTATAACGGTTAATTCACTGAGGCCATCTCAGTTCGAAGAGCATTTCCAAAAAACTTTTCAAACCACTTTCCAAATTAAATTTTGACAAACTAAATCAGAAAATAGACTTCAAAATTCTCTCCAATTAGATGGCTAATAAGTCATCTGATTAGCCAAATTCCTCCTCTCATTGACCAAACTTGGTCAGCCAACTCGGCTGGCTATCCATGTCCTGCCTCCCTCGCACAGGCCACAACAATAAAACAAATGAAACAAAGAAAGAAAGGGGAGGAAAGAGAGAAAGGAGAAGAGGGGAAGGAGAAAAGGAAAAAGAAGAAGAATATTTTTTATAATTTTTTAAAATATGAAAATTTTAAAATTGGGATTTCAAAAAGAAGCCAAATCTTTAAAAATATTTTGAGATTTATAAAATTAGAATTTAAGATTTCAAAAATGAATTAAATCTTTTGAAAAGAAGAGAAAAAATAATTTGAAAAATTTTGAAAATTTATAACTTAAGGATTTCTAAGGTTAGAAATTAGGATTTTAAAAAGAAATCAAATCTTTCGAAATATTTTGAGATTTTAAAAGTGACAAGTAATTTTTTTAGAGAATTGAAAATAGAGAATTTATTAGAGTGTATAGATTTGAAGAGAAATTTTTTTAAATAATCAGCTAAATAGACAAATAGAACGTAGAAAATAGAGAGACTTTTGAAGAAGGTATTACATCAAGGATTCAGGTCGAGCTAAGGCGCTAGGCACGAGTTAAGCCTCGTATGTTGGTATCTTTTTCGGTGTGTTAAGTCGTGGAGCTTCCTTATTATGTGTTATTCCTCATTGATATATTTTTAACTTTAGGATTATAATATTTTATCTAAGTTAACATACACTGTCCCTTTTTATTATTATTTTTTTATAAAAAAACGACCATACAGTCATACAGAGTGATAGTGGTACCAACACGGAGTTCTAGACGGCAGAGTTTGCGATGGAGATTCAGAAGTGGTCTCATCTTGCCTGGCCTTCACGTCGATAGCATCCACTGATGCACAGAGCGCGCGCCCGCGCCCCTGAATCCCACGCGAGAACACGGCAGACAGGCCACTGCAGGCCATAAACGCCGCGGCCAGCCGTGCGTCGCCGCTGGGCGCCGCTGCCATCCGCGCGCCATTCCCACCCGGGTGCGAAAGCCGAAAGGCGCGCGCGCGGCCAGGCTCCGGCAGACGGAAACCCGGCCCGTATTTATGGCGCGCGCGTTGCTGACCTTGTGTGCGTGCCGCGGGCTTCGCTTGCCGCATGCAGCCGATGCGCTCCTGCGCGCGGATCGGGCATGCAGTGCCTGTTTCTCGTGCTCCCCTCGCGCGCGCGCGCGCGCTCACGAGCGGGCCGGTGTTAGCGTTCGCCGCGTTGTTCCGCGCCTGGTAACGTAACGTGCATGTACGTACGCGCGCGCGGGGTGTACGCTCGCCACGGCCCTGTCCCATACTCCCATGCCGGCCGTGACCTGATCCCGCGCGGCCACGAGGACCCTGGGGTCTCCGAGTACTGGTTAGTTTGCAGCGTAATTGCTCAAGTGGTTCGACGCATCCAGCGTGGGGGCCGGGCTCACGGTACATAGACACAGGGTCAATGTTTTAGATTTTCATGTTGGGTCGGGCCATTCAATGATGCTAGATATGTAGTACGTACGAACTCCTCTACACAACTCACCGCGGAAACACGGTGTTTGCATTCAATTGGATACTCGGCAAATTAATATTTATTGAGTGTATTCTAAAATACACTTGGCAAAAATTTTACACTCGACGAATGTCAATTTTTATCGAGTGCCAAGTCAAAGACGCTAGACAAACATTTTGAAAAAAGCGCTCCACAATGAGTCATGACGGCATGATAATGACTTGCGAAAAAATATGCTTTCCCGAGTGTCACTAACGGTAGCAAATTATAGTATTTACCGAGTGCCACGTCTGGCACTCGACAAAGTTGTGCGCCATGTGTCCGTGCAATTAGCCGGGTTCGCCAAGTGTTATTTAACAAAACACTTGGCAAAGCTGAAATATCCATTATTTCATGTGAGATAATATTTTAAGCCCATATCACATTTTAAACGTGTTTTGAACTTAAATTTTTTTATAGAATTGCGTCATGTGGCGCGATTCTATGTGTTCTGGGGATTTTTTCTGAGTACCTTACATGGCATTCTATGAAGCCACGAATCTGGTAGCATCCGGGTACACGCCACATGTGCGCTCGGGTCATCGTCACGTGTATGTGGCTTCCAAGTGCCACGTAGGGCACTCGACAAAGTATATTCACCGAGTGCCACATGGGGCACTCGACAAAGGTTATGTCATCGCCACCCCCCCGACTGTTAGACGACGGTTGGCGCAAAAGATTACGCTAACAGTTTTAGTAAACTCGAAAGACTGTCAAACGAAATGTTCGCTTATGAGGACTATTACAAGCCTCTGAATTGGACAATAGCTTGAGATAGTTCGAAGTGTATATTGAATATCTACGTATTCGATACCCCTTACAGAGCGAAGAGGGGTATTTAAAGAAGAGATGCATTAGGAAAAGACTGTTTTACCCTCTAATTACAACCGATTTAGAAGGTACTGTTTAATATTCTTCGTATGATTAAAAGGGTAAAAGACTAATTCAACGGTGAGAAAGTAATTCTTATGTCCTTACTAGCAGTACCCCTTCGGGTAAAGAGGCTCCAGGATTCTTCGTCACGCCAAAGCCGTCGCGGAGGCTTTTATCGTAGAAGGCTCCGAATGTAACAAATCCTTGATGCTTTAAGACCTTCATAGATCAAAGCATCTGACTTCATTTTGTCTTCTGACAACGTTGATGTAGAGGTTTTGTCATGATGCGGAGTATGAAATATTTTTCCCCAACAACAACTAACTTTGCAAGTGCCGCGTCGGGCACTCGATGAAGCCGATCGGCACTCGGCAAAAGTTTCGCCGAGTGCCCGATAAAATACACTCGGCGAAGCACCACTTCACCGATAGCCTATTAAGTATTAATCGATAGTCTATTCGTTGTGTGGCATTCACGAGTGTGGTACTGGTGAAATGCAATATTCCCATAACGACTGAACCGTGGATTTTTGGTTGTGACTTTGGTTGAACCACTCGTGTGAATCTAAGCCATGTGAGTTGTTTTGTAAAAATATATTTCTAAAAGATAAATATTATATCAAACAAATTAACGTGGTGGCAAAGAGGCGGCAACGAGATCTAGTGAAGCTGTAGCAACAACTGTATGGACTCCATCGAAACAGCAATAGCTCAGTGATGAAGAACTTGGGGTGATATTGGCTGCTGTTAGGTGGAACTCAGGGTTTCATTGTCGGGTTCAGAGAGCAATGGAGATGAGATACTTAAGTTTTGTGCGTTTGGGTTAGATCCTCGTGGAACAACATATTTATTTATTTTGACTTTATCTCTCTAAAGCATATGATATATATAATTCATATTTTCGATGATTTTAAATAAGAAAATTGTTAGTTACTTCACTGCCCAAAAAGACTTTTCTAGTTCTCAAAAAATATATAGATACATGGTACCTGCCACTAGTTAATGTCTTATTAGTGATGAATATATTAGTGATTGTAGGGGAAAAATAATCGCATCAATATTGTAATTAGATGAACCACTTTGAATGGTCTCGAAGAGTGTCATGAAGGTATCCCGAAGCTCCCGGGCGGTCAGAGGATTCCGAAGGGTCCCCTAGCCTCGAAAGGACTTTGTCCCGAAGGCACGTCGCGATCCGCAAAAGACGTTCGCTTTACGGTTGTATTCACATTCGGTCTTACTATTCTGTCCCTACGGAGTCTTGTGAATAGAGTCCATAATGACAATTGAAACTAAATGACATAATAGTATTTTCTTTTTCTATGTTTGCCTATAAATATTTGCCCCTTCTATTGTAATAGGGACCAAAAACTAAGTCTATGAAAACACTTCGAACTAGACATAATGTTATTATCCATTTCGGAGACATGAACCAGTGTGAACTTAAGCTTTGTCTCTGAGCTAGTCCTTCGAGGCTATTCGAACATGTAATCTTTTACGCCAATAATGATAAGGAAAAATTGATAATATACTCTCCATTTAGATGGAAATTGAAGATTTACCCTCCTGTTCCAAATGTCATTGACCTATGTGAAACTCACATTTCATTAAGATGTGGAGTGTAAATCCTTAATTTACATCTAAAGAGAGGGTATACGATCAAATTCCCCTAGTGATAATTGTATTATAGAACATCACAAAATATAGTTTTTAAGGGGGTGTTTGTATTTATAGACTAAAATTTAGTCTATGTCACATCAGATGTTTGGACATCAATTTGAAAGACTAATGTAAACTAATTATAAAGATAATTGCAAAATCATTGAATAATTCACTAGATAAATTTATTAAGCCTAATTAATCTATGATTATCAAATGTTTACTGTAGTACTCCCTCATTCCCATTATCTCCATCGTCTAAACGTTTTTTGGTTTTTCCACAATCTACATCGTCTAATAGTTGAGTTATTAAAATAACAAATCGTATTATGTGCGAATTGATTTAGACTCCACATGCATGGCTTTGGCTTCCGCTTTTGTTTCTTCTTTTACTAGTACTTTGTATGACCAGATACACATGCAGGTTGAGGGTACGAAAAAACGAAGCAACAAACACGACATGCGAAGGAAATCTAAGCTCTACATCTCTCGCCTTGGTCATCTCTTTGAGTTGTTAGATGATATAAATAATGAGAAGGAGCGAGTATCACATTGTCAAATTACGGCGTAATTAGACTCAGTAAATTTATCTTGCGAATAATCCACCGATTATAAATGGGTTTTGTAAATACTTTACATTTAATACTTTTACATTTAAGAGATGTATAAAAAATATTGTAGATCCACATCAAAAAATTATGTTCGAAAATATAGTTTGTGAACATAATTTCTTATTGACATGATAATAAAATAAATAGAGTACCATGTAAGACACGGTGGGTTGGACTGCCCCCGAGGTAACGATAAAAAAAATCGTTACCAACGATTTCACTTCCCTGTAAACGAGTGGAGGTCAGGTCAGGCGCAACAGTGTAACCCAGAATTTTCTTATGAACCTCAGGACAGGGCAAGACGCATTGACCGGCCAATAGCGATGGTTGGCACCTGGCACGGGCGCACCGCGCCCCCCATTCTTTTCTGTAACGAGAAAATAAAAAGAAAACTGATTTGAGATGCTTCCAAACCTGTAGCTTGGCCGGCAGGGGCCTTTCCAGAAATGCACGAGGACCCGGTTCACCAGCTCACCTCCTCCTCCACCGTCGTCCGTCGAAAGCTCCGGTGAAAGAAGGGAAAAGAGGGGGTAAAAGAGCGCACAAGATCCGCGAGAAAGTCCAGAAAAACAAACGGGTCTGGGTGTCGTCGCTGGACGGACGGACGGTTTTGGTCGCAGAGACCGACGACGCTGCTGCAAGTGTCACGGGTCTGCATTGAAAGTTGAATCTCAAAACTTCCAATCCCTCTCCCCAAAACACCCAGACAGACAGAGAGACACATATTCCCCTCCCACCACCCCCACCGCCCACACGCTCCCCGAGGCGGACACATCCCAACCCAACCCAACCCGGCAACCCACCACGCCACGCTCGGTTTCACCACCCTGCCTCTCCCGGTTAAAATAGGAGTCACGCTTCACTCTCACTCTCACTCTCACAGTCTCACTCACCACGCCGTCACGCTCTCCTCGTATCGTTTCGTTCGTCCGTCTCCGGCCGGTGGTGGAAGGGGAGGTATGGAGAGGTGCGGGAGCTGGTCGGAGTGTGACGCGGCGGCGGTGGCGGCGGAGGCGGCGCAGAAGGCGGTGCCGGCGCCGTTCCTGACGAAGACGTACCAGCTGGTGGACGACCCGGCCACGGACCACATCGTCTCGTGGGGGGATGACCGGGTGTCCACCTTCGTCGTGTGGCGGCCGCCGGAGTTCGCGCGGGACATCCTGCCGAACTACTTCAAGCACAACAACTTCTCGTCGTTCGTCCGCCAGCTCAACACCTACGTAAGAGTTTACTTCGGAAGTTGTGGTAGCATTTGATGGATTGATGCGTGGGTGGGTGCTGATGGGTGTAACGTTGCAATGCAGGGGTTCAGGAAGGTGGTGCCGGAGAGGTGGGAGTTTGCCAACGAGTTCTTCAGGAAGGGGGAGAAGCAGCTCCTCTGCGAGATCCACCGCCGGAAGACGACGTCCGCGTCGACGGCGTCGCCGTCTCCCCCGCCATTTTTTGCGCCGTCGCACTTCCCTTTGTTCCACCACCCCGGCGTGGCGGCGGCTCAGCACCACCACCACCCGTTCATGGGTGACGACGGGGTAGTCGCGGCGGCGCATGGAATGGGCGTTTCGTTTTCGCAGCCGCATTGGCGGGAGCCGCACGTTCCGGTGGCGACGCGCCTGCTCGCTCTTGGCGGGCATACGCCGTCAGCGTCGTCGGCGGAGGCCGGCGGCGCCGGGCGAGCGGCCACCGCCGCGGTTCTGGTGGAGGAGAACGAGCGGCTGCGGCGAAGCAACACGGCGCTGCTACAGGAGTTGGCACACATGCGTAAACTCTACAACGACATCATCTACTTCGTGCAGAACCACGTGCGGCCCGTGGCGCCCAGCCCAGCGGCCGCCGCGTTCCTGCAGGGCCTCGGCATGCAGGCGCGCAAGACGCCCGCCGGTTCCAACGTGCTCAACAACTCCGGCGGGAGCACCACTTCCAGCAGCTCGCTCACCATCGCCGAGGAGCCCTCCCCTCCACCCCAGTACCATCAGCTCGCCGCCGACAAGAGCGGTGGCAGCGGGGAGGCAGGCAGCAGCAGCGCCGCTCGCTCGTCGGCGCCGACCAAACTCTTCGGCGTCCACCTCACCGCCGGCCCGTGCGGCGGCGTCGGTAGCAAGAGACCAATCAGACCATCCTCGCCTGAAGAGCACCCTCCTTCGTCGCCCGCCACGAAGCCTCGTCTGGTGCTTGAGCGCGACGACCTAAGCCTGTCCGTCGCGCCGTCGTCGCAGCAGCAGCCGTTCGCCGCGTCTCCCACGAGCACTAGCTAGTAGCTACTCTCTCAGCTCACACGCACGCCGGCGCGTCTCCATGCAACGAAGACCATTTTGCTGTCCCTAATTAGACTTGTTTAGCTTATTCCTAGCTAGTTAGATCACCTCTCATGTTCCTGCGGTCATGGTTAGGGTTCTAATTGCACAACGGTGCAACAGCACAAGGCCTCCTGCCCTAAACCTTGTTGCATGCATGCCACCTAGTGCCGAACTAATCCAGCAAGCCAATCAGGTTTGTGTACAGAAGTAACGCATTATCGCAGTATATGTACTTCTACGTAGTAGTCTACGTACTAGTACTACGTAGCTGCAGTCGAGAGTTGACCGTGCCAATAATCCTTCAAGAATCCAAGGATCTTTTGCTCTTCGGGGCGACATGTCCGGAAAGGAAGTCTTTCGTCCGAACCGCTTTCTTTCTCTTGTTCTTCTTTTGTACCGCCTGCGAGCTGCGACCTCTCGCGTGCGATCTAAAGGGTCAAAGATGTGAAAGCCAGTTTCAGCTAGAGTTACGTACGCAGCGATCGGGCCGGGTGGCGCACTGAATAACAAGTCTACACAGTACTCTCTGCTACAGATTTCAAATGCCAGAAAACATTTATATTTCGTAGTGTTCGAATTTAAAATGTCAGCAAATAAATCAGCAATGCCGTTTTGAAATACGTCGCGGCGTAAATGCGTAATAGTAACCGGAGCAGTGGAACTGTAGACGTACTAGGCTAGGAAGCAGCTGCAGCAGCGAGCAGCAGCTAATGTAGAGTATCTGCCCGATGGAGAGAACCTGTGAGGCTGTGAACGGTGCAGTTGCAGTGCAGCGTCATGATTAGGAGAGCTGGGGGGAAGAGATGTGCTCATCAGATGTCTAATCGGGAGCAGGAAACGTAGAGAGCGGGCAAGAGATCTTCTCGCTGAAATGCACACATTTGGATTTGGA
The DNA here is from genome assembly GCA_019279435.1 of Zizania palustris. Taxonomy (NCBI): domain Eukaryota; kingdom Viridiplantae; phylum Streptophyta; class Magnoliopsida; order Poales; family Poaceae; genus Zizania; species Zizania palustris. Next base: position 23,308,998 of record JAAALK010000287.1, on the reverse strand, counting down.
TATTGGGGCGAGGTGGAGGTGGAGGTGGAGGTGGAGGTGGAGGTGGTGGCGTTGGGCTGTGTTTCTTGTGCTGCTGCTGCTGCAGGCGGCGGCCGGCGCGGCGCGGGGTTCCCACGATATCGCGGTAAATGAAAAGGGGGTCGTCCGGACGGACTCTGACCGCCTTCCGTTCCCTCGGAACGTGATAGTTCTGCCGGATTCCCCTGGTCCGCGCCATTCAGGACGAGGTCCCACATGTCTAACGTAGTAAAAACCGGTTGGTTTGGTTTGAAAGAGGAAAAAACCGGTGATGAATATTGTCGATAGGTTTCTTCCTTGTGTTAGTATTTCACGTGCATTTAAAATTATATTATCAGTTAAACAGCATATCAACTAATTGTATCACGGTGTTGGTGTGTTTTTGGACACACGTGAACTAGGAGATTTGTTTAACTCCAGTGCATGTCCAACATTCTCAGAAAAAAAAGGTTTAAGACGTGTCAATTAATTTGACCCTGCAACTGATAAAGAAATGTGAAATATAACATCAGTAGTATAGTCGAGTGGCTAGCGAGCCGATGACTGTGGCAAAGATAGTGAAATCATGGAATATCATGCAAATCGGCCATAGGGCCGATGACCATGGGTCATGCCTGAACCAATCGGGCAAGCATGCCATTGACCGATGAGATAGATATTTTACGTATGTGGGCCGAGATGAGCGCTTTCCGATGGTGGGTATGATATGGCGTTGAATTGAAGATAATCCGTCGGCTTGTACTCCAACAGAAATAAATAAAATGTGCTAGACAATATGTCTATATCAGTAAAATCATCACAATAACTAGATTGGACCTAACCAAGACAGTAACTAGTCACGATGGTTTTAATAATATGTCAAAAAGTATCGAGCATACTTTATTTATTGAACGATATATAACATGAAAGAGATACAATAACAAAAGACATCAAAACTAACCGATGAAGCATCAAACTATCACACCTAGATCACATAAATCTAAGAGATCAATTTGATGCAGTCTTAGACCTAGCTAATACATCGAGGATAACCGACGACCGTACTGTTTCGGCATTCACCTCAAGATATCAAATTGATGCAGTCGTGAGGATACTGACCTAGTCATTATGGTCGTCGGGGGTGGTGGGAGTCACCTCTTCACCGGATATTGAAACGATGCAGCTCAGCTCCGAGTGCTGAATCCCACCGGGATTAACCTTGGAAGTCAAGGGTGGCGATGCGCCGAGTAGTTATTTGACAGAGATGTGTATTTCTAATCTAACTAGAGGTATATATTTATAGTCCGAAAACTTGTTGTCCAAGCACTCTATCTTAACCGATTCTAAATTCATCTTTATCTTCGTTGACTCCTCTGCATCCGGTCATATTGACCATCTTTGACCTTATCTTCTTTGACTTTAATTGACCGTATGACATACTTAGTGAGTCCGGGCTTCACCAAATCTTGACGTAACACATGGTTAGATCATGACCGATTCACTGACCGATTCGGTTTTTCCAATAATCTGTGATTGCCACTCACCTACATTCAATTGCTCTGTGTCGGAAAAAAGTGTACAACTCTACATCTTTCAACTTTATTAATCCGTTTTGTCTTGACCATTCCTTGTTGTAATCACGTGTAAATTATATCCGTGGCCCAAATTGATACGTGTCATGCAATACATGGAAAAATAACTTAGTGCTATACTATTGGACTTTTGACGAGATCTATGGTCATCTAACAGTAATCTATTTTTCATGTAATGGAAAATAGTTCATACAAGTTTTAGTATTTCACGTACGAATTTACGTGTCAACCTCCACGGGGCCCAGCCCGGTGGCAGCCGTCCAAGACAAATTTATTTAATACGTAAACAAATCTGGTTCACCTCGTCGTGGGCCCGACCTGTCCGGGACCCCATCAGTCAGCCGGCGTCAGGGAAGATGCCCCTGCCACGAGTGAGCTCTGAGCTGGTGGCGGGGCCGGCCGGTTCTCAGAAGCTGGAGGAGGACAGAACAATCAACGGCCGCGATTCCGATGCCGTTGCCATGGACTCCAATCAAATCCGGCGACCGGCGACGACGAGGAAGAAAAGCTCCGCCGCATCTTCTCCTCCACTACCGACCAATGTCATCCGCTGCAGCGACTAATAATAAAGATATGAGTGCACGGCTTCCGAGGCCATGTCGAGCCTTCACTCTAGCTCAAATCTCTGAAGATTACTGCTGTGTTCTGCTTGCCTGTGTTGTGTAGGTAGGTGCAGCGATGGATGGGCTAGCTGCTAGCTGCTAGCCGCTAGCCGCTAGCCGCTAGGTAAGCGATCTTTGACCGGCCAATCTTTTAGTTTACAATTTTACATGATGATACTCTCTGCTTGCAGGTTGCAGCTCGCTGCTGCTGGATGAATATGCACAGTGACAGTGTACTGTAGCACCCTGGTGCAGTCCGTGGGATGGATGGATGGATGGATGAATGGATCGGTTCAGGCTTTCTGAACATATATCCGATCAGGAATTCAGGCAACGTACGTACGTAAAGCTGCTGAGGCTGCAGAACGTAGTGGAGGAGGAGGAGGTCGTGGCTGTCTATGGAAACGGCCTCTTCTGATGAAGCCATCAGAAATCCAGAAGCCAAGAAAGAGGAAATTAATCAAGTTTATTAACATTGCATGCATGATAGTTTCAGTTCTCTTAAAGTACGTCTTTTGATGAGCTAGCTGCGTGGGTACGCTTGAGAGTCTTGAGAGTTGTGTGATCATGCAGCCAGCAGTGGCGTGAGGTTCGGTTCTGATCTGATCATTGCCATGAAGAAGACGAGTACTGTGATGCATGCTTTACCTCAACTAAGGCAGATGACAGTGCAAATCCTAAACATGATTGGTTGGTTCCAACAAGAAGTTACAACCAAAAGATGCCTACACACTCTAGTCTAACAAGCTGCTTCCTCAAAAGAATTCAGAATCCAAATAAAATAAACTTTGAGTCCTTGACAGATCATTGTCAGTTCACTAGTTCAGAACTGGACCGGGTAGCGGCATGCAGTCCCAGGGAAAATTCCAAACATGCATTTTATCTGACTCTCATTCTAGATCCTGTTTGTTTTGCCTGTTAAGCTTCTGAAAAAACAAACTGAAGTACATTCATAAATCAAAGACAATGTTCGTGGAGCTAAACTGAAGTACTTTTTTTTTGTGTGCAACACGGATGGATGTCTACTTTACTTTGACAAGCTAGGGACAATATCTTTTGCCAAATCCCATCTCCAGTGACCAAAAACCGCTTTACCTGATTGCACACTCGGGTTAAAAGCAAGCAGGGAATATTGATTAGGGTTTGACCGGCTAGCTGAGTGAGTGATAGATGGGAGTGAGAGTGGGAGTGTCAGTACCCTCCTCGTGCATCGCTGCATGCCTTTCCCACACGACGCACACATGACACAGCTGAGGCGAGGACCCTTTTGAGTCTTTTTGAGCTCGCTTTTCTTCTACCTCTCTTTTGCTCTTTTTACTTGTGTGGGTGTGGGTGAGGTGAGAGAGGACATGGGAAGAACAGGAAAGAGGTTTAAAGGCAAAAGGTTGCTCCGGAAGGTTGCTATAAAACCTAAAAGTCAATCAAAGTGTAGCGGAAAGTAAAGCAGAGTTGCAGATTAGTCCTTTCGGGCAGGAGATTGAGATGAGCAACTCTCAAAATACCTTCAAGCATGAAACGACCCCGCAAATCCCGCTTTCTAATTATTCTCTGTAGTAGTCTATACGGGCCGGTGAGTTCTTGCTTCTTGTATTTCTTTTCTATTTAACACACTCCCAAAATCTGATCAGTCCATATATTTTTCTCTACAAATGTTAGAGAGCTCTTCAAATTAGAGTGTGCACAAATTATAGGGGGTCACTGAATTTAGGTAATGTTGTAGAGATTTTCCGGAAGATGCTGTAAAAGAAACACTAAATAGCTCTTTTTCTAAATTTTTGAAAAAGGATTTGTATGAAAAAATATCATACAGGAGCCTACCTGTTTTTCCACCGTTAGTATTGGCAAAGGCCACCTGTTTTTTCCCGCCCACTATTGGTTTTCCATTTTCTGCCCACAATTTTCTTTTCCTTGCTAGCAATGTACTGTACGCAACGCAGGCTTAGGCTGACCTGAGTCCTTCGGGCTTTTAGACCAGCACAACCCGATTTTAATACTATCCATGTTGTGCCTGGGCTTAGGCCTTAGCCGGTGGGTTGACACGCCTCGACTTGATTGCTTAGTCAGGCCGGCCTGGCATGAAGCCTGAAGGGTTAGGTAAAGCCTATTGTTATATGACGAAGTCTACTGAGGGTATTTTCAATCCTCTATGTTACCTAATGTCTACGGCATTAAATAAGTTATTTTGTGACAAAAAATTGATGTGGCAAGTAAATTAACAAGGAGGGAGAAAGAATAATGGAAATTAGGTCTAACGCAAGAATTACTTAATTTTAACTAAACGGAGTAGATAAAATTCCCTTACGATGCTCTTAGACATCGGGTGTGTCCTGGCTGGAATCCATACATGCAGATCTTCTTTCAAACAGCCTATCTAGCTCAATGCTAAGCTTCTAACTGTGTGGTGTGGTGACTAGTGATCGAGCTCCCGTGATGCGAACAGCGGCGGTGCGTGCTTGCACGGAACACAGTAGTGGCACCATCGCGGAGCAGTACGTGTGACTGTGAGATCGAGTAGCATGATGAGCATGAGACACAGGGTCGATCGACCGATCCATTGATGCGCCTTCAATGGTACGGAGTAAAAACAGCAGCTAGTTACGGAGCTAGTAATAATATAACAGGCGGATCTACGACGGGATGGTGGCCATGGTCCATGGCGACGGCGAGGCGGCCATCGGAGTGGAGGGTGACAGCCCGTAGATGGTTTATTACAATCCGAAGTAAAACATGGTGTGTGTGTTTTGGGCCGCCTTGGAGTGACGGTGGTCGCACGAGCGTGGCCGTGGCGTGGCCCATCTTGGGCTGAGCACTGCTCGGCCTGATTGAGCCGGCAAAGCAAGATCGGCAGCGGTTTGGTGGATGTGCATCGTGCACGTCATAGAATTAACATGGATATTTACCCACGTTTCATAGAGGTATATAGTGTTTAAAAATATGTAACAAAAATAGAAATTTTACCAAAAACAAACTTAAACAGATGCGAATAAAAGTAAGTTACATCCTGTCCAAGAGTTTTTTTTGAAATGATATATTTTCTAAAAAAAATCAAATCTGGTACGTGTTTTTTAAAATTGCAAAACTAACATTTTGTTGACATTTTAAGTTCCGATCTTGGGATTAAGGTGATCTGCACTTCATTGACCGATCTAGACTTATCGAGTTGATTGGGTGGTTCTAACGCTCCGTCGACAGACGAGCGCTACATCGAAGTTTCATCGGCCGACAATCGCTAAATCCTGATAGGGCAAATCCAGCGCTTTGTCGTCGTTTGCGTTTGAAACGCCAACAAAACTCTCTATCAGCGTTTGCGTTTGAAACGATGACAAAGCTCTCTATAATGGCGTTTCAAATGATGAACTGAAGGTTAGTTTTATAGTTTTTCAAAATTGTATATTATATTTTTTTAAAAAAATGTATCATTTTAAAAAAATTCCTGCCCAAATCGTAAACACAGCGCAGCTTGATGGTGTTTCGCTTGCGTGGCGGAGCCGGAGTTGGGCCGCGGTAGCAGTTAATTTTGTTTCTAAATTGTATTGTAGCCCATATAAGTACATGTGGGATTTGGTGATGTTTGGTTAAAATAGTTGCGGATTTATATTTTGGTAGTTCGTGATGTTTAGTTGCATTATTAATTTTTAATTTTACATGTAAATCATTTAAATCATAAAATTTTGTAATGTTTATTTTAAAATTATATATTTTAAAATTATAATAAAATGATATATTTTACTAAAATTTCACTTTTTTAAATTTTACATGAACTAATATGTTTTAATAGCATGGTAGGTAATATTCATTCAAAGTTGAACTAAAAAACTATAAAATTTAGGTTATACCAGTTTTTAAATTTGTACTATAAGAATCTACAGATTCTTCTGAAAAAACTGAGTGACAAAAAAACTGTTTAATTAAGATTCCCGCTTTCGAACTAGGAAACCGGTTCAAAAATCCGAACAAAACAGAACCTATAGTTTACCTATAAATATAATATCGATATTTGTGTACCAGTCTATTCAGATTCTTTCTCACCGGAGAAATCACGAGCTTGGTGGTTCGAAAACCGCGGTCAGCCAACCTGGGGTCAACAACAACCGTGGCACCGGCACCGTCGTGTGGGAACAAGCTGACCAACCTGCACTGCAGACGAACTAATCTGGACATATCTCCATGCTGCTGCCCGGTTGACTTATTACGCAACGAAAAGATCCCAATTAATTCTGCAGTGAGCACTACTCCGTTTGCTTTATTCGAAGCTGAGGACAGTAGTCAACGTGTAGAAACGGCCAGCGACGGCGTTGTAGCATGCTCTGTTTGACGATTCCATCGCTGAGCGAATTCAAGTGCAGCTCAGGTCTCAACCGAAGATTTCGCTTTCAAGCTTGACAAGTTGAGCGGGACGGCGAGCGACTCGACCCACTATACTCCAGTGTTTACACTAAAAAAAGTTCAGAAAACGCCCGGATCCAGAACAAAACCGGCATGCAGATCCAGGAAAACGCTACTACTATACGCCGCTAGATTCCAGAGTCGTCGAAACCGCGGAAACCGCGAGCCCAACTACCGCGCCGCATGGAAGCGGATGTCGGCTATCTGGATGGCACGAAGGGTTCCCTAGTAAATATCCTTAGACATTCAAAACCTATTGTACGTTTGTTTATGCTAAAAAAGCAACTATTTGTTCTGAGTATCCCTAGTCGTCAGATTATTAGGCAATTACAAAATTATTTTTTAAAATAAATAAATCATAGTATTAACATAGCAATCATGATTTCGCAAAACATGATCAATAACCATATAGAAAAATAGCATACATATTGTACGGTAGTCGAAAACAAATCCACGGTTGGTGCAGAGATGTTTCTATTGGTGTCAGATCGCAGTATCCGACAGCGATCAACGGTACACGTGTACGGAAGACGCGTCGTGATTACGAGCGTGAGTAGTCGTGCGAAAGGCTTCCTAAAAATCTTATTCACACTCTTCCGGTGCAAGATATTAAGGGTGTCTGATTCCAAAGACATGTTCTATCGTTTCTAGTGCACACTAGCGGACATTATGTAGTAGTTTATGTCGGCAGCACAACAGAGAGAGAAGATATATGTCAAAAATCATAACACGGTCCTTGGTTCTATTTTGATCTATTGTATTCTCTCACTAGAACCAGTCAAATTGATGGGTATTTATATGAGAGTCGTATCATGATCTAAATCAAGTTGATTTTTGTATCCCCTAAAATCTGCTAAGTTCCTAAAAAATAGAAATCATGTTCTTGCATGGCAAAGAGTCGGACTTCGATGGACATGAGGTCAGACTTGGCGGGCCAACCTCCAACCCCCGAGTCTCTGGACTCGGGTCAGGCACTCGGTAGTGTCGACCCCAACCTCTGAGTCTCAGATTCGATCGAGCACTCGACAATACTAAATCTGATGTCCGACTCGATTCCCGACCACTCGATATTTTTTTAACGTGGTGGGTCTATGAGATTTATTTAAGAATTTCTCAAATATTTATTTGAATCTATCCCAAAATTCAAACATATTTTAATTCAATTCCAGATTTTTCATCAACTTATTCTAACAATCTACCTCAGAATCTATCCTGTTTATGTTAGCTATGTATTCTAACGATCATTTATTTAATAGAAAATGCATAAATTAGAAGGAGAAATAGAAATAAATACGATACTAGAAATAGAAAACGAAACCATACTAAACCTAACTATAAATAAGCACAGCGATCATAAATCGATGTACACAAATTTGGCAAAATTGCCCACCCCCTTTCCAACCCTTACTCAACCAAAGTCAGCGCTCGCAAATTGCTTATTCCTCTTCCTCCTCTCGGGCCGTCCGTGCGTACACTTCATGGGCGCAAGCCGCCTCACGCAATGCCTCCTCTCTTCGCGCCGCGCTCCCTGCTGCTGCTCATGCTCCTGGTATCCGTGCGCGCGGCGGGCGCGGGGCCCTTGACGGCGGAGCTCGTGCGGCCAAACTTCACTGCCTCTAACTTCGAGTACATCGACACCAGCGGCGCGTTCTTGGAGTCGCGGAACGGGGCGTTCCGGGCGACGGTGATCAGCCCCGGGAAGCAGCAGGCCATCTTCTACCTCGCAGTGCTGCATGCGCCGTCCGGGACGGCGGTATGGTCAGCGAACCGCGACGCGCCGACGAGCTCGTCCGGTATGGTTCATCTCTCGACGGGAGGGCTCACCGTGTCTGACCCAAATGGGACGGTGCTGTGGTCGACGCCGCCGCTCCGGTCCCCCGTCGCGGCGCTCTGCCTGCAAGACACCGGGGACCTGCAGCTGCTGGACGCCGGGAACGCGACGCTGTGGAGGTCCTTCGATAACGCCACCGACACGCTGCTGCCGGGGCAGAAACTGCTCGCGGGAGCATACTTGTCGTCGGCAAAGGGCCCGGCCGATTTCTCTCAGGGTGACTACCGGCTCGGCGTGACCACGGTGGACGTGCTGTTGACGTGGCAGGGATCTACTTATTGGCAGTTGTCCAACGATGTCCGGGCGTTCAAGGATCGGAACGCCGCCGTGGCGTCCATGTCGGTGAACGCGTCAGGGCTGTTCGCGGTTTCGGCCGACGGCGCCCTGGTGTTCCACGTGGTCCTCGCGCCGGCGGAGTTCTGCGTGCTCAAGCTGGGAAACGACGGCCGGCTTCGGATCACCAGCTACGCGCTCGTGAACTCCTCGACGCCGGTCGGGAGCGACTTCGTCGCCCCAGCCGGCGACTGCGATCTCCCGCTGCAGTGCCCGTCCCTCGGACTCTGCTCCGGGGCGGGCAACGGCTCGACCTGCACGTGCCCGCCGTACTTCGCCGCGTCAGTCACGGTTCCCGGCTCGTGCACGCCGGGGGACGGATCGATGATCGCGTCGCCGGCCGCGTGCCAGAACAACAGCGGCGGATCCGTGGCGTACCTCGCCCTCAAGCCGCCGATCGCCTACTTCGCCACGAAGTTCAATACCCCGACGAACACCGGCGTCAACAGAACGGCGTGCAGCGCGCTCTGCACCGCCAGCTGTGCTTGCCTTGGCTTCTTCCACGACAACGCTTCCCTGACCTGCCATTTGCTCGGAGGAGAGCAGCTCGGCTCGCTGTACACGGGCGCATCAGATACAACTTTCGGATACATCAAGACGTTCACCACGGCATCCAAACCCGGAATCAACCAAAGCGGCTCATCGTCGGCGAACCACTCCGTGCCGATTGTCCTGCCGTGCGTTGCGGCTTTCCTTCTGCTCACCGTGCTCGCATGGTTTGTATGGTGGCGGAGGAGGAAGCAGAGCACGAATGGCCAGAAAAAGAAGGGCAGGAACTCCACCATAAAGATGTACTTGGGCCGTCAGAAGTCGCCGTCCAGGGACACCGGTTATAATGCCGAAGATGACGACGACGAGGGCGACGATGACATCGTCATACCGGGCATGCCGATGAGGTTTAGCTACGTGGAGATTGCAACGATGACTTCCAATTTGGGAACAAAGGTGGGATCCGGCGGGTTCGGCACCGTGTACAAAGGAGAGCTTCCCGGCGGCGAGGGTCTCATCGCCGTGAAGAAGCTCGAAGCAGTCGGCGTGCAGGCCAAGCGGGAGTTTTGCACGGAGATTGCAGTCATCGGCAACATCCGCCACGTCAACCTCGTCCGCCTCCGCGGCTTCTGCGCGGAGGGCTCGCGCCGGCTTCTGGTCTACGAGTACATGAACCGCGGCTCGCTGGACCGGTCACTGTTCGGCCGCACGGGACCGGCGCTGGAGTGGGGGGAGCGCATGGAGGTGGCGCTCGGCGCCGCCCGAGGGCTCGCCTACCTGCACACCGGGTGCCACCAGAAGATCGTGCACTGCGACGTCAAGCCGGAGAACATCCTTCTCGCCGACGGCGGCCAGGTGAAGATCTCCGACTTCGGCCTCGCCAAGCTGATGTCACGGGAGCAGTCAGCGCTGTTCACCACCATGCGCGGCACCCGCGGGTACCTCGCGCCAGAGTGGCTAAGCAACGCCGCCATCTCAGACCGCGCCGACGTTTACAGCTTCGGCATGGTGCTGCTCGAGCTGATACACGGGAGGAAGAACCGTTGCGAGCAGGAGGCGGTCAACAACGTCGCCGTCGCTATCGGCAGCGGCGAGCACTCTGACTGGCCGTCCGGATGGAGCAGCACGATAACGTCGACGGCGAGCGGCACGAGCGGCGGCGACGACGAGTACTTCCCCATGGTGGCACTGGAGCTCCATGTGCAGGAGAGACACCTCGACCTCGTCGACCCGAGGCTGGAGGGACGAGTTGACGAGGCCGAAGCAGCACGCGTCGTCCGCGTCGCGCTCTGCTGCCTTCACGAGGATCCCGCGCTGCGGCCGAGCATGGCCGCCGTGGTGCGTTTCCTGGAAGGAAGCGTGCCGCCGCCGGAGCCGCGGGTCCAGGCGCTCGGCTTCCTCCGGCTCTATGGCAGGACCAATCCCTTGCCGGTGCCATCGTCGTTGACAGACGCTGCCGGCTCCGTGTCGAGCGTGTCGCCGACGGTCGGTGATGCCTCTCATCTGGACACGCCGTTACCGGACACGTCAGCAGCGAGATAGCACGGGGAAGACCGAGATGTACATGATTCTGACACGTATGACGTGGCATTGTATCGCCACCATGGCATTGACGTGGCAGTACACTTGTAGAATACATGGAATCGAGTGGCTTTTTAACATCTGCAACCTACACGCTTAGATGTTATTTGGTTTTTAGTCCAAAAGTTTTCTCATCATGACGAATATTTTGGTGCTAATTAGAAATATTAAACATAGGTTAATTATAAAACTAAGTATATAAATAAGGTCTAGTTTACGAGATGAATTTATTAAACTTAATTAATTTATAATACGACAATATGGTGCTACAGTAAATATGCGCTAACGATGGATTAGTTAGGATTAATAAATTCGTCTCACGAATTAGCTAGGGTTTCTACACTTAGTTTTATAATTAGCTAATGTTTAATTCTTTTAATTCGTGAGGACTTAATGATGAGAGACTATATACAAAAGCACAAAATAATGGTCTCCATGAATTAAAAAAACAAGTTGCCCACTTGCTCATGGATTAGACAAGGGTTAGCTTTGAAGTTGGTGGCATGGACACATCACACATGGTAAACTGATTCCTGGGTATATTAGTTTATGATATGCACACTACTTTTGTTTGGTGAGGTAGAGATGGGTGTGGACTTTACTTAAAAGAATGAAAATAAAACAAAGAAAAACATACAACCAAACTAAAGTGTAATGTATTCTTGTTTTACATATTAGGGTCTTTATGGTACAAAGATTATTACCTCTTCCTAATATGTTTGATTAATCCTGACCATTCATTATTGTTACTTATTTAAATTTAATAAAATTTAAAAGTGTAGTAACCGGTTATTATTCGGAATCACCGTAGATCACAGAGATTAATTACCATGCATGCGTAATTTTTGTTATAAAATTAAGCATGTGATCACAAATGAGAGATACGAGATTTAACGTGGAAAATCTTTGTGGGAAAAACCACATATACCAATCGATAAAAATTCGTTATTTTAGGAAATGTTTACAGAAACAATGGTGATTACAATGACTGACTCAATTTCCTTTCCTCTATGATGCATAAAACAATGGTTGACTAAACAGGCTAAGGTGTTTCTGGGCCCAATTTAGATTCAGATTAGTTCATGTCTAGTTATTCAAATTAATATTTAAACATTTGATATGATATAGGCTAAAATTTAGCCCTTTGATTCAAACGCGTCTGCTTACAAAGTGCTCACTAGGTTGAGGATAAGTCAGTGGCCTAGTGCTAAGAATGAAGAATTTTTTACATACCAGACAACATACACGTGCACCTGTACAGTGTATATATATAGTATATTCAAACAAACATAGGGTTGTTGGGCAGCTGAGTTGCAACTTGCAAGTATGTGTACGAGTGTACAAACATACGGTGTATGCACTGTACGCTCCCAGCTATACTCTCTATGAAACCAACGCCTAATATTTCCACGCTTAGAACACACTAAATTTTACTAAAGAACAAATAATTCTTTATACGAAAAGGACGTAAGCAATCTAGCACCGGATTTTATCAGAACTCTGAATTTGCGTGTTCGCGTGAGAGTGGTATTATGAACAAAATGATTTTCTCACTTCTTCGAAAAAAGATTGCTCAGTGGAAATACAAAACAGAGTTTGCTTATCGTAGGAGGCAAATAAAGTAGGTATTTCTGCGAGCGGTTCCTTTGCAGTCGGTATTTCTCACAATACACTAGCAAGCAAAGACAATAAATTACTGATAATATACTGTTAGGGTGTGTTCGGTTGCTTGAGGTGAGATCGTATATCCTATGTATAAGTGGAAGCTGGATTTGTGAAGTAATATTTTGAAGAAAAAAATCGATTGGTTGTATGTAAGACCGTACGAGTAGATATAGATATGTTGATTTTCTATTTGATATATTGAATCTAAGCTTGTGTGAGAGCTTGATTTTAATGCGGCTGATAAGTAGGCCCCGTGCTATAGTAGTTGAATCCCGTCGTCCAGTATGTAAGTGAAGGTCGATTTGAGCGTATATATGAATACAGACTGAATTCGTTTATGTGGGCAACCAAACATCTGAATCTGCTATAGTAATCTTAAGAGACATATCATTCATTAAGGCACTGAATTCAACTAACCAAGCATACCCTTGCAAGACTGCGAGGCAAACTCAATGGCCGGCGATATTGTTTAGAATTTTTTTTGAAATAATATATTTTTTTAAAAAAATCAAATTTGTATGTCAAGTTCAAAAGATTGAAAAACTAACATGCGGAGTGCCGACTGGAGCTGACGTGGCATCCAGTCGACACTTCAAGTGCCGACCGTCTGTTAGTTTTGCAAATTTTTGAAATCGGCATACATATTTGAATTTTTTTAAAAAAAATTATTTTTTAAAAAAATTCTATTGTTTACCGGGCAGTGGTCACTATAGATCATATATGGTCATACTTGAGGATGGGAGGAACTACAGACTACGATTTAGCTGATGTGTATTAGCTCAATTATTCAGAGAAAACTCTGGTCCTTTGCACAAAATGTCACTCTTTAATTCTTTATTCGACTTCCTTTTCTGAATCATTCTGTTAGTTTACTACAACTTGTGTGATACATGAACTTATTTTGTCAACAATGGCAGGTGCAAAATCCTATTTTAAGAACATGAAAGTCTTACTACATACCGGCCTATCTGAAACTTTCCAGGCTCAAACTTGCCAAGGAAGTTCAGACATGAACCTTCAACAAGAATTAAAGAGTAACCAGTTGGAGACCTGTTACTGATCTAGTTTGATGGTTATTGGACTGAATTTTTGGTTATATTACGGTATAATATTTATCTCCTAAGGAGTAATACTTTAAATTAATCGATACTATTGATTTTAGTTTGGATTAAAAATAAACTAAAATTAAAAATACGTGCCGATCGGCAGATAATTGAAAAGTCCGTGCAGGAAAATCGAAGGTAAGAGGTCACCATCTTTAATCTTAGTTAGTAAATCAAGACAAATGAACGATTCAAAATATTTCTGTTCTAACGTAAAATTTATCGTTTTTTTGCAAATCATTCCGTGTGGTGTTGGTTGAAAACCGCACTAACCGGACTGGTTATCGTGGTGTTTGAATCTTGTTCTTGGTAGAACAAAACTTGTGAACAAAGATATAGTCAGACATATAAATTGGCCTTTTCTTTATTCTATTTATTAATTATGTATACCCCTATTAATTTGTCAACAACGACGACTTGATGTGTGTTTCGACGGGCACTTAAAGGGTGCAACTAAATTAGACCAAAATATTGTTCTTCTGAATTGGTGTAAGAATTGAGATCTCTTTGCCACCACAAAAATTACACCACTCAGTCACTCACTGTACATTATTACTTCGTACGGAATATTGCTTTGTTCATAATTTTGAAGGGCAGCGTCTGATTAGAGCCCCGTGAACCATGTTTACCAATATATTAAACGTCATGTTTTATATATTCTGAGCAAATTACCGCACAAAAGAAAGTCAATTTGCACTGTTCACTGAATATGGTTTATTGATTTTTGAGTCTTCACAGCAGTGCTCATAATTCTGTTGTTGTCATGCTAATCTCACTGTACAAATTATATGGAGAAAAATTTTACAATATCACCAATCTACTATCGATTATGAAACATGGATACAAAATGTTACAATAACATCAAACATAAGCTTTTGGTTTTTCCAGCTCTCCAATTGGGACCGCAACAGGAGCAGCAGCTCCGCCGGTTGTTGGCCTGTAAAACGATCATTTTTTTAAAAAATCCATCAAAGAAAGGTTATCAAATCATGTACAGGTGCAGATGGACTTACAGGCCAACCATAACTTTGAAGGAATCGTAGATCACCCACTGAGTTCCAGTCAGTGTGCCGATCATCAGGATGCGAAGAGGAAGACCTCGAGTGAACAGCCCCCAGAGGCCAAGGTTCTTGACCGCCTGAAGAAACCATCAAACGAGCCACAGAAAAAATTACACATTGGCAAAAAGCATCGAGCCATCAAGATTCAGGAGTAGTTTTAGGCAAGAAGCATCAAGTTACATCTCCGGCGGTGGCGCCCTTGGCGTTGTTGAGAAACGAGACCAGGTTGTCTGCAGGGTGCGAGACGGCGGCGCAGAAGATTCCGGCGATGTAACCACTCCCAAAGCTCACTCCAAGCTGCAGAGCTTCGCTGCACTGCTCCTTTGGCGCCAGGATGACATGCTTGTATGCCATCTCAACAATGTTCTCGTATGTTGCAAATTTCATCATAGTATTTGCAACAAGGAAAACCAATATTATTTAGCTTCAAAAAATGAAACAAACGGACCCATAGAAATAGTTGTAGCTCCCAGAAGACTACTTACAAGGAATCTGACGCCCCCAAAGCGGAACCAATCCTCTGAATAATCTGCAGTTAACAATCAGCTTGAACGATAAAAACGATATATAATAGAACAGATGAGAAAAATGCAGGGTGATCTGAGGTGAATTTGATGCATGTCCTACCCTGCATAGCCTTTGTTGCTGACAATCTTTGGGAAGCCATCGCGGAGGCCCCTAGCGTACCCGGGCTGTGTCTGCACCCGGACCTTGACGGCCTCCATGGGGCAGAGCGCGACGTCGGCCGCCACCTCGGCGGTGGCCGAGCCGGTGAGGTAAATGAGGGTCTTGTACTTGGCGGCGTACTCCGACCCGGCCATGTCGGTGTACTCCTTCTTGAAGAGCTCGTACAGGCCGTACTTGAATGCCCCCTGCACGCTGTAACCGACGAAGGTTGGCGCCCAGCCCCTGAAGAAGCCACGCACGCCTTGCTCTCTCATCACGACGCCGAACGCCGACGAGGTGCTCCTGTACTTCGCCGGGTCGATCTGCGAGGTTTCGTCGCATTCTTCGTGTCAGAGACACAGACGAGGACAGGATAACGCCAAAAGAAACCAACATTTCGATTGTATAGCGAACTGTTGCAGCAAAGCTGGGATTTTTAGACATTTCTGAGGTTAAGCAAGAACTTCTAACTCTTTTATAAATCTAAGCTTAAATATTTCGCTTTCTCGAACGAAAGGTACGAGAAAAAACGCTCATTTCCGGGCACGTCACGTCACGTCAAGCTCTCTCACGCTCCAACTTTCTTGGCAGCTGCCTTGGACCCGAAACCTGGTCATTTAGCACAATGAAAAGTCTTCCAGCCGTCGATGTCAGTCGACTTAACAAATTTTGCAGAAATTTTACCAGCATCCGAGCAGAAGTCAACAGAAAACTATTGAAACAAAACTTGAAGTGGTCGATTTTTCAGAGGAGAAAGCAGCGCTGCTTGTCCTGGCATGCGGGGCATAGTACGGCTCAGGTCAGATACCTGAATGTTGCCCTTGATGACGTCGAGCGGCGTCACGGCGGAGTGCGTGAGCCCACAGGCGGCGGCCCCGCCGAAGCCGCAGGTGGCGTAGTACGCCGGTGAGAACATATCGATCTTCCCGAACGGCGGCTCGCTCGGCGCCCCCACGACGACAGCCGCTTCCCGTGCTCCTGCTCCTGCGACGACGACGCCCCCGCCGTTCGGCGCCCCGCGCGCGCCGACGCCGCCGTCGTAGAGGAAGCTCGGGAGTAGCGACTGGCACGACGCCATCTTGATTGATCAATCGATCGCCCGATCCAGCCGGCACCCTGCACGGGGGATTGGCACCTTACTGTTCGGGCTCGCGGCTGGTTCGCTCGCTCACGGCCGGGTGTCTCGGTCGGCTCGCGGTTTCCTTGTTGTTTGGAGCATGGCTGCCGCCCTCGGCTGCCGTTTTTATACGAGAGAAACGATGGTGCCGTGAAGAGGTTTTACTCACCTCCACAGCGTGTTGAAGAGTGTTTTGAACGTGGTGGTGGTGGAACTTACTTCTACGAAATTGGAGAGGCTTTTGAATGTAGTGGAACTCACTTCTACGATGTCAGAGAGGCTTTTGAATGTGGTGGAACTCATGTTTACAACGTTGGAGAGGCTTTTGAACGTGGTGGAACTCACTTCTACGATGTCAGAGAGGCTTTTGAATGTGGTGGAACTCATGTTAACGACGTTGGAGAGGCTTTTGAACGTGGTGGAACTCACTTCTACGACGATAGAGGGGCTTTTGAATGTGGTGCAACTCACTTCTACGATGTTAGAGATGCTTTTGAATGTGGTGGAACTCAATTTTACAACGTTGGAGCGGCTTTTGAACGTGGTGAAACTCACTTCTACGACGTTAGAGAGGCTTTTGAACATGGTGCAACTCACTTCTACGACGTTAGAGAGGCTTTTGAACATGGTGAAACTCACTTCTACGATGTTAGAGAGGCTTTTGAATATGGTGGAACTCACCTCCGCGACGTTAAAGAGGTTTTTAAACATGGTGGAACTGCCCCACGACGTTAAAGAGGCTTCGTACCATTGGATTCACGCCGAATCATCCAAAACCTCTTTCTAACGAAAACCTACAATAGACCAACCCAGCAAACTGTGGAAGCGACGTAAGTGCCTCGTCTCCATCTCATTTCATATCTCACGGAGGGAAACTAGGGAGACAGGAAATTGGAAAGGAACACACCTAGACCTAGATGAATCATGAACACAACTTGAAGTGGATCAGGGTACTTGGTGTTCAATAAAGATGCTCAATAGTAAGCCAATATGTCAGATTGTGCATACATGTAGTCCGGGCCATACTTCAAGAAACTTGCTGGAAAAGAGAATGGTGAGGAAGGGAATAATATCTTTGATCCACCGAACTGGATCGGGGATTTGATCATATACCATTGAAGGGCAGCGTCTGATTAGAGCCCTGTGAACCATGTTTACCAATATATTAAACGTCATGTTTTATATATTCTGAGCAAATTACCGCACAAAAGAAAGTCAATTTGCACTGTTCACTGAATATGGTTTATTGATTTTTGAGTCTTCACAACAGTGCTCATAATTATGTTGTTGTCATGCTAATCTCATTGTAAAAATTATATGGAGAAAAAATTTACAATATCACCAATCTACTATCGATTATGAAACATGGATACAGAATGTTACAATAACATCAAACATAAGCTTTTGGTTCTTCCAGCTCTCTAATTGGGACAGCTACAGGAGCAGCAGCTCCGCCGGTTGTTGGCCTGTAAAACGATCATTTTTTAAAAAAAACATCAAAGAAAGGTTATCAAATCATGTACAGGTGTAGATGGACTTACAGGCCAACCATAACTTTGAAGGAATCGTAGATCACCCACTGAGTTCCAGTCAGTGTGCCGATCATCAGGATGCGAAGAGGAAGACCTCGAGTGAACAGCCCCCAGAGGCCAAGGTTCTTGACCGCCTGAAGAAACCAGCAAACGAGCCACAGAAAAGTTTACACATTGGCAAAAAGCATCGAGCCATCAAGATTCAGGAGTAGTTTCAGGCAAGAAGCATCAAGTTACATCTCCGGCGGTGGCGCCCTTGGCGTTGTTGAGAAACGAGACCAGGTTGTATGCAGGGTGCGAGACGGCGGCGCAGAAGATTCTGGCGATGTAACCACTCCCAAAGCTCACTCCAAGCTGCAGAGCTTCGCTGCAATGCTCCTTTGGCGCCGGGATGACATGCTTGTATGCCATCTCAACAATGTTCTCGTATGTTGCAAATTTCATCATAGTATCTACAAAGTACAACTGTTCAGTTTAAGACAATCCAGATTCAAAACAGAATTGACAGACTTCAATACACTGCTATACTACTGAAACTGAATCAATACACTCAAGATGAACAAAGTTTCCAGCTTTACCACAACTGAAATCTCAGAACACCTTTGAATTGAAGGTTCAAAAATGAATCAGATCAGAGTTCTTGTCATTTCAGAATAGCTATTGTTCTGAGTCTAAAAACAGCTAGGATTAAAACATATACTGCACAAAGATTTTAGAGTATAGAATTGCCAAAATTCCTTGCAATCACTACATAAATTCAAGATGCATATATTGAAAACTGTTCAGCACATCAAGATAGTCATAAATTCATATAACAGAACCATGAATCTGTCCACAAAATAAATCCTGACACAATTCTGATAATGAACAGTTTAGATTCTGATCAAAACTGGTTCAGATTGAAAAACAACAAATGCTGATAGAGTGTCATAGTCTGCTGCCGAGTGGAGATCAATCGATGTTTTCAGTAGTTGGCCAATGGCTTATGGAGATATGATTGATGGCCGATGCTGATAGAGGTTGGATACTACCATCGCTTGTGATCTGAGGGATGGTTGGTGGTCGCCCTATGGTGTTGGTGATCGACACATTGGCTCAAGCTGAGGCTGATGCCCGAGTGGTGGCCGATGCCGATGGAGGTCACAGTCGACAATCGGCCTGATCTAGCATCTTTTTTCCCATGTTCCTAAGTATAATACAATCATATCTGGATTTTTGTAATCCACTCATAGGATACTTTGCTTGAGTAACAATGAGCGAATTCACCTGATCATTGAGTTGTTGGACTCGGGCTTGAGTCATCGGTCCTTGGTATTTAGGTGTGGGTGTATTGAGTATGGGGATGTCCTCATCAACTGGCATCACATTCGCTTCACTTGGTCTACACACTATCTCGATCAATTTGTCGTTCATGTCTCTCTTCATCTCCACGTGTACGTCTAAGATCATCATCAACATCACCCGCCCTCCTTGATCGTATGGCATCAAGCTTCTTGCTTGGCCATGATCACCCACTGTTGATAGTTGAGTAGCATCCCAATCCTGCACACCATAAGACAAGCAGACACATTTCTCCCACAAACACACCGAACCTTTCGGTGAACTCATCAGGCAATCACATGTCCAAAATTTGAACCAAACAAACTTGTCAATCACTCATCACTTAGACAAAACCAAGGTACATATCAACTTCGTTTCTCACTTATTGAGAGAAATACCATGTGACATTGGTACATCTCAACGACTCTTGAACGTCTTCTAGATGCACCGTTCTCCCAATAACCCTTTCTACATGGAACACTATTTAACATGAAAGTGGTAGTTTCTAGATTGAGTCCCCAAAAGGATAATGGAAGATCAGTATGACTCATCATCGACCAGGCCATGTTAAAAAAGTACTATTCCTTCACTAGAACACTTCCTTCCACTGAGGCGTAGCAGGTGGAGTCAGCTGTGGAATAATTCAACACTACTTCAGATGATCACTAAACTCATGGCTAAAATATTCTCCTCCATGGTTAGATCATAGAAATTTGATTTTCTTGCTTGTATGATTTTGTACTAGATTCTGGAATTCCATAAACATTACAAAGGATTCCCACTTATGCCTCATTAAGTAGATATAACCATATATACTCAAGTCATCGGTAAAAGTGATAATGTTCTAAAAACCACCTTGAGAAACCAAGTTGAGATGTGCCTTGGTTTCAAGTCTATGATGAGTGATTGACAAGTTTTACCTTCTGGGCAAAGGGGTCCCTTCGAAGGTGTTCAGAGGTCTTTTATTGAAGGGTTTGATGTATGCTGGCTGCAGTTGATGCAGCGAAGTATGTCTGTCGGAGGGGTCCAACAGAATACGATCAAAATTTTGTACCGAAGGGCTCGGTACTTTGAGTGGTACACCGCAGTGTGTATCGGAGGTTGTTTGCCGGAGAGGTCTCTGGGGTACTAGAAACGCTCGTCTGGTTGTCGATGGTGTGTAGATGACTTTAGAGGAGACAGGATGGTTCACAACAAGTGAACCTAGGTGAAGCGGGAGGCTTTGAGCTAGGCGAGCAGGGAGCTCGGTCACCGAGGCTGCGTGGGGTTGGGGTTGATCCTCAAGTCAAGGTCCGCCAAGCGAAGGCTGAAATTGCGGAGGGTGGCTCTGGCTGAAGGTACCCTGTGGCAATGTTCTCGGAGGTGAGGCACTGCGAAGGGTGACTCCGAATGAGTGACTTCGAAGGATGTTGGACAAAGTCCTCAGAATTGAGGCAAGGTGTTCGAAGTATGCTCCAGATGGAGGCACTCGAAGGGACACCTGATGAAGGTATGAGAAGTCAAGGTGCATCGAATGCATGGTCCTGGTAAGGCTCTTCGGGAGTGTGCTATGGATAAAGACACTACGAAGGAGTGCTTATGGAAGTGCAACATGTGGAGGCCTTGGACGAAGGAGGGACTTCGAAAGGTGGTGAAGATACTTCGTAGGTGGGACATCGGAGTGTGGATGATGAAGTACTGGGGCCATGCATGGCTTCAGTACATGGACATATGGAATTCAAACTAGGAGTAGTTGCGAAGCCATGGTGGTCCAATCCGAAGGTGATGGTGAGAAGACTTAAGGGCTTTGATGGCTTCGGCTCAAAACCATCAATGTATCAAAACGGACTTTGGTGAAGCGAAGGCCTTCGTGTTCGAAGCATGTCACCGAAGCCTCCGCACACCTCGTGTGCGAAGGGGGCTCTAGAAGATTCCACTTTGCAAAAGCTGATACTATCTTCTCTGCAAAAGCTGATGATGTCTTCTCTACGAAGCTGTCAAAAGGAGCTTCCAATAAATTAGACTACCATCTGTATCCCCGTGTCTGGCAGAGACAAAATCATTGTAAACCTTAGGGGTATTGTAGTCTATTCGCATGTCAGAGTAGTGCCTGTAAAAGGAGAGGCAGGCAAGGGGCTAGGGTAACACACTGTGCATTCTTTTAGAACCTTATGTTTTCCCTGTAGCTTTGGACAACCACCGTGAAGTGTTCTTTGTACCTGTGAGTTTTGTGTTCCGTATTCTTGCAATGAAATTTTCATTCTATTTTCATTAATTGCATGAACTTGTATATGTGTTTTCGCACTGTGTGAGTTGTAATTTCTGTGTTTCACTTTGCTCTGTGCAATCCAGAGTTGCTACTCTGTGTTCATCTGACCGAAGTGTTTTCCCACACACTTGTGCGATTTCTGTGAGTAAAGACGTTGTGTGTTCGCTTTGTGTAATTCGGAGGGTAGACCTCACTGTTTACTAGCGAAGCACTTTGGGAACCATCCATTCGAGACATGTTCCCTTTTTATAGCCGAAGTCCTCATTGCAGTCAGTCTAATCTATTTTCAGCACTCTGAAGTGTGAAGACTAGTACCAATTACTAGTGTGAAGTATTTGTTCGGAGCTCTCTAAGGGATTCAAACTTGTGCGAAGCCTTCTCAAAGGCACCTCGTGTGCGGAGCCTACACTATCTTTGCAGAGTTTAGTGCGTTTTTAGGTCTCTGAGTTTGAGCGAAGTGTTATGAACTTTGAACTTTTACCCTTTTTGAAGCCTGTGTTCGGAGTGTGTTTGATACCTCTGAACCAGACACTTCAAAGGGTGTGTTCGAAGTGTTTTCAGTAGAATAAAATTTTAAAAGCTCTCATTCACCCCCTCTGGTCGCCTATTTCAGTCCAACAATTGTTATTAGAGCTTGGTTAAGATCACCAATTGACCTTAACCGGTTTTGTGATCTTTTGGCGACATGGACAAATTTAGTAAAATATCTCTGTTCGATAAACTGACTTCGCATATTGGATGATGCGCATGGATGCATACTTGCTAAGCCATGTAAATGTAATATGGGAGATTGTGGACTCACAATACTCCTTCCTTGAAACCCGCACTACTTAGGTAGAAAAAGACCAACATAAATCTAACTCCATAGCTAGAAATATGCGGTTCATTGGCTTGAGCAAAAGTGAGTTTGATAGGGTTCAGCAACTGAGGATGGCTAGGGAAATTTGGACTACACTCACTACTTTTCATGAGAGCTCTACATAGATCAAGACTAGGCGCCAGAGCACATACAATCAATAGTATCAACTGTTTGTGCAAGGCCTTGGCGAATCTAAAGATGCCATGTTTTCACGCTTTAATGCGATAGTGAGTAACTTGCGATCCACTCGGACGCTTGTTTACAATGACTATGATAGGGCTATCAAGCTTCTATGTAGGAAAGTGAAGATATCTAACATTGAGGAATCCACAGGATATGATAAATTGTCCTGTGATGAACTCTTCAGCAAGCTCAAGTCCACAGAGATTGCCAAGGCATCTCTTGCAGTGCACAGAACCTCTTTGCCTCAGCCCTTGGCACTAGTTTCTAGCTCTAGCCGTGGCACCACTGTAGAACCAAGCTCATCTAGCACTTGTGTTCTTCCAGGTGGTTTTGCCTTGTCCTCCCTGGTCTCAGATACTAAGGAGCATGTGGATACTTTGGATTATGAAGAGCTTGCTCTCATTGCCAGGAGATTCACCCGTTTTCACAATGAGAGACGGGCTCAACAAAGAAGTGGTTTTAGTGACTGTTTTGAGTGTGGTGACACTTCTCGCATCAAGACCAATTGTCCTAAGCTTAAGAGGAGAGAAGAGAGTGAGCGCCCAAAACACCACAAGGAGAGGAAGCCCTATGCAAAGGGTAAGCGCGGAAAGGTGGCTAAGAGAGTATCCAAGGCCGCTTCCAGAGCATTTGTCGCTGCACTCAGCGACATCGACACTTCCTCAACTGAGGAGTCGAGCTCTGATGAGGAGGAAGAGTCTCCAAGGAAGGAGGAGAAGAAGGAGAAGAAGACAAGGGATTTCACCGGCCTTTGCTTCATGGCGAAAGCACTCACATTGTTGATGAGCTTGACTCATTCGAGGTACCACTATCCTATGACCAGCTTTCCATTAAAGTTGATGAACTGAATGAGGTAGTTCTTGGTCAAGATAGATTGCTTTTTCAGGCCGCTAGAGATAAAAAATACCTTAGACTTAGGCTAAAATTTATCTCTATTGATTATGCCATGCTTAAGTCTAATATTGATGATGTTGAATGTGAATCTTGCACTGTTGTCATGGGTGAGCTTGCTTAGTTGCGTTCTGTGCATGCTCAAACTATTGATGAGCTTGAGACTGCAAAGAAGCAGCTTTTGGTGGTGGAGTTTAGACCTATTTCTTATGATGCTTGTTCAAACTGTTCTTTATTGATTGATAGCATTAACTTGAGAGACAAGCATGTTAGGGAGTTAGAGGCTAGATTGGAGAGTGGTGAGTGTTCTAAAGATGTGCAGCCTGCTTGTCCCACCTGCATCACCCTTAAGGACCAACTCAATCTTGCTAGAGGGAAAATTGAATAGCTTATGACTGAAAATGAATACCTTCTTTCTGTGGTGAACAAATGCACTGAGGGAAACGGTAGGATGAATTTGCTCTTGGCCATGACTAAGATGTGTGCTGATAGGGCAGGATTAGCTCTAGGATTGGGTTTTGAGAGAATTCCTCCAGATAGTGAGAACAAAACTATTTTTACCTCACCCACTACCTTAGAGAAAGAGAGATCCCAGTTAGACACTCCTCAAAAAGCCAAGAAACCTACCCAGCCTCTCAAGAAAAGTCCACCTCCTCCATCCAAGAAAAACCCTCAACAGAAACCCAAGGAGCTTGTGAGAATTGCTCCTATGATCCATGTGAGTATTCCCAAGAGAGTCTTTCATTGTTCATATTCCCAGCGGGTGGGTCATTTGGTTAGGTTTTGCTTTTGTCGCATTAAGGATGAGCGACGTTCACAGGCGTTGAGTGTTTAGGACATGCGTTACCCTTCTCTAGGTATGCATGAGCCTGACTTTTACTCACGTCCTGATTTTAAGGCTCCACGTGCTTCCCGGAGAGGTTTTGCCACTCGTGGTGTACACCATGTCTCATATGGTGCTAGACCACGTGTAGGTGGCTTTGCACCACAACAGGTTGGGAGACGTCGTCGTGTGTCTAGATTGCATCCTGTAGGTAGACCTCGCACATTGCATCACTCTACTTTACCTATGCGTAGATAGTCTACTTTTACTTTGCCTACTGCTCGTATCTCTCAGTGCTAGATTCATCGTCATATTTTCACTCACCCAAGCACTGAGCGATCGAGGTTTTCTCATTTTGGGTAGGCGTCAGACCAAGGCTTGGAGGGCACGTGGATCATGGACTCTAGTTGTTTGCGCCATATGATCGGGAACGCAGCATGGTTCTCTAGCCTCACCACAACCAAGCAAAAGGAGCAAATCACCTTCGGCAACAACCGAAGAAGCATAGTAAAAGGTAAAGGTGTGGTAAGAATCAACTCAAATTTCACTCAGAAAGATGTTTCTTTTGTTAAACATTTGGGATACAATTTGCTCTGGGTGTCCCAGTTGCTTGATAAGGGCTTCGAAGTGTGATTTCATTGCGATACTTCGCAAGTACTCATTTCTGATGGTGTTTTGGTGTGTAATATCTTTAGAGTTGGGAGAGTTTTTGGAGCTGATTTTTCTGAGTCATCTAGTTCTTCTTCCTACTTAGTTGCACATTCTACTTCTGAGCTTTAGAAGTGGCATAGGAGACTAGGGCATATGAGCTTTTTGTTGCTCGCTCATTTGAGTGCCCTAGGACTGATCCGAGGATTGCCCAAGCTCAAGTTTGAGAAGAATTTAGTTTACGCTCCTTGTCTACATGGGAAAATGATTGCCGCTTCACACTCACCAATCACTATGGTGATGACTGAACAACCCGGAGAGCTTCTCCATATGAACATTGTAGGTCCTTCTCGGGTTAATTCTTTAGGCGGCAAATGGTATGTACTTGTCATTGTCGATGATTTCTCTCGCTACTCTTGGGTCTTCTTTTTAGCTATCAAGGATGACGTGTTTTCACACTTTTGGAGCTTAGCTTTTAGAGTTTTCACTGAACTCTGTGGTGCATTAAAGTTCATTCGAAGTGATAATGGCATCGAGTTGAAGAATAGTCTCTTTGTTGACTTTTGCATGGAGCATGGCAAAGAACATCAATTCTCTGCTCCGCGCGTTCCTCAACAGAATGGTGTTGTTGAGAGAAAGAACCGAACTTTGATTGAGATGGTTAGGATGATGCTCGATGAGCACATGACTCCTAGAAAGTTTTGGGCTGAGGCCGTGAATATTGTTTGTTACATTTCAAACTGAATTTTCTTTAGCTCAATCTTGAACTTGACTTCGTATGAGCTACGTTTTGGGAGACTGCCCAAAGTTACTCATCTTCGAGTATTTAGTTGTCGATGTTTTAACCTAAAATTTGGAAAGTTGGACAAATTTGAGTCGCGTTCTTCTGATGGGATCTTCTTGGGTTACACTACCCATGGTCATTTTTATCGTGTTTTAATTTTATAAACTAACAATGTCATCGAGTCATGTGATTTGACTTTTGATGAATCAACCCCCCCTGTGTTAGTTCTTCTTTTGAATAGGCAAGTGAACATGATATGAATCAGACTATCTTTGAAGATGAAGATCTTGAAGACTTCGAGGATGATCCTCTACTACTCTCGACATCAACCCCCGAAGCTGACTCTGCTTCGACTACTTCGGCAAGAGGCCCCGAAGCTACTACCTCAACATCGGTCATCTTCGACCACTCACCAGCACATGTTGAGAGGGAGACTGCAATCCGTCGCGAAGCTCCTCATCACATACAAAGGATGCATCCTCCCGAGCAGATCATTGGTGGGCTTGATCAAAGGGTAACATGTTCTCATGCTCACTTCATTGATTCTTCTTTTGTTGCTACTTTCAAGCCCTTGGATGTGAGTCATGCGTTGTCTGATTCTAGTTGGATTAATGCCATGCATGAAGAACTTGAAAATTTTGAGAGAAACCAAGTCTATACTATTTTAGATCCACCTCCTAATGTTCATTTTATTGAAATTAAAAGGATTTTCAAAAACAAACAAGGGGAGGATGGGTCAGTGGTTATAAACAAAGCTAGACTTGTGTCTTAGGGTTTTTCACAATTAGAAGGGATTGATTTTACAGAAACTTTTGCACCTGTTGCTCGTCTTGAGGCCATTAGAATTTTACTTGCATTTGCGGCATCCCGTGGTTTCAAACATTATCAAATGGTTGTCAAAAGTCATTTTCTAAATGGCTTCATAGGCGAAGATGTTTATGTAAAACAACCCCTGCCGTTGAGAACCCCAAATATCCCCATAGAGTCCTTAAACTTCATAAGGCTCTTTATGGACTCAAGCAGGCCCCTCGGACTTGGTATGATAGACTTAAGTCTTTTCTGCTAGAGCGGGGGTATTTAGTGGGATCTGTAGATAAAACCCTTTTTATTCTCAAGCATGTCAAATATTTCCTCCTAGTTCAGATTCATGTTAATGATATCATCTTTGGTGGCTCTTCTCATTCTATGGTTGCCGAGTTTGAAGAAACTATGAGCAGGGAGTTTGAGATGTCTATGATGGGTGAACTCACATTTTTCCTTGGTTTGCAAATCAAGCAAAACAAACAAGGTACCTTCATCCATTAGACGAAGTACACCAAGGACCTACTCAAGAAGTTTGACATGGTTCGATGCGAAGCCCCTTGCCACTCCAATGGCTACCTCGGTAGAATTGGACCCTGACGAGGATGGAGAAGTCGTAGATCAGCAGGAGTTCCAAAGCATGATCGACTTCCTTCTCTACCTGACTGCTACGAGGCTGGTCATACACTTTGCTGTTTGTCAGTGCACTCGTTTTCAGGCTTTGCCTAGAGCTTCACACTGCCAAGAAGTAAAGCGCATTCTTAGTTATCTCAAGCATACCCTCGAATTTGGCATTTGGTATTCTGCATCTTGCTCTTTGTGTCTTCCACTTCCACAATACGACACAGTAGCGGCGGGCAAAAACGTACTATAGTGGCGGGCAACCAGTCTGCCATTGCTCTAAGCCACTGCTAACCCTAGTTAGCAGTGGCGGGCACGCTGACGTCATCCACCCACCACTGCTATCGCTAACAGCAGTGGCAGGCAGATGATGTCAGCGAGCCCGTCACCACTGTTTCAATAGCAGTGATGGGCACGCTGACGTCATCTGCCCGCCACAGCTATGGCTAATAGCAGTGGCGGGCAGATGACGTCAGCATGCCCACCACTACTGTGTTTTACCCATTTTACAGAAATGTTATATAAACCTTAATTCAAACACTTTCTAGAATATATGTTCAGAAATTCACAGCTCACTAG
This sequence comes from Zizania palustris, assembly GCA_019279435.1. Classification (NCBI taxonomy): domain Eukaryota; kingdom Viridiplantae; phylum Streptophyta; class Magnoliopsida; order Poales; family Poaceae; genus Zizania; species Zizania palustris. The sequence goes on along the minus strand of JAAALK010000287.1, from coordinate 23,281,286 downwards.
CAGTAACACAACATAACAAAACCACATTATATTCATAGCTCCACACAGCCATTCACAGCAGCAACAACATCAACACAACAACAACATCAATTTACAAATCTACAAACTTTACATTTATCACACATCAAGTTTACAAAGTTTACATCTCATGGGAACTTCAAAATTAACAATTGTTCACAAATACATGATTATTTTGTTTAATGTTTCTTCTCGTGTAGGACCTAAAGTAGTGACTAGAGAGGGGGTGAATGGGCGCCTAAAAATTTCTTGCTAAATTATGATCTAATCCCAACACCCAATGCACCCCGACAAAACAAACAACAATAGCAAAATAGATCACACGAACTAAAATTTATCTAGCCTAAAAATGACCGGTGTCCTAATTAAAATGATATTTAAAAATAAACTAAACTAAATAAAAATAACAAAAGTGAATAAAAAAGAGTACTAGAAATATTTAATGGCCTACGAAAAATACCTACATAAATCAATAATAATTCGGATTGCAGTTTAAAAATAAAATACTAATCAAACGAATAAAACATGGATTATCGAGAAATTAACTCTGAAATAAACTCAAAATATTGCACGTAAATCTAGAATAAAAAATAATACTGCGACTAATAATTTTTTTTTGATATGAACATAATAAAACTTAAATAAATAATATGCTAATACTAATAAAATCTAGCAGATAAAATTAACTACGAAATAACTACTAGATTTAATCTAACTAAAAATTAGGAGATAAAAACAAGTAACCTGCATGACATCATCGTTGACCTCACTGCGCCGAACCGCAGAAGATTCGGCTAGCTAATGTTGCCGCACTGCAATTTCCACCGCCTGGAATGCTGTGCCGGCCCTGCGTCTGCTGCCGTGGAGAAGGTATGATGAAAAGTGTTGTTCTGATAGCTGCTGCCGACGGAAGGATAAAAACTCAATCTAGCGGGTGACGATTGCCAACCCAACCGCATGCACTGCAAAGCTGCTGCTGGTGGGTCCCACGCGTGGACTGCTATGCAATTTTTCTTGAAGCTTTCACCCGGTAGCCTCCCGCACGGAATCTAGCCTTGGCCCTTGTGCATGAAAAAAAACAGCTCGGCGTGGAAAAGCTGTACCCCTGCAGCGAGCCGCGCGTAGCCCGAATGCTAGGGTGTGCTAGGAGCGCTGCATGCTTGCTATAGTGGCAAGGACGGTGGGTCCCACGTGTGATGAACATGACACAGCTGTCGCCGAGTACTACTTGGCGCTTGGACTCTGGCTCCCGTGCTGCATGCGCCTGTGCATGGCTGTTGTTGACGACGTGCGCCAGACCGCCAGTGCGCGCACAAGCCTCCTACCGAAGAAAATTGGCCAGGCGCCGGCGGGTCTCGACGACAGCGGCGGAAGAAATTTAGAGATCTGAAAAAAACTTGCAGTCGAACGAAAAGTGGACTGTAGATTGATCGCGTGAAAAACAGTCACCCAATCCCTATAGGGGTAGGGTCCTATTTATAGGCGACCCATAATGCATAAAAAGACTAATTTACCCCTAGAGTAAATTACACAGACTCTAAAATAAAATTCAAAATTACTAAAATACCCTTAGAAAAATCAACTAACTCAAATAAAAAATATTCTGGACTTAAAAACTAAATATTAATATCCTGAAAACAAAATAATTATCGGTTGTCAGTTTTGCACCGAAACTGACAAAGCGTCCACCGTCTTCGCACCAGGTACCGGATTGGGCCGACCTGACCCCGCATCTTCCTCAGTCCGGCAATCGCTCACTGCCCGTGTACTTGAGTCAAACTCGGACCAGTGGATCCTCTGCCGCTCCTAGCCCATGTACTCGGATTGGACCAGCCCGACTCCGCGGCTCGTCTGCCCAGCTGTCGCTCGCTGCCCATGTACCAGTGGATCCTCTGCCGCTCCTAGCCCATGAACACGGCATGTCTTCATGTCTTTTCTTGACTTCCGTTGACAATCACTCGTCATATCTGAAGTATAAAACCCATGTTCTTCATAATGGTTTCTCAATCTCCCCCTTGATGAGTGCATTGTCAACACCCTCTTCAGCAATTCTTGAGAACCTGCAAAACATGTGGAAACACGAACACAAAAACAAAAGAAAAATAAAACGAAGAAAATAAAAGTTTTTATCCTAATGACCAAAAGCCAAAACAAAAGCAAGAAAACGGTCATTATGGTTAACCAAAAATAAAGACTCAAAAAACAAGTGCAAACTCAGAACTACCAACAAGGATATACAGAGTAAAGGCAAAAGACTAAAATAATCCCCGTGAAATAGATCCTAGAGAAAGCCAAAAATGTCCCCTAAACTCCAAAATTTATCCCCCTTGTTGACAATTGGACTCATCAAGTGAGATTAAATGCACTCTAAAGAGACATAGACACAAACTCTCCCTGAAACGCAGCTCCCCCTCAAAATATGCCATGAATGCAGATGGGGTGCAGGTGGAGTGTGAAAAGCATGCTTCTTAGATATGAATGACTGCTATTACAACATCTAACAGGTATAGCAAAAGATATACTATCTAAGATACATGACATGATCAGTGCAACAGATGATATCTAAAGAAAGTCATTAGAACGCATTTTTCGATTTTTTCAAACAAAAGCATCACCACATTTTCTAGTCGACAAGCAAAGTAAAGCATGAGATGCAAAAGCTAACTGATATCTACCAAGATAAGCATTGTCCAGAGCAAAGTGCTTCAACAAACTTGTCATCTTTTCAAAAATTTTAAACCTTTTCTTTTTCCTTTTTCTTTTTCATTTCTACCAGGGGTTATTTGCATGTCAAACCTTATGCTAACTGACCAAGTCAAGCCTAGGCCAGAACATGATCATCAACAAGTAATCAAAAACATATACTAGCTAGAGCAAGTAAAGCATATCAATCATATAACAGAAGCAAGCTCAAAATGTGATTGATGATTATGCATGATATGACCACACACAAAAAGACTCAATAAAAAATAAAGAAGAAAGAAAAAACTAACTCAAAGTATCCTAAGAAGGATACACAACTCCCAAATCCCCTCGCAAATGCTCAAAAGTAGACTGATCTGGGGGTTTGGTAAAAATATCAGCCAACTGCTGATGGGTATCAACATGAACAAGATCTATGACCACTTTCTCATATTGATCCCTCAGAAAGTGAAAGCGCACAGCAATATGTTTGGTTTTTGAATGAAGACGTGGGTTTTTCCCTACACTAATTGCACTAGTGCTATCACAAAACAAAGGAACTCTAGAAGGGAAGAACAACCCATAATCCCGCAATGTAGAAATTATCCAAACCAGTTGTGAGCAGCAGCTAGCAGCAGCTACATACTCAGCCTCAGTAGTTGAAAGCACAACTCCAGATTTTTTTCGAGAAGACCCAGATACAAGCGAAGAACCAAGAAGCTGGCAAGTACCAGAAGTCGACTTGCGATCCAGCCGACACCCACCAAAATCAGCGTTGGAAACACCAGCTAAATCAAGAGACGATGATGCTGAATAGTAAAGACCTAGATCAGGAGCATAAGTAAGGTACCTAAAAATACGCTTGACAGCCTGCCAGTGAGATGCGCGTGGTGAATACTGAAAACGCGCGCACACACCCACGGCAAACTGAATGTCCGGTCTCGTCGTAGTCATGTATAATAGCGACACGATCATCCCTCGATACTCTTTCTCATTGACCTTGATGCTGTTCTCGTCCTTGTCCAGACATCCAGATGTACCCACTGGGGTCATCTGTGGCTTTAGCTCTCCACCAAAATCAAATTTCTTTAGCATGTCCCGTGTGTACTTACCCTGGTGGATGAAAATGTCATCCTTGGTCTGCTTGATCTGGAGCCCTAAAAAGTACTTGAGTTCACCCATGAGACTCATCTCAAACTCGCTGTGCATCTGCTCAGAAAACTTGGACAAAAGCTCATTAGTAGAACCACCAAAAATAATACCGTCCACGTAAATATGAGCAACCAATAAGTCAGAGCCATCTCTAAGCAAGAAAAGAGTCTTGTCCACAGAACCCATCACAAAACCTTTCTACAACAACTGCTTTAGGCGATCATACCAAGCCGTAGGGGCTTGCTTCAGACCGTATAAAGCCTTCTACAACTTGAAGACATGTCGAGGAAACTTAGGGTTCTCAATACCGGGAGGCTCCTTAACATAGACCTCCTCCTCTATATACCCGATGAGAAAAGCACTCTTGACATCCATTTGAAAAAGCTTAAAACCTTTAGAAACAGCAAAGGCCAAAAGAATACGAATGGACTCAAGATGGGCAACAGGGGCGAAGGTCTCCTCAAAATCAATACTTTCTTTTTGGCAGAAACCATGTGCCACTAATCGAGCTTTGTTGCGCACCACAACACCATCTTCTCCTTGTTTGTTCTTAAACACCCACTCGATGCCTATGGTGTTGCATCCAGGTGGTAGCTCAACTAGTGTCCAAACCCGATTGTGAACAAAGTTTTCAAGCTCTTCTTGCATGGCGTTTATCCAATTTGAATCAGAAAGAGCATGAGAAACATCTCTGGGCTCAAAAGTAGCAACAAAAGCAGACATAGCAAACATAGCAAGAGAACCAAATGAAGAACGTAAGGATCTCTTAGTAAGATCATCGATGATGAGCTCTGAGGGGTGATGTCGCGCCCCGATTTAATAAATCAGGACTTTATTGAAATTCCATAGAAAATCAATAAAACAAGACGTTCATCATGCGACCACGTACAATACGGACAATCATTCACGGTTCGTAGACCGCATTAATACAAAAGTGAATAAAGGCGAAGAGAAACTAATAAAACAAGGGTCCTAGATGAACGCCTCCTTCCAGTCTCGCCTTGACTGGGTCGCTACTCCAGACCTTCATCCTCCTCGTAGTAGACGGGCTCTGATGTTGTAAGTCAACGGGGTGAGTACAGATGTACTCAGCAAGCCACCGAATGCAAATATAATGCAAGGTAATAACAAGGGAGATAGTGGCTAATTTTGCGGAAGCAGCATAATTGTAAAGCTTTAAATGAGAGCAATTTATTAGTACGGAAAAGTAAACATGTGCATGTGTATCATCATCTTCTAACTCGAGGGGTACAGTCAGCCCCACCTCGCTCAACAGTCCTTACGTGCCATGAATAACTTGAACATTCAAACAATGGTAAACTAACTGCGAGTAGTCACACAACCCGCCCTTGACCGTGGGCTCGGCTTTTCGAAAAGATTAATTTACTCTGATCAGAGATGTACCACTGTACCCACAAGGCACGCACTCATCACTTACACCAAAGTGTAACGAGATGACCCATCACACGGGAACTCGTGCCAAAACCTTCCATATAGTCCTCTCCGACTCAATAGCACCCTCTTATAGGTTTCATATGGTGTCCCGACGCATCGGAGCCCCACCATACCCCCCCTTGAGCCTCGTCGGTACAAGTCGCCCGCAGGCTAGCCCCTTGCCCCCTCCTCTATGGTGCATCAAGCCGGAGTATTCCATACTTCCGGTTAGGACTTACCCATTAGACTTGTGGTTGGTACGGAAGTGCTTTGCAACAGATCCCGCAGACCGGTCCTTATAGTGCCCCGGGTGCGACAAACCAGTGCCCGAGCTTGCACCCGGAACCCACCATACTTATAACCTAGCCAACTCCAACAGAGTCCAGAGACGAGAATAACAGGGAAATTCATATACAGAAATCCAGCTATCTACGACTCGTTCTTTTTAACCTATAGCATGTGTGCCGGTACATTGGGCACTAGCTAATATTTTTATGGTAGAGTGACAAGGAGTTAAGGCTCAATAAGCATGGCTTGGGTTTGCACACAAGGACAGGGATCTAATAAATATAAGTGTAAGGCTTGAATATTTGTCTAATGCAATATTAACCTATGGGTTATAGCGATAAGTTATTAAAACAGGGCTCAATAATGATCAACTGTTTCCACAGGGGTGGTCGATGACTTGCCTTGCTCAGCAAAGGGTGAAGGTGGAACCTCGGGATAGAACTCCTGCTCCTCGACGAACTCGTAGTCTTCTCGATACGGAAAAGTAAACAATATATTCACATTCAATAAAACAGATAAAATTCACTAGATAAAGAACATACATTGTTGTGGGTGAAGTAATATTTATCATTCTGAGTCTTTTCATAAAATAGTGAATTTTAACCTTTTTAGGATTTTTCATAATTTATTTTGTTGGAATAATAATTTATCCTAAAGGGGTTCTTATTCATTTATTGATTAATAATATTTTGGGCAACAGAAACATACTGTTTTTATTGCATTAATGTGTAGAGAATAATGTTCTGGTTCTAACAAAATTTGAATGGTGAAATTTAGAGTTAAAATGAGCAAGATATGAATTTTTGAAGTTTAAACTATTTTTCTGAATTTTATTTAAACTGAAAACAGTCCCTGGTCCACGGTGAACCAGGTTCACCGTGAACCCGTGACTATTCGCGTGGGCCGGATCAACCAGGGCCGTTGGATTCAGATCTGGCGATCGGGAGCGAGGCGGGAGGCGTAAGTGAAATTGGACGGCCACGATTAGATCTCGCGAACCGGTATGACGTGGACGCTCGAGATCAGCCCTGGGGTTTAAGTGGTGATCGACGGCCGAGAGGCCTCGATACCCCTTTGACCAGATCCGAGGGCCAAGATTAAATCCCGGAGGGATTTAATCGTAGCCCTCCGATCACGATCGGACGGCTGCGACGCGATCCGGCACGGCACGGCGTAAGGGGCGCGTACCCCCTTCGTCTCCGGCGACGGCGGGCTCGGGTGCAGCTATGGCGGCGGCGGTGAGGGCCTAGGGACTTAGCTACCGGCAAAAATGGAACGCGGAGGTGATGGGGATCACTATGGTACCTTCGGCGGCGAAGATGGGGGCTTGGAGATGACCGGCGGCGAGCGTAGACGACGGAGGGCGTACGGGTGCTCGACGGTGACGACGGTCCGGCGGTGTTCACGGCCAACGGAGGGGTGGACGAGGTGGGGTGGTCGACGACGGACCCGACGGTGGCGGCGGCTAGGGCAGCGGGGGTCCAAGACGGTGGCGATTGTTCGCCGGAGTTGAAGGAGGGGAGGAGCTCGCGAAAAATGGCAGAGGCGCTCTGGAGGGCTAATGCTTGGGCTACGGCGGTGTGGGTGAAGGGCGGCGACCACGGGGGTTCTTATAGGGGGTCGCCGGCGGTCGGAACGGAAGGAAATCGAGGAAGCCGAGAGGGCTCCGGCGATCTCTTTCCAAGAGCTCCGGGTGGCTTTCCTAAAGCGTAAAAACGCGTGGGCATCGGATGGAAAGGGGCGGTGGCGGTCAGGGAAAGGGATCCGGGACGATCCAGGCGATCGCGGGCTGCCGGCGGTGAGAAGCAGAAGGTGATCGCCGGGGAAAAGGAAGGGGGCGATCCCCTTCCATCGGAGACGAAGCACCTGACAGGTGGGCTCCACCTGTCAGTGAGCGATCCAAAAAGGAAGGGGGCCGACAGACGGGTCCGGGCGGTCAGTGGCGCGGCGGGGCTGGCAGGTGGGTCCAGGCGGGGCGTGGGCGGGAGGAGAGAGGGGAGGCGAGTGCCGACAGGCGGGCCCCTCCTGTCAGAGAGAGAACAGTGGTGGGCTGGGCCGAAAAGGCCTTAGGAGGGGGTTTCGTGGTTGAGGCCCATTAAGCTTTTTAATTCTTTTCTGATTTAAAATAATTCCAGTAATTCATTTATTTGATTAAGGGTTGAATCACTGTTGATAAAAATTTGTAAAAATTCCTAAAACTATATCTTGGCCTCTAGTTCATCTCATAAAATTTTCAAGTCCAGATTTTGAATATTTCTCCCTGTTTGGCTTTATTTGGGTTCTTTTGGGTTTTTTTCCCTTTAATAAGAAATTCAGAAATGATTTAAATAATATTTTCTTTTTATTTTATTCTTTTTTAATTTCTGGGGTGTTACAATCCTATCCTCCTTACAGAGAATCTCGTCCTCGAGATTCGGATCGATCCTCGAATAGCTCAGGATGCTGTGCCTTGAGTTCATCTTCTTTTTCCCATGTAGCTTCCTCTACTGGGTGATTGCTCCACTGCACCTTGCAGAAGCGGATTACTCGACTCCTGGTGGTTCTTTCTTTGACTTCCAATATCCTGACCGGCTTTTCCACATAGGTCAGATCTTCTTGGACATCCAACTGCTGAAGGTCCACTTGCTCCGTGGGGACGCGGAGACATTTCTTGAGTTGAGATACATGGAATACATCATGCACTCCAGTCAACGAGGGTGGTAGTTCCAACTGATAAGCTACTTCGCCTTGGCGTCGAACAATGGGAAATGGTCCAACATATCGAGGGGCCAACTTTCCTCTCATGTTAAACCGTTGAGTCCCACGAAGAGGCGTAACTCGAAGATAGACATGTTCTCCTTCTTCAAAGGCTAAGTCTCGACGGCGATTGTCTGCGTAGCTCTTCTGTCGCGATTGGGCTGTCTTGAGTCGGTCTCTGATGATCCGTACCTTCTCTTCAGCTTCACGAAGAATATCTGTCCCAAATACTTGGGATTCACCTGTTTGGTCCCAAAGTAGTGGCGTTCTGCACTTACGTCCATATAGGGCCTCAAAAGGAGACATCTGAAGACTGGCTTGATAGCTATTGTTGTATGAAAATTCTGCATATGGCAAGCTCTTGTCCCAAGTGGCTCCAAAATCCAAAACACATGCTCGAAGCATATCCTCTAGTATCTGATTTACCCTTTCTGTTTGTCCATCTGTCTGAGGATGGTAGGCGGTACTGAAATTCAATCTCGTGCCCATCTCCTCTTGGAGGTTCTTCCAAAAGCGAGAGGTAAACTGACTTCCTCGGTCAGACACTATCTTCTTGGGTACTCCATGAAGACATACTATCCGGGCCATATATAGCTCTGCTAGCTTAGGGCCACTAAAGGTCGTCTTGACGGCTATGAAATGAGCTACTTTCGTAAGCCGATCGATGATTACCCATATAGAATCATATCCAAGTTGGGTCTTTGGTAATCCGGTGATAAAATCCATACCGATCTCTTCCCACTTCCACTCCGGCACTTTAAGTGGCTGCAACAACCCTGCAGGTCTCTGATGTTCAGCTTTTACTCTTCTGCAGGTGTCACATTCGGCGACGAACTGGGCAATCTCTCTTTTCATGCTAACCCACCAATAACGCTCTTTCAGATCCTGGTACATCTTGGTACTGCCGGGATGAATTGAGTATAATGTCTCATGGGCTTCTCTTAGGATAAGGGTCTTTATCTCGGGTTTATCCGGCACACATATCCGGGTTCCAAACCATATGGTGCCATCCTCGTCCTCTGAAAATCCGGGGGCTTTTCCTTGTCTCATGTTCTTCTTAATGGCAGCTATATCTGGGTCCTCTAACTGAGCTTCACGAATCTGTTCAAACAAGACAGGTTGGGTCTCCAAGGTGGCTAGATATGCTCCGGTGGTCAACCCAAGATTCAACTTTTCCATCTCCCTACATAACAAGGGTGCGTGTTCTTGAATCATCATGGCCGTGCAATATCCCTTGCGACTTAAGGCATCAGCTACCACATTTGCTTTTCCTGGGTGGTAGTGAATACCTAAGTCATAGTCCTTGATTAGTTCCAACCATCGTCTTTGCCTCAAGTTCAGATCTGGCTGTGTGAAGATATACTTCAAACTCTTATGATCTGTAAAGATCTCACAGCGATTCCCAACCAAATAGTGCCTCCAAATCTTGAGGGCGTGCACTACGGCGGCTAATTCCAGGTCATGGGTTGGATAATTCAACTCATGGGGTCTCAATTGTCTGGAGGCATAAGAGATGACTTTTCCATCTTGCATAAGAACACATCCCAATCCTTGGCGAGATGCGTCGCAATAGACATGGAAGTCTTTGCGGATATCTGGTAGGGTCAGTATAGGTGCAGATACCAAACGGGTCTTGAGGGTGCGGAAACTTTCCTCGCAATCAGGAGTCCATTCAAACTTCTCTCCTTTCTGTAACAACTTGGTCATTGGCTTGGCTATCTTAGAAAAATTCTCGATAAACCTCCGATAATATCCGGCCAATCCCAGAAAACTCCGTATCTCAGATACGTTCGTGGGTGGCAGCCAATCCGTAACTGCTTCTACGGTGGCAGGGTCTACTGCGATTCCTTGCGCAGAGATGATGTGTCCAAGGAACTTTACTTCTGCCGTCCAAAACTTGCATTTGCTGTACTTGGCATACAGTTGGTGTTCCCTTAACTTTCCTAAGGTTAACCGGAGGTGAGTCTCGTGCTCCTTCTGGTCCTTGGAATAAATGAGGATGTCGTCTATGAAGACTACGATGAACTTGTCCAAATATTCCATGAATACCTTATTCATCATATTCATGAAGAATGCAGGGGCGTTGGTTAATCCAAAGGACATAACCGTGCACTCATATAAACCATAACGGGTAGTGAAGGCCGTCTTGGGTATATCTTCCTCTCGAATCCTCAACTGATGGTAACCAGACCGTAGGTCGATCTTCGAGAATACCGTGGCTCCTTTGAGCTGGTCGAAGAGGTCATCGATCCGAGGCAACGGGTACTTATTCTTGATTGTTACCTCATTCAAGGCGCGATAATCCACACACATACGCTTTGCCTTGTCTTCTTTCTTCTCGACAAAGATGACGGGGGCACCCCATGGTGACGTGCTAGGCCTGATGTAGCCTTTCCTTTCAAGGTCCTCCAGCTGCTGCTTCATCTCAACTAATTCATTGGCGGCCATCCGGTAGGGTCGCTTATAAATAGGAGTGGTTCCGGGCACCAAGTCAATCCTGAACTCGATGTCCCTCTCGGGTGGCATCCCTGGTAGATCTTCTGGAAATACATCCGGGTACTCACTGACTACTGGTATCTCCTCCAAGGTAATCTGATGTAGTCTTGTCCTTCCGGCCTTCATGCTGGGCATCTGGAATATGACCATAATCCCTTCTTCATTAGTCACCGTTACTTTCCTCTGGGCACATTCTATCACACCCTGGTGTTTATTTAGCCATTCCATCCCTAGAATGAGGTCCAAACCTTGACATTCTATTAGAATGGGGTCGGCCCAAAATATCGTGCCTTGGATATCTACCCATACCCTTGGACTAAAGGAATAAGCGAGGGTTTGCTTTCCCGGGGTAGCGATTAGTACTGGCCTGGGTAGTTCGCTTATGTCCAGTGCATTATTTTCCACAAAAGCAGTTGATATAAAGGAGTGGGTAGCTCCGGTGTCAAATAATACCACTGCATGCGATGAATGAACCATAAACTTACCCATGACAATCTCTGGTGCAGCCTGGGCTTCCTCGGCGGAGACGTGGTTCACTTTGGCGCGGACGGCGGGGTTGGAGGTGACTCCTTGAGCTCTCTTGGGGTGGGGGCACTGGTGGGAGTAGTGTCCCTCTTGGCGGCAGTTGAAGCATACCACAGGCTTGCCATGCCTGTCTCTCAAGACCTCCGGCTTCTTGGCCGGGGCAACTGGGGCGGTAGGTGCGACTGGAGCGGTGCGAGATTGGCTGGCTCCGGCGTTGGCAGCTGGTGGCGCCGGGCGATACACTGGCCGGGGGTGGTACTGTGGTGCTGGTGGGGGTGGAGCAAAACGGGGTCTTTGGGCCATGCCCTGATTCTGCCTGAAGGCAATCATGCGCTTCTTCTTCAAATCGACCTTATTTTGTTGGGTCTCTTGCATGATAGCCTTGTTCACCAACTTCTGAAAGTTGGCGAAGTCTCCGGAGATGAGTTGTAGAGACAACTCGTCCTTCAGTCCCCGGAGGAACTTGGCCTGTCTGGCCGCATCCGTACGGACCTCCTCTGGTGCGTACCGGGCCAGACGGTTAAATTCATGCAGATACTCGATGACAGATCTGCTCCCTTGCTGCAGATCTCTGAACTCCTGTTGCTTCTGAGCAACGATGCCGTCAGGGATGTGGGCGGCACGAAAAGCGGCCGAGAACTCTGCCCAAGTGGGGGCGTGGCCCTCGGGCAGGGTCTCACGATGGTTGTCCCACCACTCTGCGGCGGGACCATGAAGCTGGTGGGTGGCGAAGGCCACCCTCTCCTGCTCAGTGCAGGTCAGGAGATCGAGTTTCTTCTCGATCGCCCGCAACCAATCCCCAGCCTCCATGGGGTTGGTGGTGCTTGAGAAGGTCGGTGGGCGGACTCGGAGGAACTCCGAGAGCTGGGACGCGGGAGCGGGAGCTGGGGCGGCGTGATGATGCAACTCGGGCTGTTGGTGATGGCGGAAAAACTGAGCCTACTGCTCTTGCATCTGCTGCTGCTGTTGTTGCATCTGGTTTAATAGGGCAGCAACCAACTGGTTCTGAGTAGCCATCATCTCAGCCAGTGTGGGGTGGTTGGCGACTGGGGCTTGCCTTTGCCCGGTCGCTCCCCACTGTGGCAAGTTGCCGTTCTCTCCTCCGTTCTGGGGAGCGTCGGAGCCTTGGTTGTTCGACATCCTGGAATTTTTAATGTATACATATTTATTTTGGTGAACTTCTTTTATATTTTATTTCAAAAGGATACCGTTCTTGCGGTTACATTTATTTATTCTCTCATTCATGCCTTATATTTTGACATGAATGCTAATACAAGCAAGCAAATAACAATCAATCGTAAAACTACGTCTAAGGCAGCTCTGGGGACGACTCGATCTCGGGCTCGTGGGAGACGGGCGGGGTCGAGGAAGTGGACGGTCCGGCGGGTGGTGCGCTGCGGGAGATCCTCTTGGGCCTCACTGTGGGAATCTGAATGGGTTTCTTCCGGCGAGGCGGAAGAGGTGCGATCTCCTCTATGTCCTTCTTCAACTCTCTGAGCTGTTGACGAAGCTGGGTGTGGACCATGGCGCCCTGGCGCAGAAGCTCATTCTGACGTCTCAACTCCTCTACCTCAAGGGTCAATAGTGGTCTCTGCTCAAGCTGGCGACGGAGCTCGGCGTTCTCTCTGGTCAGGTTCTCCGAAGTGTGGCGGTAGAAGTCGATGGTGTCGTGCTGGCTGTCTGCGTCGAGGATGGCCTCTGTGTGGAGGTTGTCCATGGCCTCCAAAAGTCTCATCGTGCGGGTGATGGCGGAGCTGCTCTGGGTGAGGGGGCTGATGTAGATGCTGCGGTGACTCCCGGGTGTGCGCATGGGCATGAAGCGGTAGATGGTGTCGCGGAGGTGGCAGTCGTAGACCAGTCGAAGCTCGGCGAGGGACTGGAGAGCGGCTCGCTGGCTGGCCACCACGAAGGAAGGTCCTCCAACTCCATGGGTGTAGAAGGGTGGCTGTGTGGAAGAGGGACGGATCACAACCGTGACCTCGCAGTAGCTCTCGTTCGCATCGGGAAAAATCCCGTGGAATGCAGGCTCATGGGGAAACCCCAAAAAGTCGACGAGCACGCGAAGCTCGCGGATGAATCCGGCCTCGTCACGAAGGGTCCCGCTCATGGTATGAACCGGCATCTACAAAAGAGAGAAAATTTTGTGAAAATCTTTAGAAGATGAGAGGATAAGTAATCTTTTGTAAAATATAGTGAATATATATAAGTCCTAAGGTCAGGTCTGTTTGGCTTCCTACAGTCAAGTCGGCTCTGATACCATCTTGTCGCGCCCCGATTTAATAAATCAGGACTTTATTGAAATTCCATAGAAAATCAATAAAACAAGACGTTCATCATGCGACCACGTACAATACGGACAATCATTCACGGTTCGTAGACCGCATTAATACAAAAGTGAATAAAGGCGAAGAGAAACTAATAAAACAAGGGTCCTAGATGAACGCCTCCTTCCAGTCTCGCCTTGACTGGGTCGCTACTCCAGACCTTCATCCTCCTCGTAGTAGACGGGCTCTGATGTTGTAAGTCAACGGGGTGAGTACAGATGTACTCAGCAAGCCACCGAATGCAAATATAATGCAAGGTAATAACAAGGGAGATAGTGGCTAATTTTGCGGAAGCAGCATAATTGTAAAGCTTTAAATGAGAGCAATTTATTAGTACGGAAAAGTAAACATGTGCATGTGTATCATCATCTTCTAACTCGAGGGGTACAGTCAGCCCCACCTTGCTCAACAGTCCTTACGTGCCATGAATAACTTGAACATTCAAACAATGGTAAACTAACTGCGAGTAGTCACACAACCCGCCCTTGACCGTGGGCTCGGCTTTTCGAAAAGATTAATTTACTCTGATCAGAGATGTACCACTGTACCCACAAGGCACGCACTCATCACTTACACCAAAGTGTAACGAGATGACCCATCACACGGGAACTCGTGCCAAAACCTTCCATATAGTCCTCTCCGACTCAATAGCACCCTCTTATAGGTTTCATATGGTGTCCCGACGCATCGGAGCCCCACCATACCCCCCCTTGAGCCTCGTCGGTACAAGTCGCCCGCAGGCTAGCCCCTTGCCCCCTCCTCTATGGTGCATCAAGCCGGAGTATTCCATACTTCCGGTTAGGACTTACCCATTAGACTTGTGGTTGGTACGGAAGTGCTTTGCAACAGATCCCGCAGACCGGTCCTTATAGTGCCCCGGGTGCGACAAACCAGTGCCCGAGCTTGCACCCGGAACCCACCATACTTATAACCTAGCCAACTCCAACAGAGTCCAGAGACGAGAATAACAGGGAAATTCATATACAGAAATCCAGCTATCTACGACTCGTTCTTTTTAACCTATAGCATGTGTGCCGGTACATTGGGCACTAGCTAATATTTTTATGGTAGAGTGACAAGGAGTTAAGGCTCAATAAGCATGGCTTGGGTTTGCACACAAGGACAGGGATCTAATAAATATAAGTGTAAGGCTTGAATATTTGTCTAATGCAATATTAACCTATGGGTTATAGCGATAAGTTATTAAAACAGGGCTCAATAATGATCAACTGTTTCCACAGGGGTGGTCGATGACTTGCCTTGCTCAGCAAAGGGTGAAGGTGGAACCTCGGGATAGAACTCCTGCTCCTCGACGAACTCGTAGTCTTCTCGATACGGAAAAGTAAACAATATATTCACATTCAATAAAACAGATAAAATTCACTAGATAAAGAACATACATTGTTGTGGGTGAAGTAATATTTATCATTCTGAGTCTTTTCATAAAATAGTGAATTTTAACCTTTTTAGGATTTTTCATAATTTATTTTGTTGGAATAATAATTTATCCTAAAGGGGTTCTTATTCATTTATTGATTAATAATATTTTGGGCAACAGAAACATACTGTTTTTATTGCATTAATGTGTAGAGAATAATGTTCTGGTTCTAACAAAATTTGAATGGTGAAATTTAGAGTTAAAATGAGCAAGATATGAATTTTTGAAGTTTAAACTATTTTTCTGAATTTTATTTAAACTGAAAACAGTCCCTGGTCCACGGTGAACCAGGTTCACCGTGAACCCGTGACTATTCGCGTGGGCCGGATCAACCAGGGCCGTTGGATTCAGATCTGGCGATCGGGAGCGAGGCGGGAGGCGTAAGTGAAATTGGACGGCCACGATTAGATCTCGCGAACCGGTATGACGTGGACGCTCGAGATCAGCCCTGGGGTTTAAGTGGTGATCGACGGCCGAGAGGCCTCGATACCCCTTTGACCAGATCCGAGGGCCAAGATTAAATCCCGGAGGGATTTAATCGTAGCCCTCCGATCACGATCGGACGGCTGCGACGCGATCCGGCACGGCACGACGTAAGGGGCGCGTACCCCCTTCGTCTCCGGCGACGGCGGGCTCGGGTGCAGCTATGGCGGCGGCGGTGAGGGCCTAGGGACTTAGCTACCGGCAAAAATGGAACGCGGAGGTGATGGGGATCACTATGGTACCTTCGGCGGCGAAGATGGGGGCTTGGAGATGACCGGCGGCGAGCGTAGACGACGGAGGGCGTACGGGTGCTCGACGGTGACGACGGTCCGGCGGTGTTCACGGCCAACGGAGGGGTGGACGAGGTGGGGTGGTCGACGACGGACCCGACGGTGGCGGCGGCTAGGGCAGCGGGGGTCCAAGACGGTGGCGATTGTTCGCCGGAGTTGAAGGAGGGGAGGAGCTCGCGAAAAATGGCAGAGGCGCTCTGGAGGGCTAATGCTTGGGCTACGGCGGTGTGGGTGAAGGGCGGCGACCACGGGGGTTCTTATAGGGGGTCGCCGGCGGTCGGAACAGAAGGAAATCGAGGAAGCCGAGAGGGCTCCGGCGATCTCTTTCCAAGAGCTCCGGGTGGCTTTCCTAAAGCGTAAAAACGCGTGGGCATCGGATGGAAAGGGGCGGTGGCGGTCAGGGAAAGGGATCCGGGACGATCCAGGCGATCGCGGGCTGCCGGCGGTGAGAAGCAGAAGGTGATCGCCGGGGAAAAGGAAGGGGGCGATCCCCTTCCATCGGAGACGAAGCACCTGACAGGTGGGCTCCACCTGTCAGTGAGCGATCCAAAAAGGAAGGGGGCCGACAGACGGGTCCGGGCGGTCAGTGGCGCGGCGGGGCTGGCAGGTGGGTCCAGGCGGGGCGTGGGCGGGAGGAGAGAGGGGAGACGAGTGCCGACAGGCGGGCCCCTCCTGTCAGAGAGAGAACAGTGGTGGGCTGGGCCGAAAAGGCCTTAGGAGGGGGTTTCGTGGTTGAGGCCCATTAAGCTTTTTAATTCTTTTCTGATTTAAAATAATTACAGTAATTCATTTATTTGATTAAGGGTTGAATCACTGTTGATAAAAATTTGTAAAAATTCCTAAAACTATATCTTGGCCTCTAGTTCATCTCATAAAATTTTCAAGTCCAGATTTTGAATATTTCTCCCTGTTTGGCTTTATTTGGGTTCTTTTGGGTTTTTTTCCCTTTAATAAGAAATTCAGAAATGATTTAAATAATATTTTCTTTTTATTTTATTCTTTTTTAATTTCTGGGGTGTTACAGGTGATCACACTGAACTACTCGGGATCCTAGGTGATCTGAAGTCACCTCACCAGAGTCAGCAACTAGCTCCTCTGGACTCGGCTGAGAGGTCAGCTCACCGGAGTCAGCACCTAGCACCTCTGGACTCGGCTGAGGAGGCTCGATCGAAATAGAAGGAGTGATCAGAGGTCCGTCCTCATCATCAGTCAAAGTCTCCGAAGGTGTGGGGTCTACAGGCGGTGCAGAGGGCCCACCCTCATCATCAGTAGGAGTGTCATCATCTTCCTCGAAGATGGACTCTCCAAGCTCATCATCTCCAGAAAGCTCAAAAGAAGGAGTCAGTGAAGGCATGGACTCATCAAAATAAACCTCACAAGTTTCGACGAGAACTTGAGAGTCTAGGTTCCAAACACGAAAGCCTCGAGAATGCAAAGCATAACCAAGAAAGACTCCATCCCAGCAACGAGACTCGAACTTGTCCAAATGCCCTCCCTTCTTAAGCACAAAGCACTTTCATCATAAACCTCGTAAGTGACTCACCTTGGGTTGTCTGCCAAACCACAATTCATATGACGTCTTACCTAAGTAAGCTCTAAGAAAAATGTGGTTGGCTAGATAGCATGCTGTGTTCATTGCTTCAGCCCAAAAACGCCTAGGAGTCCTATGCTCATCGAGCATCGTCCTAGCCATCTCGACTAGCGTGCGGTTCTTTTGTTCCACAACGCCTTTCTGTGGGGGAGTATAAGGGGCAGAGAACTAATGATCAAGACCTTGATCACTACAGAAGCTGACGAACTGAGAGTTCTTAAACTCAGATCCGTTGTCCGAACGAATTGCTCACATCAGACCATTGTTCTCATTCTTTAGCTTCAAAATCAGGTCATGAACATACTGAAAAGTCTCATCCTTAGACTCTAGAAAGTAAACCCATGAGAATCGAGAAATATCATCAACTATCACAAGGGCGTACCACTTCCCACCGACTGAGCGTACTCAAGCTAGACCTACTGTATCCATGTGCAACAACTCTCCCGGGTACGAAGTCATCACCAGAGTCACGGGTGCGTGAGAAGCGACAACCATTTTCCCATGACGACATGGATGACACACTAGATCCTTCTCCATCTTAAGCTTAGGCAATCCTCGGATAAGGTCCATAGAACTCAATCTGACAAGCAGATCAAAGCTCAAATGACCTAACCTTCTATGCCACTTCCAGAGCTCAGAGGAGGATCCGACCATCAGACAGCGAGAAGGGCCAGAACAACTAGAGAAATCATTACGAAAAACCTTACCGAAAGGTAAGATCCGGCAAACTAAAGATCCTCTAGAATCAACAACAAAAGACATGCCCTTCTTAAAGCGCACTTCTAAACCATCCTCAATAAGTTGTGAAACAGAAATTAGATTAAAATTCAGATTTCCAACTAAAGCAACATTCTTTAAAGAGAAATAATCAGAGATGCGAATCGACCCAATACCTTGTACCTTCCCTTGACCACTATTCCCGAAAGTGATGTATTCCTTGGAGCTCGTGGGAGAGAGGCTGGAGAACCAACTGCGGTGTCCCATCATATGGCGAGAACATCCTAAATCTATGATCCACACGTCCTCCAGTCCTCGATCCTACAAGATCACTGGTCATGAGTTGGAGCAAACGGTCCAACGCCATGTTTAGCGAAGGTGCTAAACCAGTGTAGAGCCATCTGCTCGCAAGTAGGAAAGCAGAAAGAATCATATAAGTCTGAACCAAAACGCATCTCAAAGCGTGGTGCTATGTTCTGCCTAAAATCATGGCCACGAGGTCCAAAACCATATCCATAACGATCTGGAACTCTGCCGGAACGAAGACCACCCTCCGGAGCATGGTCATAAAAACCATCTCCTGTACCACCACCTACATGACGTGGCCTAGCCTCTAGCCTCTCTCTATGTCGAGGAACTCTCTGTCTACCACCCTGCCGGTAGAACTGCTCCTGCCCACCTCGAGCTCTCTCTGCTCTCTCAACCCGCTTCCTCCTGCCTCAACAGTCTCACCCGGCTTCTGTGAGAAATTTTCATACTCACGCCGGTAGGTCTGATAGAGCCTAGCCTTGACCTGAGTTGTCCCGTCATGGTGTGCCTGGAGGATAGCCCAGATCTCTCGTGCAGTGGTGAGATGGCTAACACGCTCAAACTCACTAGGTCCTAGACCAGAGAATAAAATGTTCACCGCTTTACTATTGTTTTGATGCTGGGCAATTATATCAGCAGAAGTACCCTCGGCATTAGGCACTATGGTGAAAGTAGGGTGAACACAAATATCCCAAATGTCCGAGCTCTGGCTCATAAGATAGGCTCGCATGTGAGTCTTCTAATAAGTGTAGCCAAACGCTTCAAGGGACGGGATTTTACCAGAAGAAGTCATGATCACTACCTGGGTTTAGAACCAATTAAGGTATGGGAAAACCCTAACCTTGCTCTGATACCACTTGTAGGACCTAAAGTAGTGACCAGAGGGGGGTAAATGGGCGCCTAAAAATTTCTTGTTAAATTATTATCTAATCCCAACACCCAAACGCACCCCGACAAAACAAACAACAATAGCAAAACAGATCACACGAACTAAAATTTGTCTAGCCTAAAAATAACTGGTGTCCTAATTAAAATGATATTTAAAAATAAACTAAACTAAATAAAAATAACAGCAATGAATAAAAAAGAGTACTAGAAATATTTAATGGCCTAGGAAAAATACCTAAATAAATCAATAATAATTCGGATTGCAGTCTAAAAATAAAATACTAATCAAACGAATAAAACATGGATTATCCAGAAATTAACTGAGAAACACTACTACAAAGCGACACTGTAGCGGCGGGCAAAATCGACCTATAGTGGCGGGCATCCAGTCTCTTAGTAGTGATTATATATATAGCATATAATACTCTTCCTACAATGACGTGAAACACTTAGTAGCGCAGTGGGGCCATGCGGTTCGAGGTTTGAACCTTACTGTTGGCATAATTGATGTTTAATTAAATCCTCATTTGATCTTGAAAATGTTTTAATAATAAATGACATAATTGATTTTACAACTAAACATAAATGATCTAGCCTTGAACTAATTTTCCATCGCCATTGGTGCGTAGATAAGGAATCACACTGCCAAATGACAGTTTTGCTTCAACCACATTGATCGTTGATATGTCAACGAAAAACGGCACCTCATCAAACTGATTGTATTCTTCTTCGTCTTCGACTCCATCAACTCCAACAATTCTTTGTTTTCCTGGAGCAACGATGTATTTTTTCTCATCTTTAGGATCAAGTATGTAAAATACTTGTGCCACGGATTGAGCGAGTATCCAAGGGTCATCTTTATAAGCCACCTTATTAAGGTCAACTATCGTAAACCCGTAATCATCCACCTCCACACCTTCTGGATGTCTGACCCACTGACACTTAAATACAGGGATTTCTATAGAGTTCCCGTAGTTAAGTTCCCATATTTCTTCGATGTATCCATAGTAAGCATTCTTTTGTCCAGTGCTATCTTCTGCTTCTCCTCTGACACCACTATTTTAGCGCTGACTCTTTTGATCCTTTGCTTTGGTATAGAATGTGAAACCATTGATGTCATACGCTTGCCATGTTTTAACCATGCTCAATGGACCGTAAGACAATTTATTTATCATCATCTATTCGTCGGTTTCTCCGATCGAAAGGTTTAGATCCCTCAACCATGATGTGAAATAAATTTTGTGTTCTTTCATAATCCATTGTTCATCGCGATCTTCATTCTTTTCACGAAGCTCTTGCAGGTGTTGTTCAACATATGGTCTCATAATCGCCAACTGATGCATTACACTGTAATGTGATTCTCTTATTCTTTGGTAACTATTGTCTCGTATGATTTTCCTGCCTTTAGTTCCTTTACCGGTGAGTCTTCCATGGTGCCGCGACACGGGAACTCCTATTGGTCTTCCTTCTCTTATGTAATCTGCGTAGCACTCAATGACTTCCTCAGTCGCGTAGCCCTCTATCATGGAACCCTCTGGATAAGCACGATTTCATACGTAACCCTTGAAGATAACCATTAGACGCTCGTACGCATACATATTGTGCAGGTACGTTGGACCGAGAACAAAGATTTGGTCTGCTATATGTATCATATAGTGCTCCATAATATCAAAATATGAAGGAGGAAAGCACATCTCAAGCTGACACATAGTCTCCCTCATTTGTTTACGTAATTCTTTTAACTCTTCAGTGTCGATCACCTTCTTTGATATGACATTGAAGAAGTGACACATGCGTGTTATCACCATCTTCAGAAATGAATGTTTGACTCCTCTTACTGCGATGGCGAGGAATAGCCCAAGCATAACATGACAATCATGAGTGTTGTAGCTGCTCATCCTCAAATCTGCTACGGAGACAATATTCTTTATATTCGTTGAGAATCCTATTGGAACTCTAATTCCATGTAGACACCTGCAGATCGATCTTTTCTCGTCAATTGTGAGGTTATAGCTAGCAGCCGGAAGGAAAAAATTTCCATTGGCCCTTTCCTGTGGGTGAAGCTCGGGTCTAATTCCGAGAGTTTGAAGGTCCCTTCGTACTTTGAGTCCATCTTTTGATTTGCCCGGTATGTCTAACAAAATACCGATAGTGCTTTCGAAGATATTCTTCTCAACGTGCATTGTATCGATAGCATGACCAATCTCCAACTCCTTCCAATAGGGCAAATATCTAAAGAAGATCGACTGCTTTTTAAATGGAGCGTCCTTTGAATTTTTTTCAGATTTCTTCTTCTTCTTTCCGAAAACAACTTTGATATTCTTTACCATTTCGAATAGAAATTTGCCATCTCGATTTCGTGGAGGCTGTCCAAGCTCGATTGTACCGTCGAAATGGTTACTATTTCTTCGATATTTGTGGTTTTTTGGTAAAAATCTGCGGTGTCGCATATATATCGTCTTAACGAATGATGGAAGATGCATAGATTCTGTTTGGTCCACACACACTACACATGATGTCTTTCCTTTAACCTGTCCTGTTAGGGACATGCGTCCTGGGTTGTCAGCTATGGTGCAAAAGATTATGGCTCTTAGATTGAAGTGCTCTTTCTTGTGCTCATCCCACACACAGACATCATGTTCCCATAGACGTTTCATATCCTCCATCAAAGGTTCTAGAAAGATATCAATGTCATTGCCAGGTTGTTTTGGACCAGAAATTAGAGTAGTGAGCATAAGGTATTTTCTTTTATGGCACAACCATGATGGAATGTTGAACAAGCATAGAAAGACTGGCCACGTACTATGTGGGTTCCTCATCTCACCGAAGGGATTCATTCCATCTGTGCTAAGCCCCATCCTGATATTTCTAGGATCGTCCGAGAAATCTGGATGGGCCAGGTCAAATGATTTCCATTGCCTAGCATCCGCAGGGTGCGGATGTTTTCCGTCCTTCTTTCGCCCAGCGAAATGCCAGATTAATAGTTCAGCATCTCTAGGATTAGAGAACATACGTTTCAAGCGATCAATCACTGGTAGGTACCACATTACTAAGGCTGGAACTTTCCTCTCCATCTTTTTTCCAGGATGGTCATCAATAACATTTTTATTCCTCTTCTGCAACCTCTTATTATTCTTCTTCTGGTGGTCATTGTAATCCTCCACACAGTCATTTGGACATTTGTATCGACTAGCGTTGCACTGCAGACATCTCTCTAACAATCCATACTCTTTTCGATATAGGATACAGTGGTTCGGGCATGCATGAATCTTCTGAACGCCCAAAGTCAACGGACAAATCATCTTCTTTGCTTGGTACGTATCAGATGGTAAACCATTGGTTTTTGGCAAAACCTTTTTTAGGAGTTGTAAAAGATTTGAAAAACTAGTGTCAGACCATCCATTGCTGGCCTTCAGTTTCATAAGCTCAAGAATTGTGTACAACACAGTATACTGCTTATCGCATCCGTGGCGTTCCTCGTAAAGAAGGTTTTTTGATGATTCGTCAAGTGCTTCAAAGTTATCGTATCCTTTGGTTGTAGTTCTCTGCAACAACACCTCAGGCGCAACATTTCGCATCAGTTCCTCCACATCAAAGGTGTCATCATCATCATGTTGATCAACATCATCATGTGTTATGTCGGATGTATGATCACAAACTCTTCTATGTTGATGAGCATCTTGCGGCACATCAGAATCTTCAGGAGGATTTTGGCCCATCTCACCGTGTTTCGTCCATATATAATAGTTCTTCACGAAACCATTTTTCAATAAGTGGAATCGTATGGTTTCACGATCAGAACACGGATACATCGCTTCGTTTTTACAAACTTTACAAGGACAATATATTGCCTCTTCACTCTGACGGGAAGCATATTGTGCGGCAGCTTCAGTAAATTCAGTTACTCTGTTAAAATATGCCACCACATCTCCGTCGTTGGACGAGTACATCCAGGACCTGTGCTCCATCTAAAACATATATTATTTGAAAAAATATTAATAAAATCATTATTGTTAATTTTAGTAATTTACAATTTGAAAATATATTGATTTATTATCGCTCATAACAACATTAATAAAAAATCCTCAATGCTTTAATTAAAACTACTTATTAAGCAGAAAAAATTATTAAATAAATTGACTATATTGGTTTCTCTCTCTCTCCAAACAACATAACTCTAGATCTATAATCATAAATCAAATTAAAAAAGAGATTAAAATGACGTAAATCAATATACAAGTGATGAATAATTGTGAGGAGGGTCATATTTGTTCATTTGGGAGAAGCTAACACTGTAAATGGAAGATTATTTGAAAATTTCTATTCACAAACCCTAAATTAGAAAAACGCTAATAACTCATTGTATACATGATTAAATACAAAATAAATGTGAGATTCGGCATGGATTTACCTCCTAGAATGAAATCCTTCAAAAGAAACGAAAACAAAGCCTCCCCCCTCTTTATCTAGATTTTTGTCGCCATTGTACGGACAAAATTAAATGCGAACTCCAGTAGAGCTCGGGGAGGAAGAAGCTGCGCATTTATAGCTAGAATAGTAGTGGCGGTCGCAAGTGATGTCATCATTACTTTAGTGGCGGCCATCTTAGCAGCGGCGGGCAGCACCAGCGCCCGCCACTGCTATTGGTAAATTAGTGGCGGTCCGGGTTGACGTCAGCACCGACCGCCACTACTTTACCAACAATAGTGGCGGGCGCTGGTGCTGCCGTCAGCACCAGCAACTCTAGTGGCGGGCATCTAATGGCACGCCACTACAGTGGTTTTGCCCAACGCCACTACAGTGGTTTTGCCCAACGCCACTACAGTGACGGTTTGTAGTAGTGAAATAAACTCAAAATATTGCACGTAAATCTAGAATAAAAATACTACTGCGACTAATAATTTTTTTTGATACGAACAGAATAAAACTTAAATAAATAATATGCTAATACTAATAAAATCTAGCAGATAAAATTAACTACGAAATAACTACCAGATTTAATCTAACTAAAAATTAGGAGATAAAAACAACTAACCTGCATGACGTCGTCGTTGACCTCACCACGCCGAACCGCAGAAGATCTGGCCAGATATTGTTGCTGCACTGCGATTTCTGCCGCATGGAATGCCATGCCGACCCTGCGTCTGCTGCCGTGGAGAAGGTATGACGAAAAGGGCTGTTCTGATAGCTGCTGCCGACGGAAGGATAAAAAATCAATCTAGCGCGTGACGATTGCCAACCCAGCCGCATGCACTGCAAAGCTATTGTCGGCGGGTACCACGCGTTGACTACTGTGCAATTTTTGTTGAAGCTTTCACCCGGTAGCCTCCCGCATGGAATCTGGCCTTGGCCCTTGTGCACGAAAAAAACAGCTCGGCATTGAAAAGTTGTACCCCTGCTACGAGCCGCACGTAGCCCGAATGCTAGGGTGTGCTAGGAGCACTGCATGCTTGCTATAGTGGCAAGGACGGTGGGTCCCACGTGTGATGAAGATGACACAGCTGCCGTCGAGTACTACTTGGCGCTTGGACTCCGGCTCCCGTGCTAGAAGCGCCTGCGCGTGGCTGCTGTGGACGACGTGTGCCAAACGACCGATGCGCACACAAGCCTCCTGCCGAAGAAAATCAGCCAGACGCCGGCGGGTTTCGACGACAGCGGCGGAAGAAATTTAGAGATCCGAAAAAAACTTGCAGCTGAACGAAAAGTGGACTATAGATTGATCACGTGAAAATAGTCACCCTATCCCTAAGGGGGTAGGGGTCTATTTATAGGCGACCCATGATACATAAAAAAGACTAATTTACACCTAGAGTAAATTACACTGACTCTAAAATAAAATTCGAAATTACTAAAATACCCTTAGAAAAATCAACTGACTCAAATAAAAAATATTTTAGACTTAAAAACTAAATATTAATATCCTGAAAACAAAATAATCATCGGTTGTCAGTTTTGCGCTGAAACCGATAAAGCGTCCACCGTCTTCGCACCAGGTACCCGGATTGGGCCGACCCGACCCCGCAGCTTCCTCAGCCCGGCAATCACTCGCCGCCCGTGTACCTGAGTCAAACTCGGTCAACAGACCAGTGGATCCTCTGCCGCTCTTAGCGCATGTACTCAGATTGGACAAGACTGACTCCGCGGCTACTCTGCTCGGCTGTCGCTCGCTGCCCGTGTACCTGAGTCACACGCGCCCCAGACACGGCATGCATTCATGTCTCTTCTTGACTTCTGTTGACAATCACTCATCATATCTGGAGTATAAAACCCATGTTCTTCAACATGGTTTCTCATCTCGGAAGGCCAACTCATATCTTGCGCATCTTTTTTCCTTCTAAGCTTCAAAATTCTTGGAAATTTATTGTTCTTGCCATTTAGGTCTGCTGGCCCAATGTCTCAGAGTTGGATGCTTAGCCAGTTCATCCTCAGCATCGAAGAATACTCCAAGCTCATGAAGAACTTCATGCATCGTGAAGTGGCACATCCTTGATACAATTCCATACATTTTTTATTCAGAGAGTTGGCTCTTCTCGGCAATGGTTGATGGACTTGATGTCTGCATATGTAACATATAAGTACATATGTTGCAGGTTATATTAGATTAACACATAATAAATCAACTTACTTCTTTAGTATCCTTAGAGACTATCTGCGCAAACTTTCCTAAGTCATTGCTCATGAAATCAGAAGTGTAGTACCCACAACGCACCGAACCAGGAGGTTGTTTGTGACACTTCAAAATATACAATGTTAGAACGATATATAGTTTGTCATTATCAATTGAATTAAGAAATTTGAAAATATAATCTTACCGGATAGTTGGTTCTGATATTCATATCTTTCGGCCTTTGTTGATCATGTGGTCCACCTAACCTTTCCACGTAATATTTATATGCACTCTGAATAAAATTTATTATATCTTGATATTCTTTTTTGGGTTTGTCGAGAGAGTCTAGCACCAAACCCTTGAGTTCTTCGGGTATATCAGAAGTGCAATCCAATGATCACTATCGAAATAAGTAATATGTGATTATGTTAGTTTCATAATCGTTAAACATGATTGAGTGGATATAGTGGGTATACTTACTTAAAGTTATATGCCCCGCTTATCATGTCTCTGTCCCTCCATTCAAACATGCACCGCGCAATATACAACGTGGCACAACTCCTTTTACTCTTCTTAAGTGTGTCTTGGTCTTTATTAAACATCTTCCTTTGAAACTTTTCTGACCCGCACTCCAGTACTTTGGATCGTTCTGGTTTAGTACTGGGTTCAATGCACTTTGACTTATAAATGACGGGTTCAAGTACCCATATTTATTAGACTTGTCACAACATGAATTCAAACTACATATGTTATGAAACACTAGTCAATATAAGACATGATTGATTTTTTCTATGTATTAACAAAGTAAAGAGTACTTATAGACACTAGAGCATCATGCTTGTGATGGCGGTTCACTTCAGACGGAACATCCAATGGGTAGTTGAATATTTCTTTGGAAACATTCACTTCTATTTGTGTAACTCCTAACGAAGACGCTTCGAGGTACCAGTCATGAAATGCATTCATCTCCCATGTCATACTCTTAAGTACTCGTTGGGGTAAGAATGGTTTGCCTGGTTCGTATTTGATATAATCCTTGTCTCCGTAGGTCCATTGATCAGCAGAAAGTGGGCCCGCCTGCTTTTGTACTGGAGCCTTTAAGGGAGACTCTACGGGCGTAGAACATGTTTGCCCCACAGTACTAAAAAATTTAAGCATTTTAGATTTTGGCGCAGAACACTGCCCAACTTGAACAATTGTCTTATGGATTGTGGGCTTTGGGCGTGCATCTTGTTTCTCAGGCTCGGGCACTAGCACTGGCAGATGCTTTGGCACTTTTGTGTCGGGCTCAGGCAATAGCACTGGCTCTGTCACTTGAGGCTCGGCCAATACTAGCACTGGCATTTCATCAGGCTCAGCCATTGGAACTGACACTTCCACATGATCAGGCTCGGCTACTTTAGGTTTTGTGACTTTTGGCTCGGCTGGAACTGACTGTTTCACTTGATCAGGCCCGACCACTTTAGGTTCTGTCACTTCTTGCGACACGTGTTGTTCAACCATTTATGGATCTGGCACTTTTTTCGGCCCGTGGTCCTAAAGTTCTTGAGCCATTTGACGATCTGCCACTTTATCGGGCACTAGCTCCTTCTCTGCCTCTTCCTCTATCTCACGCTCATCAACAGGTTATAAAGATCCTATATTTTGCTTATCATGAGATGAAGGATATTTGGGGGATTGCGACGATAAAATAAGCGATTTACTCTGAGAACTTGTATGGAGTAATTTGATATCTCGGCTCGCCGATAGGACAAAGTTATTCAGCACATCTCCAATTGTCTCAATCCCCTCATCAGACATTGGAAGATCCAAGGGGTCATTGATAAATCTATCATTGATGATCTCATTGACCTTAACCTTGGTATACTATACAGGAATAGGACGATTGTGAAATAAATCCCCAAGCATAGCAATGCCTTGTGCGGCCTCTTGGGAAGGTCCTTTGCGCCCAATCGGTACATGCAGAATGCATGGTGTGTCCTCTATAATATAATTTACAGGAAATTTTTCTTGTACTGAGCCAACACTGCTTGGTACGTCAAGTCATACCTCTGGCACAATTATTTGTCCCGCTACAGCCTGCATTGTGTTTGGATTCTCACTAATGAATTCAAAAAAGTGTCTCTCCCACTCTGCACGGCGCTCTACGGCGTCGTCTGTGCGTGCTTGACGCTTCTTGTATGTGGCACCCTCATGTTTCTTGAAAGTATTTTTCCAGGGTGCTATAGAAGAGACACCTCAGGTGCGCCCTCGATGTTCCTCGTTTCCGAGAGTAGATGTAAGCTGGTCATTACATCCCTCGGGCTTGAACTTTCCAGCCTTCTCCAACTTAGTGATTTCTTGTGCTTTTTGAAATACTTCAATAGTCTGTGAGTCGGAGAGCATATATTGGACCTCGAGTGTTTTTTTAGCTCGACCTAGGAGCCATCTCTTAGTGCGCTGATCAACACATGAAAACTGTCCAGGTAACCCAGCCACACGGTCCTCCTCCTCCTTTCTACTCCACTCATCCTCCTTGGCCTTATCTCCACCTAGGCCAAGTTTATGTGGGACTTATTCTTGTTATTAAGCTCTTTGAACAAAATGCTCTCATGTTTGGTTTCTTCTGAGCTATTCTGCAATTTGAATTCATTCCATTCATTTGGCATGATAAAGCCATAGTCGTTG
Organism: Zizania palustris; assembly: GCA_019279435.1. Lineage (NCBI taxonomy): Eukaryota > Viridiplantae > Streptophyta > Magnoliopsida > Poales > Poaceae > Zizania > Zizania palustris. The sequence continues at coordinate 23,252,641 of JAAALK010000287.1, read as the reverse complement.
AGTGGCGACTCTCCTTTCTGAAGGTACTGGGTGTTCAATTTAGTTCTAAATGTACGAAGAGATTTCCCGATAGTCTTCAATGTGGTAGCTTTAGCATATTCTAAGCAATATTCCAGTAATTTATAATGCACTTTTATATGCTGCCACAATTCATTTTTTGTAACTTTGGGGACACTCTTCCATTTTTTCCAAACTATTTTACATCGCTCTCTAGCGAGACATCCACAGTCGTTGCGCCACTTAGCTTTTATTTCTTTCAGCTTCTTTGGAGCCCCATCAACATAAACTGTTGGACCGGAAACGGCGACCAAGGGGGGGTGAATGGGAGCTTTTAAAATTTCAGGTTAAAATTAGCCTTATGTTTTAATTCAGTCTACTGCGGAACAGGCTTCGAACACAACCTTCAAAGGTCTGGTTCGGAGGTAATGAACAGCTCCGAACACAGGCTTCGCAAGGGAGCAAAAGTTCGAAGAAAAGAAGACTTCGCTCCACACGCAACCCCGGAAAAACAACTCAGCTAAGTTAGTGCAGGCTCAGCACACAGGGTGCTTCGAGCAGGCTTCGCACTTCACCCTTCGCACGAGTGGACTACCCTCTGAGGACTTCGATCAAATACTTAGCGACAGCAACTTGTGCTGGGCTTCGTACTTCGAAGGACTAAACGCACACAAACAGACTTCGCTAGGGGCTTCGATACAATAAGGAACACGGGGCTTCGATCAGGGCTTCACTAGTAAGCAGCGAGGTCTAGCCTCCTGTTACACAGAGCGAACACACACTGAAAAGCACACTTCGCACCACCACCTTCGGAGTGGACCACCACGGCTTCGCAGCTACTCCCTGCTCGAACTCCGTCAGTCCGTGTACCGAAGCCATGCATGGCCGAAGTACCACAAGTCTACCTCACTCCGGAGCTAGCCTCGCTCCGAAGCCATCTTCACTCCGAAGCCCCACCTTCGGAATACCACCCTTCGAAGTCCCTCCTTCGTCCAAGGCCTCCGCATGAAGCATTCCATGAGCTCTTCATCGCAGTGTCTCTCCTCGAGCACACTCCTCGACTAGCCTCACCCGGACCATGCCTTCGATGCACCTCGACTTCTGAGACTTTCGTCGGGTACCTTCGAGTGTCTCCCTCCGAAGCACACCTCGAACACCTTGCCTCTTTTGAGGACTTGATCCACCATACTCCGAAGTCAGCCCATCCAGAGTACCCTTCGAAGTGCCTCGCCTCCGAGGACTTTGTCTCGGAGTACCTTCACTCGGAGCCACGCTCCGCACTTACTGCCTTCTCCCGGTGCACCTCGACCCGAGGTCCGACCTAGACCCCTTCGCAGCCACCGTGATGGAGCTCCCCGCTCCCCTGGCATCAAGCCTCCCGCTTGACCTAGGTTCACCTGCTACGATCCGTCCGTCGCCTCCGAAGTCTCCTGCGCACCACAGACAAATAGACAAGTGTATCCAGTACTCCGAAGACCTCTCCGGGTTAGCAACCTTCGGCACACACTCCGGTGTACCGCCCAAAGTACCGAGACCTTCGGTACAAACCCAGTCATCGTGTACTATCGAACCGCTCTGACAGGCACACTCCGCTGCAACAGCTGCAGCAACCAAACCACCGAACCCTTCGGTGAAACAGCCTTCGAACACCTTCGGAGATCCAACCTCCAAACCCTTTCGGAGGTACCCCTTCGAAACAGAGGTTAAACACAGTCAATCACTCATCACAGACTCCGAAACCAACCCTTGGTTTCTGAATCTCCCCCTTGATGAGTGCATTGACAACCAAATTAATGTTCAAGAAAATTTAAAGAATTTCAGCACACAAGTGACCATAAAAACTCAGAAACGAGCCAAATCATGTCACTTGATAAAAGAATTTTCCTCCCCCTTTTCAAAAGAGTAAAAGCCCCTTCGGCAAATCTCCCCTTTTGCAAGATAAAAACTCCCGCTGAGTTAATTTTCCCCCTTTGGCAACAGAGAACTCAACTTTCTCCCCCTTTGGCAATGCAAGCATCAAGGAGCATGTAAAAGATGCATTGCTTGGAAATGAGCAGAATTGCAAAGACATATAAAGCAAAAATATGCCAACAGTAATACCAATGATCATGTGCTCAGCTCAATTTAACATTCTCTAAAAACATGATGACAACATTTGATTTTATCAGTTTGAAATAAAAGCCTCATCACTCAATCAAGGTAACTAGACAAATAACAGCAAAGACTGCGCAGAGCTAGTCAAGTTCTACTTAAGACAGACAATTCTAGTTCAAATGGAGAATTGAAAGCAAACTTGATGATCAAGGAATTTTGTTGTGCTTTTTCATAATGCCAGGGGTTATTTGTTTGTCCACCTTATACTTTCCAATCAGGCCAAGCCTAGGCATAAAAGCCATCAGAAGCTTAAGGCAGTGATTTTGGCATACACTCCACTATCCCAGTTCAGACCAATGTGCAATGGTAAGCAGTCTAGAATAGGGTAGTGCGACAAACAAACCCACCTGGATCTTTTAACTTTGAAGCATGTAAATCATGGATTTTTGAATTTTGATTAAATGAACAATTTGTTTAGCACTTGATGAATACCCATGAATATGTAGAACAATTTTTCAAGTTGCAATTTTTAGCATCCAAAGAAAAGTGTCTTGCTATCAAGCAGATAAAAGATAGCTAAAGCAGTCCTGCTTATACATGCTAGATACAAGATTGAGCAGTGAGCATGATTTGATTTTGGAAAGAAAACATCATGCACATTAATGTTTCAGATAAATTAAAAAGAGCTAAGTTGTCATGATTTCCTGAATTAAAATTAGGCATATAAGTGCAACAGATGTAAATGCAATTTCACACATGATGAGCAAATGCAAGACAATTAAAATCTGCTCCCCCTCACAAAATGCCATAAGGATGACAAATACCAAGTTCCCCACGCAAGTAGGCAAATCGAGAAGCATCGAGGGGTTTTGTGAAAATATCGGCTAGCTTGTGTTGGGTATCAACATATTGAAGTTCAATATCACCCTTCTCATTGTGATCTCTGAGAAAATGATATCGCACATCAATGTGTTTGGTTCTGGAGTGCTGAACCGGGTTATTTGCAATACAAATAGCACTAGTGTTATCACAGAAAAGTGGAACACTCTTATAATCTAACCCGAAATCCCGCAAAGTGGAAGCCATCCACAAAATCTGAGAGCAACAGCTAGCTGCAGCAACATATTCGGCCTCAGCCGTCGATTGTGCAACACTAGACTGTTTGCGGAAAGACCAACAAACCAGAGAAGTACCCAGAAAATGACAAGTACCAGAGGTACTCTTCCTATCAATCCTACACCCAGCAAAATCCGCATCGGAATAACCTCGAAGACATAAAGAGGAAGACATTGAATACCATATGCCGAACTCAAGGGTGTGTTTGAGATACCTTAGAATGTGTTTTACCTCTTGGCGGTGCGCAGCTCATGGTGAAGCCTGAAAACGAGCGCACAGACACACTGCGAAGTGTATGTCCGGCCTCATAGCAGTCAAGTAGAGGAGGGAGCCGATCATGCTTCGGAACTCCTTCTGATCTACGGCTTCTCCATCTTCATCAGGATCCAATGCTACAGATGTAGCCATTGGAGTGGCGAGAGGCTTTGCATCGGCCATGTTGAATTTCTTGAGCGGGTCCTTGGTGTACTTCGTCTGGTGGACGAAAGTAACTTGTTTGCTTTGCTTGATTTGCAACCCAAGGAAAAAGGTGAGTTCACCCATCATGGACATTTCAAATTCCCTGCTCATGGTATCTGCAAACTCGGCAACCAAAGCATGAGAAGAGCCACCAAAGATGATATCATCCACATAAATCTGAACTAGGAGGAAATCTTTGCCATGCTTGAGAGTGAACAGGGTTTTATCAACAGAGCCCATCAAATACCCCCGCTCAAGCAGAAAAGACTTAAGTCTGTCATACCAAGCCCGAGGGGCCTGCTTGAGTCCATGAAGAGCCTTATGAAGTTTAAGGACTTTATGTGGGTACTTGGGGTTTTCAAAACGAGCGGGTTGTTTTACATAAACATCTTCGCCTATGAAACCATTAAGAAAAGCACTTTTGCCATCCATTTGATAGAGTTTGAATCCCCGGGATGTCGCAAAGGCAAGCAAAATCCTAATGGCCTCAAGACGAGCAACAGGTGCAAAAGTTTCAGTAAAATCAATCCCTTCTAATTGAGAATAACCCTGATCTACAAGCCTAGCCTTGTTTCTAACTATAGTCCCATCCTCCCCTTGTTTATTTTTGAAAATCCATTTTGTTCCAATGAAATGAACATTTGGTGGAGGATCAACTAATTACCAGACTTGGTTTCTCTCAAAATTTTCAAGTTCCTCATGCATGGCATTGATCCAACTATAATCAGAGAGTGCATGACAAACATCTAAGGGCTCGAAAGAAGCAACGAAAGCAGAATTAGTGAAATGAGCATGAGAACGTGTTACCCTTTGATCAAGCTCACCAATGATCTGCTCGGGAGGATGCATCCTTTGAAAATGGTGTGGAGCCTCGCGGCGGGATGCAGTCTCCCCCTGAACTTGTGCGTTGGAGTGGTCCAAGACGACCGATGTCGAGGTAGTCGCTACGGGACCTTGTGCCGAAGTGGTCGAAGCGGGGTCGGCTTCGGGGGTTGATGTCGAGGGTAGTAGTGGTTCATCCTCGAATTCTCCGGGATCTTCTTCGAAGATGGTCTGCTCCATGTCGTGTTCATTTGCCTGTTCAATGGCAGAACTAACAGAGGGGGTTGATTCATCAAAAGTCACATCACATGACTCGATGACACTGTTAGTTTCCAAATTATAAACACGATAAGAATGACCATGTGTAGTGTAACCCAAAAAGATCCCATCAAAAGATCGCGACTCAAATTTATCCAAATTACGACGTTTTAGGATGAAGCAGTGACAGCCAAATACTCGAAGATGAGTAACCTTGGGCTGTCTCCCAAAACGTAGCTCATAAGATGTCAAGTTTAAAATTGAGCGCAAGAATATTCGGTTTGAGATGTAACATGCTGTGTTCATGGCCTCAGCCCAGAATTTTCTAGGAGTCCTGTGCTCATCAAGCATCGTCCTAGCCATCTCAACCAAAGTGCGGTTCTTCCTCTCAACGACACCGTTCTGTTGAGGAACCCGCGGAGCAGAGAATTGATGTTCTATGCCATGCTCCATGCAAAAGTCAACAAAGAGATTGTTTTTGAACTCGGTGCCATTATCACTTCGAATGAATTTCAATGCACCTGGGAGTTCAGTGAAAAGTCTCAAAGCCAAGCTCCGAAAGTGTGAAAACACTTCATCCTTGCTGGCAAGAAAGAAGACCCAAGAATAACGAGAGAAATCATCGACAATGACTAATACATACCACTTGCCGCCTAAAGAACTAACCCGAGAAGGACCTACAGAGTCCATATGGAGAAGTTCTCCGGGTTGTTCAGTCATCACTGTGGTGACTGGCGAATGCGAAGTGGCAATCATTTTTCCATGTCGACAAGGAGCGTTGTAGGACCGAAAGTAGTGACCAGAGGGGGGGTGAATGGGCGCCTTAAAAATTCTTTCGAATATATGGCCTGTTCCCAACACCCAACGCACCTCAAAAGACTAAGCAGCAGAATATGAACAGATAGCCCAAGTCTGAAGGTATCTAGCCTAGAAGCAACTGATGTCAAACAGAGAAATACCACTACAGTGCTAATAAATAGATAAACAGTATACACAAGACAAGGCAAGACAAACTTCTCAGTATAACACTCTAAGTGCACTAAGAATGAAGTGTGAAGTTACCGTTCGAATTCTGCCTCCCGTTTGAAACTTGACGAAGCCTGCTTCGCTGGTCGAGGCCTGCTTCACAGTGTTGAAGCCTGCTTCGCTGTGTCGAAGCCTACTTCGGAGGTTGATGACGAAGCCTGCTTCCGAGGTTAGTTGCGAAGCCTACCGAAGGCTGTTGGGAGAGTGTCGAAGGTTGGTTGTCTATCCTAGTTCGAGTAACAAGGTGCAAAGTATGCTTCGGAGCGAAGTATGGCAGAGTCGAAGCTAGGTGCTAACACTGTACTTTGAAGGCTAAACTTCGAACAGAAAGCTTCGAACAAGCTCACAGAAAAAACAACCTTCGAAATAGAAGCGAAGGCTGACACGCGACAGAGAACCAAATTCGAAGCCTACGTTCTACCTTCGAACAAACACATCAAGACCTTCGGAACAGACAACTGCAAATGCTGAGCGAAGTATATCAGAGAGAATAGCTTCGAAGCTAACTTCGAAGCCTGACGAAGTAGTGACTTCGAACAGCTCGAGACTGAGAACACCTTCACAAAAGACTATCGAAGTATGTGAAGCTGACAGAGTGCAACGTGTACTGCGAAGCAAGAGACACAGCAAAAAATGAAGTCGAAGTTCAAGCGAAGCCTTCGAAGATGTTAGATCGAAGCCTCCCTCACGGAGTTGAGGGGCTTCGAACAGAGAAGGGGCTTCGCCAGAGAACAGCCAGAAAAGGGACTTTAGTCCTGTCAACTCGATCAAAAAGTTGTGCAGTAAAAGCAAGGCTAGAGTACTAGTGTACTGTTGCTACAGTGTAGTAGTACTACTTGCAACAATTATGAACTAGTACTACTTCCATGAAGAACAGTAGCAACCGAGGCACAAATGCTTAGGAAAAACAGCTATGCACGTGAAACGAAGCCATGAAAACTGCTACAAAAATGTTGCGCACGATCAGAGAATAGAAGCTTCACTGCATCAGAGAAAAACTGAATAAATGCAAGGCACAAAATCAAGAACAGCAGCCTGGCGGCGCACAACCGAAGAGAGAGAACAGGAGACAAAAATGACCCAAAGGAGTATGTATTGATTTCAGCCAAAAGGGTGACCTAACCCTAGGGATTGGGGCCCTATTTATAGGCTGCCCAACACTAGGAATATTCCACCAGCCACTTAGGGTTTTTTACAGACGCAGGAATAAAGGAAAAGACTCTACTGCCCTTAGGAATTTTTACAAACATGACTAACTGACTGTGGGCCTAGAGATACAGATGACTTATCCGGAAGCTAAGTTTTCGTAGTGACTACGGCTTCTCTTCTGGACAGTCGGATACAAGAGCAATGGTTGTCAGTTTTGCGCCGAAACTGACAAAGCCTCCACTGACTTTGCACCAGGTACCCAGATTGGGCCGGCCCGATTCCGCAGCTCTCTCAGCGCGGCAATCACTCACCGCCCGTGTACCTGAGTCAACCCTGGTCAACAGCCCAGTGGGTCTTCTACTGCTTCTGGCCCATGTACCCGGATTGGGCCAGCCCGACTTTGCAGCTCTCTCAGCCCGACAGTCGCTCGCTGCCCGTGTACCTGAGTCACACGCGGCCCATGAAACAGCAGATCTTCACTCTTCATCTGTCCTCTTTGACTATCGTTGACAATGACTCATCACATCGGGAGCCATGAGGCCCACGCTATTCAGCATGGCTCCTCAAGCGCAAACTAAATTCTTCTCAAACTTGAGCTTGGGCAATCCTCGGATCAGACCTAGGGCACTCAGACGAGCGAGCAACTCAAAGCTCATATGCCCTAGTCTCCTATGCCACTTCCAAAGCTCAGAGGTAGAATGTGCAACAAGACAATGAGAAGAACCAGATGACTCAGAAAAATCAGCTCCAAAAACTCTCCCAACTCTAAAGATCTTACAGACCACAACGCCTTCAGAATTGAGCACTTGCGAAGTATCGCGATGGAATCGCACTTCGAAGCCCTCATCAAGCAACTGAGATAAAGACAGCAAATTGTATCCCAGGTTTTCAACCAATGCAACATCTTTGAAAGTGAAATTCGAGTTAATTCTTACCACACCTTTACCTTTCACTCTACTCCTTCGATTGTTCCCGAAGGTGATATGTTCCCTTTGCTTGGTTGTGGTGAGGCTGGAGAACCATGCTGCATCTCCGGTCATATGGCGCGAACAACCGGATTCCATGATCCACGTGCCCTCCAAGCCTCGGTCTGTCGCCTACACATGATAAGAATATCTCGATCGCTCAGTGCTGGGGTGAGTGAAAAAATGACGAGGCATCCAGCACTGAGTGACACGAGTAGTAGGCACAGTAAAGGTAGACTGTCTACGCACAGGATAATCAGAATGATTCAAAGTGCAAGGTCTACCTACATGCTGCGAACGAACAACATGACGAGGTCTCCTACTCTGACGAGGTACAAAGCTACTCGCCCGGGGTCTACCACCATATGGAACATGGTGAACACCTCGAGGAGCAAAACCTCTCCGAGAAGCACGAGGAGCCTCAAAAGCAGGACGATAGTAAAACTCAGACTGATGCATACCTAAAGATGGGCAATGCATGTCCTAGTAACTCATCGACTGAGAGCGTCGCTCATCCTTGATGCGACGAAAACAGAACCCAACCAAATGACTCGCCCGCTGACAGTAGGAACAATGGAAGATTCTCCTAGGGGCACTCTCATGGGTCTTAGGAGCAACTCTCACAGGCTCCTTGGGCTTCTGCTGAGTGGTTTTCTTGGGAGGGATTTTCTTGGCAGGAGGAGTGGTTTTCTTTTGAGCTCGGGTAGGCTTTTTGGCTGATGGAGTGTCTAACAGAGCTCTCTCTTTCTCTAGGGTAGTGGGAGAGGTAAAACAGTTTTGTTTCCACTATCTGAAGGAATCCTCTCAAAACCCAAACCTAGAGCTAACCCTGCTCTGTCAGCACACATCTTGGTCTTGGCCAAGAGCAAATCCATCCTACCCTTTCCCTCAGTGCATTTGTTAACCACGGAAAGAAGGTATTCATTTTCAGACATGAGGTTCTCAGCTCGCTGTCTAACAGTGCCTAGCTGGTCCTTAAGGGTAATGCACGTGTCACAAATAGGCTGCACATCCTTAGAACTACCGGCCCTCTCCAATCTAGCCTCTAAATCATGAACATGTTTATCACGTAAATTAATGCTCTCACGCAATAAAGAACAGTTCATGCAATCAATTATATCATGAGGTCTAGAATCAACCACCAAAAGCTGCTTCTGTGCAGTCTCAAGCTCAGATAGAGTTTGAGCATGTACAGAACGCAACTGAGCAAGCTCACCCATGACTATAGTACAATATTCACATTCAGCATCATTAACCGTAGACTTAAGCATGGCATATTCGGTAGAAACAGATTCTAACCTAAGTCTAAGGTCTTTTCTTTCTCTAGAGGCTTGCACAAGTAATCTATCCTGACCAAGAACTACTTCATTTAGTTCATCTAGTTTAATCAAAAGCTGGTCAGAAGATAGTGGTACCTCAGATGAGTCAAGCTCATCGCCGCTGTGATCGCTGTCGGCCATGAAGCAAAGGCTAGTGAAGTCTCGTCCCTTCTTGTCCTTCTTGTCCTCCTTCCTTGGGGACTCCTCCTCCTCAGAGCTCGACTCCTCAGTTGAGGAAGTGTCGATGTCGCTGAGAGCAGCAACAAACACTCTGGAAGCGGCTTTGGCTACTCTTTTAGCCACCTTGCTGCGCTTGCCCTTCACAAAGGGTTTCCTCTCCTTTTTGTGGTATTTGGGGTGCACACTCTCATCTCTCTTTTTGAGCTTAGGGCAATTTGCCTTGATATGAGAAGTGTCGCCACATTCAAAGCAACCACTAAAACCACTTATCCTCTGATCCCGTCTCTTATGGTGAAAACGGGTGAACCTTCTGGCAATGAGAGCAAGCTCATCATCATCCAGAGTATCCACCTGCTCCTTTGTGACGGAGACCAGGGAGGACAAAGCAAAACCATCTGCAAAAACACAAGTACCAGATGTGCTTGGTTCTACAGTGGTGCCACGGCTAGTGCTACAAACCAGTGCCAATGGTTGTGGCAAAGAGTTTCTGTGCACCGCAAGAGATGCCTTGGCAATCTCTGTGGACTTCAGCTTGCTGAAGAGCTCATCACAGGTCAATGTGTCATAACCTGTAGACTCCTCAATGCTAGATATCTTCACTTCTCATATGCTACGATCAAGAGCATAGAGAAGCTTGATAGCCCTATCGTGATCATTGTAAGTGTTGGGGGAAAATATCCCATTCTCAGGGTTATTGACGTAACAGTACAAAGGCAGATAATGGATTCGAAGGTTCCCAGACGTCCATCTTCGAAGATGTCCTAAGTCAAGCTCGAAGTATGAAGATAGGCGTTGGTTCGGAGTATATCTTCGAACTAAGGCTTTTTGAGATCTTTATTGCCAGCTAAGATGGAAGACTTATCTTTTTTATTATTAGATTAGTCTTTTACCATTTTAGCCCTATCAAGGGTACCGAATAGTTTCCACTATGTCGGTTGTAATAGAGGGGTAAATAGGTCTTTTCCTTAATGTTTGGGCCTATAAATACCCCCCGTTTTACCCTGTAATAAGGACCGAATACAAGTTATTCAATACACACATTCGAACTATTCTAAGTTGTTATCCTTTCGGAGGCTTTGAACAGTTCACTTCGCAAACACTTCGTTTGTTAGTTTCTTTTCTATAGAAACCTGTTAGCGTAATCTTTTACGCCAACAGTTGGCGCCGTCCGTGGGGAACCTAGTCCAAAAAACTTCGTTCTCTACCAACTTCTTACATCATGCCTACTAAGCGGAGCGCACCTCGTAACCCTGTTCGGAGGTCCTCTCGGATCTCCGGAGAGACACCATCCGACACGGTTGAGGTCGGAGGGCCTTCAACATTCCCTCCTCCTCAAACTCCGGAAGGAGTGTCCATCCCGCGACCATACGGAGTTCCTCCGCCAACTCCTTCCATACTTCGACCACCCGGAGTCCCTCTTCCACCTTCAATCCCACTTCGAACTGATCCCCTCAGTTCTCAAGACCCGGAAGATCCTTCCGGAGGAGATGAAGACAATCTTGGAGATATGGCCACTCAAATGGCCAACCTTCAAGCTGAAGTAGCAAGATGGCGGCAAGAAGCTGCGAACAGGCTTCGCTCTCAAGCCATCCCAGCTATCCCAGAAATGCCCGAAGATGACGAACCCGTTTATCCTGAAGCCCCGGAGAACGCCTCCTTCGATAATGAATCTCCGCTGCATCCTTAGCTGCAGAAAGTTCACTTTGATCCGAAGTTTAAAACTTCGAAGCTCTGTAAGTATGTTGGAGATGAAGATCCCGGAGAGTTTGTTCGTTCTTATGCCCTAGCAATTGAAGCTAGCGGAGGAGTTCAAGACACCATGGCGAAGTGCTTCCCTTTAGCTCTTCAAGGAGTGGCATTAAGGTGGTTCTGGTCTTTGAAGCCAGGATCAATCAATTCATGGGGGCAGCTAAAGAAGAAGTTTGTAAGCAATTTTCAAGGCACCTTCGTGCCTCCAATGTCAATGGGAAGCCTTTTCCAGGTGAAGCAGCTCCCTGGAGAAACATTGAGGCAATATTTCAAGCGCTTCGCTCATACGAAGTCGCAGATCTAAGGGTTGTCTGCATCTTCGGTAGTTGATGCAGCTCGGGAAGGTGTCACTCATCAAGGCCTCCTGGATAAGCTCCATCAGAAAAGCATATCCTCGGTTTCTCAGTTGATATCATACTTCGAGGAGTATGCGAGGTCGGAAGAGGGTTGGCTTCGAAGAACTGCAGCTACTTCGTCCATATTGCAAGAAGTAAAAGTAGAAGTAAAAACTTCGACACAGCCGCAAGAACCAGTCTTCGAAGTTCAACATGATCGGAGAAGGGGCAAAAGCACCCTCATTCTGAAGTCTTGAACATTGCACCCCCGCAGAAGTTTACACGGAGAGCTCCACAGCCTTCGGGGAACAAGGTCAGCGGCTGGAGGCCGCCAGGGAAAACGGCTGGCAAAGGCCAGACCCTTTTCTGCTGCATTCATGGTGAAAATCGAAACCATGCAACTGATACTTGCAAGGCTATACTCACTCTAAGAGGAGAATACTTAGAAAGAACTTCGGGTCGAGGTACTACCGACCGAGTTCCAGCTGCAGTGCGCCCGGAGCCGGTCCAGGCTGTGGCACGGATAAAAAACTTTGAAGCCGCAAGACACCCTCCAGTGGCCAATGTTATGCCACCTCCGAAGCAAGAGGAAGGGCAGGACCGAGGGAAAAGAGTAGTCCTCCCCATCTCCTGAGGAGGTACCCTCGGAAGCATGTCAAAAAGACAGCGAAGAGATTACATCAGAGAAGTAGGCCATATTGGGACTTCGTCGTCTGCAGCTGCTATGACGGAGTGGTCTCATGTACCGATATCCTTTTCTGCGGAGGATGCAGCTGGCATTAAGTTCCCGCATGCAGACCCACCACTACAACAAAACAGGCAACTTCCGTCGGCCAAAGCCGACGGAAGTTAGCCCTTTCCCGACGGAAGAAGCCAACTTCCGTCGGCAAAACGCTATCTTCCGTCGGCCTTTGGCCGACGGAAGCGCGGCGACGGAAGTTAGCTAACTTCCGTCGGCCGCCGACGGAAGTTAGCTAACTTCCGTCGGCTTGACGTGGCCGACGGAAGTTAGCGCCGAACACTGCCACGTCACCAGGGGGGCTTTAACTTCCGTCGGCCATCCTGGCCGACGGAAGTTAGGGCCAGCTAACTTCCGTCGGCTTTGACCATAGCCGACGGAAGTTAGCCTTTCTGCCCACGTGGCCGAAACCAGCTAACTTCCGTCGGCTATGGTCAAAGCCGACGGAAGTTACCTGGTATTTTTTTTTTTATTTTTTCCTGGTTCCCCTACTCACACTCACATCCAACCACAATTTCACATACATTCATCATACACATCCAAAATCACATTTCACATCCAAAATCACATTCAAACTTCACATATAACATCCAAAACCACATCTCACATCCAAAATCACATCCACACTTCACACATCACATCCAAAATCACATAATATAACTGAATTCATATCCAAAGTCACAGTAAACATCTGAATTCACATATAACATCCAAACTCACATACAAATTCACAAAACACAGCGAGGGCCACATACAAAGTCATTTTGTCCATATACTCACTGATCGCCCACATTTGGGTCATGGGCGCCGCCGCTGCCTCCCGCTTCGTCCACATTTGCCCCGGAGGCTCCATCTTGACCAGGCGTACGGAAACACTGAAGAAATAGACAAAATTAGAAACGAACTCAACTACCCTTCTAAACGCTAACTTAAGTGTTTAGGAGGTACCTCAGGTGATGTAGGAGATAGTGGTGGTGGCGGGGGAGGTAGTGGTTGGAAAATGGACATGTCAAATCCACTGTTTTGCTGGGCTAGTTGCTACACATGTTGTAATGTAATCAGTTAGTTCTAAACCTATTTCTGAATACTTTTGAACTGCAACACTCTAAAGTAAGCTTACTTGGATCATCGCCTGCTGTTGTGCTAAGCAGGCGGTATAGTACTCTTGTTGTTTCTTGTAGTGCTCGTCGCGCCGCCTCATGTCCTCCCTCATCCGAACCATCTCCGGGGTTTCTTCTGAGCGACGACGGCTGGAGCCAACTCCGACGGAGCTCTGCGACGACTGAGCTGACTTCTGAGCTCTCACCGCTCTCGAGTCAATAACTCCATTGAACATGGAGTACCTGCAACATTAACAGGGGTTAGTTACCATCACAATACCATACACAAAACATTAATAAAAACATTGTCTCACCGTCCATGGCTTTTGCCACCTCCGCTGGAGTACACGGCCATTTGGTCCACAGGTTCTCTCCGCCAATCATAGTTCTCTCCATGGAGTCGAACCATGTGTTCACCATACTGCGCCTGCAAAAAACATGTCCGATTAGCTAGACGCAGAAAAATGAAATTACGTCAACTCTTAATAACATCTCACCAAATGGTCCGTGGCTGTCTGGCTACACAAGACATCTGGCTGTGCCGGATCGCTTCCTTTGTGACCAGAGGTATACACCTCTATGTCACTTGGCACGTTGCCAGATTTAGCTTCCTGTGCATTAGAAATGAGTTAGTCGCATTACAATGTATCTATAGCTAGAGAGTGACAGATCGGTCTTACCAAGCGTTTAGCGTGGCGAATATGTCCGTCGGCACCATATCTGTGCTTCGGATCCGTCCCGCGGCATTGTCTTTTCTGCTCGGAAGTCTTCTTAAATGCATCTGAAGACCAAATCTTGCAGAATTCAAAATAGGCGTCCTCGCGGTTTGCCAACCACGGAATCCTCACCTGAACAGAGATGCTATTTGTATTATATGACAACAAATCTCAACAATCGAAGAGGTAAAAAGTTAGAATTGTTTACCGAACGGTATTCTTCTTCAGTCAAATAGACTGACGATGAGCCCGTCGCCTTGCTCATTCGTTGCCCTAGCTTCTCCTTGTAGTAAGCATTGTTCGCTTGAATGCGGGCATACGAAATGGCGTCCTTCACCACCTTATGCGCATTGTTGTTGAAGACTACAAGCGCATGGTTATGGTGATTGCCGACTTCTGGCAAGCAAAAGCGTAACTGCAAAAATAATGATTAGTATAGTGTTGTAACTCGAAAATTCTAAAAGAAAATTGAAAAAACAATTGCATACCCAGAAGTCATGAGACACCGCCCCCTGAGCAGTTCCGTGTCGCCCGTCAGGAGCGAACCGGTACTGGTCCCATGTTTGGCATAGAACCCGCTCACCGGTCGGCATTGTCAGCATCCCTGGGTAGTGCAGACGGCACAGGTTACCCAATATCTGGTTAACCTGTCTGACCCTCGAAGTGCCGTCGAACCGAGAGTCAATCCAAGATCTAGAAATACATAATAAATAAAGTTAATTAGTTTAGTGAAAGAAATTTTTTGAAAACAAAAGCAAAACAACAGAAGAGTATTACACTTACCCGTCACCAACAGGCGTAATCTCGATCTTGGCTCCACCGGAAGAGACTACTGGTGGAGCGACCAAGTGACTCGTCCTGAAAGTTACCGAGGACCCGCCGGCAGCCTCAGCACCTTCCTCCTGACCCGCACCCTCCGGGAGATCCCCCTGCCCCGCACCGGCCTCTGGGTCATCCCCCTGCCCCACACCCTCTGGGTCATCCCTCTGTGCCGCACACTCTGGGACATCCCCCTCTTGCCCGCCACCCACCGGCCGATCATCCTCATGACCCGCACTCTCCAAGTGTTGTTCCTCCTACAAAACAGTATTGAAACAATTAGTAATAGTTTATAACTGGCATAAAAAACAATCTGAAAGTTACCTCCTCATCTAGTTGAAATGCAATAGGCCGACCAATTAATGTCGGATCTATGCATCTCAGGAGCTGCTCTTGACGACGCCTGTTTGAAGAAGAGGAACTACCCTGGAATAGGGTGTCCTCCTGACTCTTCGGTGTACTCGCCGGAGTACTCGCCGATGAACTCCCCAAGCGGAAGAGCTTCCTCGTGACAGTCTTCTTATTTTTCGACATCCTGTTCAAAATAAGCACAAACAAGCATTTATTAGTAAAGAAGGTTTGTACATATGAAAAAACATGTAATATGAAGTATATTGCATATCCATGTATCAAAACAATTACTTGTCAATTATCATCAAAATCAGGATCAATTTGTCCTTTTCTCCCCAAAGCACGCCATGTTACTTTTTTCTTCTTATGTTGGTGTTTCCTTTTCTCGGGAACTGCCACATCATTAGAATCGCCGAGAAAAGAATCTGTCGACGATTCTGACTCTACATTAAACGAAGTCGGCAATTCATCATCTTGATAAACCTCATCGACCTCTTCAACCTCCAATTGATAAGCGTCATCACTAGGGGTTTGTAGACGTTCCCGAGGATTCACTTTGTAGACTACCCACCAAGCACTTAATTTTTCACATGGGTAGGGCATATAATACACCTGCTCGACTTGATGAGCAAGGACAAAATTGTCGCAACTAGATAATCGTTCCGCGTGTTTGACTTCAACCATCCCAAATTGGTTTTCACGAGTACCATGTTTAGGGTCGAACCAATCACAATCGAAGAAGACTACTTTAATCTCCTTATTCCCGGCAAATTTGTACTCGATTATATTTTTGATGATTCTATAATACATAGTTTCGTGTCCTTGTCCATCAACGACCCTTGTAACAACACCAGTATTAGTTGTTGCCGCTAGAGGTCGATATGCTTCAAATATAGTTGAACGGAAGCGGAAACCATTAACATCATAGCGACCGTAACTTTTGGCACTAATACTCCCATAAGAGAGCTGTCGCAAGTCTATATGTACATTTTCAGCGAGCACGCACTGCAAATCATAAGAGATTATAAGATAATTAACCCAGTAGAGTAAAATAATACGTGTCAGAAAAGGTAAGGATTTACATGTTCTCTGAACCAAGTGAGAAAACTAGGCCCGCCATTTACTCCTTCTCGACGCAATTTATCTAATTGCTTCTCCGTTGGTTGACGACCAGATGGCAAGTATTTCGAATCAAACATACTGTCAATGTAACGAATAGGTAAACAAACGGGTATAAAATTTGGAGGTAAAATATAAAACTAAAACGAATCACTTACGCGAAATATTGTTCCATCTCTTCCATATTTGAGTACATGTAGAGCAAGGCATTTGTTCGTTCTTCCTGAGTTACATAATATGTCGTGGAAACACCAACAGTTATGCCCTTCCACCCAAATATTTGGAGATCACTACAAGGATGGTCTTCATCCATATGGTACCGTGTAGCAGGTGTGTTGACATTGTGATGCTCAGCGAAGTATACACTAGTGAAGTATGCTATCTCTTTCAATTTAAATTCTTCTGCGATGCAACCTTCAACTCTGGCCTTATTACCAACCATCGCTCTAAGCTTCTTTAGGGACCTTTCAATATGATACATCCACCTATATTGCACAGGGCCACCTACCTTAGCTTCATATGGCAGATGAACCAGTAAATGTTGCATTGGATTGAAGAACCCTGGAGGGAATATTTTTTCCAGTTTACATAAAAGTACCGGGATCTCTTTCTCTAGCATCTCCATCATATCTTTCTTAATTTCTTTCGCACAAAGTTGTCTATAAAAATGGCTCAGCTCAGCTAACGCCTTCCACACATCATCATTCAGGTACCCACGAAACATTACAGGAAGGAGTCTTTCCATTATTATGTGGTAATCGTGACTTTTCAATCCATTTAATTTCCCTGTCTTCAAGTTCACAGCTCTTCTAAATCCTGCGGCGTAACCATCTGGGAATTTCAAATTTTTCAACCACCTCATTACTTGTTTTTTTTCTTTAGGTTTTAAACAAAATGGGGCACGTGGCTTGCCACCACTATTCGTCAACTCAAGGGTTGGTCGATTACAAATCTCAGCTAAATCTCTTCTCGCCTTTACATTATCTTTTGTCCTGTCAGTAAAATCCATACATGTACTTATAATGCTTTCACCAACATTACGTTCCTGATGCATAACGTCAATGTTGTGCATCAGAATTAGTGATTTGACGTACGGCAGTTCCCATAAACCACATATGTGAGTCCAATTATGTTCGGTTCCGAATCCTACAAATCCATCCTCATTTTCATTAAGGACCAACTCATTCAGCATATCAGCGATTTCTGTACCATTTAAACGCCTTGGTGGTCCCTTTACAACAATGCTGTCCTTCTTGAAATTGTTCCTCTGTAACCTAAATGGGTGATTCATGGGCAAAAAGCATCTATGGCAATCAAAGTAACAAATCTTTCCCCCGAAGTTCAGACGGAAACAATCTGTGTCCTTTGCACATATCGGGCATGTCAACCTTCCATGACAACTCCAACCAGAAAAAATACCGTATGCCGGAAAATCGTGGACCGACCACAGATACGCAACTCGAAGATTGAATTTTTGTTTCTGGTCATAGTCATATGCTTCAACTCCTTTCCACAATTGTTTCAACTCTTCAATTAAGGGCTTCAACATCACGTTTAGTCGTGTTCCAGGATGATCTGGACCGGGTATAATGAGACACAGGAACATAAATTCATATTTCATACAAAATGAAGGTGGAAGGTTGTATGGAATAGCAAACACGGGCCAACAAGAGTACGACGATGCCGTTACATTGAAAGGCGTGAATCCATCAGTTGCCAACCCGATGCGAACATTCCTTGCATCACTAGCAAAGTCTGCATCAAAATCATCTAGAGCCTTCCATGCCGCACCATCAGATGGGTGCACCATTACTTCATTATTCTCACGTACACCTTCTTTATGCCATCGCATATGTCTAGCGGTTTTCTTTGATAGAAACAATCGTTTCACCCGAGGTGTAAGAGGCATGTAACGAAGTTGCTTATGAGCAACCTCTGTCGTCACCTTCTCTCCGTCTTCATTTACGACCTCTACGAATCTCGGTTTACCACATTTTAAGCATTTCACCTCATTACTATGTTCTTTCCAGAACAGCATACAATTATCTCGGCACACATCAATCTTCTCATACTCCATACCGAGAGCAGAAAGCATTTTCTTTGACTGATACATGTCTTTCGGCACCTTATGGTTCTTAGGAAGGATATCGCTGATCAGATTCAAGAGCTCCTTATAACAATTGTTTGAAAATGCAAACTTTGACTTAATAGCCATAATACGAGTCACGAAAGCGAGAACGCTTACGGTGGTGTGCTCATGCAATGGCTCTTCTGAAGCTCGAAGGATGTCGAAAAACTTTTGAACCTCCGGTGTTAGAGGATCCTCGGGGTTTGATTCAAACTCCGGTCGTATAGCATCAACCATCTCATCCATCCTATCGTCAGCAACGCTATCATCTTCTTCTTCCACTGCTAATACCGTTTTTTCAAGGCCTGTCTCGCCGTGAAAAGACCAAACTTCATAACCTGGCACGAAACCATATTTGCAAATATGCAATGACAACGTCCTCTTGTCTTGCCAACGAGAATTTCTGCACTTCATGCATGGGCACCTCGCGCCAGTGTTTGTTGTCAAAGCGAATGCACGATCAACAAATTTCTCAGCGTTGATTACCCACTCCCTCGTGTGAGCTCCACTTTTCATCCAACCACTATACATCCACCGTCGGTCGTCCTCAGCCATTCTATATGCAAAACATTCATTCAATCAAGAAGATTCACGCACTGGCCGCTATAAAAGGGCTCGCAACATACACAACGGAGGGGAAGCAGAGGCGGCCGGGCGGCTGGCGACGCAAGGGGAAGCAGAGCCCGCGGCGCAAGGGAACAGGGTTAACCGAAAGGCCTGTGCCACACCTTAGACACTACCACGGACCCTAGGCGCCCGCCCAGACACGCCTGATGGCGATCGCGATTCACCATGACATCCGGCGGTGACCGCCTGGACGTCTAGTCGGCGCAGGCGACGCCATGGCAACCATGGTCTATAGGAAAAGATAGGTCCTAAACCCACCCAAGAGTGACCGACAAAACGTGGTATTTATGACGAGCCATGAGTTCGAACGAAATTTCAGCAGCATAACCCCGCTGTTCTCCAATTGCACGCCTGATAGTGGTGCAATGGAGAACAACAAGGTTATGTTACTGAAATCCCATTCGGACTCATGACTCATCATAAAACCACGCTCTGTCGCCCACTCCGAGGCTGTCCAAAAAGGGACAATTCCGGACCTACACATCTCACACGCATGACACGTGTGAGACATGTTGGTCCGAAACGGGTGACGCATAGGTTTCGTTACACTATCTACGTTGTTGTCAAATAAAAAATTGCATACGAAAAAAAAACTATAAATTAGTAGAATAATATAATTAGAATCATATATACATAATATCACAACATATATTGCATATTAAAACAAAACATCACATATGAAACATATTTAAAAGCGTGAAACATACATAAAATCTCAATATTAATACATGACAAAATTCATATATGTAGCAAAAAATACCAAGAAGCAAGTCATACTAAAAAACATCTAAGAAACCTTTATAAAGCAAGATGCATACTACTATCATTCCACATTTCAATATATTGCAATCCAGTACAACGACAAAATTCAGAAATAAGTTAACTTTCAACTATACTAACAATATCATATCATGCACAAATTAAAAGCGAAAAAAATTAAAGCCGAAAAAAATTACTTAATCGTCGGGCGGCGACGAGTGGTGGGTGATGGTGTCCGGAGGCCGGCGGTGATCACAGTGGCACCACGCGACGGATGGCGATGGCCGAATTGGGGGCGGCGGTGGATCCTGAAAATTCACACATCTGATCATGCAAATTCAGAATTCCTAAAAATTATTCTAAATGACAACACTATTCCTTATCCGACCACATCCAATACAAAAAAGCGGCGGCGGCCGGGCGGGCGGTGGCCGAGGCGGTGGCCGGGCGGACGGCGGCCGGCCGGGCGGGCGGCCGGGCGGGCGAGGGCGGCCGGGCGGCGAAGCGGCGGCGGCGGGCGGGCGGCGGCCGAGGCGGCGAAGCGGCGGCGGCGGGGAACGGGCGGGAGTGCGCGCGTGTACAGGGAGTTAGGGCTCCCTGTACGCGCGCGCGGTTGGGTGAAAAGCCCCATAACTTCCGTCGGCCAACATTAAAGCCGACGGAAGTTAGCTAACTTCCGTCGGCTTTAATGCTGGCCGACGGAAGTTAGGGGGATCCGGGCGGCCGCGGAAAAACCCCCGATAACTTCCGTCGGCCACTGTCAGAAGCCACCACATCTTTGAGAAGCCTCCAGCACACTCAAGGAAGGCAATGCACCACTATGCCTCTAGAAGGAAACCACCGTGTGCCTTGGTCCCCACTTCGCTGGTCGTCGTCAACTCACCCGCCGCCCACCGTTGACTCGCCTACTGGCCGTCTCCTACTCCCACCGCTCCGCCACCTGTGCCTCCATCTCTCCTGCAACCCCCATGTCATCTGTCCCCCGTCCCATGCCGGCGGCCGCTAGCTCCCTACTGAGCCGCCACTGGCCCTGCCCCCTACATCACCCGCTCCATCCCTCCCCCTCCCATTACGCAATCTCCCCTACCCCGTCCCCCGTCCCTTGAGTTGCCACTAGCTTTCGTAAGGCGTCATCCACAGGCCATGCCATCCTTATCATCAAGGCTGGATTATTGTCAATTTGTCATCGGCAACAGGCAACAAACAGACAACCTTCTGTTCCTACACTCGCCATCGTTAAGTAGGCAATAGTTCATCCCTGAACAATTCGCTACCTCGATGCTTTCGCTATGGCGAGATCCTAAAATTCCGGTCACTGCATGGCTTAACGATGAAGTGATAAAGTCCTCATCACAACGATGACATATATCATTGGATGCAGTCGACGAACGGAACAATAAAACATATCATGGAGAAGCTTCCACCTACCGGATTCTTGTGCGGAGAATTCTCATTCTCAGCCCGTGGAGACACGGCCGCCGCCGTCCCAAAGACCGAAGTCTGACGTTTCAACGCGATGGGCGCACGAGTGAGGCGGCTGACCCCACCTATTCTTTTGGCTTGGACTCGATCGTAGCGTGCTATGTCCGTTTCACCACCAGAAGCCGGCTCGTGCGCGCGCCCACCGTACCAACTATCCTCGTAAAAACTGCTTCGGGCCAGCAGGCACATGTAGTGGTGCCACTAGAGGACGCGCTAAGCATCGTTGTCGTCCCGTCCTTTGATTTTGGCACATCGTGATGCCGGCAAGCGTGCGTACCTTCTTTACTTTGGTTGCGCAAAAGTTCCGAAGATTTTGGCGCTTCACACATACACTCTACCAGTACCGTTAAGATCTACCAGTACTACGTACCACGCTAGCTCGATTGCCCAATCGATCATTACAAAGCGTGAGATTACACGGTAGAATACGAATCCACGAAGTTGTAATAAGGCAGGGAGTTGGTAGGTAGTTGGTGCGTACCTATTGTGAAGAACGGTGGCCGGTGGCCGGGAGAACGGCGGCGGGGCACCGGCGAGGGCGGCCTGCGCACGCGGTGGGCGGCGGCGGCGGGTGCTCGGGACCGGCGGCGACGTCTAGCGGGTGGGCGGCAGCCGGCGCGGTGGCGCGGGGCGGGCGGCCGCGTGGGCTGGGGAGGCGGTCGGCGGCGGTTGGCCGGGGCAGCGGGCGGGCGGCGGCCGGCGCGATGGCGCGAGGCGCCGGATTGGAGGCGGCCGGGCGGTGGCGCGGGGTCGAGGCGGGCGGCGGGAGGCGGGTGGGCAGCGGCGGCAGGAGGCGGGCGGCGGCGGCGTGCAGTGGGCGGGCGGCGGCGGCGTGCAGTGGGCGCGTACAGGGATTAGGTCTCCCTGTACGCGCGCGCGGGGGTTGGGGATTATATCCCTTAACTTCCGTCGGCCACCATTAAAGCCGACGGAAGTTAAGTAACTTCCGTCGGCTTTAATGGTGGCCGACGGAAGTTAAGGGATATGTATCGGCCCGGACCACAGACACGTTAACTTCCGTCGGCCACGGGTAAAAGCCGACGGAAGTTATTTTAACTTCCGTCGGCTACTTAAGACCGACGGAAGTAAAATAACTTCCGTCGGCTTTTCGAAAAGCCGACGGAAGTTAGTTTGGCCGACGAAAAGTTTATGTTTTGTTGTAGTGCACTTGTTATCACTGCTGATATTGCGGGCACTGAAGTTCGAAGAGTATTGATTGACGGAGGTAGTTCGGCAGACATCATTTTTGTTCAAGCCTTCGATCAATTGTGCATCTCCAGAAAGCATCTCCTTCCAGCGGCTCGTCCTTTGCAAGGCTTCGCAGGACCTCCGCTTGATGCACTCGGCCAAATAGGCCTGGAAGTTACCTTCGGAGAAGGTTTGTTGGCCCGAACTAAGGAAGTAATCTTCGATGTTGTAGATGCCCCGTATGCTTACAACGTCATCTTCGGAAGAGGCATGCTAAACCAGTTCGGAGCTGTGGCGCATCACAATTATTTGTGTATGAAGATGCCCACACAAGCAGGAGTCCTTACTGTCTTCGGAGATCAAGCTATTGCCCGAAGAGCGGAATATGGTCATGGCCCCCCTCTTGATCCAAGACAAGTAAACAATGTGCAAGATAATCAAGAAAATTTTTCAGTCCCTTCCGAAGCTTCAACGAAATCCTTTCCGAGACCAAGTCCTGAAGGAGAGATTGCAGCGAAGGTCATTGTTAAAGATGGTAAAGAATATACATTTCAATTTGGTAAAGATTTACCTCCAGAAGTTGCAACATCCTTGGAAAAGGTGGTGGAAGAGAATTTAGATGTCTTCGCTTGGTCTGACGAAGATATCACCGGAGTTGATCGGGATATCATTGAACATAGTTTGCTTGTAAACCCGAAGGCCCGTCCTGTTCGGCAAGGACTTCGGAAAATGTCTGCAGAAAGAGCTGTTCTAGCAAAAGACGAAGTTGAGAAATTGTTGAAGGCTGGGATTATCAGAGAAGTGGCTCACACAGAATGGTTAGCCAACCCAG
Organism: Zizania palustris; assembly: GCA_019279435.1. NCBI lineage: Eukaryota > Viridiplantae > Streptophyta > Magnoliopsida > Poales > Poaceae > Zizania > Zizania palustris. Next base: position 23,229,312 of record JAAALK010000287.1, on the reverse strand, counting down.
TCTTCGTCAAAAAGAAGTCTTCCGGAAAGTGGCGCATGTGCATCGATTTCACATCCTTGAATAAAGCATGCCCTCGTGACCCCTACCCCATGCCCCGAATTGATCAATTGGTCGACTCCACCGTAGGTTCGGAGTTATTAAGCTTCCTTGACTGTTCGGACTCGCGGCTGGTTCGCTCGCTCACGGCCGGGTGTCTCGGTCGGCTCGCGGTTTCCTTGTTGTTTGGAGCATGGTTGCCGCCCTCGGCTGCCGTTTTTATATGAGAGAAACGATGGTGCCGTGAAGAGGTTTTACTCACCTCCACAGCGTGTTGAAGAGGCTTTTTAACGTGGTGGTGGTGGAACTTACTTCTACGAAATTGGAGAGGCTTTTGAATGTAGTGGAACTCACTTCTACGATGTCAGAGAGGCTTTTGAATGTGGTGGAACTCATGTTTACAATGTTGGAGAGGCTTTTGAACGTGGTGGAACTCACTTCTACGATGTCAGAGAGGCTTTTGAATGTGGTGGAACTCATGTTTACGACGTTGGAGAGGCTTTTGAACGTGGTGGAACTCACTTCTACGACGATAGAGGGGCTTTTGAATGTGGTGCAACTCACTTCTACGATGTTAGAGATGCTTTTGAATGTGGTGGAACTCAATTTTACAACGTTGGAGCGGCTTTTGAACGTGGTGAAACTCACTTCTACGACGTTAGAGAGGCTTTTGAACATGGTGCAACTCACTTCTACGATGTTAGAGATGCTTTTGAATGTGGTGGAACTCAATTTTACAACGTTGGAGAGGCTTTTGAACGTGGTGAAACTCACTTCTACGACGTTAGAGAGGCTTTTGAACATGGTGCAACTCACTTCTATGACGTTAGAGAGGCTTTTGAATGTGGTGAAACTCACTTCTACGATGTTAGAGAGGCTTTTGAATATGGTGGAACTCACCTCCGCGACGTTAAAGAGGTTTTTAAACGTGGTGGAACTGCCCCACGGCGTTAAAGAGGCTTCGTACCATTGGATTCATGCCGAATCACCCAAAACCTCTTTCTAACGAAAACCGAATACAACAGACCAACCCAGCAAACTGTGGAAGCGACGTAAGTGCCTCGTCTCCATCTCATTTCATATCTCACGGAGGGAAACTAGGGAGACAGGAAATTGGAAAGGAACACACCTAGACCTAGATGAATCATGAACACAACTTGAAGTGGATCAGGGTACTTGGTGTTCAATAAAGATGCTCAATAGTAAGCCAATATGTCAGATTGTGCATACATGCAGTCCAGGCCATACTTCAAGAAACTTGCTGGAAAAGAGAATGGCGAGGAAGGGAATAATACCGTTGATCCACCGAACTGGATCGGGGATTTGATCATATACCGTTGAAGGGCAACGTCTAATTAGAGCCCTGTGAACCATGTTTACCAATATATTAAATGTCATGTTTTATATATTCTGAGCAAATTACCGCACAAAAGAAAGTAAATTTGCACTGTTCACTGAATATGGTTTATTGATTTTTGAGTCTTCACAACAGTGCTCATAATTCTGTTGTTGTCATGCTAATCTCACTGTACAAATTATATGGAGAAAAATTTTACAATATCACCAATCTACTATCGATTATGAAACATGGATACAGAATGTTACAATAACATCAAACAGAAGCTTTTGGTTCTTCCAGCTCTCCAATTGGGACCGCAACAGGAGCAGCAGCTCCGCCGGTTGTTGGCCTGTAAAACGATCATTTTTTTAAAAAAAAATCCATCAAAGAAAGGTTATCAAATCATGTACAGGTGCAGATGGACTTACAGGCCAACCATAACTTTGAAGGAATCGTAGATCACCCACTGAGTTCCAGACAGTGTGCCGATCATCAGGATGCGAAGAGGAAGACCTCGAGTGAACAGCCCCCAGAGGCCGAGGATCTTGACCGCCTGAAGAAACCAGCAAACGAGCCACAGAAAAGATTACACATTGGCAAAAAGCATCGAGCCATCAAGATTCAGGAGTAGTTTCAGGCAAGAAGCATCAAGTTACATCTCCGGCGGTGGCGCCCTTGGCGTTGTTGAGAAACGAGACCAGGTTGTATGGAGGGTGCGAGACGGCGGCACAGAAGATTCCGGCGATGTAACCACTCCCAAAGCTCACTCCAAGCTGCAGAGCTTCGCTGCACTGCTCCTTTGGCGCCGGGATGACATGCTTGTATGCCATCTCAACAATGTTCTCGTATGTTGCAAATTTCATCATAGTATCTGCAACAAGGAAAACCAATATTATTTAGCTTCAAAAACTGAAACAAACGGACCCTTAGAAATAGTTGTAGCTCCCAGAAGACTACTTACAAGGAATCTGACGCCCCCAAAGCGGAACCAATCCTCTGAATAATCTGCAGTTAACAATCAGCTTGAACGATAAAAACGATATATAATAGAACAGATGAGAAAAATGCAGGGTGATCTGAGGTGAATCTGATGCATGTCCTACCCTGCATAGCCTTCGTTGCTGACAATCTTTGGGAAGCCATCGCGGAGGCCCCTAGCGTACCCGGGTTGCGTCTACACCCGGACCTTGACGGCCTCCATGGGGCAGAGCGCGACGTCGGCCGCCACCTCGGCGGTGGCCTAGCCGACGAGGTAAATAAGGGTCTTGTACTTGGCGGCGTACTCCAGCCCGGCCATGTCGGTGTACTCCTTCTTGAAGAGCTCGTACATGCCGTACTTGAACGCCCCCTACGCGCTGTACCCGACGAAGGTTGGCGCCCAACCCCTGAAGAAGCCACGCACGCCTTGCTCTCTCATCACGACGCCGAACGCCGACGAGGTGCTCCTGTACTTCGCCGGGTCGATCTGCGAGGTTTCGTCGCATTCTTCGTGTCAGAGACACAGACGAGGACAGGATAACGCCACAAGAAACCAACATTTCGATTGTATAGCGAACTGTTGCAGCAAAGCTGGGATTTTTAGCCATTTCTGAGGTTAAGCTAGAACTTCTAACTCTTTTATAAATCTAAGCTTAAATATTTCGCTTTCTGGGACGAAAGGTACGAGAAAAAAACGCTCATTTCCGGGCACGTCACGTCACGTCAAGCTCTCTCACGCTCCAACTTTCTTGGCAGCTGCCTTGGACCCAAAACCCGGTCATTTAGCACAATGAAAAGTCTTCCAGCCGTCGATGTCAGTCGACGGCACAAATTTTGCAGAAGTCAGCAGAAAACTATCGAAACAAAACTTGAAGTGGTCGATTTTTCAGAGGAGAAAGCAGCGCTGCTTGTCTTGGCACGCGGGGCATAGTATGGCTCAGGTCAGATACCTGGATGTTGCACTTGATGACGTCGAGCGGCGTCACGGCGGCGTGCGTGAGCCCGCAGGTGGCGGCCCCGCCGAAGCCGCAGGCGGCGTAGTACGCCGGCCAGAACATATCGATCTTCCCGAACGGCGGCTCACTCGGCGCCCCCGCGACGACCGCCGCTTCCCGTGCTCCTGCTCCTGCGACGACGACGCCCCCGCCGTTCGGCGCCCCGCGCGCGCTGACGCCGCCGTCATAGAGGAAGCTCGGGAGCAGCGACTGGCACGGCGCCATCTCGATTGATCGATCGATCGCCCGATCCGACCGGCACACTGCACGGGGGATTGACACCTTACTGTTCGGGCTCGCGGCTAGTTCGCTCGCTCACGGCCGGGTGTCTCGGTCAGCTCGCAGTTTCCTTGTTGTTTGGAGCATGGCTGCCGCCCTCGGCTGCCGTTTTTATACGAGAGAAACGATGGTGTCGTGAAGAGGTTTTACTCACCTCCACAGCGTGTTGAAGAGGCTTTTAACGTGGTGGTGGTGGAACTTACTTCTACGAAATTGGAGAGGCTTTTGAATGTAGTGGAACTCACTTCTACGATGTCAGAGAGGCTTTTGAATGTGGTGGAACTCATGTTTACGACGTTGGAGAGGCTTTTGAACGTGGTGGAACTCACTTCTACGATGTCAGAGAGGCTTTTGAATGTGGTGGAACTCATGTTTACGACGTTGGAGAGGCTTTTGAACGTGGTGTAACTCACTTCTACGACGATAGAGGGGCTTTTGAATGTGGTGCAACTCACTTCTACGATGTTAGAGATGCTTTTGAATGTGGTGGAACTCAATTTTACAACGTTGGAGCGGCTTTTGAACGTGGTGAAACTCACTTCTACGACGTTAGAGAGGCTTTTGAACATTGTGCAACTCACTTCTACGACGTTAGAGAGGCTTTTGAATGTGGTGAAACTCACTTCTACGATGTTAGAGAGGCTTTTGAATATGGTGGAACTCACCTCCGCGACGTTAAAGAGGTTTTTAAACATGGTGGAACTGCCCCACGGCGTTAAAGAGGCTTCGTACCATTGGATTCACGCCGAATCACCCAAAACTTCTTTCTAACGAAAACCTACAACAGACCAACCCAACAAACTGTGGAAGCGACGTAAGTGCCTCGTCTCCATCTCATTTCATATCTCACGGAGGGAAACTAGGGAGACAGGAAATTGGAAAGGAACACACCTAGACCTAGATGAATCATGAACACAACTTGAAGTGGATCAGGGTACTTGGTGTTCAATAAAGATGCTCAATAGTAAGCCAATATGTCAGATTGTGCATACATGCAGTCCGGGCCATACTTCAAGAAACTTGCTGGAAAAGAGAATGGCGAGGAAGGGAATAATACCGTTGATCCACCGAACTGGATCGGGGATTTGATCATATACCCATCTTTGAAATGGAAATTAAGGATTTATCCACCACATCTCAATAACATGTGGGATCCATATAAGTCAATGACATGTGGGCCAGGAGAGTAAATACTCAATTTTCATCTAAATGGAGGGTATATGATCAATTTTCACAACTAGATCACATGAGCAAGGTATATGAAAGCAATGCAGGATTACATATGAGCTCATGTTCTTTGTTTCCTTTGCTACATTTCACTGCTGGGACAACAATGCATGGGAGACTAAATGTGCAAAGTTTGCTAAGCTCTATGTGCTTAGTTGTCTAATAGATTGCAGATGCATCTAAGGAGCAGATTAACGAGTTCAAGACAGTGGCTAAGGTAAAACAATGAATAATCTGAATTGCAGGTTTGGACTATGCTCTGCATTTGAATAATACAAAACATTTCAATCTCAAGTGAGTTAGAATAGACTAGAGTCAAAACCCAACAGAAATCATTAAGCAAAGCTATAACACTGTAAAATTATTTACTTCTATTTGCTAATGCAGCAAGTGGAGCCAAATGCACGGACAGCTCAGAAACTCAACGATTGATTTGTCCGCTGCTATGAAGCGTCCAAAGAAGCACCAGGGCCAAAGAGCAAAGAGTGACTAAAGTGTGAGCATTTCCATGTAGGTGATGCAATGGAAATACGGAATAGGTGAGCCTTGTCTATAGTAGGCAGGGTGGCTGACAAAAAAAACTAGAAACCTGGATTATCACCGGATTTTCATGACACCTAGAATTTTGAAAAATCAATGTTAAGAGTACTGACCAGTTCTGTTTTGATTTTAGAAGGATTTCAAGATCAGTTTGAATTCACATCGTTTTGGTAGTTTGACCAGTTACAAGTTATAACTCATGATCACCTAAAAAACTAGAATAGAGAACCAACTGCATGTGCATGGAAAACAATTTGTATATCTACTTCACCAAGTCACCTCAAATTTTAACATAGCTATAACCATGCCATTCCATGCTATTATCTTAGGACTTCAAAAAACAGACCATAATGCCGTACTGATTGAGTAGAGCTGTAAGATATTCTCATAGGTACATACTACATCGGTACATCCACATAATTTTAATTGACTTAATGGTATATTGTGCTCAAATTGTTCTTGAATTAAACCGCTACAGAAACATATGATCAATAACTATGATAACATAAAGTTAATAATGAAGCTAAGGCATCCTCTAGAATGTAGCAAGTAAGCTGGCTACAATGATGATCATATATATTATATAGAAGTATAGAATCATAAACATGTCACACAAGAAATGTATGCTAAGAAAATAGGGATTAAAGACACAATTATCAAAATTTCAAACACGATAACCAAAATTGTTCGACAAACAAGCTCCAGTATTCAAACTTTAACTGGATAAACATCAGGTAAACAACACAACTTCAAACGTTACTTAAGAAGGATTAACATCCATCCGCTATTGAAAGAACAATAAATTGCAATCCAAACCGAATTATTTTGATGAAAAAAATCACAGAGCATCTTATTTTATTCGACCCGGACTTTCCTGTAGTTCATGTACCTGAACTTACATATCTCCTCAAAGAAATCATCAGCAGCATCATGGCAATTCTTCATCTGTGAGATTCTGATGACCATAGTGCACAACCTCACACTATACTTCACAAGCGACTCGAGAGTGTTCAGCTTCTGCTCAGCATTTAGTGGCGAACGCACAGTGATCAGAACCTCTTCCAGACAAGGGATGGAGAAACTTGAATCCAACTGCATTCACAATTCTCAGAGATTAGAGGTCTACCAATACCTTACATGGCAATCTAAAGTTCAATGCAATGCTGTAATAGAAAATAGACAAGCACTGACATTTTTCAGGCTGTTTTTCTGGCAGAGAGCAGCAAACATGGCACCATGGATCTCAAACCTGCGAAGATTTGGGTGGCTATTGAAGAAGTCGACCAAGTCGACCTCCGGGAACGGTTGGAACGCATCAAAGTCGCCACAGAACTCAATTTTCATCACCAGGTGCTTCACATCCCTGGCACACTGCAGCACAGAGGTGACCGCCGTCCAGCTCCACTGGACGCCGCGCAGCGAGAGGTGCTCCAGATCTGGGAGCTTCCCAGTGTCCACCTTGCACACCCTCCCTGCATCATTTCATCGCAAAATTGCACATCACGTCAAGGTAACCCAAACTACGACGCGGCATCGTGTCAGCGTGATTATGGATTCGGGGGTGTTGTTGCGCACCTGTACTTTTGGCGATCGAGAGGCGGCGGAGGCTGTGGGCGACTCCCAGAGTAATCCAGGTGAAGCCCTGGACCTCGAGTGACTCGACGCGAGGAGCGACGAGCGAGAGAGAGCAGTTACCGGCGCCGAGGAAGTCAAGTCGGCATCGCTCAAGCCGCGAGAGCTCGATGGACACAACGCCCGAGCAGTCGCAGCCAAGCAGCGACAGGTCGGTGAGGTTGGGGCACGCGGCGATGGCGTCCTTCACCGCGCTGTCCTCTAGAGGGGCACCGACGATCTCCAGCACGCGGAGTCGGTCTAGTCGCTCCCACGCCGGCGCGGACGTGAGCGAGACCCCCCAGAGTCGGAGCTCTTCCAGGCTCCTGGCCAGGCCGATGCAGTCCAGATAGCCGCCATCCTCCGCCTTATCGGGCGCGGCGGCGTCCATCCGCAGCTCGAGCACCCTGAGAGAGGTGCTCCGCATGGCGAGCCAAGTGGGCAGACGGGCCATGGAGAAGGGGCAGTAGATAACAAGCTCCCGGAGGCGCTCGACGGACGTCACCATCCGGTCGATGGCGTCGTCCGCTGCGCCCCTCGCCGCCGCGGCCGTGTCAAAGGCGTTCCTCGGGAAGAAGAGCGCCGGGAGGTACGGCACGCACTCGCGCCAGCGGCGGCAGACGCAAGCGCACGCCGCCACGTCGCGGACGTTGCTGAGCATCGACAGGACGTGCTGCACGACGCCGTCGGGGACGGAGTTCATGTCCGTGCCACCACCACCACCGCCGCCGCCGCCGCCGCCGCCGCCGCCGTCGCCGCTCTCCATGTGCTCGACGAAGCACCTCGCAGCGCCCCCCTCGCTTTCCGCGCTCCACTCACTCACAGATGGGGGGATACATGGGGATCGGTCCGACGCGATGGATTAGACAGATCGGCGGGTCGTGGGGGGCGGCGGCGCGATGGGTAGGGTTTGAAATTTAAAACGGCGGAGGTGGTGCGGCCCGCCGCGAGCCGCCAGCTCGCTCGTGGGGCTGGGAAAATTTTGAAAATCGAGAGGTTTCACAGGGTTTGAACCGGGCGCATCGGCGCAACACCGAGGGTTTCGTTCCACTTGCGTCTGTTGCCGATCGCGAGTTGGCGGCGGCCGCCGCCGCCGCTCGAGTCTGGAATCCTGAACGCGGTCATGGAGGGATGGGCCGTGGGCTTGATCGGTTGTCAGGGCTTTGTGCTACGTCTACCATGAGTTTTTCTCTGATTTGACGGTAGCCATGGTACTTCACCGGAGATAGTTCACGCTATCATCTTCTCCAGCGACGATAATGGAGTAGAATTAGGTTAATTTGAATTTACCACATGCATAACAATTATAATCTATCGTATAGAGACGGTCTATTTAGCTGTCTACGATTTATTTAATGCTTGCATGTAGTCATAAATTTTGGCGCGCAGTCTTCATCTCATGCGCGCGTAGCTAGATCCGTGCGACGTCGACTAGAGACGACACTCCATACAACGTGTGGCCGAACATTGACTTTGCATGGAACAACAAGAACTCGTCGTCGCCTCATGATGTGACAATTCCATTCTCTATCCTCATTTACTGTAGCAAATTGATGTTTTTTTGAAAACTGATCAGCTTGGATACAACTCCCAACCAATATTGTACGTGCCCTTAAGGTGGTGAACACCTAAACTTAGAGATAGGTGATAAGGTGGCATCGTAGAAGTTGTGATGATGAATTATGGTGATTAGGCTCATACAACGTGTGGCTGAACATTGACTTTGCATGGAACAACAAGAACTCGTCGTCGCCTCATGATGTGACAATTTCATTCTCTATCCTCATCTACTGTAGCAAATTTATGTTTTTTGTAAATTGATCAGTTTGGATACGACTTCCAACCAATATTGTACGTGCCCTTAAGGTGGCGAACACCTAAACTTAAAGATAGGTGATAAGGTGGTATCATAGAAGTTGTGATGATGAGTTGATCGCGATTAGGCTCATACAACGTGTGGCTTAACATTGACTTTGCATGGAACCTCATGATGTGACAATTTCATTCTCTATCCTCATTTACTGTAGCAAATTGATGTTTTTTGTAAATTGATCAGCTTGGATATGACTCCCAACCAATATTGTACGTGCCCTTAAGGTGGTGAACACCTAAACTTAGAGATAGGTGATAAGGTGGTATCGTAGAAGTTGTGATGATGATTTAATGGCGATTAGGTTGGGTAAAAACATGAAAAATGGTGTGATTAGATGGCTATAGTGTATCTGGCAACATTAGGTATAAGGGAAGTACAGAGACGATTCTACATGATAATAGAGAGGGATGCAAAGCAGTGGGAGATTGAAGAAACAAGTTGGACGTATGATTTGAATCCAACGAAATTTAGTCAACTAATTAGTGGAGGGATACTTATGAAAATATTTCTAATTTTTACTCTTCTGGAATTGGTGTACTAAATTAACTAACTATTATAGGCTTCCTATGAAGACATTCGGTATCAAGGCGTTGAGTTATAGAAATAACAACACTAGCCTTTTTTAAATAGTGCACTTAATATAGGTAAGACTATAACATCTCCCGCTATTATCAATTAAGAAACATCGATTTTGTGTATCACGGGAACCAGAAAAACTACTAGCATTAATTGTCCTACATGCATGGCTACCCCAAGTTAGCCACCTCTCTTCATTTCTTTTGTTTGGTTCATCTCTCGGGCTAGGCCCTTGAGGTATGGTGAGTGAGATGGGCGCCCTCGTCCTCCGAAATCATGGGCCTTTAGGTATGTATGGTGAACATCTAAGCTTATAGATAAGTGATAGGATGGTATTATAGAATCTACGAATGATGAGTTCATAGTGATTAGGCTCAATAAAAATGTGAAAAATGGTGTGCATGGTTTTTATGGCATCATCTAGGCATAGCCTAGTCGTTGCATAGGCGGCAATGCGACATTTTTCTCTAGGCGTCGGGATCGCCGTAACTAGAAGGAGTATGGCATCACCTAAGTGTCACTTGATGGTTGTGGTGATGACTTAAGGCCGTGGCAACGCCGTATGGCGTGCGGGCGGGAGGTGCACGCAAGGGAAAAGCAATGTTGTGTGTGGTAAAACAGCGAGCGCGCACAAAAGCGCACGACGAGAAAAGCAGCAGTGAAAGAGAGAGAGGGGGAAAGAGACGGTGGCGCCGGTGGCGGCACATGAGAGATCCCAATGACCATTGCCCAGTCCGCATATCCCCTCTAGGATCCAGCTCAGTTTCCTCCATGCTCCAACTAGGTTCCCTCCTCCTCTAGTCCGTAGATCCCCTCTAGGATGCAGTTGGGTTTCCTCCTCCAGTTCCCAGTTGGGTTCCCTCCTCTAGGCTTTGTCCCTCTTAGTCCTCAGTATTTTTCTAGGCATGTGTTGGTGAGAAACCAAGGGTGGTTTCGGTGTATGTGATGAGTGATTGACAGGATTATTTACCCTCTGTTCGAAGGGTACCTCCGGAAGGGCTTCGGAGGTGGTACCTCCGAAGGGTGTTCAGAGGTGGGTCACCGAAGTGTGTTCGGTGTTTGCTTGCTGCAGCTGTTGCAGCGAATTGTGCTCGTCGGAGGGGTCCGACAGTACGCATTGACTGGGTTTGTACCGATGGCTTCGGTACTTTGGGCGGTACACCGGAGTGTGTGCCGGAGGTTGCTAACCCGGAGAGGTCTCCGGAGTACTGGATACACTTGTCTGTTTGTCGGTGGTGCGCAGGGACTTCGGAGGCGACGGACAGGGTTCGAGCCGGGTGAACCTGGGTCAAGCGGGAGGCCTGATGCCAGGGGAGCGGGGAGCTCCGTCACGGTGGCTGCGAAGGTGGTCCGGGTCGGTCCTCGGGTCGAGGCGTGCCAGGTGAAGGCAGAGAGTGCGGAGCGTGGCTCCAGCTGAAGGTGCTCCGAGACAAAGTCCTCGGACATGAGGCACTTCGAAGGTACTCCGAATGGAGTGACTTCGGAGTTGGTGGATCAAGTCCTCTGTGGAGGCAAGGTGTTCGAAGTGTGCTCCGGAGGGAGACACTCGAAGGTGGCCCGACGAAGGTCTCAGAAGTCGAGGCGCATCGAAGGCATGGTCCGGGTGAGGCTCGTCGAGGAGTGTGCTCGGAGTAAGACACTGCGACGAAGTGCTCATGGAATGCTTCATGCGGAGGCCTTGGACGAAGGAGGGACTTCGAAGGGTGGTACTCCGAAGGTGGGGCTTCGGAGTGTGAAGGACTTCGGAGCGAGACTAGCTCCGGAGTGAGGTTGACTTGTGGTGCTTCGACCATGCATGGCTTCGGTACACGGACGGACGGTGTTCGAGCTCGGAGTAGCTGCGAAGCCGTGGTGATCCACTCCGGAGGTGGTGGTGCGAAGGCCCAAGGGGCTTTGACGGCTTCGGCTTAAAACCGTCACTGTATCGAAGGACTTCTTCGGCGGAGCGAAGGCCAACAGGCTGCAGGCTTCTCGCCGAAGCTACCGCACCCTCCGGTGCGAAGGGAGGTTCCAGAAGTCAACACTGTAAAGGCTGACACTGTCTGTTCTGAAAAAGGCTGACACTGTCCCCTCTGCAGCTGACAGAGAAGCCTCCAGAATAAAGGTGGACTACCTTTTGTACCCCTTAGTTCTGTAGAGACAAATCCATTGTAAACCCTAGGGGTAAAGTAGTCACTTCCTTAGGATGAAGCCGTGGGCTATAAATATGGGGGCTCGGTAGGTAACATTTAACACTTTGAGCATTTACTGTTGAGCTCCTGTAGACAGACCTCGGTGTATTCATTCTGAGTTCAATTTATTTCAGTGTTCCTTGTTCAAGCGGCGTAGCCCTGCCTCTGTGTACTTTTGCTTGAACTCGCGTTGCATACCTCGCTAGTCTTTAGCTCACCAAAGCCTGTCTTGGCGAAGGGTGTTTTTCTGGCGAAGTGTACTTTTCAGTGTGCTGTCGCTCTGTGTAACACGAGGCAAGACCTCGCTGATTACTAGCGAAGCCCTGGTTGTTTCCCGTTTTGCTTCCTGTGTCGAAGCCCTTAGCGTAGTCCGTTTTGTGTGTGTGTTGACCTTCGCGCACGAAGCCCAGCACCTGTTGCTGTCGCTAAGTGTTTGGTCGAAGTCCTCAGAGGGATGTCCTCTCTTGCGAAGGGTGAAGTGCAAAGTCTGCTCGAAGCACCCTGTGTGCGGAGCCTGCACTGACTTAGCGGAGTTGGCTTTCGTGGGTTGTTAGTGGAGCGAAGTCTTCTTGGCTTCGAACTGTTGCTTCTCTGAAGTCTGTGTTCGAAGGTGTCGAAGTACCTCCGAACCAGACCTTCGAAGGTAGTGTTCGAAGCCTGTTCCGCAGGAGACAGAATTGAACCCGAAGGCTAAGTTTTTAGCCCGAAATTTTAAAAGCTCCCATTCACCCCCCCTCTGGTCGCCGTTTCCGGTCCAACAATTGGTATCAGAGCAGGTTAAGATCACCAGTTGACCTTAACCGGTTTTGTGATCTATTGGCGACATGGATAGAGGCAGTAAAATCCCTCTGTTCGATGGGACAGATTTTGCATACTGGAAGGTGCGCATGGAGGCTTACTTGTTAAGCCAAGGAAATGCAATTTGGGAGATTGTGGACTCACAATACTCCATCCCTGATACCCGCACCACTCAAACTGAAAAAGATCAGTATATTGCCAACTCGAAGGCAAGGAACATACTGTTCATTGGTTTGAGTCGGAGTGAGTTTGACAGGGTGCAGCACCTTAGGACTGCTAGGGAAATTTGGACAACACTCACTGTCTTTCATGAGGGCTCTGCTCAGATTAAGGCCAGGCGCCAAAGCACCTACAATCAACAGTATCAGCTGTTTGTGCAGGCACCTGGTGAATCTGTAGATGCCATGTTTTCTCGCTTTGACGCGATAGTGAGTAACTTGCGATCCAACGGGACGCTTGCTTACAGTGATCACGATAGGGCTATCAAGCTTCTCTATGCTCTTGACCGTAGCATATGGGAAGTGAAGATATCCAGCATTGAGGAGTCCACAGGCTATGACACTCTAACCTGTGATGAACTCTTTAGCAAGCTGAAGTCCACAGAGATTGCCAAGGCATCTCTTGCTGTGCACAGAAGCTCTTTGCCACAGCCATTGGCATTGGTTTCTAGCACTAGCCGTGGCACCACTGCAGAACCAAGCACATCAGGCACTTGTGTTCTTGCAGATGGTTTTGCTTTGTCCTCCCTGGTCTCCGTCACAAAGGAGCAGGTGGACACTCTAGCTGATGATGAGCTTGCTCTCATTGCCCGGAGGTTCACCCGCTTTCATCATGAGAGACGGGATCAGAGGAGAAGTGGTTTTAGTGGCTGCTTTGAATGTGGCGACACCTCTCACATTAAGTCAAATTGCCCCAAGGTCAAGAAGAGAGATGAGAGTGACCGCCCCAAATACCACAAAAAGGAGAGGAAGCCCTTTGTGAAGGGCAAGCGCGGCAAGATGGCTAAGAAAGTAGCCAAGGCCGCTTCCAGAGCTTTTGTTGCTGCTCTCAGCGACATCGACACTTCCTCAACTGAGGAGTCGAGCTCTGAGGAGGAGGAGTCCCCAAGGAAGGAGGACAAGAAGGACAAGAAGGGACGTGACTTCACCGGCCTTTGCTTCATGGCCGACAGCGATCACAGCGGCGATGAGCTTGACTCATCTGAGGTAAACCTATCATCTGATCAGCTTCTAATTAAATTAGATGAGCTGAATGAAGTTGTGCTCGGTCAGGATAGATTACTTGTGCAAGCCGCTAGAGAAAGAAAAGACCTTAGACTTAGGCTAGAAAATATATCTACTGAATATGCCATGCTTAAGTCTAAATATGATGATGCTGAATGTGAATCATGTTCTGTTGTCATGAGTGAGCTTGCTCAGTTGCGTTCTGTTCATGCTCAAACTCTTTCTGAGCTTGAGACTGCACAGAAGCAGCTTTTGGAGGTGGATTCTAGACCTCGTGATATAATTGATTGCATGAACTGCTCTTTATTACGCGATAGCATTTATTTACGTGATAAGCATGTTCATGATTTAGAGGCTAGATTGGAGAGGGCCGGTAGTTCTAAGGATGTGCAGCCTGTGTGTGACACATGCATTACCCTTAAGGACCAGCTAGGCACTGCTAGAGAGCGAGCTGAGAACCTCATGTCTGAAAATGAATACCTCCTGTCCGTGGTTAACAAATGCACTGAGGGGAAGGGTAGGATGGATTTGCTCTTGGCCAAGACCAAGTTGTGTGCTGACAGAGCCGGGGTAGCTCTAGGTTTGGGTTTTGAGAGGATAGCTTCAGACAGTAAGACCAAAACTGTTTTCACCTCTCCCACCACCCTAGAGAAAGAGAGAGCTCTGTTGGACACCCCATCAGCCAAAAAGCCTACCCATCCACCAAAGAAAACCACTCCTCCTACCAAGAAAAATCCTCCCAAGAAAACCACTCAAAAGAAACCCAAGGAGCCTGTGAGAATTGCTCCTGTGACCCATGAGAGTGCCCCCAGGAGAGTGTTTCATTGTTCTTATTGTCAGCGGGCGGGTCATTTGATTGGTTTCTGTTTCCGTCGCATCAAGGATGAGCGACGTGCACAGGCGATGAGCTATCAGGACATGCATTACCCATCTTTAGGTATGCATGAGTCTGAGTTTTACTCTCGTCCTGTTTTTGAGGCTCCTCGTGCTTCCCGGAGAGGTTTTGCTCCTCGAGGTGTTCACCATGTTCCATATGGTGGTAGACCTCGGGCGAGTAGCTTTGTACCTCGTCAGAGTAGGAGACCTCGTCTTGCTTTGCGTTCTTTGCATGTAGGTAGACCTCGCACTTTGCATCATTCTGATTTTCATGTGCGTAGACCGTCTATTTTTACTGCGCCTACTACTCGTGTCACTCAGTGTTGGATGCCTCGTCATTATTTTACTCACCCCAGCACTGAGCGATCGAGACGTTTTTATCATGTGTAGGCGACAGGTCGAGGCTTGGAGGGCACGTGGATAATGGACTCCGGTTGTTCGCGCCACATGACCGGAGATGCAAATTGGTTCTCCAGCCTCACCACAACCAAGCAAAGGGAACACATCACCTTCGGAAACAATCGAAGGAGTAGAGTGAAAGGTAAAGGTGTGGTAAGAATTAACTCGAATTTCACTCTCAAAGATGTTGCTTTGGTTGAAAACCTGGGATACAATTTGCTGTCTGTATCTCAGTTGCTTGATGAGGGCTTCGAAGTGCGATTTCATCGCGATGCTTCGCAAGTGCTCAATTCTGATGGCGTTGTGGTGTGTAAGATCTTTAGGGTTGGGAGAGTTTTTGGAGCTGATTTTTCAGAGTCGTCTGGTTCTTCTCATTGTCTTGTTGCACATTCGACTTCTGAGCTTTGGAAGTGGCATAGGAGACTAGGGCATATGAGCTTTGAGTTGCTCGCTCGTCTGAGCGCCCTAGGTCTGATCCGAGGATTGCCCAAGCTCAAGTTTGAGAAGAATTTAGTTTGCGCTCCTTGTCGTCATGGTAAAATGATTGCCGCTTCGCATTCGCCAGTCACCACAGTGATGACTGAACAACCCGGAGAACTTCTCCATATGGACACTGTAGGTCCTTCTCGGGTTAGTTCTTTAGGCGGCAAGTGGTATGTGCTTGTTATTGTCGACGATTTCTCTCGCTACTCTTGGGTCTTCTTTCTTGCCAGCAAGGATGAAGTGTTCTCACACTTTCGGAGCTTGGCTTTGAGACTTTTCACTGAACTCCCAGGTGCATTGAAATTCATTCGAAGTGATAATGGCACCGAGTTCAAAAATAGTCTCTTTGTTGACTTTTGCATGGAGCATGGCATAGAACATCAATTCTCTGCTCCGCGGGTTCCTCAACAGAACGGTGTTGTTGAGAGGAAAAACCGCACTTTGGTTGAGATGGCTAGGACGATGCTTGATGAGCATAGGACTCCTAGAAAATTCTGGGCTGAGGCCATGAACACTGCTTGCTACATCTCAAACCGAATTTTCTTGCGCTCAATTTTAAATTTGACATCTTATGAGCTGCGTTTTGGGAGGCAGCCCAAGGTTACTCATCTTCGAGTTTTTGGCTGTCGGTGCTTTATCCTAAAACGTGGTAACTTGGATAAATTTGAGTCGCGCTCTTCTGACGGGATCTTTTTGGGTTATACTACTCATGGTCATTCATATCGTGTTTATAATTTAGAAACTAACACTGTCATCGAGTCATGTGATGTGACTTTTGATGAATCAACCCCCTCTGTTAGTTCTGCTCTTGAACAGGCAAATGAACACGACATGGAACAGACCCTATTCGAAGACGAAGATCCCGGAGAATTCGAGGATGAACCCCTACTACCCTCGACGTCAACCCCCGAAGCTGACCCCGCTTCAACTACTTCGGCACGAGGTCCCGAAGCGACTACCTCAACATCGGTCATCTTGGACCACTCCAACGCACAAGTTGAGGGGGAGACTGCATCCCGCCGAGAGGCTCCACATCATGTTCAAAGGATGCACCCTCCCGAGCAGATCATTGGTGAGCTTGATCAAAGGGTAACACGTTCTCATGCCCATTTCACTAATGCTGCTTTTGTTGCTTCTTTCGAGCCTTTAGATGTTAGTCATGCACTTTCTGATTCTAGTTGGATCAATGCCATGCATGAAGAGCTTGAGAATTTTGAAAGAAACCAAGTCTGGACTTTAGTTGATCCTCCACCTAATATTCATTTCATTGGAACAAAATGGATTTTTAAAAATAAACAAGGGGAGGATGGGACAATTGTTAGAAACAAGGCTAGACTTGTAGCTCAGGGCTTTTCTCAACTAGAAGGGATTGATTTTACTGAAACTTTTGCACCTGTTGCTCGCCTTGAGGCCATTAGGATTTTGCTTGCCTTTGCGACATCCCGGGGATTCAAACTCTATCAAATGGATGTCAAAAGTGCTTTTCTTAATGGCTTCATAGGTGAAGATGTTTATGTAAAACAACCCCCTGGTTTTGAAAACCCCAAGTACCCACATAAAGTCCTTAAACTTCATAAGGCTCTTTATGGACTCAAGCAGGCCCCTCGGGCTTGGTATGATAGACTTAAGTCTTTTCTGCTTGAGCGAGGGTATTTGATGGGCTCTGTTGATAAAACTTTGTTTACTCTCAAGCATGGCAAAGATTTCCTCCTAGTGCAGATTTATGTGGATGATATCATCTTTGGTGGCTCTTCTCATGCTTTAGTTGCCGAGTTTGCAGATACCATGAGCAGGGAATTTGAAATGTCGATGATGGGTGAACTCACCTTTTTCCTTGGTTTGCAAATCAAGCAAAGCAAACAAGGTACTTTTGTCCACCAGACAAAGTACACCAAGGACCTGCTCAAGAAGTTCGACATGTCCGATGCAAAGCCCCTCGCCACTCCAATGGCTACATCTGTAGCATTGGACCTTGACGAAGATGGAGAAGCCGTAGATCAGAAGGAGTTCCGGAGCATGATCGGCTCCCTCCTCTACTTGACTGCCACGAGGCCGGACATACACTTCGCTGTGTGTCTGTGCGCTCGTTTTCAGGCTTCACCACGAGCTTCGCACCGCCAAGCGGTTAAGCGCATTCTAAGGTATCTCAAACACACCCTTGAATTTGGCATATGGTATTCATCGTCTTCATCTTTATGTCTTAGAGGTTATTCAGATGCGGATTTTGCTGGGTGTAGAATTGATAGGAAGAGTACCTCTGGTACTTGTCATTTTCTGGGTACGTCTCTGGTTTGCTGGTCTTCCCGCAAACAGTCTAGTGTTGCACAATCGACGGTTGAGGCCGAATATGTTGCTGCAGCTAGCTGTTGCTCTCAGATTTTGTGGATGGTTTCCACTTTGCGGGATTTCGGGTTAGATTATAAAAGTGTTCCACTTTTCTGTGATAACACTAGTGCTATTTGTATTGCAAACAACCCGGTTCAGCACTCCAGAACCAAACACATTGATGTACGGTATCATTTTCTCAGAGATCACAATGAGAAGGGTGATATTGAACTTCAATATGTTGATACCCAACACCAGCTTGCCGATATTTTTACAAAACCCCTCGATGCTTCTCGATTTGCTTACTTGCGTGGGGAACTTGGTATTTGTCATCCCTACGGCATTTTGTGAGGGGGAGCTGATTTTAATTGACTTGCATATGCTTATTATGTGTGGAATTGCACTTACATCTTTTGCTATTATATGCCTGCTTTTAACTCAAAGAAATCATGACAGCTCAGCTCTATGAAATATGTCTGGAACATTGATTGTGCATGATGTTTTATTTTCTAAAATCAAAACTTGCTCACCGAACATTCTTGCATCTAGCTTGTTTAGGCTGGACTGCTTTTCGCTATCTTTTATCTACTTGACAGCAAGACACTGTTCCTTGGACGCTAAAATTTGCAACTTGAAAAATGTGTTCTTTATTCATGGATACTCATCAAAATAATTCATTCATCTGAAACAAAATTAAAAATCCATGATTTGCCTGGTTTAAATGAAAAGATCCAGGAAGGTTTGTTTGTCGCACTACTCTATTCTAGACTGCTTACCATTGCACTTTGGTCTGAACTGGGATAGTGTAGTGTATGCCAAAATCACCGCCTTAAGCTTCAGATGGCTTTCATGCCTAGGCTTGGCCTGATTGGAAAGTATAAGGTGGACAAACAAATAACCCCTGGCATTAAGAAAAGAACAACAAAATTAATTAATCATCAAGTTTGCTTTCAAAGCTCCTTTTTGAACAAGACTTGTCTGTCTAGGGTAGAAATTGTTAGCTTTGCGCAGTCCTTGCCTTCACATGTCTAGCTGCTATGATTAAGTGGTGATGCTTTTACTTCAAAATGACAAAATCACATGCCATCATCTTGTTTCACAGAGTGTTAAATTGAGCTGAGCACATGATCATTAGTGTTAATGTTGGCATATTTTTGCATTATATGTCATTGCAATTCTGCTCATTTCGACGCTTTGCATCTTTTGACTGCTCCTTGATGCTTGCATTGCCAAAGGGGGAGAGATTTGCTATGTTCTCTGCCGCAAGAAGCATAATTTCGACAGGGGGAGAGATTTTTGACATAAAGGGGGAGAAAAATTTGCTCAACTCAGGGGGAGTTTTTATCTAAGGGGAGATTTGCCAAAGGGGCTTTTACTCTTTTACAAAGAGGGAGTAAATTTCTTTTATCAAGTGACATGCTTTGGCTCTTTTCTGAGTTTTTATGGTCACTTGTGTGCTGAAAATTTTACATTTTCTTGAACTTGGATTTGGTTGTCAATGCACTCATCAAGGGGGAGATTGAGAAACCAAGGGTGGTTTCGGTGTATGTGATGAGTGATTGACAGGATTATTTACCCTCTGTTCGAAGGGTACCTCCGGAAGGGCTTCGGAGGTGGTACCTCCGAAGGGTGTTCGGAGGTGGGTCACCGAAGTGTGTTCGGTGTTTGCTTGCTGCAGCTGTTGCAGCGAATTGTGCTCGTCGGAGGGGTCCGACAGTACGCATTGACTGGGTTTGTACCGATGGCTTCGGTACTTTGGGCGGTACACCGGAGTGTGTGCCGGAGGTTGCTAACCCGGAGAGGTCTCCGGAGTACTGGATACACTTGTCTGTTTGTCGGTGGTGCGCAGGGACTTCGGAGGCGACGGACAGGGTTCGAGCCGGGTGAACCTGGGTCAAGCGGGAGGCCTGATGCCAGGGGAGCGGGGAGCTCCGTCACGGTGGCTGCGAAGGTGGTCCGGGTCGGTCCTCGGGTCGAGGCGTGCCAGGTGAAGGCAGAGAGTGCGGAGCGTGGCTCCGGCTGAAGGTGCTCCGAGACAAAGTCCTCGGACATGAGGCACTTCGAAGGTACTCCGAATGGAGTGACTTCGGAGTTGGTGGATCAAGTCCTCTGTGGAGGCAAGGTGTTCGAAGTGTGCTCCGGAGGGAGACACTCGAAGGTGGCCCGACGAAGGTCTCAGAAGTCGAGGCGCATCGAAGGCATGGTCCGGGTGAGGCTCGTCGAGGAGTGTGCTCGGAGTAAGACACTGCGACGAAGTGCTCATGGAATGCTTCATGCGGAGGCCTTGGACGAAGGAGGGACTTCGAAGGGTGGTACTCCGAAGGTGGGGCTTCGGAGTGTGAAGGACTTCGGAGCGAGACTAGCTCCGGAGTGAGGTTGACTTGTGGTGCTTCGACCATGCATGGCTTCGGTACACGGACGGACGGTGTTCGAGCTCGGAGTAGCTGCGAAGCCGTGGTGATCCACTCCGGAGGTGGTGGTGCGAAGGCCCAAGGGGCTTTGACGGCTTCGGCTTAAAACCGTCACTGTATCGAAGGACTTCTTCGGCGGAGCGAAGGCCAACAGGCTGCAGGCTTCTCGCCGAAGCTACCGCACCCTCCGGTGCGAAGGGAGGTTCCAGAAGTCAACACTGTAAAGGCTGACACTGTCTGTTCTGAAAAAGGCTGACACTGTCCCCTCTGCAGCTGACAGAGAAGCCTCCAGAATAAAGGTGGACTACCTTTTGTACCCCTTAGTTCTGTAGAGACAAATCCATTGTAAACCCTAGGGGTAAAGTAGTCACTTCCTTAGGATGAAGCCGTGGGCTATAAATATGGGGGCTCGGTAGGTAACATTTAACACTTTGAGCATTTACTGTTGAGCTCCTGTAGACAGACCTCGGTGTATTCATTCTGAGTTCAATTTATTTCAGTGTTCCTTGTTCAAGCGGCGTAGCCCTGCCTCTGTGTACTTTTGCTTGAACTCGCGTTGCATACCTCGCTAGTCTTTAGCTCACCAAAGCCTGTCTTGGCGAAGGGTGTTTTTCTGGCGAAGTGTACTTTTCAGTGTGCTGTCGCTCTGTGTAACACGAGGCAAGACCTCGCTGATTACTAGCGAAGCCCTGGTTGTTTCCCGTTTTGCTTCCTGTGTCGAAGCCCTTAGCGTAGTCCGTTTTGTGTGTGTGTTGACCTTCGCGCACGAAGCCCAGCACCTGTTGCTGTCGCTAAGTGTTTGGTCGAAGTCCTCAGAGGGCTGTCCTCTCTTGCGAAGGGTGAAGTGCAAAGTCTGCTCGAAGCACCCTGTGTGCGGAGCCTGCACTGACTTAGCGGAGTTGGCTTTCGTGGGTTGTTAGTGGAGCGAAGTCTTCTTGGCTTCGAACTGTTGCTTCTCTGAAGTCTGTGTTCGAAGGTGTCGAAGTACCTCCGAACCAGACCTTCGAAGGTAGTGTTCGAAGCCTGTTCCGCAGGAGACAGAATTGAACCCGAAGGCTAAGTTTTTAGCCCGAAATTTTAAAAGCTCCCATTCACCCCCCCTCTGGTCGCCGTTTCCGGTCCAACAGTTGGTGTCTTTTTTGGTCACACTTTGACACTCGCATGGCCTAGGAGATCTGTTTAACTCTAGTGCAGGTCCTATAATCTTAGAAAAAGAGTTTAAAGTGTGTCAATCAGTTTGACCCTGCAACTGATAAGGAAACAGAGAAAATATTGTTAGTAGCAAAGTTGATCAGCTACCAAGCCGATGATGCGGTGAGGATAGAACAATCGTGAGCGGATAACGTCGATCGGCCACAAGGTCGATAACTAAGGCAGAGCAATCGGGACGAATACGCCATCGGCCGATGAGATAAGCATTTCATGCATATGAGTCGATAAGCATTCCCCAATTGTGGATAAGATATGACGTTGAATTGAAGATAACCTATCGGCTTATAATCCGATATAAATAAATAAAACATGCCAGATAACATGTCGGTATCATCAAAATCATCACAATAATAAGATTGGACTTAACCAAGACAGTAGTTAGTCACGATAAACTTAACAATACTTCAAAGTATTAGGCACGCTTTATTTAGATGAATGATATACAACATGAAGAAGATATAATAGAAAGATATGTCGGACCTAACCGATGAAGCCTCAGACTGCAACACCCAAATCACATCAATCTAAGAGATCAAATTGATGCAGCCTTAGACCTAGCCAATACACCGAGATAAACCGGTGATCGTATTGTTTCAGCCAATGCCTCAAGAGATCAACTTGATGCAACCGTGAGGACACCGACCTAGTCGATACGATCATCGGGAGTGGCAGGACTCACCTATTCGTCGGATATCGGAACGATGCAGCCAAGCTCCGAGTGTTGAACCCCACTGAGATTAACCTTGGGAAGCCAAGAGTGGTGATGCGCCGAAGAGTTGTTTGACAGAGTTGTGTGTTTAATCTAACTAAGGGATACATATTTATAGTTCGAAGACTTGTCGTCCAAGCAATCTATCTTAATCGATTCTAGATCACCTTTATCTTCTCACTTTTATCTCTATCAACTCCTTTACATCCGGTCATGTTGTAACAATATGGACGGGTTTCTTTGACCATCTTTGACCAGATCTCTTTGACTTTCTGTTGACCATGTGGCATTCCTAGTGGGTCTTGGACTTTTACCAAATCTTGGCGTCAACAGCGTGCTTCTTCTTCTGAGCTTGATAGGTATGTTACTGTTTAGTGTTGTGGACAGCCAACATGTATGTTTCATTATTTCTATTCTACTATTCTAAGTATTATTAGTGCTTAAATAAATATATCAGTAGCTATTACTCTAGATTCTCTCCCTAGTATTGTGTGTATGGTGTCGCCTCACCGTGCACATAATTCGCCTAAGTGGTTGGAAGGGGGTAGGTCGACTCACCTCGCCTTACCGTCGTAAGAACACTAATGGTGTGATTATAATGCTAGGGTGTATTTGGCAACATTAGATGTAAGGGAAGTAGGGTGATGATTTTGCATGAAAATAGAGAGAGGATGCAAAGCAATGGAAGGTTGGAGAAACAATATAGGATTTGAATCCAACGAAAATATGTCAACTAATCAATGATAGGGTACTTATGGAAATATTTCAAGTTTATATCGTAGAGGAATTGGTGCACTAAATTAACCAACTATTATAGGCTTCCTATAAAGACATTTGATATCTAGGCATTAATTTATTGAAATAACAACACTAGACTTTTTTCAAAAAAGATAACATCTCTAACATCTCCTGCTATTATCAATTAATCCCTCTTATCACGTAATATAGGCATATAGCAACCTATGACCAGATAAGACATCTGCCTAATATCACCGTCCAAGTTTATTTTACTATAAAATGTCTCGGGACAAAGGGATAAGCGACTACCACTGCATCTCACGGAATAAAAAAATCTAACTAGTTTTAATTGTCCTACATGCATGGCTACCCAAGCTAATCACATCTCTTCTTTTTTTTCTTTTTTTTGAGAAAATTTCGTATATCTCACCAAAAGTTCATCGGTTTCTATATATAACACTAAAAAATGTTTTTGATATATGTCACCACTTTAATTTTCTATAGACATATATGTCATTACCGTTAGTTGTTTTTTTCAAAATATCAAAATTCTCCTTGGCTCACTAAATACCAATATAATTTAAGTTATGTGATCAACTAGTACTTGCTCTAACCAATATACACGTATCAATCACTCGTTAAGGGGGTGTTTGGTTCCATGGACTAAAATTTAGTTTGTGTCGAATGTTTGGACATCAATTTGAAGCACTAAACGTGAACTAATTATAAAAATAATTGCAGAATCGGAGGATAATTCACGAAACGAAATTATTAAGCCTAATTAATTCATAATTAGCAAATATTTACTGCAGCACCACATTGTCAAATCATGGCGTAATTAGACTCATTATATTCGTCTCACAAATAATCCACCGATTATAGATGAGTTTTATAAATAGTCTACATTTAATGATCAAAAATAATATCTAAACATTTAATATAACAGGGACTAAAATTTAGTCTCGGTGTCTAAACACCCCCTTAATCTAGCATAACTCTAAGCAAGTCGAATACCATCCAACACAAGTTCTGAATTTTAGCTGGTGCTACGTATGTGTTGCCAGATCAGATCGTTGTTACTCGGTCCTCGTGATGTCCTGTGACTTCTCCAGGTGCAAATACAAAAGAAAAAAAAGTGATGACAACCATCATTCATCGATATCAAGGATTCAAGGCAGACTCACCCAGTCTGTAGTCAGCCGTATCAAACGTGAATTCATGTACACAGTGCGTGTGTCAGACTGTAGTAACGTCTGATAAACATGTTCAAATACAACTGCATGCTGGAGGTAGCGATCGGCTAACTATAACCTGTCGGTATTGACAGTTGCAAACTTGCAATTGCATCCAAAAAATAACGACAGGCTCCAGCCTCCATGTGAAATCAAATCTGCTCCAGCTTCTGTAAGATTTGGAACTGGTGCTTCCTTAGAAATAGCTTGGCATCAGCCATACCTAGTTTCTTCTGCCACTGCCAAACTGGGCATGCCCTCCATCACCTTGGTAGTGTCAAACCCACACCTTTTTCCAATTTCTGTCCCCCACAAAGCAAGTTAGGATTTAGGAATCTGCTTCAAATACAAAATTCTACCAAAACCGTTTCCCTTTTATTAGTTGGAAAATGGGGGCCTCATCTTTGAACACCGCTCTTCCATCCTTTGACTCGTATTGATATTGCCAAGCTGGGCCAAGGAACCAGGCCATAGCCATGCCTCCGAGCAAGCCTCCCAACTGCGCCATTATTCAAGCATCAAGTGAATTCATGACCTAATCATATCATAGTGTCATGCATTGAACTAAGATTAGGAAACTTACATGGCCCCAGTTATCAATGCCCCTTGAAAGGAGACCCATACCCTATAAAACACAACAAGATTTAAGCAGTTTCCTAAAAAAAAACTGAGCAAACGGAAGAAAGTGACAGGAACAAAGCCAGGCTGACATGTAGAACAATACCATATTCAAGACAACAACACGTCCGATATGCTCTAAACTTTCTTTTCCATGCCCAAAAAATCTTTTATGCCTCCACATATAAACAGCATAGGACCCAACCTGGCCATGCAGACAACATTCATGGAAACAGTGTGACATAAGAAATCATATCATGGATTTCTTTTCAAGACTAGAATTATACTCTCATGCATAGTTATTAAGGCGCTAAGTTGAGGCAAGGCGGTGGAGTACCGCCTTACCACCTAAGCGGTAAGGCGTAAGGCGAGGCGACGCCTTACGCCCACAGAAAATACATGATTTAGAAAAAAAATATTGATAGATAAGTAATAAATTTTAAATAGGAATAGCAAGATAGCAATATAAAAATAGTAATATACTATCAAATTGCAATATTTTCACTTTATATGTCATATAAATTTAAATATACATAATTAAAATATAATAATACATTTTAAATTATATTTAATGATATATTTAGAGTTCAATTTAATTATTAATTTATACAATTTGATCCAACAGCCCACTTAAGGCCCATTGGATTATTTTTCATCTCTAAACCCTAACTTCCCTCCCATTCCCAGGCTTTTTTCATCCTCTCCTACCAGCCGCCGCTTCTTCCTCTCTTCCCCTCCTCTCCCCACTCTTCCGCTCTGCACAGGGCCTCGCTGCGCGAAGCTCGCACCCGGCCTCTCCACGCCGCACAGGGCCTCGTCGTGCGCCGCCCACAGGACCTCGCCGTGCGCCATGCACAGGAGCTCTATGTGCTCTCGTCCAACCGCTCCCGCCCTCCGCGCCGCACAGGACCTCGCCGCGCCTGATGTACACCACGCCCGGCCTCGCTGCGCACCGCTCTGCGCCAGATCTAGCCTCCCTGCGCCGCCCCCGGCCCTCTGTGCGCCCGGTGAGCACCTTATCGCTAAAGTGACGCCTTACCCCCGCCAACCACCTTACCCCCGGCCCTCAGGACGCCTTACCCCCGCCAACCACCTTATCGCTAAAGTGACGCATAAGCGACGCCTTAATAATTATGCTCTCATGGCTCTTTTGGACACCAAAATATTAACAATGATAATCATAATAAGCAAAGAGATAACATGAAGAAGTGTGAAAAATAAAATAAATAGTGAATAACAATAAGCACATTAAAGGCCTGCACTGTCAATATGTGCAATCAAGAGATGTACCCAGAAACAATTGATGCACAATCATCCATGCTCTGATCTAGAAGAACCAACTAGTGTGCATAGTAAGTAAATTATCATATTGTAGAGGTAGGCGATTTTTAAATGGCATACAGTGATTATTTCTCTAATTGTAATTAAAAGTTAAGATATGTGTACCAGTCCAAAAATTGCCCCTGATGCACCAACTGCAGGTGACTCACAATAGCGATAACTCACTAATGAACCTGGCAAATTTTAAGAATTCATTGTGACAAGACATAAAGGAAGACAGGCAATGTTCACTACCTCACAGATTTTCAAACTTAGATAAGAAAAAATACCTGCCAGAGCTGAACTGAAATAAACAGCAAGAAATCTTCTAGGACCATTAAACATTTCAACCGTAGGTCCAATTGAATTTAATGAAAAACAGTTAAACTGCATCATTATAATGATCGGAAGGTAAATAATCGATATTGCTTCATAGAGTATAAACACAAACCAAAATGCAAACACGTACAGCAAGATGAGCAAGATTTGCATGAAGAAGAGATGATGTAGCCAGACGCCAGAGTTCTCCTCTATCAATCAGACTGTTGATCTAAGATCATGGTTGCAGATGACATGGATCAAAAGATAACAGGATACAGATGAAATGGAAATTTGAATCTACTTACCTTGGCTCCCCACATAAGTAGCCTTCCTTGTGTAGCTATCTGAGCAACATAAGCCCTTAGGTGAAAGTACAACTATGTTAATCTACAAATGTAGTAAGAAGCTTACTATCAAAGATGTCACTTAAATTGAGCAATTACTTACAGAATATTTACAGCAAGAAGAATATTAGTCCACAACCTCTTCTTTGAATTTATTCCGTGTGGCCTTCTGGACATCATGTTTCCCTTACCAATGTACCTCCGGTCTGATCCATTTCCATTGAACAAAACAGAGCTACAGGCATATGATGTGGACAACACATTCCCTAACGCGCCAAGAATCGGGTGTGTCACAAATGATTGTGATCCTTCAAACCAAATGTCACCTATCCTTGGTAAGACACCAAGATGCCGCACCTCCTACAGATCATGCGATTGAAGTTCAGACTAAGTTATGTAATCAAGCTAGGGAATTCTTGATCCAATTACTAACTATAATAAGTGCAAATATTCCAAGGTTAACACATATGCTCGTGACAACAATTTCATGACTACAAAACTGGCATATCACCAGAAGGGAAGCTATCTGAAGACTGAAACGTGAAACTGCTTCAACAGCTGCGGCTGGGCTAGACGTCGAAACAGTGAACACCTAATTCCCATCGGAAGAGTGGAACAGAGGGGGAGCTTCACCGGCGAGCGGAGGAGACCGGCGAGGCGACGGCGGAGGGCGCGGCCGAGGTGGGCGCCGGCGACGGCTACGACGACGTTCGGCTTCCAGTCGCCGGAGTCCCCTCCGCCGCCTCCGCCGCCGCGGCCCGAGGATGAGCCCGGAGGCGGCGGGGGAGGCCACGGGATGGAGGGGAGCAGCATCCACGACGACGCCATGGGGCACCACCAGTTCACCACCACCACCACCACCCCCTGCGACGTGGACCCTGTCGACGCCGGCCGGTCTTTTGACCCCCCCATCGTCTCGCTTTGCTTGGAGAGGCGGCATCGAACCCGTGCGCGGGGCTTTCGCCTGGCCCACCATTGTGGGCTGGGCTTCTGGCCCACCATTATGGGCTGGGCTTTGGGCCCACTCGTTGGATTCACTGGGCTGGGTTGGGATGTTTGGGCTTTGTTTGAGATGTAAAGATAAAGTCCATTGAGGGTCCTTTTGGTTTGGTTTTTGGGGCAACTTTTGTTTCCTGAAAGCCAAAAGCCAAACTAAAAGATATATCCTAAGTCAGCAGTTTTTAGTAAAAACAGTTTTGGGTGCAGTGAAAATGTGAAAGCTCCTCCAGACATGCTTTATGCGCCTTTTGGCTTTTGGCTTCACAACCATACAAAATTTCATAAATTGACATTTCAAATTTCATGCAACCATACAAAATTCTATAAATTGACATTTCAAATTTCATACAACTATACAAAATTTCATAAATTGACATTTCAAATTTCATACAACCGTACAAAATTTCATAAATTGATATTTCAAATTTCATACAACCATACAAAATTTCATAAATTAACATTTCAAATTTCATACCATAGGAAATTTCATAAATTGACATTTCAAATTTCATACAACCATATAAAATTTCATAAATTGACATTTCAAATTTCATACAACCATACAAAAATTCATAAATTGACATTTCAAATTTCATAAAAATCATACAAAATTTCATAAATTGAATTTTTTACAGAGCTCACAAACTCAAAGCAGCTTGTTCAGAGCTGTTTCAGCCAAACAACTTTCAGCTTTCTCACAGTTGACATCTCACAGCACCTTTTTCACAGCCCACAGCCCACGGCAGCTTTTCTCCACAGCCACACAGCTCAACCAAACACACCCTAAATGTTGCTCTAAGTTTTTTTTACAAAAATCGAACGGTTTAACCCTCATTAAAAAATATTTCTCACTTGGTTAAATGTTTCGATAAAATAAATAAATCAAAATATAATAAAATCAAAATTGAATTTTTTTTAACATAAAATATTGAGTTTCAACTGAATCATTAAGTTCTAACTAATAAAACATAAAATAAGGATGGTGCATATTTGATAGTGGTTTGGATCAAAACGATGGTGGTTTTCTTTCACTGCTAGAATTCAATTGTGTAATTAGTTACGTTTTTATCAACAAATTATAAGAGAGTGAAGTAGGAAAATCACCTTATTTCAAGTAAAACCACTGAAGAATATGTCCCCGGATGTGTGTTTTTTTTTCCTGTTTTGAAAGTTTGAGGATAAAACATAAGTGATTCTGTAATTTTCAGAGAGAAAGCTGTCCATTTTCAGTCTGGAATGGAATTTAGAGACATTTTTAGGCGACATGGCGATGCCAACGATGCGATTCAAGGTTGAAACAGACTTCAAATTTTAAAATCAGTATAGTATGTTGAAAAATACATGTTTTCCAAATGTTTTGGTTCGAATAATGTGGAAATCTTAGGACCCACCAAAATACAAGTTATTTGCCTAACTTGTCATTCAAAAGAGACTCCGGACAGATCGCGTTGTGGTTGGCTCCACAAGCCGACGTGTGTCCTTTATAATCAAGAGACACAAATTGTGTGTAAACTTTTCAGAAGCTGTAGAATCTCCGTGAGGATTTAATGTGATGTTGCTAAATGGTTTGGACTTAAACTTTAATTAGTGCCTTAAACTTTAACTAGCACCTTAGATCAAATCACCTCAAAAGATTCTATGGTGGATCAAAACTGTCTCTAGGTTAGGGCAACCAATACGAGAACTTCCTAGAAAATCATCCATCGTGTACTATTCTTGTTCGAGTACGTTTAATATTAAAGTTCTAACGAGATTTGGTATAAGTTAATCCCGGATGAAAGCCCGGACGTTCTGTGCTCATTTTCTCTGTCTGTTTCTTTTTTGTTAATCTACTTCTTCCTTTTTATGTACATTCTCAATATATCTCCTACTGTTTTACTTAAAAAAAACTAAACAAAAGTGGAGGAAGCTATGCTAGGGCTACGCGGCCAGAGGAAAACAGGAACAGAATGGAAATGGGGCACGAGCGAGATACTCGATCTACCGTCAGACTATCTTTCAGTTTAGGTGCGATTCTCGTTTCTTTCCAGGACAAACGCAGGTGACAATTGCTTTTGCCAACTTTTCCCTGACAATCCAACAAGTCGCGCACAGTGTTATCGTGGGGGATTTCGGGCCTGTGCCGTGCAGCACAGCCCACAGGTCGAAAGATCATGCTGAACAGTGCCACTGCCCACGTCCTGGCTTCATCGACATGACCTGGAAAGCGGCAGTTAGTAAGCTCGAGCAAATCGCACAAACTCGTTTAGTCAATTCACGCATCGGCGCCGCACGGATCACACATTCACACTTTCGCAAGAAAGAAAACAAAAACACTCTCGTCGAAGACCAGTGCAAGGGCGCAAGGCCTCGTCGAAGGTTCTGAATCCCCAGAGCGTTTCAGGTTCATAACCCAGGCGTGCTCTCTGCTCGAGCTCGAGCAGCTGGGGATCTGGAAAAACGAATTGAACGCGCGCGAAACGAAAACGGCTTCCTGAGTGACCGGCTCTGACCAGAGCCTACGCAATTGCGCACGGCAATCCACGAGCTTTTTGGCAGCCAAGCCAAGGGCGTGCTGTTGCTGCTGCACTGCAGCAGCTATGATTCCTGCGACGTTTTTCATTTCGTTTCGGTTTGATCAAGCCTCATCATTCTGTCCAGGAAACGCTCTGGCGCTCTGCAGTCTGCACCAACCTGCAATAATTCAGAGCTTATCTAGTATGGCATCAGGCAGCAGCAACGGTCCAAGTTGGCCTCATGCATCCAATCTGCCAGCCTGCTAGATTTGAAAGATTGTTTCGTCTGCTGCAGAGTATGGCTACACTTTTTTAAACGTGCATTGCTAATTTTTCTCGATTTTCCCCTGTTTTTTTTCTGCGTTCTGTGATGTCTTACAACGACTCCAGTAAAACAAGAATTTCTTGGGACCAAGAAGAACACAAGCAAGCAAAAAAGAGAAAGTACCACGCATAATATCTACTGCTGCACTTCTGCATCCGTTAGTAGGTCAAATTAAACTCCTGGTCCACTTTTAAACCAAAAGTGACCATGCATCTGGTGCACATGACACATCACATTTTCACTTGGGCAATCGAATCGGCAGCAGACCATCCGTATAGAAAATTATGAGCAGGTCAGCCTGGTTGTGATCGCAATCCTGCTGCGAACTGAGCAGCCACTGCATGGTGCATGCCAGTGGCGGCGTGGTCCATCTCGGACAACACAATCTCTTCAACGCCAAGCATCAACGAGGCTGGAGAAGGAGAACCTCTTTTCTCTTCCACTGCACCTGCAATTTTCCCTCCAGAAGTAAAACCAAAGGAGGAAAAAATGAGCAAATAAAGTTACATATCGAATCCTAGTTTTTTAAAAAGAAATCTGTTTGTTCGTCATGTTGTCTGTTTAAGAACAAAGGTGTTAGCTTTAAAAATACTTTTTTTAGGGTCTTTGTAGAAGGCTGGCAATGTTGGATGTATGCTACGTCGGCGACTGACGAACGCGAGCAGAAAACTGCTTGTATTTTTGTCTTCTTTTAGCCTTGAGCCCTTGACACTTTGGTTGCTTTCCGGGGTTTCTCCTCTGCTATATATTTTAATTTGTTACATATGAAGTAACAAAATACAGCAAACAGAGCTACTTTTGAGTTGAACTAATTTTGTACTTGTTAGTTGGGGCGAAAATAATCTGTCATGTGATTAGGGTAACGGCCCAGAAAGGATTTTGAAGAATGCAAAGTTCGGAAGTCTTTTCCAAAGGAGAATACTCTGAGACCACGGCGCTAGCATTGACAACCACAGAGAAAGAGGATTTCAGAGCGTCCAAGTGCCCCGGTGGTCCCCGCCACCTCGGTGCCCTCCGGAAGGCCCCGCTCTGAAGGGGCGCCGCAAAACAGGACAAGACGTTTGTTTTACCAAAACGTTCACACATGTTTTTACCATCCTACTCTTATGGGACCTTATGAATAGATTCAACAATGATGATTGTAATTAGATAGTAGTGTAGTATTTCCCTGTTGGATCTTTGTCTATAAACACACCTCCCTTCTATTGTAATAGGAACATAAATTTATGTAATAAAGGACACTTCGAACTGAGCTAAAATTATTATCCTATTTAAAGACCCGACTCAATCTGCCGTTAATATCTTTCTTTAGCTAACCCTTCGAGGTTATTTGAATCTGTTAACGTAATCTCTTACGCAACAGTACTCTTGTACAGCCAACTCTGTAGATTATTACTTGGTACACGCGAGATGCTAAAAAAATAATTCTCCAATACTTTGTGAACTAAGAAAACAAGAAATGCAATTCCTCGGATACTTTTTTTTGCTTGTCAGAGAGCATGTGCGAGAATCGAGATGGGGACCCAACCCCCCCCCCCCCCCCCCCCCCCTAAAAAAAGGCTACGCGATTCGTAGCGCAGTGAGCCAGTGATACGTAAAAGGATTGCACCTCCTTTTTCTTCCACTCAACACGTTGTCTGAATCCGAATGAGTGGAGCTCGCTCGAAAAATTCAGGTATATGATGTGGACCATCGGTGGCCCGGTACGTACGTACTTGATGCAATTCGCCGGCATGGCTCTCCATGATTCCATCTCTCTCTCTCTCCCGGTCGCGGCCATTATTCGAACGGAAGCGCCAGGCCGGAGCATGCATGTCAGGAGGAGGAGCACCTCACCTGCTCGAGCCAATAATTGCTGCTAAGTGCCAAAGCAAAAGAGGGATTCGTAGCTAAGAGCCAATAACCAGCAGTATCACCCATGACCTACGTTCGTCTAGAACGGAAGGAGGAGACGAAGGCTATAAAGAATTCACCTATCGATACCGGCGCCCCGGCGACGGCGCTGGCGGCGGCCAAAGTCGGCTACCCCCCTACCACACAAGTTTTTACTAGCTGGGAATTCGCCCGCGGATTCGTGCATGCGGCCGCCGGCGAAGGCGGCGCGCGCGCCCACCCAAGCAACCACGCGCACAGCCGTACGTCCAGAAGCCCACCTGCCCCGACCAAACGCTCGATGTCGCGGTCGCTGATACGCGCGGCGCGGCGCGGCGCGGCGGGCGGCCGGGCGTCTCACGCACGCACGGACGGACGGGACGCTGCATGCGGCGTGCATGCGCGCGGCATGGTCGCGGCCCGCTTCGCACGTATCGAAAGAAAATCGACGAGGGCCCGCATCGCGGCGACGCCGCACATGTAAAGATTTATTATTTTGCTATTTAAATATGTACACTTTATCAAAATAGCTTCTTGAAGCTGATACGTAGAATCGTCTGACTTAATGAAAATGAGTCTAAATACTAAAAATACGAAGTCATTTTTTTATAGTGCTAAAATAGTAAATATCTCCCGTACATAAGGCCAAATCATCGCGCAATATAAATGAAAATAGATCGAATTTGGAATAAGTGTGAATGACGCGTGAATAATATGAAAATAAATTATTTTAGATGTAAAAAATAGCATGTATAAACGGACAAAAACATGAAAAAATACATATATAATAGATTTCAAATAAGATAGTACGGGCAATTGTGCGAGGATTAAAACTCAATAAAGACGAGCAACACACCCGATCAAATATAAAATAACAATAATACATAAGAGTATGAACAAACAACTTGCAATAGTTTTTGCGTAGACATTTCATCCATCATATTTTAGTAATATCATATCTATATCTTACGCATACTATCCACATCCACTGGATTTTAAAAATCTCTTTACCATATCCTCGCCTAATTGAATTTATGACTGCATAAGATAATATCGTATTCGTTTTCACCTTAATTATTAGTGGCGTGGCGCCGGGAACGCAGGCAAGAGTGGTGCTCGGGGCGATCGACGTCGCGGTGGACGGTGGTTGAAGTGGGTTGAACCTAAGCAGCTAAACAGCATTCCTGGTTGTTTTGGTGACATTTGATCGCAGGGACAAAGTTGGATGGGACATAATAATTTCAGTTTTTATGAAATTGTTCCACTATGAAATAAAAAAAAACAAATGAACTCGTCAACCTCACGTACAAACATGACCATTCCTAGCATTCTTGGGCCCTAGGCTAAAAACTTTTAGGGGCCCTTTGATCTATTTTTCAGTGAGTGGGTGAATCATACGGGTAGACATACAAGGGTATTAGCGACGGGCAACGACGGTAGGTGAGCATCGGTGAATTAACAGCGCCATCTCTTACCATGTCGTCAGTCGGGTCGCTTGCATGGCTCACCGTGAGGGCATAACCATTGTCGCTACCATCCACCAACCTAGCACCGACTATTCAGGAGATTAGAATTTAGGATGAGATTTAGACCGGTCACCACTAACTAGCGCTTTAGGCTCCGGTGGAGTAGCTGAGGCAACGAAAGTCTTGCTCGTCCATTGTTCGTTGCCCATTGCGGTGTTGCCATAGTGGGAGTCGTGCCATCGTGAGCCGACAAATGGAGAATTTAGGTTCCTGAGTGAGTAGGTGAGGATTTTGGCCGATATCATGAAAGGACAAGCGTCAGTGTGTGGTTGCCTAGTTGGCTTGCATTTGCCCATTAGACTAGGGCGATGTCGCGCTAGGCAAAATTCTAATTTGTAGATTTGTTGTGTTGTATACTAGCTATTTTGGGGTTGTGGACTACGATGTAGAGAATATAAAAATACTAAGTTATATACACATTTTAACTGAGGGTTAGAGGTCCTAGGTGATCACCCCTCTCATCTTGACCCAGGAACGGTCCTGCGCACAGGTTACGAGGTGGGACTAGAGATGAGGTTTTGGAGCGGAGACTCAAAAGATAGACAATAAGTATTTTTTTTCTTAACCCATCGATCAAATATAAAATTAGAATATCTTAATCTTTGAGACGATTTTATAAAAAAAAACGAGGACGAAATCGTTCGTTCTATCAACTAAACGGGACTCTCGGTTGCGCGCGCGGTTTCCATGGCATCTCGAGATGTCGATCGATAACCTCGAGGTCACAATGTCAGCGCAAAGTTCATGTACGGGCGGTCAACTGGAGAACAATAGGTGAGCTGGGACTTGGGCCGTGCTTTGCATGGCCGGCCCAAAGCATGTAGGCCCGGCCCATGCAAAGCACGGCCCGTACAAGGGCTAGACTTGGGCCTAGAGGTTAGGTCCGGTGGGCGGTCCGGGTACGACCCTTAAAGTGGGTCGTGCCTGGGTCGGCCCGGCCCAAAAAAGCCATGGGTAAATAATTCATATGTACAAGGAGGAGACATGTTATTAAAAATTAAAAAAGTCTGCAAATTACTATTTGAATATACCTTGCTCTATATCATGTGTAAGACAAATCAAAATTTGAGTCATTCATATATAGGACAAATCAAAATGTAAATATATATGCTCAAGAGCAAAGAAAGTAGTATTAATGAACTAGTATCATGTGTAAATTATTAATGAAATTTATTTTCCCCTATTTTTTGGGTTGTTCTATTATTTTATGTGAACTAGAATTTTCATTATTCAAAGATAAATTAAATAAATATTTTTATAACCCTGGTAAGATAACAATGTTACAAATTTAGGACCGTTTTTGGGCCGGCTCGGCCCATCCAAGCCCGACGTGCTTTGGGTCGTGCCTGGGCTTGGCTAACACTACTTCGGGCCGGCCCAGCCCAGCTCTTAAATTTATTGGGCCGAAACGGCCCGACCCATTTTAGGTCCTGGCCCGAAGGGCCCGGGCGGGACCGGCCCAGCACGGCATCTCCCAGCGTACCCTGCTTCTCAGCGGTGAGCAATCCAGACCAGCCCCGCACGTACGTTCTGCAGAGGTTTCCAATTACAATACAATCTACGCGTGTTGCTCCTAGTTTACCGCGTGGACACTTTACACTCACAGGCTCGTGGCGTGGTTCCACCCGTGAATTACCACTGCGTTTCTTTTGCTTCTACGCGACGATTTTCCTCAAAAAACCTGAGCCGCCCGTGTGCCACGCACGTACATGCCTGACACGCTGCGGCAGGAAAAAATTGAAAAAATTATACGTATGTCTGTTGGCGTAAAATATTACGCTAACAAGTTTAAAAAATTAGAAAGATTAACAAATGAAACGTTTGTTTATGAAGACTATTCCAAGCCTCCGAATAGAGTAATAGCTTGAGATAGTTCAAAGTGTGCTTTTACAGAACAAAGAGGGGTATTTATAGACGGAATACATTGGGAAAAGACTCCTTTACCCTCTAATTACAACCGACTTAGAAGATAATGTTTAATATTCTTCGTATTTTTAAAAGAGTAAAAAGATTAATCTAATCAGTGAGAAGATAGTTCTTCTGTCCTTGTTGACAGTACCCTTTGGGTAAAGAGGCTTCGGGAGGCTTGGTCATGCCAAGGCCTTGACTTTCAAGCTCCGAATACAGCGAAACTTTGATGTTTTTAGGATCTTTGAAGACTAAAACTTCTCACTTTGTTTCTTCTGATTGTGTTGATGTCGAGGCTTCATGAATCTCTGGAGGATGAAATATTTTCCCCCAACAATATCATTAAATTTATATATATATTATTCTTTTTATTTTCTTATGTTTATACATATCACTGTCGTTAGTTTTAATATATTTAACATTAGATTCTTTTCTAAATATAAAAATTATCCTTAGCTTACAAAAAACTAGATAGCTTACTTTGTTTTGAGAATCTCAAATCCTAGCCGATCAGGTGAGCTTAAATTATTTTTGTTTTTTAGTGAGTTCAGCGTTGTTTTGATATTTAGAAAAAATAATATTAAATAATGTTAAAACTAACAACACTACGTGTACGTAAAAATCGATTAACTTTCAGTTGGGGATTTTTCTCAAAACCATTCGTCCCCAACCGCCCGCCGCCAAGCGCCAAACCGTCCATCAACCGGTCCGCTGCGGCTCGCGGCCCCCGAGTCGAGCTCGTCCGCGCAGGCAACCGGTCCCAGCCAGGGGTAAAGGCGCCCCGTCGCGCACGTGCCCAAAGCTCGTACGCACTCACGCGACCAGCACTCCGCGTCCGCGAGGCCGAGGCGAGATCCGAAACCAGTGGTCCCCATCTCCCACACCCACCCAAACGCCACCCGCTTCGGCCTCGCGG
Organism: Zizania palustris; assembly: GCA_019279435.1. NCBI lineage: Eukaryota > Viridiplantae > Streptophyta > Magnoliopsida > Poales > Poaceae > Zizania > Zizania palustris. The sequence continues at coordinate 23,192,637 of JAAALK010000287.1, read as the reverse complement.
AGCAGCCAGTCGTTCGCCTCCTCTTCCGCCCACGCGCCCGCGAGACACCCGCCGGGTCACCACCAGCCGCAGCGGGGTCACCACCGGGTCGGGCGCGGGCGTCGGGACGGGGAGGATCCGTCGCCCGAGCCAGGTCGGCCGCACGGCGCACGCGGAGCTGGTCACCTCACCGGCCTCTGCACTGCCCGGTAGTTATAAGAGACCTCTCCGCGACTCCGCCCCTCTCTCCTCTCTTCTCTCCGCTCCACCCACTCCTGCTCTGCTGCGCTCTTCGATCTGTGTGCGCGGGCGGCCCGGGGGATTCGAAACGGAGGTGGAGAAGATCCGCGGGAAATTGAGGGGAGGGAGGGAGGTGGCGGGGAGAGGCGGCGGCGAGGGATGGACGGGCACGGAGGGGGATGCGGGGGAGGAGGTGGTGGTGGTGGCGGCGGCGGTGGGGGGAAGCTGACGAGAACGCCGTCGTCGCTGCTGCGCTCGCCGACGGTGCGGAACTGCGCGTCGTTCCAGGCGGTGGTGGTCGAGGACCCGGAGCCCGACGACAAGAAGGAGCAGGCGCAGGCCAAGGCTAAGGCCACGCCGCACATGCACCAGCACCTCCTCCGCCATGGTGGAGCGGTGCACCCGCTCCTCATCCTCGCGCTCCCCCTCGCCGTCCTCCTTGTGCTGCTCTTGCTCCGGAACGACCACCACCTCGTCCTCCTCGGCGCCGCCGCTACCGCCGCGCTCGCCGCGGCGGCTGGGGCCGCGCGCCTCCTTCGCGGGCGCCTGCAGCTGCGCCGCTCTCCGGGCTCGGGCTCCGTACAGTGGTTCATCGGCGACGAGGACGACAAGCCACAGAAGCGGGACAAGGGGAAGGCCAGTGCCCACGGCCGAGTGGTGCGGGAGGGCGTGGAGTTCTACAGCAATGGGGACTGCTACGAGGGGGAGTTCCACAAGGGCCGCTGCAACGGCAGCGGCGTCTACAACTTCTTCGGCAAGGGCAAGTACGAGGGCGACTGGGTGGACGGCAAGTATGACGGCTACGGCATCGAGAGCTGGGCGCGCGGCAGCCGTTACCGCGGCCAGTACCGCCAGGGCCTCCGCCACGGCCACGGCGTCTACCGCTTCTACAGCGGCGACTGCTACGCCGGCGAATGGGCCGGCGGTCAGAGCCACGGCATCGGCGCACAAACCTGCTCCGACGGAAGTTCCTACGTCGGAGAGTTCAAGTGCGGTGTTAAGCACGGCCTCGGCAGCTACCATTTCAGGTGAGCTTCTGGCTAAATTTGTTGCTTTGATTTGATCACAGCAGCACACTGTTCCATTTTATGGGCAACGGTTCGATTGCTACATTAATTACACTTCATTTGTTCAGATTTCAATTAAACCCGGTGATAAATTAGAACATTGGTGGTGACTAAATTCGAACGTGCTATTGAACTTCGTTTCAGAAACGGTGATCGGTATGCTGGGGAGTACTTTGGGGACAAGATCCATGGCTTTGGTGTCTACAGCTTCGCCAATGGTCATTGCTACGAAGGCTCATGGCACGAAGGCAAGAAGCAAGGATTTGGGATGTACACTTTTCGGAACGGTGATAAGCGATCGGGCGACTGGGATTCCGGGGCTCTCAAGAGCCCCCTTGGTCCGACTGATCCTTCTGTTCAGCGCGCGGTGCAGGTAAACATTGATCTGCCCATGAATTACCCTTTGCAAATTGCTTGTGAAATTCTGAATTTCTGATGGTTGCATTGTGCAAATTAGGCTGCTCAACGAGCTTCCGAGAACTCCTTCTGCCTGCCAAGAGTGGATGAGCAGGTTCACAAGGCAGTCATGGCCGCTAATAGGGCAGCCACGGCTGCTCGGGTAGCGGCAATCAAGGCAGTCCAGAACAGGATGGATGGAAAATTCTGTGACACCTATGTGTGATTGAGTTGAAGAAACCATGGCTTTCCTTCTAACTGTACATTAGAGTAGCGAAGGACAATAACTAATCGGTGAGGTGAGGTGAGGTTCAGAAGACCGGAGCAGCACAAACCGCTGGCTCCGAGTCAGAGAGGGTCAGCAACGAATGGGAGCCGCCGGCGAGCGGAGCTGACAATTTTGTTTCGCAAAACAGCTCAGATCCTGCAATATGGCAATTGTGATTGGCGGTCCCCTTTCCCCCCTTCTTGCAAGCTGTAAATTGTACATAGATCCAGGTGTATCAATGCAAGAGTGAGCTATTTCAGTCCTCTCTTCTTGCTACTTACTGCATGTTCTATGTTCTGTGTGTGTGCATTAGACACATAAATGTGTTTGCATCTGCATTTCAATTCTCCAATCTAAATCTTGACCGGCCTGAGTTGGATACCCATGTGCAGTGATTCTCCATTTTGCAATGGTACATGGTGGTGCACATGGGATACTGTAAATTTCTTCTGGTCCTGCAACTTGTAACTGAGATGTAGGGACCCATGAACCATGATACTGTTGTATCCTTAGCACCCTGTGCTTCCTATCCATTCCCTGCATCTGAGCCCATTGTGTTTTTCAAAACTTGCAGCGATGGGTCCACTTGCTTCTCCAGAATTTTGCATCAGATATATGAATGCCGGGGAGGAATTATGCAGGTATTAGCTGGCATGTTGCATTGCTGTGTGCTGGGAGTCCCCTGTTGCTATAATTTCTTGCATCAGGACACTGATCCTAATCAATGATTCCATCACATTATGTGATATAAGTCATTCCTTGTCAGAAATCACAATTATTCTGAATGTTTTGTGGTTGTTGTTTGTTCCCGTCGATTTTCGATTCGTGTTAGTAATATATAGTACTTATTTGGGGAACAGGGTGCTGATGAAATGATTTGACCTGTAAAATGTCGATTTCAGAGACATTGGACATGTACCCTAGAAACATTTCACAGATTCGATAGTCTGGTTGTGGCATCAGGTACAGTGTACAAGACCAAACAGGATTTAATCTAGAAACATATTTGCTTCTGCTTTGGAATCAGGATTATGTTAGTCTAAAATTTCAATGTGCTCAAGAGATTGCAGAACCCAATGCTTAACTGTCCATGGAACTGACCTGGAAATTTCATCTTGTTAGGCTATTCACAATGGAGGTTTCATGGGGTATTTCATGGTATTAATTATCATGTCACATCAAATTTTTTGTTTACATGGCATGAAGAAAGAAAGAAGAAAGTAGTTTCATCACCATGATATGGTGCTAACCTGTTTTAAAGACGGATGAAATGAAATGAAACAACCATTAAGAGCTAAATCGTTTCATCAGAGTGAGGGTATTTCATGAGAGTTAGTTGCATTTAATTACACTGGTTAGCCTAGGAAACAGTGAAATGAAACTCTTCACTGGGAGAGAGTATTTCATTTAGTTGTAAAGCTGACGTGGCATTCTAGAAAACAGTGCTATGAAACCCACCATTATGAATAACCTTAGAACTGCCATCAACTTGTAAGGCTGCATTGAATGAGCTAAGTATCCTGTGTTGTTGGAAAGGATAATCTTGTGCTATCTGTTCAGTCCCAACTCTCAAGACATCACATTCACACTTCATTCTTGATGCTACTTCTCCCTTATAACCGTACCTTTTCAGCTTTCAGAAAGTCACTTGTGCATGACACTGTATCCATGGCAGGAGCTTCTGTTCTTCTCCAAGCAAGAAAAGATGAGCTGCAAGAACAAATGGCTGCTGGTTTTCTGACTGAAGCAGCTTCCTCCAGTATACATGTAGGAAAAGCAGGAGCCAACTCGATCCCCTCTCATCTTATTCCTTTTTCTACACATGCAACAGGCTCAAGACATAATAATTGGTCACGCATCAGCTAATTATAAGCCAGGGCGCGAGGAACAACACAACATTATAGTCCGATTAATTAACCTATCCTATGTTCAAGGCCTCAATCGTCGTGACATGTAGAGAGAAAAAAAACAAAGGGATTAGCATCTGGCAACATCATGATGGCCGTTTCAGTTTTATTTTTCATTTGTGTTTTCCTCTGAAAAAAGAAAAAGAACTAGACAAGCTGTTTGTTTTCATGATGCTCGCTTGCGTCAGAAGCGAGGTCATTTGCATGGACCATTTCTCACTCACTCGCTCACTTTCTTTGTTTCTTTCTTTCTTTACCGGCTTCAAAATCTCATTGCCGTCTGCTTTTGCAGCTTCAAACAAGGCGTCTCTGCAAGTAAACATCGCATTCAGTAGCTGTCGAGTGAGACCCTGCAAATATTTTCTCATCTCCATCGCATCATACTGTGTACTACAAGCAAGCATCAGCCATGAGGTAGGAAACAATATTGCAGCTTTGAATAAAAAGAGACGCTCTAAATAGTCTAGTGTGAGCTCCGACAAATAGTAAAACCAAGGTAGCCGTCTCCCGCCATGGAAAGGATCGCCTGGCTTGTAGTTTTCTCCCGTCACAGCCGTTCAAACTTCAAAGCGCATGCATGCATGCAACTTTTCATAAGAAAACACTCTACTTCTCGCCATCTATGCATGATGATATCATCTGATCAGCAGCAGGTTCACAACTGTGCTGAGCTTTATCTGGAACTTTGGTTTCGGTTTCTTGGTAGTGCATTGGTTCAGTTAGTTCTGCATATACCTGGCGAGTGGTGAGTAGTAGTTAGTTGCTAGTTGGGGTGGTGCTGGTCAGCTGGTGGGTGGTGGATGAGTGGAAGCTGCAGGTTACAAGGGCTCGCTTTGGTGAGTTTAATAAATAAGCCAGTCTGACCTGCAAGCTAAATGGACTGGTTGTGCATTTCATATCTGAATTCTTGGGGCGACTTTTTGACTGTTGACATGTAGAAATAGATAGAGGAGGCTGGATTTGAGCGATTTTGTTGGTGTGCTTTGACATCCAGCTGAACGGGTTGGCTGCACAAGAGAACATAGTTTTTTGTAGTTTTAGAAGCAATACCGTAGTATTGAACAATATTATAATATTATATATCAAAAGGTGTTTGGCAACTTCGTCTGAAATCTCTGTAAAAGTAAACTGCAGTATTAGAAATATTGTACTCAATCTACAGTATTGAAAACTTTGGTACGAAACACTTTTTCCCAAACTGTGGTATTGACATGAATGTAGTATAGTGTAGTTTTTAAAAAACCGTGTTCCCAAATAGGGCCTAAGTATTTTAGAGCATCCACAATGCGACTATGCGAGAAACTATAGAACTAGTATTAGATTGACATGTAGATAAAGTTATTTCTTAGGAAAAATGCTACAATGTATAGTATTAGAGGTGAGACTCTTAGAAAATTAAAAAAATATAAAATAATGCATGTTCTACCCAATGAACAATGAGCAAACAAAAATAGTATTATTTAATTTGAAGAACTAATATCAATAATGCTTAGAACACATACCTTATTTAGTACTACCTTCTTAATGTACGTAAAAAGATTCTCTTATACACCCCTTATTTCACAAATTGTGGTTGCTGTTATATCCAATAGTGACTACGTGTGAAAGCGTTCGGACTCATATGGCATGACTCTAGTTTCCATTCTTTGCAGTCATCGTCAGATAAAAAACATGTATATTTATCGTGCATTTAGACTAAAAATTTATAGCTTTTTCCCTGCACATAACGGATGCACATCATTTTTTTAGCCTTGCTTCATGAAGTAGGTGTTTGCAGACAACGTTGAATTTTGGAGTAACGCTGAATTTTCGTCCTCCACACGGGTCAAAAGTTCCATTATATTTGTGTGTAGTCCTTTTTTTTTTGATTTGTTGAGCATGTTGGGTTACATCAGAGCTTAGGTGTCACGTTGCAATTGCTTAATTTTAAGCTGATCTGACGCGTTTGGGTTACGGCCGGACATGCATGGGTAGTTTTCCTGGCTTATGATACTCGTGTAACAAACAGTACTGTAACGCCATAATATATGCAGCGTCACTCCCTGCCGTACGAGCTCAAGAAAGCCCAATCAGATCCATCAAGAGGTCTTGATCATTGCATCATGATTCAGACTCTTGGGAGCTGCACTTATCATGGGCGAAATACTGCTCATCTGATATCATAGTAGCGTTCTTTGCGAAGGAGACTTGAGTTAGTCGATACCAAATCTCGTTAGAGCTTTAATGTTAAACTTGTTTAGACGAAAATAGTACCAGAACGAGTAATCTCTTAGAAAATTCTTATATCGCATCCCGACACAACCATGACGACATTTTTTAGGCTAGGGTCCGCAACCAATGTTTGATGTTTCAATCACAATCACAGTTTCATCCGACAAGGTTCGCATGGCACAGTCTTGTCCATTTGCAACTATGCAGTAACAGCTAATTTAGTGCAATCTTATCTACTACACCCTACATCTGTCCCATAATATTGTAACCTACGGTCAGATTTGATATTTTATAGTACAATGAATATGGATAGTGACGCTGTCTAGGTTTGTTCTATTATAAAATGTTAAATTCAATCGTATATTGCAATACTACGGGATCAAGGGAGTAGCACCGATAGATTTTCATCAACTTATCATTATCTAAAGCTTTACAGACGCAATCTCGTCTACTGTCACTGATAGATTCTCATTAACTCATCGTTATCTAAAGCTCTAGGCAGACGGTGCCAAAGCAAGCAAGGACAGTGGGTTTGACGAGAGGATTTCGCCGAAAACACCAAAAGATAACGTATGGGTTCACCGTATCGATCGGTCTCTGTCTGATACAGAGAGAAGAATAGATGAGTAAAACAAGCATGCATGCAGCCATGGCTGGCGGTGTGAACTAGGGGAAAGATTGGCATCAAGAGAATCCGGGCACATTTAATTTGGCGTGCCATGCATGTCTCATGCGTCTTGTGATTGATGGGTGGTTCTTTTTGTCTTGGTACGTTTCGTTTCGTTGGTCAAGTGTTTGGTTCTAGATGGTGTAAGCAGATGCAGAATTGTGAGCTAGCACCGTGGATGTAAACAAGTGATGTTCGTTTCGCCTGCAGAACCAGTGGCTCATGGTGAACGCCTGAGCTTGAAGATTACAGGAGGGGTTCATATCTCTTTCGGGGACTCTAGAGAGAAAAAACTGCTGGTCCATTAAAGATGACATTTTTTCAGTGTATTTTTACAGCACTCGGGAGATGGAAGCATAAGCTTTCTGTTCTTATAAAAAACTCTGCTTTAGGTAATATTCGGAAGAGTTTTTGAAAGTGAGTGGCTCCGTTCTATTTTACGTGTGTTTGGCTTGAAATTATATACAATAAAGTGGTTCCTAAAAAAGAATATTTCTCGTAGATTCAAAACCATCCGCTCTCAAAAAATCCATCAACCCGAACGGCTCGTCTTCCATGCCTTTCACGCCATCCGCTTTTTTTCTCATCTCCTCCGCTACTCTTGAACCAAACAAGAAACAAAACCGCTCGTTTCTATCAGATTCCAGAACCAAACAAACTTTTTGCTTCCGAACAGAAACAGAGTCATTCCATTCTTAGAATCTGAAACAAAGTCATTGTACCAAACGCCTTCATCACGCAGTGACCTGGTGAATGGTAGGCAGAGAAACGGCTTGAGCAAATAGTGGCCACAGAATGGTATGTAGGATGAAAAAGTGTACAGGCAGAAATCCTGATCCACCGGTCCGCTCGCACAGACAAATGCTAACGACAACAGAGACACGATAACTATAGCTAGAGCAGTACATGCATTCTGAATGCAGTTGTGCATATTATTCAACAATCAACAGCCACATGCAGTTTGCCAGAATCATTTCTTCTTGAGCTTTGTCTTCATCCTCTCAACTGCGGCTCTCAGCGTCTCATCATCCTTGCAAAAGGTGAACCTCACCAGGTTTTTCCCATCCTCAGGGTTGAGATAGAACACACTTGGCGGTATGGCGACGACGCCGACTTCGCGAATCAAATACTCGCAGAATTCGATATCGTTGTCGAAACCGAATGGGGTGTGGTCGACCATGATGAAGTATGTTCCACTAGAAGGATAGACAATAAAACCTGCATCCTCGAGCCCGTTAACCAGTAATGCTTTCTTGGCTCCGTAGTCTCTCTTCAGTTCCTCATAGTAGCTATCCGGTGCTCTCAGAGCTGCAGCTGCAGCTGCTTGCATTGGTGTGCAGGTGGCAAATGTGAGGAATGAGTGTGCCTGCCTTACACCCCATGTCAGGTGTGGTGGTGCAATTGCCCAACCGATCTTCCATCCTGTTAGAGAGAATGTCTTCCCCAGAGAGTTCATAGTCACAGTCCTCTCATACATGCCAGGAATAGAAGCCATTGATATATGATCTGCCTCGAAAGCTAACTTGTCATAGACCTCATCAGCAAAAAGCAGCACATCATTGTCCTTGCAGAGAGCAGCAATAAATTCAAGTTCTTCCCTTGTAAACATTTTCCCGGTAGGATTGTGCGGTGTGTTTATCATAATAGCTCTGGTGTTCTTCGATACTGCAGCCTTTAGCTCTTCAAGAGGGACTGAAAAATCTGGAGGACGGAGAGTAATGGCTTTTACATTGGCACCAGCCATTGACAGAGTAGCCTCATATGAATCATAGAATGGAGCAAACAATATCACTTCATCACCAGGATTGATCAGACCCAAAATCGTCGCAGCTATAGCTTCTGTGCACCCAGATGTAACAGTAACTTCCTTCTCAGGATCGACCTGCAATCCACTGTCCTTCAAGAATCTTTCAGCAATAGCTGAGTTCAGTTCAGGCACACCATATCCTCTTGCATACTGATTCTTCCCAGCATTGATAGCTTGAATAGCAGCCTCTTTCACAAAGTCAGGGCCATCAAAATTTGGAAAACCCTGGCCAAGGTTTATTGCTCCATGCTTTATGGCAAGCATACTCATCTGTGTGAAAATTGTTGTCTTAAACTTTTCCAACCGCTTTGCAACCTGTCATAGAGAATGGTCAATGGATCAAATTAAAACCTCCAGGATGTCTATTATTTGACTAGAATAAAGTTATACCGATTGAACAACGCACATAGTAAAGGGGAGATTGGATATTGTACACTGACTTTATACGGGAAATTGAGAATTTACTCTCTACATGTCACTGGCATGTGGGGCCATCTAAAGTCACTGATAAATAATAGCTACAAAGGGTAAATCCTCAAATTCTATCTAAATGAAGGGTACATCATCAAATTTTCCATAATAAAACCTATGTTACTCAACCATAAATAATACATACATAATTTTTCTTTTTTGTGAGGTATATTACAATTTACAACTGAAGTTATAAAAGACAAATATTTGGTTCATGTTAGGTGGGTTTCAATGCATTGGGCACTGCATATGAAACTTTTTTTTGATGAAAATCAGTAGGAGAGGCTCCTACTAAGATTTTGAATTAAACTAAAAACAGTACTTACAAACAGCGCGAGGGAGAGAGATTACAAAGTAGAAGTAAGGGACTCCAGCCAGGAGCCAATAGAGGATCTCAGAGAGGGGGAGAATCTACTAGATTGAAGAGAAAAAGTTACATAGAAGAAATTCAGCCAGGAAGAGAACGAGGGAGGAATCCCATCAAAGATACATTTGTTTCTTACAAGCCAAAGAGCCCAAGCACCAATGTTGATCACCTCCATGGCAAAGTTTCTGGGAAGCGTCTTCCTGGCGGCAGCAATCTTGAGATGAATTGACGGGTCATCCAGCCAGTAGATTCGCAGGAAGTCCCAGCAGCGACGGCTGAAAGTGCACTCAAAGAAAAGGTGGCGGGTAGTTTCCTCAGAGCCAGGAGGGCAGAGCGAGCAATCTCCGGATTCCTCAGCGGGGAGGATGTGACGCCGCTTCAGCAAATGTCTTGAGGAGAGGCGGTCAACCAGCACAAGCCAGAAAAAGACTTTGAGCTTGTTGGAGCATTTGGACTTCCAAAGCCAAGAAAAGACCTTAGGGGGGTTGGGTTGCTGAAAGTGGTGGTTGTAGAACTTTTTAGGAGTGAAGGTGGAGGCGTTCCAAATGAGGCGCCAGGAGTCCGGGGCCGGCTGAAGGGGATGAAAACCATCAATGATAGTGCTGAGAAATTGGAAATCGGAGAAGGCTTCGGCTGAGAGGGGGATGGCAAAGTGGTCGGCCGGGTGAGGAAGGGAGAAGAAGTGATTGATGGAGCAAGCGGGGTTCAAGGCAAAGGAGAAGAGTCTTGGAAGAAGGAGCTTCAAAGGGAACTGAAGCCAGCAGTCGTGCCAGAAGGAAACAGAGCGACCATTGCCGACCAAAGGGCGAGCAATGCCAAGGAAGATGGGGGAGAGCTTGATGATGTCTCGCCACCAGCCGGAACCTCTGGGAGGACCGATTGTCGGTGAGAACGAAGCGGAGTAGTAGTGCCTCCAAATGAGGTCAACCCAGGGAATGTTTTGATGAGTGACAAATTTGTGGAGGTGCTTGAGCAAGAGGGCAGTGTTCTGAGTGCGGAGGTTAATGACCCCGAGTCCTCCCATCCTTTTGGGCTGACAAACAAGTTGCCAGCTGGCTTTAGGAAGAGAGGAGGAGTAGGAGTTGAAGCCTCTCCAGAGGCAGTTTCGTCTCGCACGATCGATCTGTTTGATAAGCCGAATGGGGAGCTTGAAGGAGCACATAGCATAAGTGGGAAGAGCGGAGAGGACGGAGTTGACAATCTGCAGCTTGCCCGCCATAGAGAGGCAGAGAGAAGTGTGAGCGAGACGTCGCTCAACTCTGTCCAGGAGAAAGGTGAAGTCCGCAAATTTAGGCTTATGAAGGCCAAGGGGAAGCCCCAGATAGGTGAAAGGGAAGGAGCCAAGAGAGCATCCGAAAGTTGCCGCGAGAATGCGAGCCTGATCTTCAGGAACATTAATCGGAATGAGACTGGACTTGTCGAAGTTGACATGAAGCCCCGTGGAAGAGGAGAAGGTATTGATGAGGGCTTTGAAGAAAAGGATGTTCTTTTGGTCTGCCTTCAGGAAGATCATGGTATCGTCGGCATACTGGATGATAGGGAAGTCAGTGCCGACAGGATGGCAGGCCGGGGGGTGGATGAAACCCAACGAGGCGGCGCGGTTAGTGATGTGCTGCAGGAGATCGGCAGCAATAATGAAGAGAAGCGGGGAAAGGGGATCCCCTTGCCTAACTCCCCTTTTGCAGTGGAAGAATTTACCCGGGGAACCGTTAAGTAAGACTGCAGAGTGGCCGGAAGAGAGAATAGCCTGGATCCAACGAAGCCAAGTAGGGGGAAAACCCAGATGAGCGAGCATGAGGATGATGGCGGAGTGTTCTATGGTGTCAAAGGCCTTTTCGAAGTCTAGCTTCAGGATAACAGAGGCTTTCTTGGAGGAATTGCAGAGGTTGGAGTATTCAAGAGACCAGGCCAAGCAGTCCTGAATGGATCTGTTCTTGATGAAGCCATATTGGTTGGGGTGGATGATCGAAGTAATAATAGGTTGGAGACGGTTAGCAAGGATTTTGGTGAAGATTTTAACCGTGGTGTTGAGCAGGGAGATGGGCCTGAAGTCCTGGGCGACGGTAGGATCGGGTTTTTTTGGCAATGAGCGTAATGTAAGAACCATTAATGGGCTGGAGATCAATGTGCTGAGAGGAGGAGAGGTAGTGACCGATAGCATAAAAGTCTTCTTTGATGATGGGCCAACAGGTTTTGAAGAAGTGCCCATTGAAACCGTCCGGCCCAGGGGCCTTTTCAGAGGGGAGATTGTTTACTACTGAGTCGATCTCAGCGGCCGAAAGATCCGCAGCTAAGTGGGCCAGGTTGTTGTGCCGGGTCACCAGGGAGGCCAGATCGAAGCGCATTGGAGGATGCGAAGAGAAGCCCATTTTAGAGAGGAAAAAATCCAGGAAGACCTCAGCTTTGTCTTCCTCGGAGCGGGCCCAGTCTCCAGCAGGAGTTTGAATGGAGGGAATGTTGTTTTGGCGCCTTCTGGAGCTAGCAGCGGCGTGGAAGAATTTGGTGGATTCATCGCCCAATTTTGTCCAACGAATGGTATAACGCTGCTTCCAATACGTGTTTTTAATTTGGAGAAGGGACGAAGTGTGGGATTTGAGCAATCTTCTGAAGTTTCTCTCGGGGACTGACAGCTTCCGATGCTCTTCGGTGGAGTCCAGAAGGTTGAGGATGATGGTTGAATTGCGAATCCAAGATTCGAAAATACCCATGCGCTTGCTCCAACGGGACAAAGTTTTTTGGAGGGAATTCAATTTGCAGGCGATACTGAGGATGGGGTTTTGGGGGAAGGTGCCATTGTTCCAACTGGTATGGACTATGTTGGCGAAACCGGGGAGCTTTGTCCAGAAATTTTCGAACCTAAAGACAGGGGAGTGAACAAAGGCGGAGCCAATGCAGACCAAGCAGGGGCAGTGGTCCGAAACAGTGTTAGGGAGAGCACTGAAGGTGGTGTTAGGGAAAGTGTGGATCCAGTGGGTCGAGGAGAGACACCAATCGAGCTGAATGAGGAGAGGCGAAGGCTGCATATTGCTCCAGGTGAACTGACGATTGTTAAGATGGATATCCAATAAGCCTTGTTGACTGATGATGTTGTTGAAGAGCATCATTTTAGATAAGTTGGGGCGACCATGGTTGCGATTGGAAGGGGAGCGGTAGAGATTGAAGTCTCCCACAAAGAGCCAGTCATCGGAATGACGGATACGGACATTGGCGAGCCAATCAGAGAAGGAAGGCCTGTCCAGATCCCGGCAGGGACCGTAGATGTTGGAGAGGATCCAACGCCGGCCATTGGAGACAGAAAGAAAAGAAACAGTGAGCTGAAACTGAGAAGAGGAAAGCGTGGCACCAGAGAACAGAGAGCTATTCCAGCCAATGAACAGCCCACCCGAGGCACCGAGAGCGGGCACAAAGGCAAATTGATCGAAGCGTTTTGGGAGGAAGTGCCTGACAGTAGAGTGATCAAAGGTGGACATTTTGGTTTCCTGCAAGCAGATAATGTTGGGGCGGCAGGAATTGACAAGATTTCTAATAGCAAGACGTTTGGGTTGCGCATTAAGGCCGCGGATATTCCAGCTGAGTACTTTCCAATCTCGATGAAAATGCATGAGCCAAAAGTAAAGTTGCAAAAGGGATGGCAAACCCGGCAAAGCCAGGGCGCGGGGAAATAAACAGAACCAACCGGCAATGAAAGTAAAGTAGTTCCGCCGTCTGGCCGTAGCCCAACCACACAGAGTGCAAAGTGTAGCCAACAGAACAAGCAAAAACTATAGACCAAAGCGGGCCATTAACAGGATGCCCGACAAAAGCTTGATGGAGGATCTTCATCTGATGAGGTAGGAGTCCTAGGAAGTTTGGGCCGGGCTAGGCACGCCCCTGTCCGCAGGAGTCGACTCCGGGCCATCCGAGTCGCTGGCAAGAAGGGAAGCAGTGGTGACTTTAGAAGCAGGAACACCACAAAGAGAGCAGGCAGAGTGTTGAATCTGTTGAATTGAAAGAGAGGGGAGAATGGAATTGGACCTCGAGATGTTGATGAAGTCTTCAATAGCCGGAAAGGCTTGGATGGAGGGGCCTGCCTTGTTGGGGTGGAAGTTCCGCTTGAAGCCCAAGGACTTGATTTTGAGCCGAAGGCTCCGTCTGAGGTCTTTGTCCGAAAGAGGAGTCTTGACCTTGTCCTTGCGATGAACATCCGTGGCGACCGGGGTCGACTGGGACGGCAGGACGACGGGAGCCGAAGCCGACGGCCCAGTAGCCTTCGGGCGTCTGGAGTAGACGAGTCTGATGGGGGGCCGCAGGGGCAGCGGAGGATCTTGCGGGGGGTCTTGAGCGGCCGGCAGGTGTATTGGGAGGATGAGGTTGACCTGTCCGGCGTCATACAAAGGGGCGGGAGGAGGTGGCTGCGGGGAGGGAGGCACCGCCAGGACAACCTCCATGGAGGAATCAGAGGAAATGCCCGAGGCCGCTTCACTGTTCTCTTCGGCCCCCGCTTCGGGAACCATGGGCTCGAGGTCCTCCTGGTCGAGGTGGAAGAGGAGGGGTTGCTCGTCTTCTTCCGCCAGGTTGGCACCTGGCAAGTCCTGAGGGAAGTGCGGGGGATGCCACTGGTCAACGAGCGGGCCGAAAAACTGCTGATCGGCCCAGTGCTGCACCCATTCCGGTTCGCCAGGCTGGACCGGCTCCAGGAAGGGGTGAGGGTTGCCGTTGTTCGGGGGAGCCGGGTCCTCGTCGCCCGGCCAGTGATCGGCGAGGTCAGACTGAAGGAGGAACACCGGAAAAGTCCAGGAGCGGCCAGCTCCGTCCAACTCTCGGCCGTGCTTGACTGTGAGGCTTCTGGGCACGTCTAGATCATCATCGTAGAGAATCTTGACAAGAACCCTGGCGAAGCTGGGGTCTTGTGTGTGCCAGAATAGGAGCTGGCCGAAGGATGAGCAAATTTGTTGCAGGAAGTCGAGGGACTTGAGGTCCAGGGGGTAGCCTAGAAACATGAACCACCCAGCGCGCGCAAACGGCGCTTGCCTGCAGTTCTTGGCTTCGTTATGCTTGACGAAGCGAATCATCCGATCGTGGACGACGAAAGGCGGGGAGTTGACGATGAAGTCCCGCTCAACGATATCGCCGAACTTGAAAATCCCAACTCCCAGAGGATGGAGGCTGTATCTGTCCACTTGGAGGAGCATGTTGTTGACGACATGGTGACGAATGGCGATCAGGAGGTTCATCCGATCACCCGGGGGGACGACGCCATCACACTCGGCAATGGCGAAACTCTCATGACGAGGGATGATGTCCCCAGAGAGAGCAACATTGGCCCGTTGCTTTCTCAGCAGTCCTCCGCCATCCCGGAGGGTACCTCCGAAAGGGAGAAAGGGGAGAGGGTTCACCGGAAAGTTGGCCATGGCGGGAGGGGGAAGAGGGGGAGGAACCGAGGAGGAGAAGAGGACGATGGAGGACGGAGAGAGGGAAGGCGGGGGTGCTAAGGAAGCTGGAGCAACTTTCAAGGCAGGCGGGAGCGGGAGTGGGATCGGCAGGGGGCAAAGTGCATTGGGGGGGCTGGAGGGGGGAGAAAACACAAGGGGAGACTGGGCAGGGCGAACGGAGGGCGAGAGGGGAAGGGGAGAGGAAAACTGGGGGGTAGGAAGAAAAAGACTCGGCTGACGGGAGCCATAAATGCGGGGCAGCGGAGGGGACACAGGCGTGACCGGTGGCGAGCCCAAGGCGGCGGTTGGAGATGGGCGAAGAGACAGATCACGATTCAGACGAGAGAAGATATGGCCTAGAGGGATTTGGCGCAGAGGGGCCGGAGAGGGAACAGTGACCGATGAGGCGCTCGAGGAGAACTTGCCGAGGATGGAGGGTTTGGCACTGTTCAATTTGAAAACGGTATTGGCCGAGGGTGGAGAAGGGGGGGCTTTGTCGGAGACAGAGCGGCAGGGCGTAAGACAGCGGGAGAAGGAGGGGCAGGCAAAAAGTGGGCAGGAGATGGAGCCCACCAGAATCGACGAGGGGCGGGAGGAGACCGAAGGCTTAGGGTTCAAGCCGAAGACGGTGACCTTGTCCGAGAAAGAGACCTTTCGGCGCCTGCCGGGGGAAACCGGGGGACGGGGACGCCTCAGCAGAGGACGGCGGCTAGAGGGAGACGGAGTTCGACGAGCCGGAGTCCAACTGGCCTCTTCCTCAACGTTCCAGCGGGCAACTTCACGGGGCCAGTCAGGGCCACCATCACGCCATAGGTGGAAGTAAACATCGAAATGATCCGAGATGATCCTTCTGAGACGAACGACGGAGAGGCCAACCTCTTTCGAAAAAACAGAGAACCGAAAGTGTCTCTCCTGAACGAACGAGACATGGAACCCTGCCGGAGAGCCGCCTAGACAGGCGTGAAGGGCCATGCTAACGGAAGAGACGGTTAGCCGGAAGGTGAACCGCCGGAAAACCGCAAGAAGAGAGAAAGAGCCCACCGGGGAGGAGGAAGGGTGATGAACTGGGGAGGAGAAGCGAGAGAAAATGGAGCGCTGGAACACGCACCCCGGCGAGAAGTCCCAGGACTCTACCAGCTCCCTGAGAGAGGGATCCCGGTCGAGCTCGAGCAAACGCAGAGCAGGGGCCATCAGCGGGAGACAGGAGAACTAACCCGGATGAAGAGGTCATGGCGCAGGTCGGAGGAGCGAGACGCAGGTTCCGGCGGAGAGGGGGACGAGAGCGGAGGAGAGGGGGACGAGAGCGGGAGCCATCTGTTACTACTGCATATGAAACTAACATTGCATATTTGCGTGTTATACAGTGGATATTGGTTGAGCATAGCAATTATTCAGCCAACATGGAACCTTTATCCCAATGAAAACATGCTATGTACGGTAAGTCAACGAAAAAAACTACTTTTATGTATAGGATGGTGAGTATGAATCTAGCACCACTGTGGCACTGTTTAACAACTTCAGTTCAAAACCCTTTCCCAGAGGTTTGGAGAAAGGATTGGTTCCTGAATGAATCTTCTTTGCTACAGCTGTGCCATGCAAAATCATGACATTGCTAGATTGACCTTATTTCAGTGCAACCTGCTCTAGTCCTCTTGTGATCTTGTGATCTCTTTTGAGGTGGTGAATGGAACACATTCACAAACCTGACATGGATATATGGAGCTAATATTGATTTCAAGGCGAGGTGTCCTAAGGCATTACATCATACTATCATAGTGCTAGTGTGCTACATGTTTTGGTGGAATCTCAGGTGTCTTTTCACCCCCTCCCTCCATAAAAAATTTAAAAGTGTCGCCAAAAAATACAAGGATAATTCCAACTTCCAAATGGGCTTTAAGAGAAATGTACATATTTCTCGCTGGCATTGTAGAATATGGTGTGTATAGGGATTAGGAAAAGTGATGAGCTGATCGAGTGTCATGTCCAGACGTTACGGCCAGACATACACCAGACGGCACCGGGCGCGCGACGTGCGTCGCGCAGCAGCACGCGTGTCGCACACGGCTGGCGCACAGGAGGAAATCAGGGCAAGTACTTGAGATGGAAACTATATAGCTTGCTGTTTTAATGCCTTCCTAATTAGCAGATAGCTTGCTGTTTTAATCCCTTCCTAATTAGCAGATAGCTTGCTGTTTTAATCCCTTCCTAATTAGCTATGCTTTCCTTAGTTTCTAAATAAGTGGGCTGATAGCCACATAATCAGGGATAGCCTTCTATCTATAGTCCTTTCCTAGTTAGCAGCTCTTTCCTTGCATTAGGGGGGCTGTTGGCTATATAAGCATGGAAGCAGTCCTGGAAGAACCAAGCAATGAGAATATCTTCTATCTTCCACTCTCTCTAAAGCCTGCGGTTGAGGGGTTTAACCTCACCGGAGAAGACGGACAGCGGCTACGAGCTACGTAGCCGAGGTCCGGCCAGTCAGGGGTTTAACGCCCTTGACAACTTGGTATCACGATCCCGGCGATCCTCGCCTTCTTGTGCTGCCTCTACAGTACCGGCCGCCGACCCTTCTTCACCGAGCATCACCACGCCCTGCGTCGCTCCGGCCATGGGTGACGACCTCCGCGCCACCATCGAGAACCTCGCCAAGGCCGTCCAGGCGCTCCAAGCCACCGCCGAGGCCAATTCCAGGGCAATCCAAGCCCTGTCCACCGACCAGTCATCCCCCACCGGCCATCGCCAACAGACTGGCGAGCACCACAACGACCGTCCGCCGAGGTTCCAGAAGATGGACTTCCCACGCTATGATGGCAAATCTGACCCGCTCATCTTCATCAACCGTTGCGAGTCCTACTTCCATCAACAGCGAACCATGGCGGAAGAAAAGGTATGGATGGCCTCCTACAACCTCGAGGATGTGGCCCAGCTATGGTACATCCAGTTGCAGGAGGACGAGGGAACGCCGCGCTGGAACCGCTTCAAGGACCTCCTCAACTTGCGGTTCGGGCCGCCCCTCCGCTCGGCGCCGCTGTTTGAGCTCGCCGAGTGCCGGCGCACAGGGTCCGTGGAAGAGTACTCAAACCGCTTCCAGGCTCTTCTTCCTCGCGCCGGTCGCCTTGAGGAGATCCAGCGCGTCCAGCTGTACACAGGCGGGTTGCTTCCGCCGTTGAGCCACGCGGTCCGCATCCACAACCCGGAGACGCTCGCGGCTGCCATGAGCCTCGCCCGCCAGGTCGAGATGATGGAGATCGACCGGTCGGCCCCGACTCCAACACGGCCGACCTCGCGAGGTCTTCTCCCTCCACCGGCGCCACGGCCAGCGATCGCCGCACCTCCACTACAGCTCGCGCTCCCGGCACCCCCAGTGGGCGTTCCCCCGGCCCACGGCTCGAGCAACCAGAAAAGGCTAACTCTGGAGGAACAGACGGAGCGGCGGCGTCTGGGGCTCTGTTTTAACTGTAACGAAAAATACACTCGTGGCCACAACAGATTCTGCAAGCGCATCTTCTTCGTCGACGGAGTAGAGATCGACGACACCGAAGACACCACCGCTGGGGCTGACGCCGAGGCACCCTGCTTCTCGCTGCAGGCCTTGGCCGGGGTGCCCACAGCAGGTACCATGCAGATTGCGGTAACGCTTGGGGCCACATCCCTCGTCGCGCTACTCGATTCGGGCAGCACGCACAACTTCATCTCGGAGGAGGCGGCGCGGCGCACCGGCTTACCACTACGACGCCGACCCCGTCTTACGGCCATGGTTGCAAATGGCGAACGGATCACCTGCGAGGGCGTAATCCGTGACGCACCCCTCCTTATCGCCGGTGACCCGTTCCCAGCAGACCTCTTCGTCATGCCGCTTGCAGGATATGACGTCGTCCTCGGCACCAAGTGGCTCGGCGCAAGGGGGCCCATCGTCTGGGACCTCTCTCACCAATGCATGTCCTTCCAGCACGGAGGCCGCACCATTTGCTGGCAAGGTGTGCCATCACCGACCGCGCCACGTCTTCATACAACCATCGTAGAAGCCGCGGATGTCCTCCTCGACGGGCTGCTGGGTACCTTCGCCAACATCTTCGCGGAGCCAACAGGCCTTCCGCCAGCCCGGGGCCACGACCACCGCATCATCCTCAAGCCTGACGCATCCCCGGTGGCAGTGCGCCCGTACAGGTACCCGGTCGCCCACAAGAATGAACTAGAGCGGCAGTGTGCCGCCATGATCGAGCAGGGCATCGTCCGCCGCAGCGACTCGCCGTTCTCTTCACCAGTCCTCCTCGTGAAGAAACCGGACGGGGCATGGCGCTTCTGCGTGGATTACCGCGCCCTGAATGCACTAACCGTCAAAGACGCCTTCCCCATTCCGGTGGTCGACGAACTCCTCGACGAGCTCCACGGCGCGCGCTTCTTCACCAAGCTTGACTTACGGTCGGGGTACCATCAAGTGCGGATGCGGCCCGAAGATGTGCACAAGACGGCGTTCCGCACGCATGATGGCTTGTACGAGTTCCTGGTGATGGCATTCGGCCTCTGCAACGCGCCGGCCACATTCCAGGCGCTCATGAACGATGTTCTCCGACCATTCCTCCGCCGGTTTGTCCTCGTCTTCTTTGATGACATTTTAATCTACAGCAAGACATGGGCCGACCATCTGCGACACCTCCGTGCGGTCTTCTCCGAGCTTCAGCGCCAACAACTCTTCGTCAAGCGCTCCAACTGTGCCTTCCGCGTAGCCTCAGTCGCGTACCTCGGCCACGTCATATCCGAGGCGGGCGTCGCCATGGACCCGGCCAAGGTGCGGGCCATCCATGAGTGGCCGACCCCCCGCTCGGCTCGGGCGGTCCGCGGTTTCCTCGGCTTGGCAGGGTACTATCGCAAGTTCGTCTTGAATTACGGGACCATCGCCGCCCCCCTAACTGCCCTCCTCAAGAAAGATGGTTTCCAGTGGTCCGACGGGGCAGCAACGGCCTTCGACGCCCTCAAGACGGCCGTCTCCTCTGCTCCGACCCTCGCCATGCCGGACTTCACCAAACCATTCGTCGTCGAATGTGACGCTTCATCACATGGCTTCGGCGCCGTCCTCGTCCAGGACGGCCATCCGGTGGCCTTCTTCAGCAGGCCGATAGCGCCCCGTCACCGCGCCCTCGCCGCCTATGAGCGTGAGCTCATCGGACTAGTGCAGGCGGTCCGGCATTGGCGGCCATACCTCTGGGGGCGTCGCTTCCTCGTCAAGACCGACCACTACAGCTTGAAGTACCTACTTGATCAGCGCCTCGCGACAATCCCCCAGCATCATTGGGTGGGCAAGCTTCTGGGCTTCGACTTCACCGTCGAGTATAAGGCCGGGGCGGCGAACGTCGTGGCCGACGCTCTCTCCCGCCGCGACACTCCAGAGGAAGGGACTGTCTTGGTCCTGTCCGGGCCACGCTTCGACTTCATTGCACGACTTCGGCAAGCACAACTCACTGATCCGGCACTCGCCGCCATCCACGCCGAGGTACGCGCGGGCTCCCGTGGGGCTCCTTGGACGGTGGCCGATGGCATGGTGCAGTACGCGGGCCGCCTCTACATCGCGCCAACATCCCCCCTCCTGCACGAGGTTCTCCGGGCTGTGCATGACGAAGGCCATGAAGGGGTACAGCGCACTCTCCACCGACTCCGACGCGATTTTCATTTTCCTAACATGAAACAGGAGGTACAAGACTTTGTCCGCGGTTGCGTCACGTGCCAGCGATACAAATCGGAGCACTTGCAGCCGGCTGGTCTCCTTCTTCCTCTGCCAGTGCCACAGGGAGTGTGGACGGACGTCGCCATCGACTTCATCGAGGCGCTTCCTCGCGTACGGGGCAAGTCGGTCATCCTCACTGTGATCGACCGATTCAGCAAATATGCCCACTTCATCCCGCTCGCGCACCCGTACTCCGCCGAGTCCGTTGCCCAAGCATTCTTCGCCGACATCGTCCGTCTGCACGGCGTGCCACAGTCCATCGTGTCCGACCGTGACCCGGTCTTCACGTCGACATTCTGGCGCGAGCTCATGCGCTTGGTGGGCACCAAATTACATATGACGACTGCCTTCCACCCACAGTCGGATGGGCAGTCCGAGGCGGCCAATAGAGTCATCATCATGTACCTTCGCTGCCTCACGGGCGATCGGCCACGCCATTGGGTGCAGTGGCTTCCATGGGCGGAGTTCGTCTTCAACACGGCATACCAGAGCTCACTTCGGGACACCCCGTTTAGGGTCGTGTACGGGCGCGACCCACCATCCATCCGGTCCTATGAGCCTGGTGACACACGCGTGGCGGCCGTTGCAAAGACCATGGCAGAACGCCAGGAGTTCCTCGCTGACGTCCGCGCTCGCCTGGAGCAAGCGCAGGCGGTTCAGAAGCATCACTACGACCAGGGCCATCGGGATGTGGCGTACAAGGTAGGTGACTGGGTGCTGCTCCGTCTTCGTCAGCGTCCGGTGGCGTCACTGCCCCATGCCACCTCTGGCAAGCTCAAGCCGCGCTACTTCGGGCCCTACCGCGTCACTGAGATGATCAACGAGGTGGCTGTTCGCCTAGCTCTCCCACCTCAGGCCCGCCTACACGACGTGTTCCACGTGGGTCTCCTGAAGAAATTCCATGGCACACCGCCGGAGGCACCTCCACCGCTTCCACCGGTCCTTCACGGCGCCATTGCTCCAGAACCTGACCGTGCTGTCCGTCGGCGCGTCGTTCAGGGCATTCGGCAGGTCCTGGTCCAGTGGAGGGGGCAATCTGCGGCATCAGCCACCTGGGAAGATGTTGACACGTTCAAAGCCCGGTACCCAGCCTTTCAGCTCGAGGACGAGCTGCCTCTCGAGGAGGGGAGAGATGTCATGTCCAGACGTTACGGCCAGACATACACCAGACGGCACCGGGCGCGCGACGTGCGTCGCGCAGCAGCACGCGTGTCGCACACGGCTGGCGCACAGGAGGAAATCAGGGCAAGTACTTGAGATGGAAACTATATAGCTTGCTGTTTTAATGCCTTCCTAATTAGCAGATAGCTTGCTGTTTTAATCCCTTCCTAATTAGCAGATAGCTTGCTGTTTTAATCCCTTCCTAATTAGCTATGCTTTCCTTAGTTTCTAAATAAGTGGGCTGATAGCCACATAATCAGGGATAGCCTTCTATCTATAGTCCTTTCCTAGTTAGCAGCTCTTTCCTTGCATTAGGGGGGCTGTTGGCTATATAAGCATGGAAGCAGTCCTGGAAGAACCAAGCAATGAGAATATCTTCTATCTTCCACTCTCTCTAAAGCCTGCGGTTGAGGGGTTTAACCTCACCGGAGAAGACGGACAGCGGCTACGAGCTACGTAGCCGAGGTCCGGCCAGTCAGGGGTTTAACGCCCTTGACATCGAGTCTGAGATTAAGATGAGTAAATATACTATAAGAAGTAGCCAGGTTTATTGTACAATATGAATATATTAGGGAGACTAACATGGAACTTTAATATATAGCTGAAGCAGATCATACAAACAGGTTTGTACAGAACAAACGAGGAAAGCTGTTGCAATGGCCTGTAATATCGGCGCAGCCAATGAGAGTTTGATATTGTAGGTTACATGCTACACCTTATATCAAATCATCCAGTTACAACCAGCTAATAAAAGCAAGAAAGTGTATTAAAACTATGTCTATATTGTATCCCTTTGTTATGTTAGGAAGAAAATCCTATTTGTGCCCTTTAAAAATAGAACTAGAGGAAATGTGCTAACCAGATGTACCTTTTCCACACAAATTTGCAAACAATTGGAACATATTTAACTAAGTACATTTAGTTTGATGTGTTGTGATGACTAATGAGAGGAACTGCAAACAACCATAATCATCCAAGTAATAACCACAGCTAAGTGTTCATGATTAGCAAGTCACATTTTCTCTTTC
This sequence comes from Zizania palustris, assembly GCA_019279435.1. Classification (NCBI taxonomy): domain Eukaryota; kingdom Viridiplantae; phylum Streptophyta; class Magnoliopsida; order Poales; family Poaceae; genus Zizania; species Zizania palustris. The sequence goes on along the minus strand of JAAALK010000287.1, from coordinate 23,169,935 downwards.
AACAAATGTACATTGCTTTTACTCGTGACTTCTGTACTCTGTAATGTATTTTTTTTTAGATTACAAGATTGATGGCTAGACCCACGGAGTGTACGATTTTTCAGAGAACTTTGTAACCCAGCTTACTCAGCTGAGAATACCATTGTAGTATCATCAACATACACCATTACAATAATGCAATCCATTACTAATGAATAATGACTACCCTTAAATACACTTTCTTAGCATCAAAATGCCTGCAATAAATTTCTCCCAATAGTTGGGCTAGTCCTAAATCTGTAGGATACACTGCGGCCATGCATAGCTGGTAATCAACCAGTTAATCACCCAACGAACTTAACAATCATATCAAAATATGATCTTTTGTGACAACTGATTAGCAGTTTATACCTAAAATTGAAATAAATTATAGTCAACTTAAGTAATAATTATAACCAATCACACAATTGATGATCGAAATTAGTAATCTTTTAACTTATGCTAATATATATTTTAAGTTATCCTACTGCTGCGCAGCCACGCACGACACCGCGAACAAAATCTCAGGCACGGAATGCACAGAACCAGAGATGGAGAGCAAAGCTACCACCAACGTTGGAAACGAGAGGGGGAATCGCGAGCTGACCTGCACGGGCTGCCTCTCCGTCGGCTTGGCGGCGCCGTTCTCGGCGGCGACGGTGGAGGCGGAGGCCATGGGGGAGAGGGCGGCGGCCGCCGTCGGCGAGACCTTCCGGACGACGACGGACGCGAGGAGCGAGCGGCGGAGGGAGGAGGACAGGAGGAAGGAGGAGGGATTTAACGGCATCTCATGGCGCGGGGCGGTCGCGGCGAGAGGGCCGGCCGGATTCACGCGGGCATGAGGCCGTCCGAGACGAGCGGGTCGAGTCGCGCCGCCACCGGGCGGGTTCGCGCTGTTGGTTAGCATTGCGTATAACAGTCTATGACGGGTGGGCCGTAAGAATTGTTGGGTCCACATGGCATGGAGTAGGAGGGCTGGTTTTTGAGTGGGCGGTAGGTGCGGGAATATATCCGGTCTCTTGGGAGTTGGGAGATGCCGCTGTTCAGTGTGACAGACTGACAGTGTGGGGTAGCTTGGGGTTGGCCCGAGTGACGTCACGTGCCATTGAACCTGGACAGGTTTTTCCGAGCGAGTAAATTTATAATTTGCCATCTTAAGTGTGTGTTAGCTCCCTGATTAAAGTTTAGTACCCGCTATTTAGATATTAATTTAAAGAATTAAACTTTAACTAATTATAAAAATAATTACAGAAATATAGAATTATTCATGAGACAAATTTTTTAAACCTAATTAATCCATGATTAACAAATATTGTATCTATTGTAGCATCAAATTATCAAATCATGACGTAATTAGTCTTATTAGATTCGTCTCGTGAATAATTCACCGAAATGGATTTTGTAAATAGTCTATATTTAATACTCTAAAATAGTATATAAAAATTCAATGTGACACGACTAAATTTTATAACGGGAAAAAACACATCCTTGAAAAATTTGGAGCTTCCATAATTTTTCACTCTGAACTTCCGTTTCAATTAAATGGCATTTTAAACATTTGAATTTTTTTCCTATTTTTATATTTTTAATTCATTTTTTCCATGGAAAAGACTTCTTTACCCTCCTCATAACCAGATTTCAATTGTCCATATACGTAAGTTTCAAAATTTATTAAATAATCTTACATATTTTAAACCCAACAACGAACGTGCATAGACCATGCTTGCAGAATGCATACACTACATATCAGTTTGCTACGTAGGACAACTTTGCAGAAATACATCAACAACTGAAGGTTGATTTTGAGAAAAGTTGTGTCAGTTTGCTATATAGAACAAAGTTGCAGAAATATATCAACAGTTGAGGGCTAGTTGTGAGAAGAGCATGGAAGTCTTTTCTCACGGAGAAAAAAGAATAAAATTACAAGAATAGCAAAAAACCAAATGTTTAGAGTGTTATTTTATTTTCAAAAAGATCCGACTAAGCGCCCGTTTGGATTGACTAAAACTAATTGTCGGTTAGAACTAATAATTAGTTCACATATTTTTGAATACTTGAGACTAATACCGGAAAAAGAGTAAAGTGACCATATTAGCTCCTATTAATTCACTTTTGTGTACTAATGGCTAATCATTAGTTTTTCAATGAAATAACAATTAGTTTAGTAATTAGTTGGACTGTTTGGATGAACTAAGGCTAAAAACTAGCTACTAACAATTAGTTTATGGGATCCAAACATGGCCTAAAATTCTAATGCGATTCGGTGTCACATCTAATGATTAGGGTAAAATTTAATTGAAGCAGAAGTTTATAGTGACAAATTATTGAAACCAAAAGTTTCCAAAGTTTATGATGCCACGTATTATCATTTTTCAAGGTTTTACTGCTTAATACGCAGTGGGCCAGAGTGGCTTGCGGCCCACGTAATTGTTCTCTTCGTGGGCTTGAAAGCCCAAAAGCAAAACGAGGCCGGTCAATTACCTACCTCACCTGGGCACAAAGCCGGCGAAGCAAAACCCCCACCTAAACCTCCACCTCCACTGCCGCCTCCCACCGCCGGCGACTCCGGCCGTCGCCCACAGCTTTCGAAACCATGCGCCACAGCATAGGACTCCTCCCTCGCCTCCTACTCCTCCGGCGCCACGTCCACCGCCGCTCCAGGCCATCATCGGCGCCGCCCCCGCCCCCTCCCCCCGCCCCGCCGCGCCCGCCCCAGAAGCCCGAGCCGGTCTCCATACACGGGGAGACGTGGCACGACAGCTACGCGTGGATGGGCGCGCTCTCCGACGCCGCCGCTATGCGCCATATGGACGTTCACATGGAGGCCGAGGAGAAGTACGCCGAGGCCTGCTTCGCCGCGGTCGGCGCCGACCGCCTCGCGCGGAAGCTACAGCTGGAAATGGCATCCCGCCTCGCCTCCGACGTCTGCACGCCGCCCGTCCGCTGGGGCCCCTGGCTTTACTACCGCCGCGTGGACGAGGGCAAGCAATACCCTGTGCTCTGCCGCCGCTCAGCTGCGCTACACGGCGAGTTCATCTCGTATAGCGACCCCTCTGCCGGGTTCGATTTCACAGCCGGGAAACGCATCGAGCAGAAATTGGTGGACTATAACAAGGAGGCCGAGCGGTTCGGAGGTAACCACGACATAATTCCAGTTCGTCTTGAGAGCCTGTACTGTAAAGTTGGTGTTTACCCGGACGTATTAATTTGATTACTAGCGCTCTAAAGTTTATATCTGCTCATTTAAGTTTTCGGAGTGAATCACGTTTTTTAGTGTTTAGTTCCGCAATGGATATAATACTCAAGCAGTGCATCCCGCAATGTTTCGTCTACGCAATTTAATTCTGAGATAATTAATTGGTGTTCTATTGCTATTTTCTCATCTAGGTTGTAGTATTTGAATAATTTCCCTTGTAGAGTTTTTTGTTTGTAAATTGTGAGTTTTGATAACATGCTTAGTAGGAAAAAAATGATATTCTTTTATCTGCATACTCTTGTCACCTCATCTTTCATGCTCATGCCATGTGTTAACTATTCTTATTAACTTTTAATTGCATAGTTCTTATTTAGTTGACAGTTGTATTGCTCTAGTATTCTGATATCAGCTTGTGACCTACAAGTGGACCAAAATATTTCACAGTTATCAAATACCAAAGTGAATACTAGGATTGTGTGACCATACTATCTTTTCTGGGGAGATTGTTTAAACATACTCTGATGCGTCAGCATCATTCCATTTATCAGTTTGCCTGTTCACATAATAGAGCTATGCAATAATGCAATGCTACAGCTCTTTGGAAGTAAACGATGTTGGATCTGTTTAGTCCTGGTATGGGCTTCTTGACTGTGCAGTTTATAAAATCTATAACCTATCCTTGATATACAGGATACTCATACGAGGAATTGTCTGAAGTGTCCCCAGATCACCGGTTCATTGCATACACTATGTATGACAAAGATAAGGACTCCTTCACTTTAATGGTCAGGGACCTAGTGACAGGCACTCTTTGTGATAAACCTCGTGCTGATCGGGTCTCAAACATATCATGGGCCATGGATGGGAAAGCACTGGTTTATGCTGTTACAAATGAGGATAGGAGGCCATATCGGTTGGTGGATCTGTTTTGTTGCTTCTATGCCCTTTTCCCTTGCTGCACCTGCATGTATATTTAAATTTTTCTGTTTAGGCTTTTTTGCAGCATAATTGGATCCAGCAAGGAAGATGTTCTCATTTTGGAAGAACATGATGAGAATATTTATCTAAATATCAGACATACCAAGGATTTTCGGTTTATAACATTAAATGTCTTTTCTGACACCCACTCAAAGGCACATTTTCTTACACTCTTTACCTCTATTATTGTTAGCTGGTCTTTTGTCCATTTTCTTATGCAAGATTGCACTTTTCCAGGTATATTTGATAAAGGCTTCTGATCCTCTGTCCAGAATGACATTGATTTGGGAAGGTGAATCCCAAGTTCATTGCATTGTTGAACATCATCATGGACACTTGTATTTATTTACAGATGCTGCAAGAGAAGGTGCCCCTGTCGATTCTCATTATCTAATGCTGTCTGATGTGGAATCTCCTGGGACAAAGAGCTGGAAGGTTTGTATTAGGATTTATGAATCAAGTACAGCATATTAAATTAGTCTGGATCTGCACTTGTTCTCAGCACTAGTTCAGATTGGTTATTTTTTTTATCTATTTGAATAATTTGATTTTGCACCAGGATGTTATTGTTGAAGAACCAGGCATTACTCTTGAAGATGTTGACTTTTGTGATACTCATATGGTGCTTATTCTGAAACATGGAAGAAAACTCAAGCTTTGTTCAGTAAAATTGCCTTTACCTGAAAACATCAAAGTAAGTCAATTGCTCTTCCTTATCTATATGAGAGTATGAGACTCAAGTTGAGAAAAATTATTCCTTAGTTATTGAGGTAATTCTACACCGACACAATCTCCTGCTCTGTTATTCGACGATAATATTGCAAGACTCTGCTGTTTATGTTATTCACTAAATCTACAGTTATTTTACCTATCGCTAATTGCTATTAGATACTTGAAAGTTGAAACTGTTCTAATCTTTGGATATCTGTTTCCCACTTGTCAGGTTCCTGCTCGTCTATCAGATTTTCATCCATCTTACTTGTCTCTTCCAAATCATGTGTGTCAAATTTTGTCTGGCCCAAATTATGATTATTATTCCTCAACAATGTGTTTCATAATATCATCACCTGTGGTATGCATATCTCTTTGGTTGTTCTGTTTGTTCTTCCTTTCAGTCTTCTCTAGTTCACTTATGCACTTCTTGTGGCTTTTACGCACAAATGCATAAACACTGTATTTTTGTGTGTTAGAAAATGCATAGTTGCTTTGCTTGCACTTTTTATGTGGCTCTTATGCAATATCAGTCTTTATTCTCTACCTTACCATTGCTTTGTTGGGATACCATGGTATGTACTTCTATAGTCTATAACTGTCATTTTTTTTGCTTTGTTATGTGGAATGATTTATGATAATATGGATTAGCTTTGGCCTTTGGGGGCTCTGTGTTCTTGAAGCTGCATTTCAGTTATAAAGCAATGTTATAGATGTATGGTGTGGAGGAGGAAATCCATCCTTGAAGTTTGTCACTTTTTGAAAACAACACCTTAAAAAACATAAACTGTTTAGCCTAGTCTTCTGTTTTTTGTTACTCACTTCTAGCATGATCCGTATTCCTGCTGTTTTACATCCTTCCCAATTTATATCAGCCCTTATTATGCTGTTACAGTTTAACACCATCCCTTTATAGGGTAGTTGAATGATAACATCTCAGTATTTTGATACTTGTGGTTATCTGCTTGTAATTTTCCATTGGGCATTAGAATAAGGAGTTATGCTTGCAATGATGACATTGCTTGTGACATCATAACACAAATTTCTGTCAAAGTGTCAGTAGTCTCTGTGGCTCCTTTACTTTCTCACCATGCTATAGATAACTCTAATGGATTAAATTAGTTTAATGCTTCTCAACACATTCTTTTCTTGACAGAAGTTTATAATCATGTTATTTTAGATGCCTGATGCAGTCGTTGATTACAACTTACTGAGTGGAAAGTGGCAAATAGTGCAACAGCAAAACATGCTTCATGAGATAACCAAAACACTGTATGGGAATACTTTTGCTGCTAGTATGGACAGGCCATCTTCAAAAAAAGGTGATTTGTCAAGTGAGGATTTTCTAGACTGTGATTGGAATGAGCTCTCTGAATACTACACTTGTGAGTACTATGATGTTCCATCAAAGGATGGCGTTTTGGTTCCACTGACTTTAGTTTATTCACGAAAGCATAAGCAAGAGGGAAATCCAGGGTTACTTCATGGGCATGGCGCTTATGGTGAGGTTCTGGATAAGCGATGGCGCAGTGAGTTAAAGAGCCTACTTGATCGTGGTTGGGTGATTGCATTTGCTGATGTAAGGTATGCCTATTGCAACTTGTTAAATTGAACATAATCATCTCAACCTCTTGAACTAACTAATAAATTCTAGATCAAAGCTGCTATGAAATGTGTTTTGTTTTTTTGTTACATTTGTCCTTTAAACATTTTTATACTGTACATTTAGCAATATAATTATGTCACTTTAAAACACATCTTTTTCCAGGGGCGGTGGAGGTTATGGGAAGAAGTGGCACCAAGATGGTGCACGCACCAAAAAAATGAATTCTATATATGATTTTGTTTCTTGTGGCGAGTTTCTTCTTGAGAAGGGTATCATACAAGAAAATAAGCTTGCTGGATGGGGATATAGTGCTGGAGGACTTCTGGTGGCTTCAGCAATTAATACTCGCCCTGATTTGTTTCGTGCTGCTGTTTTGAAGGTATTTATGATTAACTATGTATATGTAGAACGTAGAAACCATATGCTTCTTTTCAACATTAAGTAGTTCCTATTTCCTAGTCTATGGTGTGATTCATCAATGCATGTGTGAAGTGGGAAGGATTCGAGTCATTTTTATCAGTATATGTTCACCCAAGAGGCCAAGACCAAGATGTGACAGATACAGCAGTGAACAGTCATTTCAAGTAACGTATTATCCATAGGGAGATTTGTGTTATCGAATTCTTATCAAATTTAAGATTTCCATATTAATCATCCTTTCTCTGTAATCTTCAAGATGTACTATTACACTGCTATTGTTATTTGTATTGATGGCCCATCATGACTACTTTCATTTTGTCCTCCAGGTCCCTTTTTTGGATGTTTGCAATACCCTTCTCCACCCTATTCTACCTCTTACAGCTATTGATTATGAAGAATTTGGGTTTCCTGTGGACCATGAAGAGTTCCTTGCAATCAGGAAATATTCCCCTTATGATAACATTCAGAAGGGTGTTCCTTACCCAGCAGTGTTTGTGACATCATCATTTAATACAAGGTATGCTTTTCTTCGTGGTACTAAGTTACTGTCCCTTTTCCATTTTGAAACCCTGCAACATAATCGCTCAATAACTCAAGAACTTGCTATTTATCATTTTATGTATGTATCCCTTAGTACCTTCTAGCATCGGAACCTGAAATCTTTACGATATAACCTTAAATCATATATGTGCAAAAAGATGGCTATCTATTGCATGTTTTCTTTTCTAATTCTATTGCCTTTGATATGACTCTTTTTTCCACATTCAAAATGGTAGGTTTGGTGTGTGGGAAGCAGCTAAATGGGTTGCAAAAGTCCGTGAAGTTACTCGATATGATCCAGAGCGGCCTGTAATTCTTAACTTGACAACAGATGTTGTAGAAGAAAGCAAGTATTTGCAAACCAAGGAATTAGCATTGGAGACTGCATTCCTAATTAAAATGATTAACGATACATGAACATCTTGTTTTATCTTCTGGAATTTAAATTTTTTGCCCTAAGATGGGGAGCACGTCATGATGGCATACCTCTCTATTCCACAAAAAAAATCTGAAATCAGCAATGAGAGATTATGTGAGGTAAGACACTTATATTTAATACATTATTCTAAAATAACTTATTAACTTGTCCATGTAACATTATTGTACTTTTCCAGAATGCCCTGGGGAAATCATATGCTCATATTGCTCAATTTTATGAGATACCTGCACACTATAAAATCTATATCCAAATGGCCTGGTCTGCTACCACAAGGAATTATTAGTGTTTGGTACTATATTCATAACCAGGTGAATTCGTTATCAATTATTTCAATCCCAAGGGTGGTGCTGATGTCCAACAAGCCCAACAACACATGGTATTCTGCTACCAAAGTGTTCCCCATGATTCGTTGTTGCTGAAATCATCTTTGGTATGCTGGCATCCATGGTCCATGGAGCATCTCAATTCTCAGTTGCTTCACTACATAATGAAACCTACTATCTTTACCTTTCTTTTTTCAATCATAGAATTGATATTTTGCCGCATGTACTAGATGATGTCTCATTCCCTGATTTGCTCATGCTCACTTTCATGTCAAGTTAATAGTACCAACTAGGCAACTACCAATATTTACTCATGTTATATATGAAGAGCTGATATCATATATAACTGGATGCTAGGTTGGACAAACTCATTCCTTGGACTTCCTTTGGAGAATGTACTACTGCTGTGTAAGGGAATTGAACCATGAGTCCACATTGTTCTCATCCTTCTGTCCTGAGATTCTGACATCTTATGAATACCCATACTAATTATAGTTATGGATGATGCGAGCTTGGATAGCCATATCTACCTTAATTCATGCTGATGTGGGGACTTCAACATAGCAGAAGTCGGATATCTGTTGCCGGTTGTGACAGCGCTGGGTTTTCATTTTGTGTTAATTTGGGTTAGCAATTTTATTAATTAATGATACAATTGAACTTCTATGCCTCACAATTTGTACAATGAGAATCAGTGTAATTCCTTTGTTTGAAGGTATTTCTAGTAAGATGTTATGGATCTGTAGCATCGCTGCCATCATTATTTTCAAAAGATGTTTTTCAAAAGAATTTTGTAGGATTTAGTATAATTTTTACGAAAATCCTGTAAAATTCATGTGTTCCGAAACCTTAATGTTTCCAGTTGAGTCTTTGTTGTTTTTCCGTTTTTCTGAAGCTAATTTTCTGTGTTAGAATAGAAAAAAGTAATATAGTACTTCATGTGTTGCATATTATAAGTCATTTAACTTTTTATAAGTTAAACTCTGACCAGTTTAATATAAAAATATATCATGTCATACTAAATTAGTTTTAGTTGTATTGAATCTATCATAAAATATGTTTTAATAGGTGTTTAATATATAAATATGTTTTAATATGTGTTTATTAGATATTGTAGATATTATTTTTTCCCTAAATTCAATTAAAGTAAAAAAAGTTTGAAAAATTCAAACGACTTTTATTTAAACGTTGAAGAAGAGAAACAGCCCTAACGTCAAACATAGGCGCAAGAAAACATCCATGGGAAAGCCTCACGGCCAGGTGGTCGCGTAAGAACAAACAATAATTTTAAATTGGATGAAACTATACAAACATCCCAAATTTTTGAAAAAAAGGACGATATTTCAATACTTGGTGAATAATACTTCATTAGTTGATTAATTTTTTTCAGTCAAATAAATAATGTGAAACATAATCTAATTAGGTTGAAACATTTTATTCCAACATATAAAACATTGAATTCCAACTACCTAAGCATAACAAGGAAGATGTTGCATATAATTTCTTGATGTCGCGAACAACATCACATAATGTTTCATTTGTTTGAAATAATTTTTGATACCAGTGTTGAAACATCGTCCATTTTTTTAAATCTTAGGACTTCCTAAGAGATCTCTAACTAGCTCATTACTCCTTATAACCGAAAATAGGGGTTTCTCTGTTATGATTGTCTATATTTCTTAAAACACTGCATCTAACTCCCTATATTTTTATCAATATTATGTAACTAAAGATAAAAACCACACATGTAAATAACTCAATGGCAAGAAAGGAATAACATGCACTACATCGTAGGAGTCAGAGTTGGTGTCCTTAACGGTCCACCCCAAGCGACTCGACGACGTCGAAGAAGATACCTTATTTAGCATGAGCCTAACACCATCTTTTACCTTGCCAACAATATTGCCACTAATAGTGTGGAGTACCTCCCTGCTACATCATCCTTCCACTTTTCTGGTACACTTTGGATTGGTATAACATGACCAACCTGTCCCCAAGTCATGTCATTCCACATGCTTAGCTCGTTTATGGGTGCATTGGTAGAGTGGGTATTAAACCAGAGGCCCTTTCAACAGAATGGCTCCTATAGGAACTGTGACATCAATATTGCTAGTGACACCAAGGATGTCACCATGGTATCGACAACAACCTTCACGGACGTCCTCATGATAAGAGAGAGGTGGGGGCGGGAGGAGTGAGAAGATAGTATTGAGTATGCGCGCGAAGCAATATGAGGCGTCGATTGTTAGTGATACCAAACGTACTTCAATCTTACTAGATCTGACGAACTAGTTAAGAAGAATAATGAGCTAAATAAAATAAAAAAGAGATAAAAAGATTAAAGGTAAGTTTTTAGATATGTTTGGGAAAAAAAGATAGAAAGGTGGTCGGAGATAACATAAATGGAACATTATTGTTTTAAATTTGGAACCACGAATTGTATGTTTGCATCCAGGGGCAAAAACGTCACCCCTCTCAAACTTGTCGATTTCTTAGGGTTTAAGTCGCCGAGCGCAACGTGCCCGGTCCAGAGCCCGCTACCTCCCTCGATCCCGCCGGGGAGCCGGGGACCTCGCGCCGCCTCCGCCGGAGACAAAACCCCCTCAGCCGTGCGCGGCAATGGCGTTCTCTTTCTCCACGCCGGCGCCGCAGAACCCGTTCCAGACGCCGGCGCCAGCGCCGGCGCAGACCCCGTTCCCGTCGCCTTCTCCGTTTCAGTTCAACTTTCAGCAGCCGCAGCCGCAGCCACAGCCGCAGCAGCAGCAGCAGCCACAACAACAGGCTACGCCGGCTGCGCAACCGCAGCAGCATCTGATGCTGTATACGGCGGACGGGAAGCCCGCGGGGTACAACACGAAGTGGGAGGAGCTTCACTCCGAGTCGCAGAAGGCACTGCTCCAGATCGAGTATGGTTTTCCTCTTGAGTTTTTTTCTTCCATGTGTTTGTGCGAGATTGAACTTAAAGAGTATTATCTAGGGCTTCTTTACATTGCAGCTTTTCCTTTCTCTGTAGGTAACTAAATTTGCTCCATCTGACTGGCTGAACAAAATCTTTGTTGGTATTTTAAGTATATTTAGTATACTAGTCAGCTTAGGCCTTAGATAATGTGCTACTGTTGGGTTGGCGATAAGATTGTAAGTAGTATTTTTCGTCCTGCGGTTGAAATTTTACTCTTTATGCAAAAAGGTTGTTCCTTTATAATATCTCAGTCTCTCAGATCAATTTTCTTTATTTAACAAAAAAGAAGTTCTAGTAGTATGGACTATGGAGGGTCTGTTTCTGGTTGTTCAGCGGATCAGTTGGGTTTCTGGTGCTCTTTGATCTTTGCCATTTGTGGTGGGTTATTTAAGCTGCTCCTCATTTAGTGTTGATGTGGTGAATTTAGGTATTTTATGGTTAGAGAGTGCAGTTTCTCTGTTTTTGATACTTGCAATTTTATGGTGCACATCGATTTTTGTAGGGATAAAATAAGGGAGTACAGGGATGAGAGCGAGAGGCTGGATCAGTGTGCTCGCCTACATGACTCCTCAATCTCAAATGTTAATTTTCAACTCGATGCAAGCCACATTGCTCAGGTTGGACTGCTTTCCTCTCTTTTTGAGTGTTGCATAGAGTGTACGCCTGTATGGCTGATTGCGTTGGTCATATTCCGCAACTGATGCCTGAATTTGTCAGTTGACAGTTTAGAAAAGGACAGCAGAATGCTCTCTAGAGATAGACTTCAGTTTGTCTCTACATTGTCAGCCGTAGAAATAATGAAATGCATGCACATTTTTTCAAAGAATCATGTGTTGTACTAACTAGAAGATTGACGAGTTACTGATCAGTAAATTAGAAACTTAGATTGTGTGCGATCTCCTAGAGCTCTCAGTTTTAGAACTATGTCTCTGCTTCCTCTTGTTCTTTTTCTTAATTTAGTCAATGTAAACATAAACTTTGAGTTGCACAGACAACAAAATCACAGTATTATAACTTCTGTAACGATTTAGTAGTTCCCTTAACAATGAACAGCGTGTAAACATAAGCACAATGGAGTTGGTTCTTAATTAAACTAAACGAAGAAAATGATCAGCTTTTGACCCTTGCAGCAAGGGCAGGTTCACCATCCTGTTTGTGCAGCAGTAATTGTAAATTGTAATCAGGTCAAAAAAATAAATTCCATCCCTGAATCCTGACATGTTCCTTAGACACAAAAAATATTACTAGATCTAATAACATGAAAAGAAAAACAATGTTTTGAATTGGATTACATATCAACACATCATCACTGAAGAATATGTAGTTATACCTTAAGACAGGGGAAACCAATCATACTTTGGAGTTTGTAACTGTTTCTTGAAGAAGGATTAAAAGTCATAAGTCAATATCTCATCTAACACCAATATTTTTATTTAGTGGTAATTATTTTTCCTTATATTAATAACAATGTGTATTTGTGGCAATATAGAATATAGTTGACTAGTTGGGAATTATTAGGATTTTCTGAACTTTTGAGCACATGAATCCTTAATAAGATATTTCAAAATACTACCCTCCTCCAATCACAAACTTTCAAAAACTATGTGTGGATTTTTCTTGGGAAGTGTTTTCATAATACTGCAGTCTTGTGGGATTTTATAAAATATATCACTACAGAGATCAGTGGTCAAAACTCAAAATCATGTTTGAAAACCATATCAAATTATCAATATCCAAGACAGCATTTTTTACCTAAGAGTAATGTATCTATGAACAGATCATGATTTTGCTATCTATTCATAACATCAACCCTTGAATTTATGGTTAAATATTAATCGCCTGCTCTAACAGGAACTTGGAGGGACAACCACCACGATGGAGAGAGAGAAGGCTTCTGTTCAAGAGTTAATGACTGTTGTCAACGAAATGATGCGGAACACGGAATTTGCTATTAGGTCATATATGATGTTGAGACCAAGATATATCCGTCCAGGTGCTGGAGCAAATGGTGGTGGAACAAATCCTTCTGGGCCTACTGGAGCTCCATCCAATCAGCCAGTAGCATTGGCACCGACCATTGATTTCTATAGTGGGATCCCAAAGAGGCCTTCCCTTTTTATGCAACAGACTATCAACAGGTTTGAGAAGTATCTTGGAGAATGCTGCAAGTGGATTGCTGAGCTAGAGCAGCTTGTTCAAATGGAGAACAATAAGAGGCAATCAACCTCATTAGAATCCCTACCAAAGGTTATGTCGAATGTGCACGATTATTTCATTTATGTTGCTTCTAAGGTAAAACCCCTTGCTCATACATACATTGACTTGAACTGTTCCAATTCAATTTTTTGAAGTTATCTCCATGATATCGGTCCCAAAATATAGTGCTTTGGAGTGCAAAATGTGTCCCAAATTTAGCAATCTAGTACTACTGTGTACTGTCCTAGTAAAAGATCACTTTTACCTCTAAATACACATACTACCCTTGGATTTTATTACTTATTACTCCATCCAACTACTTCTGAATCCACACTCAATCACTCTGAGAAAAGTATTATGGTCTTTTTGCATATCTCCTTAATACATATGCCCAAGCCGTCCTTACATTTTGGGATGGAGAGTATTAATTTGCAAATGTAAACTTGTAAATCGATCAAATTTTTTGTAACATAATTATCTCATCAACAGAATAAGAGGAATCATTTACTTTTTGACATGTAGCACTGCCTTGATGCCAATTGTATTTTCTAATGTTGTTATTTTCCAGGTGGAAAATCTTCATCAGTACGTTGAGTCATTGAAAACTGAATATCTACATGAGCAGCGACGGATGGGTTATGCCAATGATCCATTTTTAGAGGCAAATAGACGAGAAGCAGCTAAACAAGAAGCAGCTGCCAGGAGGGTACATCCAACATTGCATTTGTCTGCTCCTCTACAGCCCACAACTCAAAATGCTGGAACAGCAACGAGCCAACCACATCAATCATTGATTCCTTCTGCAGTGACTTCTTCAAGTGCCTTTTCAGCTTTCAGCACTCCAGTTTCTGCTCCATCCTCTTCGATTCTCTTTTCAAGTCCAATAACTCCAACTCTCTCCAGCAACCTTTTCGGTACTTCTGGATCAGCCCAGCTGACCACAACATTTGGGACAGTCTCCACTCCTACACTTGGATCAACACCAGCTCCATCTGGTTTCGGGAGTACAACCCCATCTTTTGCTTCAACGCCTGCTTCAGGTGGAACTTCATTGTTTTCTACACCATTTGGAGGTATACAAACCTTCTCGTCAAACTATGTTTCTATCTCCTAAATGTTGGATAATCATACACTTATGATAAGTCAGTAGCTATTCTACTGGAAAAAGTTTGGTCCTTTAATGTAGATCAGCCGTGATGGCTGTGCCTGTCATGTATGTTGTGAAATGCTCATTTTAAATGATCTCTGGTCATGAAGGGGAAAATGTTTTATATGAAACTTTGGCATAGTGTAAACTGTAGAGTGTAGAAATCATACACATTTACACACAGTAAACTGGTAATCTTGTTTCTTTATTGTGACATACTACATGCACAAAGTGCACTTCATTCATTTCATGGCTCCCAGTTTCCACATTTCCAAAGTGTTGGCGTGGCTACTATTTGCTTTCTTCATGGCACTCTGTAGCTGAATATTTTTGGACTGAATGTTGTTAGTACCCTTTCTGCAATTTGTTACTTCCAGCACATTACACGTTGGCAATTATTTGTCCAAGGGATTATATCTGAGACGCCCCTGCATTTCTTTTTGTCCTACAACCAATTGGACTTACAAAGATATCTTCCTATTCTATGATATCCTGATTTCTTTAAATTGCATGACAATCCACTTCTGTCTACTTAGGTGTCGCTACAGCTTCAGGATCCAGCTTTGGTGGTACATCTGTAAGTACATTTTACATCACTTTATACACTAGTCTTCCTTTTTCAGCTATAGCAAGGATGTAACTATGTTAAGCATGAGCTCTCCTTTTCAATCTTAATGTTTTTGTTTTTAAACTACCATTTCTCAACAGCCTTTGTTTTTGTATGTTGCAGAAAGGGAGGTCAAAGCCCCGGGGCCGACGTTAGGTGCTAAAGGTGTAACTGAATCAGTGTGAAACGTGAGTGGCTCACTGCCTCTTGTATCTCCTTTTGACCCCATTCCTCCTGTCCTTTATTTTTCCAAGCGCACGCAAAATATTTGCGTCTTTTCATTAAGATAGAGGGAAAGGTTCCCACCAATCCTTGCAAATTGGTCTGAACTAGGGAAACATACTTCAGGCTCACATTCCTCCTGTTGCATGAAAAGAACTTGTAATTAATTTATGCAGTAAGCCAGTAATATTAGTGGAGCTTGATGCCTTGATTGATTATATGTGACAATAGGTTCTAATGTATGTGACCCATCTCAGCATTATCAAAATGTGCACTTGTAGCTTGAACTTTTTTTAATCTATGGGTAAAGATTATTAAAAAGAATTGAGTTTGACATTTACTTCCAGTTGCTTCAGGCCATTGCAGATCCTTGGGTGTGAAGCATGTCTAATGTCTAGTTTTTGTTATTAAATTGGAACTAACTACCTTTGGCTTCTTTTTTAGTTGACTATTGAGTGATGAAAATCCTTATTGCTTCATATTGACCAAAAAGCACTGCTTCTCAGATTGAGAAACTTGGACACTAAGATCAAGCACTGTTCTCTTTCCTATGATATTTTGGAACCATCATGTGTCAATGTCTGTGAATGTCATGTCATGCGTTGCAGCAACGTGAAGGGTCCTGGTCCAAGAAGTGGGCTGGCTCTTCTTGTCTCGACTATGATATGATCTTGAAGTGTGTAGCTGTGACCAGTTTCAACATCATCCATAGACCAGTTTCACCTGTTCATCACCTCACAAACACGTGTTGCGCCTGGGGGTGCAGGCACAGAGCGTTGAACAGCTGAACTATCGAGCCTGTCATTACCAAAACAACCGTTAAATCCGTTTCTTCCGTGTAATTTCCAGAAAATTTCGTCCCAGGATCATCTTTCTGAATCAAATCCTGATCTCCACTGATGTACCATTCTTGTATTCACAACTGTTCATCTGTCATAGCACGTTCCCATTTCGTGTCGGACTGTGATGGTTCATGTTTCCTAGTCTCCTGGTAGACTCAGATACATATCCAGAGTTCCTAACCATTTCCAATCCTCTCTGCATATGATTGATCCCTTCGCCTCTGAAACGTAAGTGCTTACGACAGCCATGTCATGAATGTCCCCCAAATTAAAGTTTAGTTTTTAATATAGAACTGGTTCCTTCGGTTGGCATTTCCTGCAGGCATTATTTGCGGGTGGTTGTGCAAGGGGTTGGAAGTCAACGGTTGACATCAACAGACCCACGTGTCAGCATGCACATTTCATCAGTGCCAGTGCCTCAGCATAATTTGTTGAACCTTTATAAGGTTATTCACGGTGGGGTTTCATGGTATTAATTACTATGTTACATCAGATTTTTTTTGATGTGACATTAAATTAATGAGGGAAGAGAATAAAACAGTGTCATCTTCATGATATGGTGCTAATCCATTTTCAAGACGGATGAAACGAAATGAAACGCCCATTGCGAGCCAAATCGTTTCATCAGTGAGAGGATATTTAATTCAGTTGCAAAACATTTAATTATACTGGTTAGCCTAGGAAATAGTGAAATGAAACTCTCTATTGATAGAGTGTATTTCATTCAGTTGCAAAGCTGATATTACCTTCTAAAAACAGTGTTAACATTCAGAACTACATTTGACCAGATGTATTTTTACCGTGATGTGATGTTTTCTATCTATCGATTCATTTTTTGTTGTGTTGCAAGGTTAGGGATGCTAATGGCCATGGGTACGAACAAATTGGTTACTAGGTAGGTACGTAAAAGGTTAAACGGGTTGAGGTATGGAATTATAGTATTCATACTATTTACGTATACCCGACTATTTTAAATGGATTAAAATAAAAAGCCTATAAAAAAATTTGTTTGCATATAGGTAAACAAGTATGGATATGGAATTACTAGTGATATCATATCTATTTGTGTATCCAAAAAAATCTATATCTATATCCAAAACAAAAATTCAAACACAAATCCATGTTTTCGGATCGGACAGAAACTATACGAATCACTTTCACCTTTAAATCGAGTGACCTATACACAGCTCTCATAAAAAAGTATGGTTTGTGCGTGTCAATTGTCAGATGTATAAGTTGAATGCACATTGTTGTCGAATTTGTCAGGTCAAATGGGTACCTTTCCTGTTTCCTAATGATTCTGATTATGTGAACACCAGGCCCTCGGTTTCCTGATCCAAATCTTTGAATGAAATCCTTTTGTCCTAATAAACAGCATGACTACAGAGTAGTGTTTCTCCCTGATCCAACATGCCATTGTGAGAAAGTTATAAGCCCAAATTTTAGAGCAACTTATTAGCAATTTATAATTAAATTAGAAGCAAATTATGTCTTAAATAGAAAAATTATAGATAACTTAAGTATTAATCATAATCACCGATATAACTAATAATCAGAATTAGCTACGTCCCGTCTTATCGAATATGTAGTAATGAAGATTACGTTATAAGCTTAATTATTTTAAGCTATCCCTTTATCCCCTTGGGCCACAATATATCTCTCTTTGGACCCCCGACACGTTGGACTGTGTAGTGGAAGTTTCGGAGAAGCATCGAAGCTACCCAAACACACGGAGGAAAAAAAAGTCAACATTAGCGATGTTTCTTTAATTCGCAAAGAAGCGAAAATTTCAGTGGCGTTAAGCTACTTGTGCAGCTGCGCTTGCGCGTCCAGAGCGGATGAATGGAGACGTTTACATGGCCTGGTTCTCAATTTTGACTTCGATTGCTTTTCAGTTCACATGGTTGACAGCGCCCGCCTTAAGTAGAGGGCATATACAATTTCATTTAATAGTTGGTCTTTTGAGAGATTTTTAGGAAGTTAATTGAAAAAAATATAAGGGACGGGCTCTTTGCAAAGAGCCCGTCTCTATACGATTCTCCATACGCATTGTCTCTTAGCTGTATTTATGATTCAGGGGCTTAGGGTTGTACCATACAATTTCTTTATTGTCTCTTGTACTTTAAAAACCGTTCCGTCATCTCAAGGTTGTACACGCCCTTAGGGCGTGTACAACCTCATTTGATAGGTGGCCTCTTGAGAGATCTCTAGGGAGTTAACCGAAAAAATACAAGAGACGGGCTCTTCGCGAAGAGCCCGTCTCTACACGATTCTCCATATGCATTGTCTCTTAGCTGCATTTATGATTCGAGTTGTACATACAATTTCTTTGTTGTCTCTTGTACTTTAAAAACCGTTCTGCCGTCTCAGGGTTGTACATGCCCTTAGCCGTGGTGTTTTTTTCCGAGAGATTTAGAATTTGCCACTTTCAAGAAGTAATTTTGTATTTTTACCACCTAGCTCTATTGCCATTGACTTAGGTGGTCTTACATGTCAGTCTTAGAAGTGACATCGTAATTAAAGTGCACATATTAAGAGTGACAAATTATCAATTTTTCGTTTTTTTCTCGGTAATGCTTCACTTAGGATCCTATTTTTTAAAAAAAATGGACAATTTTTCAATACTCACTAAAATTGTTTTTTCACTTTATGTAAAATATTTCAAACAGATAAAACATTTTGTGATGTTGATTGTAATATAAAAAACACTGTATGCAACACATTTGTTATGTTCCGGCGGTTGAAACCTTGAATGTTTAGAGTAAAATATTTCCAACTTAGATTTAATCGTGTTTTACTTTATTTATTTTACTGAAAATAAAAATATTCACTCGTCACTATTTATTAGGTCTATATAACGTATACGGTTGAATTTATTTATGTAAATAAATAGATTACTCATTAGCTTACAAGTTACAACCATATTTCGTTACAACGTGTATCAACTATATTTTATAAATACTTTATTTTTAATAACTTTTACACATGTTAATAATATAGAGAAATAGTTAGATGTCCCTTGTTAATCCTGCTAACTTTAATTTCCAGACAAGCTAATTAAGTGGTATTTTCAATGATTAACTTTAAATTATTAATTTGCATATACATTAACCAAAATAAATAAACTAAAAGTTAAGTACTTGCATTTATAATTTTTAAATACTAAAACTAAAATATATGAGACACAAAGAACATTGTCTTAAATTTTCTTGTTATTTTAGAGGATAACAAGTAGGATAATATTGTCACCTATATACGAACTTTATTAAAACACTAGTTGAGTGTCCGTGCGTTGCAACCGGAAAAAGTTTACAATATTAAAAAACATCAATACTATGCAAATAGAGATGAACGAAGGTGAAAATGAAAAGTTTTGATTTGTTGTGAGAAGAAATGGTGATGGTAACATACTCACCACCAATAGCTTCTTTTAAAATAGTATAGATAGTGGAACCAAAATATGTCGAAAGCTTCGAAACCGCAAATTCTAAGCGAAAACTGGGAATAGATATTCATTTATCATATTTTGTTTCTAGAAATGTTCAGCAAATACATTTCGAATTTTTTTATCGGAAACGAAATATGAAAAACTCCGAAATATTTGTTCCAAAAGCAAATTTCTCCAAAATTCAAGGGCCTCCTGCCTCCACCTCACCAAACAATGAACAGCCACGCGTCTATAAAAAAACGCCTGTCTCCTCCGCCTCCCACTTTGCCCCCATTCCCATTCCTCTTCCCCGCCTCCGCCGTTGACCGCCACCGTTGACCTCGCCGCCGGCGAGGATTGACGCCGGCCGGCGAGGACTCCTCTCCGGAAGCCCCAACTCCCGCCTTGTACTCGCAGTTGGATGTTCTTTGGACTCTAACCGGCCCGCTCCTCGCGTTCCGACTTCTCCTTGGAGGCCCGGACTGCTCCATTCAGCTCGTCTCGATCCCCCTACGGCTACTCTGCTTGCTCGCCATGGCGATCCGCATCACGGTTTCGTACTCCGGCTACGTGGCGCAGAATCTCGCCGCGTCGCTCGGCCAGCGCTGCTCCTCCGCCTCCGCGACCGGCTGCCGCTTCCTCCACGACGGCGGGTGGCGCCCCTTCTGCATCTTCACCTCCTCCCGCTACACTGATAACCACGGTAACAGCAGCGCCGATCATCGCCGTGACGTCCGAGACCAAAACCACCTGAAGGCTCAGGCGCTCTCCGCCGCCGGAGGGCATTCACTGTTCCTCTCGCCAGCGTACTCTTCGTCCAAGGCTCAGCCGCCGCCGTCGCTTGCCTTGGGGTTGCTGTCTGTGCTCGCGCAGGGGACGGGCTCGACGGCTGGGATCTCCGGGGCCTCCTCTCTCTCAGGCTCGTCCTCGATTTCGCTCGGGTTCAACCCTACCTCCTTCCTCCCTTTCCTGCAGACTTCGAAGTGGCTCCCCTGCAGCGACCTTGCCACCTCGTCGTCTGCGGCGCCGTCGTCCCCTCCTCCCGCACCTGCGCCTTCTATTCGTCCCAAGAAGGCTTCGGTAACTAGCGCTGGTGCTGGTGCTGGTGCTTCCAGCTCTAGGGGAATTGCAAGGAACAGTGGTGCTAGTGCCGCGATGAGCAGGAGCAACTGGTTGTCGAGGTGGATGAGCTCCTGCTCCGATGACACCAAGACGGCCTTTGCAGCTGTGACTGTGCCGCTGCTCTACAGCTCGTCTCTGGCCGAGCCGAGGTCCATCCCATCCAAGTCCATGTACCCGACCTTTGATGTTGGTGATCGGATTCTGGCCGAGAAGGTAGAATTTGTTGATAATATCTAGCTTTTAATTTGGTATATCATCGTCTTGCTGGGTTATGTTACCAATTCTGAGTTTATGATTCTATTGTGATATTCAGGTCTCGTACATATTCCGGGAACCGGAAGTCCTGGACATTGTGATCTTCCGTGCACCCTCAATTCTTCAGGTATGATTTCTGATTTCTGTATTTTGGCTTTGTTCATACTTCTTAATGATCTTGATGTAAATGTGATGTTTAAATCTCACCGTTATTGCAGGCTTGGGGCTACAGCTCAGGTGATGTTTTCATCAAGAGAATTGTGGCCAAAGCAGGGGACTATGTCGAAGTAAGCATTTAATCCAATGGTAGTGCCATCTGTTTGTTTATTTGTGTTACCATGCTGCAAAATGTTTGAATGCCGCTGGAGGTATAACTGCTGCTCTCTTGTTTACTTTGATAGGTGCGTGATGGCAAGTTGTTTGTCAATGGAGTAGTTCAGGATGAGGAATTTGTGTTGGAGCCACACAACTATGAGATGGAACCCATGGTATGTATCTTCTGTCAATACTAAAAATTGTATGCACTATGTCAAGGTTCTAAATTTGATCTTGCATACTCTAGATTGAGCATATTCTTGTTGAAATGTCCTGTTTTGCTCACTTGAGTAATCTGATGCAAAATTTGAAAATTGATATCGCAGTTTTCTGGTTTTGCTCACCCAAGTAATCAAAATGTAGAATTTTAGATTGCACACTTGAGCAATTGAAGTATCAATTCAGCTTCATTTCCAGTGTGTATGTGACAGATCCTCTGGACAAGTATTGAGCTCTTGTACTAGTATTGTATAATATCTCGTGGAGTATTATGTATTTCCTTAGATTTACTGATTAACATTTTGTATTCCGTTCGGCATATTGGTTCATCGAGTGAGGTTTTATAGATTAAATCTTCTGTGATCTGTTGATTAATCGCTCAATATTATTCCTGCAGCTTGTACCGGAACGGCACGTGTTTGTGCTGGGAGACAACCGTAACAACAGCGTTGATTCTCATAACTGGTATGCTCTAAACTATACTCAATCTGCGCCGTAAGCTTTCACTCGTAATTTTGATCTGATTTGAGCCAAATGTCGGACATTTCAGGGGTCCGCTTCCAGTGGCGAACATTGTCGGAAGATCTGTGCTTCGGTACTGGCCACCATCAAAAATAACAGATACCATTTATGAGCCTCACGCATCACATTCTGTGGCTGGGTTGTCGTGAGGTGTATCCAGGGCTTCTGGCAATGCTGGTTAGCCTATGTGTAATACTCTTTTCTGGAGCTCCACTTATGAGCTGAGCTCCAGTTCGCATCTCTCGAACTGTTGATTATAGTGTTGTCTATAAATTCACTTTGGCTCACCAATTTGTTTTCCCTGCCTATTGGCAGATGTTTGTCTAAGGACGAAAAAACTGTAGCACAGCATGCGAAGCTAAAAGCAATTCCTCGTATCTGTATAGATCAACTGCTGAAGGAGCATTTTTGCTTCAGAGCTGAGCAATTTTGTTCAATTTCCAGGATAAGAGGAGATTCCCTGTTATGCTTGAAATCTTGTAAATGAATCATATAAAGCAATTTTGACGATTATGATGGTTTCTTGTGGACTGTGGTTCTCTCTTTACTGAAAAAGTTGTCGGTTCAGACTTCAGAACCTCCTTGCAAAGAAGCTTGAATCCCACCCGAGACAGTACATGTTTGTACACACTGAATTTTGAATTTGAAACTTCGTATACTTTTCGAAATAGCAGCTTCTTTGAAGAGGAAGACGACGAGAATTGAATCTGGCAATTGTGTTGAATGTATAAGGGCATTGTGTCATTTCATTTTTTTATTAAAAATGTTCAAACTGGGAAAACCCCCAAAAGGTAAAATTACTAATTACATATAAAGTGAGTAGTAATTTTACAATTGTACTGTATAGGCTAGTATTTTTACAAAAGGAAAATTACAAATTAATATCTTAACTATTGTGAAAGTTTAAATAACCGCTGAACTATAAACCATTTAAGCAGCTCTCGGAAATTTGAAACTAGTTTACTTTTGAACTATTTGAGGGGTTTTGCTGATGTGGACAACAAAACAATGGTTTTCGGCAGAGTAGATATTACACGTGACGCTCAACTAGATGATGGATCACTAGACGAATAGACGATTGCGCAAAAGGTGTTCGATGGAATGCCAAATTGCTCGGTCCACCCTGTTTTGCGCTGACCTCCCATCGCAGCTCGACACACACCACACCACGCCAACCACGCCCTGCCCCGCTCCCACCCTCGCCCGAAGCGACACGTTGGCGTGGCTCTTGCCCTCGCCTCAACGTGGCACGTGGCACGTGCCGGTGCCGCCATGCGATCGGTGCTCTAGCATTTCATAGAACGCCTTCTGTACATTCTCGGCCAAAGCTTGTTTTTACTTCGTTAGCCATATCAGCGCAGCGCACCATGTGTGTCTCACTTAGCGAAAACCACAGTTCTGTCGTCAACATCAATGAAACTGTATTAAACGTTCAACGATGAATTAGGTTTAGAATTTTTAAGAACTGCTTAAATGATTTTATAGTTTAAGTTTTATTTAAACTTTCACCATAGTTTAGAATAATAATTTATATTTCTTCCTTTACAAAACTAATGAACTAGGACAACCTTACAATTTTCTCGCCTGCGGATGCTCGGCAGCGAGACTTCCTCCGCCTTCACCACCGACTTCCTCGTCGGCGGTGCGCCGCGGCCCGCCGCCACGTCCCTCCACTCAGCAGGCGGTGTTCACCGCACTATCACCACCACCACCACCACCCGACCTTGCATCCACGATAACCCAATGCCCCGTGAAACCACTCTCCCATCTTGGCCCAGAGAAAAGCATCGGCCAACATTGGGCAACAGGTAGGCATCCATGATCCATGTAGAGATGTAGATCGTGCTTCCAATCCCAACAAAACAAGCATCAAACTTTCCGAGATGAAAAAGGTTGAGGCAAAGAGAGTGAATGATTCGTTGATTTGTATCAGTTCGGTCAAAAGGAGGGAGAGGGCAACAAGAAAATGAAGTGAAAGGCGGGATTTGACACGGAGCCAACTGGGAATCCACTAGATATACCACCGGCCGCAAAAAGCAGGTGAATGCAGCATGAGATTAAATTCAGCAGCAACAGAATTGGCATCTTTATGAATCCATCCTTAGCTCAGTTTGCTGCACTATAGTTTACCATGTTTACATCATTTTTTTCTCACTTTTAGCACATACCATGATCTTTTGGAATTTGTGCTCTTATGCGTCCTGTAGTTGTATGTTTTTGCTCTTTTGTCATACTTCACATGTATGACAACTGAGGCCTCATTTGGTAGTTCGTTTCAGAATTTTTTTGAAGCCGTCAAATCTAGCTTTAAAAATACTAAATCTAGAGTTATTGATGAATTTAGAGTTATTGATGAATTAAGGGTATTTAGGGTCTCCTCCGTTCCACTAAATTTTGCTCCACTATACGAAATTATCCAAGAAGTAGATCTAGATTCTACTTCTAGAGTGAAGCTACTGCTCGACAAGCTAATTTTCTTTTAGACTAAAAATAAAAATTTAAACCGTTTTACTATATCATACAAACTAAATGGGTACACTTTGCTAGCTCCGGATGACCACATCCCCCTAGAATGCTAATATGCTTATCTTAGGAGGTGCTAGTTTTAGTTCAGCTTAGGAGTACCTTTCATTGCAACCTGATTACCTGAAGAATAGTAGGCAAGGTATATCTGGAATCCTGGATCGTACGATAAGGATATGTGCAAGCAAAATAGGATCTGGGTGATGGGTTTGCTTAAAAATCAAGACGTCTATCACTGAAATTCTGCTTCATGCCCTCAGATCCCATGCTGAGTAGGACGCAAATTTGAGATGGCTTTCTCCCTCCTTTAGGAAAAAGGAAACCGAAAGCAATGCTTGCCATGATATATATCTGTGCATTGGCCGACCAAGCAAACTCAGTTCTCTACATTAAACACTTCAACTTTGAGTAAACATGGCCTCTCAGCCTCTTGTCGACACAACAGGCTTTGAAAATGAGTGCAGAGAGATCCATAGTGAGTGCAACCAGCCGCGCCATTTGAGCCTTCTCCTGGCTCACCGGAACACATCAGAGAGGCAACAAATCAAGGCGACTTACCATGCAATGTTCGGCCAAGACCTTGCTGGAGAACTGCACAAGATCCTCATGGGCAACCAGGAAGATGAGGTAAGAACTAAGAAAGTCTCCAGTTTTGCTTCAGCTTTCATGTAAGTTCTTACCTGATGCTTTTCTTCCAGCTCTGCAAGCTGCTCTACCTGTGGGTGCTCAATCCAGCAGAGCGCGATGCGATCATGGCAAGGGACGCCATCGAGGGCCGTGCCACTGACTACCAGGTCCTGGTCGAGATCTTCACACGCCGGAAGCAGAACCAGCTCTTCTTCACCAAGCAGGCATACTTGGGCAGGTTCAAGAAGAACCTGGAGCAGGATATGGTCACAGAGCCAACTCATCCTTATCAGAGGGTATCCTTTTCCTCCAATTTTACCTCAGTTTTCTATGGTGTTTTCAGTAAGCTGAGTTCAGTTTCTAAATGCTGATGATTCAAGCAGCTGTTGGTAGCACTTGCGACCTCCCACAAGTCGCACCACGATGAACTTAGTCAGCACATTGCAAAATGTGATGCCAGGAGGTTGTATGATGCGAAGAACAGCGCCATGGGATCGGTCGATGAAGCTGTCATTCTTGAGATGTTCAGCAAGAGGAGCATCCCACAGATCAGGCTGGCATTCTGCAGTTACAAGCATATATACGGACATGACTACACCAAGGTAACTGAACTCAATGACCTGATGGTATCCAATTGGCATACAACACTGCTGAAATGACTGTCTTCTGAGGTTATCATGCAACAATGTGTATGCAGGCACTAAAGAAGAATGGATTCGGGGAGTTTGAAGAATCTTTGAGGGTTGTTGTGAAGTGCATCTACAGTCCTTCCATGTATTACTCCAAGGTAACAGAAAGCAGAAAGTTTGTAACTTTGTACATCTCATGTCTCTGGCCCATTCTTCTATTCTTTGTCTTGTCAGCTGCTGTACAGAAGCCTGCAATGCCCAGCAACCAATAAAAGGTTGGTTACAAGGGCTATTTTGGGCAGTGATGATGTTGGTATGGAGAAGATCAAGTCAATATTCAAGAGCAGTTATGGAAAGGACCTTGATGATTTCATCCACGAAAGCTTGCCTGAGAGTGATTACAGGGACTTTCTTGTAGGTGTGGCAAGGGGGTCAGTGACCTCATGAAGTCATGCAGGAAAGGGCATATACTACTTTGCTTGCAAGAGCAAATTGACCATAAAAACAGCAGTATCATGTTATCCGTGTAGGATTTTAGGTCAGAACTTTATGCTTATTTTTGTTGCCTTTGGGTGAAAACATTATCAGTTTGATTAAAAAGCGTTTGACATTCATGATGGCTAAAATAATAAGATCTTATTTACGACAGATAAAACATAGAATTAAGGTATGTATGTTGCAGAGGACTACATTACAGATAATTTCAGATCAGCTTCTTCTTTTGGAAATACTGTTGCAGATGCCAAAGTTGCAAAGCCGAGACTATAATGCAAATGCTGAGCGATACCATGCTCAACAACGTGACCCTAGCATTTGTCTTCTCACTGATATCTCTCATGTCTGCTTCTCTGCATTGAGAAAAAAATTGTTGAGTAAGACTAGTTATGCACTTAGTTATAAATCAGATTAAAATCCATGGATAACCAATCAATCGAGCGAAAAAGAAGTGTACACATACTTTGATCTCAGAAAGAGAAGGTTTTCATGGATTGCTTGGACAGCTGTTTCAAGCTTGAGTAATTCTAGTTCAACTCCCTGTTCAAGAAAGTTGTTTCGGAAAAATAACACAAAAAGGCTGAGCATAGGCATAACATCATGATTTCATGAACTTTACCTCAAGCTTTTCTTTTTTGGCAACAGAATCCCAATCTTTTGTCGCAATACCAACTCTCCAGTTAAGATTTAGTTTCACCACTAACCCCTTGTTCTCACCATCAACCGAGAAGCAAGCCAAGTAGTTTCCTGCTTCTGCAGCTGTGAATGCAAACTGGTCCGTTGAAGCCTTTTGTTTATGATGTACAATGTCTCCAAAAGGGGATGTAACCTGAGAGAGTGTTTCCCATGTGAGGGGTTACAGTCTTACAGATACATTCACACAACAGACAAGTAAAAAATGAAACAAGTGCTCCTATAGTCCTACTTAATTTCAGTAGCAACAAGGAGAGAAAACTATAATCTGAAACTTTAAAAGATAAATACTGAAATAGAATGTGGAACAAACATATCCTCAGAAGTACAGGTTCAGCTGTTTGTACAGACAAAAATGCTGGAACTCCACCAGCAGCACACAGTAACCGAAAGAGAAAAAAAAAACTCTCGTTGTGTTAAGCATAAGCTCTTGAGTTTTCATGTTATGTCTTGTTTACAAATGCTTCAGGTATTTTAGCTATAGCACAACAGTCTGTAAGGTGATTCCCCTATGAACGCTCAATATGTGAAATAAGCACAGGTCACACAATCTATACAAGAAAAATTCGTATATGCTACTAAAAGTTCATCGGTTTCCGTATATGCCACTGAAAATTTGTTGTTCCCATATATACCATTGCTTCAGTTGTTTGTATCCGTATATGTCATTGTCATTAGTTTCAACATTAGTCAATGTTAGTTTTTTTCTAAATCTCCCCTCAGCTCACAACGCAGAGAATCAAGAATAGACTGGGGAGCGGGTGAAGATTCAGCAGCGGCAGCGGTGGCGTGATTCCTTGCACACCCCTTAGCCATCTCTAATTCCTTGCATTGTGAGTTGAAAGCAGTTTTGCTATTGAGAAAAAAACTAACGTTGAAATTGACAATGACAGTGGCATTGGCATATGCAGACACAAAAAACTTAGCAGTGGTATATTTGGGAAGAACAAATTTTCAGTGACATACGGAAACCAGTGATCTTTCAGTGGAATATACAGATTTTTCTCCTATACATAAACACATAATTCGTTCAAAAACACGGAAAACATGTGAGCATTGATGAGTTGCAGAGTTTCCTGATATCCTTTGAGTACCGATGGCTATAGCATGCACGATGTGTTGAGGTCGTCACCTGAGATATAATTGTTAGTTATTAGAACTTGTTACTACCATTTTAATGACTAGTACGGTAGTACCTGACTACCTACCACAACATCACCGACACCGAATTTGCGGCCCCAATTGTAACTGATCCAGTGTAACAACTAACAACCCACACACGATGGCGTAAATGCATTCCCCATTTTCATTTCCGATCATACAGACGAACATATAAACCCCACAAAAATTCAGCTCAAAATTCCACTCAATGAATCGCCATCATTTCACGGTGTAGATTGTAGAACAGTAGGTTTTCCATTTCACCTCATGCAACAACCCCGATTAACCATAGCCCGACCAAAACTGATTTACCTTGACAGTGACGGTGGGGTGGGCGTGGTGGTGCTCGTAGAGGACGGAGTAGTCGCCGATGACGACGACGTTGGACTGGATCTCCTCCGACACGCACTTGGCCGCCGACGGCGCGATCTCCAGCCACACCGCCCCGGCGCCCCCCGCCATCCACAACAGCAATGCCGCCGCCGCCGCCGCCGCCGCCGCCGCCGGGGCCCACGCGCCACCGCCTCGCGCCATCTCCTCCCCCGTACGCGGTTGCGCCAAGCCCCCCACGCCCAACGAACCGCAAATGAGAGCCACCACGGCACCGAGTCTGTAGCCTCCAAGGACCATACCCAATTAGGCCTAACTAACAGCCCACTTGGGCCGGAATGGGATTGCAGCTCACGTACAGCCCATAATAGTTGGGCCGAAACAAGACTGTGGCTGA
Source organism: Zizania palustris (assembly GCA_019279435.1). Taxonomy (NCBI): domain Eukaryota; kingdom Viridiplantae; phylum Streptophyta; class Magnoliopsida; order Poales; family Poaceae; genus Zizania; species Zizania palustris. Next base: position 23,141,016 of record JAAALK010000287.1, on the reverse strand, counting down.
CGTGTGGCCCATTATATGGGCCGCAACGGGGTTGCTGCTTACGTGTGACCCATACATGCTAGGCTGGACAGGATTGTAGCTGACGTGTGGGCCTATACATGCTAGGCTGGACAGGATTGTAACTGACGTGTGGGCCCATACATGCTAGGCTGGACAGGATGGTAGCTGACGTGTGGGCCCATACATGCTAGGCTGGACAGGATGGTAGCTGACGTGTGGGCCCATACATGCTAGGCTGGACAGGATGGTAGCTGACGTGTGGGCCCATACATGCTAGGCCGGACCGGATGGTAGCTGACGTGTGGGCCCATGAGTACGTGAAGAAGAAACGGGCCAAAAGCATCTCGTGCGCAGAATCTGCTCTCGAGAACGAAAAAAAAAAATCGGCGAAAAAGCGACAAGGGAAGCAGAGGCAGAGGCAAGAGGAGATTGCTTCGTCGTCGAGGAGGGAGTTGGTGGGCAGAGGTGGGTCGCCGCCATGGAGAACCTGGCGCTGCTGTGGGGGATCATCGGGCCGGGAGTGTCCGGCGCGGTATTCGGCGCCGGGTGGTGGTTCTGGGTCGACGCCGTCGTCTGCAGCGCCGTGCAGGTCTCCTTCCTCCACTACCTACCTGGTTAGAACCTAGAACCGATCCCCTTTCTTCGATTTGGTGAGGTCGTATTCCTTTTCCGGCCGCGAGGTGGGAATTGATGAGTGGGAATTTTGTTAGGGATATTCGCGTCTCTGGCGGCGCTCATGTTCAACGCCGTGAACAAGGATGAGATCGGATACGACTATTACTCGCCCTACGGAGACGATTCCGAGTGGAGGTGAGATTATTGCTCAATTAGGCCATAGTTGATGGATTTGCGTTAAGGTTACTTAAGTCTGGATGTTGGAATTGAAACCTTCAAATGTTATCGGCTCTGCTGAGCAACATCATAGATTCATAGTACCATAATTTCAGAGAGAATTGTGATGACTTAGTTATTTCTGAGACAAACTATTGTTTCTGGATAAAATGAGGCCATCAAAGCTGAACATAAATATGCATTTGGACAAATGCCCACTGACATCTCTAATTCCCTATTTGTACAGCTCGACTGGTCTGATTCCAATGCCCTTCGTTTTTGTGTATTCTGAATATTTTTTGAATACCTGCCATATATAAACCATAATGTATTGGATGATCTGGATCTAGTTTCATCTTCCTAAATTGGCCAAAGGGTTGATTAATCTGATTATGAGTTTAAATAATCCAGAAAAGCCATAATAATGCTTTCTCTTCATGGTTATGGATGTACTTACAGATTAGTGAAGAATTAGCCATCTCGTTTATAAATGTTTCAATGAAGTTATCATGGACTTGTTCTTCTGAATTTAATGATCAAGCACTAACTATCCCAAGGTTAAATGGTCTGAGATTTGAGACTAATATATCATATATAAACTTCTTTTCTATGCATGTCACTATAATTATATAGTGACCACCTGACTGATGCTGCAGTGGTTGTTTTGTAGCTGTATATTTTGAGTAGAATTTTTTTGTGCTATATGAGACAAGGGGCATTTAGTTTTCCTCTAAATATGCTCTGCACAACGTGCCAAATTGTAATCCCCATAGAAGCCATGGTTCTTAAGGAGACAAGGACAGTGTGTGAAATGAAATAGGTCTAATTGCTTCAAGAAATATAAAGATAATTTTTTGTTGATCAAAGTGAATCCCAATCTCTATTTAGGCATAGACTAATATACCCAGGGCCTTTAGTTCTAAGAAAAAGTACTGCAATGCTGAAGATTTATCCATCTATCTGCAAGGCTTAGTTCAGAGTTTATATTTTGTATCATTTATGTTGTGCAGAATCTTCAACTTATGAAGGCCTTTAAAGTTTAAACTAAAATAGCATTTCTACTGTTGTATGTTGTGCCTTTGTGGTCACATTCATTTTTCCCTCAGTAAGTCATCACATAAGCCTTTTTTTATCTCCAAATCAAACCACATTTTATAAATGTTTTCTGCCAAAAAATCAATTCCTCTTTGCTTCGTTCAGAAGAGTATATTTTGCCAATCATGTGTAAGAGAGTATACACGCAAATTGAATTTACAACGAATAGGAATTTACACTGGTTTCTTAATTTGCAGGGTGAAGCTTTGGCTTTTTGTGGCATACGTTGTTTCTTTTGTCTGCCTAGCTGGATCAGTGGGTTTGTTGGTGCAAGATGCCTTGACAGACAAAGGCCCTTCTGTGTGGACTGGTGTTGCAGGTGTTCTGCAATGTGTTCTTGTATTGATAAGGTATACCTTCATGATTCATCAACTTTCTCTCTCGTTCCCTCCATTGGCCAGTTTTTATCCTGATGTTTCACCATTCTTGCAGTGGGTTGATATATTGGACGTGCCACTCTGAGGATTAAGGGCCAGACCACCAGAATGTTATGAGCAGGCTTGCAAGGTTGGTCATATGTTCTGTAGTCTTTTCTACAAGTGTCAATGTATGTTTTTCTGTACAAAAAAGATGCTCGTTTTGTGTTGGGAATGCTGGATTTTTAATCTGTGCATAACTGATTGCTGTCTGAAATGATCTTTTAACACTAGTATGCGCTTTTATCCTAATTTCTTCTGAAGTACTGATGCTCTAACCTGACGTTAGACTTGAACTGAGTTATGAGCTAAGAAACTGCTACTTGTGCCGTGGGTGCAACAAGTCATTATGATCTCGCCTAGGGCGTAAAAAATCCCAGTTGACCCCATGAACTCCAGATGCGGTTGCACGCTGATTCTTTCTAGGTGCTTGTAAACAGTACCAAAATAACATCTCGGTGGGTTCCTTTCGGGGGAATGCCATACTGCATCAGTTGATTCTGCTAACTTTTTATGCCAACGTATACTGCCTTGGGAAGTGGGGAGTATCCAAGCCAGTCCTATGTTCTTTTTTTTTCATCCAGTTGTGTTTTGGTTCTGATGATCGTTACATGAAAGCAACATATGGAGAATCGGAGACTGTTGGTTTCTGGTCTCATGAGTCATGTCTTGGTTCTGATAATCTTATGTTTGACCAAGTTTTCATCTGCATAACGCCAACATAATTTCTGGTTTGCTCGAGGCATAAGATTATAAGAATTGCTTAATTGATCAGTCATGCAGCGACGAACGAAGTGAACGGCAAGCTGATTTGGAACAATTCGTGCCGTGTTGTCCCGACCGAGCAGGCACTTCGTCCGTTAAGTTTTGGGCGTTGATAAGCTAGGGAAGTTTTACCAGACGCCGTTCCGTTAAACGGACAGTCACTTTCGTTGGCAGCCCCTGGTTCGGCTTCGTCTCTTTCGCTGATTCCTGCGGTGGATTTTGACCTGGAACAACACGTTGATTTGGGAGCCCGTTCACTCGTTTGTGTTTAATGAATTTTCCATAAATTAATTAGCCAAATTTCGCTTTCCAACCCCCAGAGAAATCATTGTGCAAGACACACCTGCTGTGACCAGCGTTCACCACTTCAATCCCAACGGCAACAGCAATGCAGTAAAATTCCTAGGCCCTGTTTGTTTGGGTGTTGCAGTAAAATTACAAGCACTTCATATTAAGACTTAAAAACTAATTCAAATTATTACTTCAGATTTTTTAAGAAGATAATAGGTATGTTTTTGTTTGAAAGCCGTATTTTTTGTTTTTGTTTTTGAAGAAGATTACATGTATACCAATACTTCCCAAATCACCTATCACGATATTACTCTTACTTGAATATTTTTAACTTTAGAGTTCTAATAGAATCCCGTTCTAAGCGGCTCCTATTCATACGAAATCTTAATAAACTAGTATACAAAAACTCTTCTCTAAATTTTTATGAAATCTTAACCCTGCCGAAGCTAATAGAGCCCAAACATTTTCTTTTTAATCCCAAGCGCGCGTACACGTTCGCGAGGGACAAGCCGACGGGCCGTGTCGACGGTCGCATATACGGCCGTCGCGCGTGGACTCCACGGCCTCGCCTGCGTGTCCCCGTGCCGCGCCGTCCTCCCCGAGCGCGACCGGAATGCGACGCCGATACGACACGAAACCCCGCCGCCGCCGCCGCCGCCGCCGCCGCCGCCTCCACCGCCAATCTCACCCGAGGAAAACCACGTTTGAGCTGAGCAGTAAGGAAACAGCTAGTACTCTAATTTTAGAACAAACTAATAACTACAAAAGTAGACTCTCTCAACATGCTAATGGATAATATTTATTAAAATCTAATTATATGCTTTACTTATTAAGAAGTACCCCCCTAAACTTTATCTAACATATATGCCAATGCCACATCAGTAATTTTCAATCATCAACATGTGCAATTGGCGTGCACTAGTTTGTTTTCTTTGTAAGTTCCATTTTCTGTAGACGAGTAAACATAAACATGAGTACACGACAGTCGTCGTCTGTTGTCTCTACCGCTACGGAAATGAAACGAAAAAAAAAACAGCCATCTTCTGTTCATACCTTCGTTGTGAACGTAGCATTTTCTGAGTCCATTAAACTAGTCTTCGTTTCCCTCCACGGCTTCGGTTACTTCGAACCTTCATAAATTCCTCCTCCTCTCTTTGCTTCCGACGACGACCACCCCCCTGCCTAGCAGAGAAGGATCGATGAAGACCAAGAACGGCGGCGGCGCAGCAGCGGAGAGGAGGCTGCTGCCGAGGTGGGTACTCCTCTGCGCCTTCAGCTTCGGACTCGGCGTGCTGTTCTGCGACCGGTGAGTTGATCCCTAGGTTAGCTCGTCTGCCGCCGTACGTTTGCGGCTGCGGCGCGACATGGATATGGGTGCTCTGCTTCTGGGTAACTGATGCCGGGTGTTCGGTGGCCGGCGATGGTCTCTTGATCAGGTTCGGAGCGGCGCCGGAGTGGCAGAACCCGGTCGTGGCGGCGGCGCAGCGCCGGCGGCAGGAGAGGGAGCTGGCCATTTCTGAAGATTTTGTGGCCAAGCCGGTAGTGCTGACTAATCCATGAACCTTACTTAGCCTCTGTTTCGCGTGTTTTCTATTTTTGTTTCAGCTTATCTATGCTAATCTTGTTAGGCCAGGACATAATCAAATTATCCATAAATTGTTCATCTTGTTGTTTCAGACATTGTTGTTTGTATCATGACCCATGGCTGCTTTTTATTAAAAAACTTTTTTTTGTAAAAGTTTAGCTGTAATTATGCAGAAACGACTATTTCAACATTTAAGCATTTGCAAAGCACCCCTTGATAGTACCTATTTTACATGATAGCACTCTGTTTTGGCACCTTGTTTGTAGAAAACAAAAGGCAAGTCTTACTTTTTAAAAAGATGAAACCAGCTGTTCTACATGAATCAGATGTAGAGTGGAAGTGGTCATCTGAATATTGAATTGAAGTTGAACTCCTTTGTTCAATCTCCCTTCTGAAATCTTTTTTACACCCTTTATTTCAGAAACCAGCCAGCGACAGGGATGTGATGAGGGAAGTGGCAAACACTCATGAAGCCATACAGTAGGTTACATGCATCATGAAAAAAAGTTTTTTTTATCTTGTTAGCAGATTCAGATTATCTATCGAGATTGATTTGGATTGCATTTCCTCTTCAGATATCTAGATAAGACCATTGCCACACTACAGATGGAGCTGGCAGCTAAGCGCAGCACACATGAGCTGCTTGGCAGTGCAAATGGCATGAGCCAGCAAAGGAAGAAGGCTTTTGTTGTGATTGGGATCAACACTGCCTTCAGTAGCGCGAAGCGCCGGGATTCTGTCAGGCAGACCTGGATGCCCCAAGGTTCATACTTTTCAATTCAATTCAACACATAACACTGCAATGATGCTTGATTATTCCCTGTGATTAGTAGCGTAATTTGTTGAATTTCTTGTTTGTAGCTACAAGCAATTCAGAAGACCATGTGTTTAAACAAGTAGTATGATTACTAAAAGAAATATACACAAGTGCAGAACTAATCAGATAGGGTTATTTGTCATCATATAAGGCTCATTGTAAAATAAAACTATTGCAGCCATACCTTTTCCACCTACATAATTTTCTGCTAAATTTGAGCCTTTTCACTAGGATGTATTTTGACACTTGTAAAAATAACCACGTATTCTCCCATTGATATTTCCAGGTGAGAAACTCAAGAAATTGGAGGATGAAAAGGGAATCATCATTCGATTTATGATAGGGCATAGGTAAGATTATTTGCACTATGTTTCAATTACCCATAATCAAACAGAGATTTTTTAAGCATGTATGTTCCACTGTATGCAAAAAAAAGTACATAGTGAACCAATGACTACATTTGTATAGGACATGTATTAAGAGCTCATACTGCACAAAAATCTTTTGGGTTTCAAAAACTCTTGCCAGGGAGTGCTGTACATTTCATGAAATTGTACTACTTATTTGTCAGTAACTAATGGTAACTGTTTCCTATGATTACAGTGCTACATCAAACAATGTCCTAGATAAGTCTATAGATGATGAGGATGCCATCCATCATGACTTCCTTAGGCTGGTATGGTGACATTCTCCATTAAATCTGTTCTACCGTGATGCAAACTTTAATCAGCTGCAACCACGCACGCATGCAGGACCATGTTGAAGGGTATCACAAGCTATCTGCAAAGACCAAGATATTCTTTTCCACTGCTGTGGCATTGTGGGATGCTGATTTCTATGTCAAGGTGGATGATGATGTTCATGTCAACCTTGGTAAGCTTTATTATACATACACACTCTGCCCTGATGACAGATTTGTTTTTCAGTAATTAACTGGTGTGATTGATACAGGAATGCTGGTCACAACCCTTGGTCGGCATAACCTGAAACCCCGGGTTTATATTGGGTGTATGAAATCAGGACCAGTTCTTGCTGACAAGTAAGTTTTCTAGACACAACATAAAGCTACAGTTGAAGCTCCAATGTATGAAATTCCAGAAATGCTAATGTTCCTTTTTTTTGTCAGAAATGCAAAATACCATGAGCCTGAGTACTGGAAGTTTGGAGAAGATGGGAACAAGTATTTTCGCCATGCCACAGGGCAGATATATGCCATCTCAAAGGACCTTGCCACCTACATCTCAATCAACCAGTAAGACCAGAAGAGAATGTGTAATGTGTGTGTGTGTGTGTGTGTTCATTCAGACAAACTGTCCATTTACTGAATTGCTACTGATTGTTCTTTGTGTTGACCATGATGTAGGCCTATCTTGCACAGATTTGCAAATGAAGACGTCTCACTTGGCGCATGGTTCATCGGTTTGGACGTGGAGCACATCGACGACAGAGACATGTGCTGTGGAACACCACCAGGTCTGTTGTTGTTCTTCAGCTGCTCTGCATCATGCCATGCACCGGCTAAACTGCTATCTGCTAAGTGCTAACATCTGCCTGCTTTCTGGAACGGGGTCAGACTGCGAGTGGAAAGCTCAAGCAGGAAACGTTTGTGTTGCATCGTTCGACTGGAAGTGCAGCGGGGTGTGCAACCCAGTCGAGAGGCTCAAGTATGTCCACTCAAGATGCAGTGAAGGAGACGATGCAATCTGGGGCGCCTCATTCTGACGAGATGCTAACAAGCGTTCACAAGTGGGTGCATATGAATCCTGTGCAGCGCAGACAGTGGCCGTCTCCAGGAAAATTCAGAGATTTGCATGAGATCAAAACACCATGTCTGACAAACGAAGGCCAAAAAGGATACAACTTGACAGAGACACCCCTCTCTTTTCTTCTCTTCTTTTGCTCAGGTAGAACATGGGAGATGTGGGTATTAGTATACATACAATTTTCAAGGGGATGTGGGTATACATGTTGATTTTCACAGTGCAGAAAGAAAAAAAACAATCACATTCAATTCATTCATTCCTCTAGTATGGAATCTGATTGCTGCGTATCTACATCAGAGTCAATTGCTTTGATTCGATTTCGGAATTATCCTTTGGCTCCATGTCTACATCAGAGTTCAAATGTCTTCGCCTAACTCGCCGTACTTTGAACATGTTAGGCAACTATTACTGCCCAATTCCTCCTCACTTGTGGGATATTTCACTTCTAGCTCATCATAATCGGTTACAGTTGTTATATTTTTCACACATAACGGTAACCATTCTACTACAGTTACCTATTTTGTTTCCTAAAACTTTATATAGAGATTGTCTATACCAATCAGTCCACGACAACATCCTATAATCTTAATTCCTCCTATATTTTAAAGAGAATTAGAAGAAAAAGTTCATACTTTTAAGAGAGAGACAATAAGTTGGGTGATCACGGGCTCACAATCAGTTAGCTAATTAGAATATCTTCCAGAATAGCTCTAAAAACTGAATAGTTTTTGGGATTCATTTTTAGGATGCAAACCACTTTAAATATGTTTCTCTCTAATAGACTTTTTAAATTGAAGTATCCGAGTATACACCCTAAAAGTAAAAGTAGGAAGCATGAGGATTAATTTTAGGGATCTTTTATTTTTGAGAATCATTTAAAGTATCTGTTAGAATTGATTTTTAATTGTAATTCCAAAAATTTAGAGAAAATGATGTTTTAAAGAGATGCTCTTAGAACATCTCCAAGAGAGTCTTTAAAAGACTCATTTCTATATAATTTAGGGATTATATGTAAATATATAGTTCAAACAGATACTCTATCTAGCTCCCTAAAATAAAGTGTTTCCAATATTTGTAGAATAAATCCTCACTTATAGGGAACTAATATATCTTCCCAATATACAATATAGAGATTCTTTTAGAAAAAATCATACATATAGAGAATAAAATATATAATTACAATCCCAAAAAGGTATAGGGACTTGATTTTTAGGGCATATTTGGATTCTAGGTATTGGATTCAAAATTAAAGAATTGGAATTCAATTCTATGAGGTGGGCTCTTTGGGCCACCTTAGAATTAGAATTGTCAAATCTCATCTAGAATTCAATCAAGAATCCACGGTTTAGCCCAATTCCTCTTCAAGAAAAAAGAATTGGCTGGAATCTACCTCTCCTCTAGCGCATGGATGGAATTGATTCCATGGTTTGATCATCCAAACAAGTTTTGGAATTAGTTCTTGGATTTTAATTCTATAGAATGCCCAAACACAAATATTGGATTTCAATTCAATTCCACACAATTCAATATTTTATAAAATCTAAAATAGATTCTAATTCTTCCAATACTTAGGATGGAAACGAGGTCTTAGAGTATTTCTTGGAGACGCTCTTAGACAATAGAGACGATGTAATTCTTCTACACGTGCATGTAATTTATATTGCTAGTGTTGTCATGTATGATGTATTTACCTACACATATCATCAGGAACTATGTTAATTCCATTTTAGCTATGGGGGCATGGGGTGTTTTAGCATCCAGGTGTAAAAATATAAATTAATATTTAGTATCTAGTATTAATCATATGTTCACCTTAATTGTAAGCTTAATCTCGTGCATCTCTAGCATAAAAATTATTCTACAGATACTTAGACATAATATGAATAGTTCAATTGACAAATATTTTGATAGCATGTGAAAAGAAAAACTACAAGCCAAAACCAGTTGATAAGAGGATTCAAAGATAAGAGGTAAAATTAATATCCGTTGTCGGTTAGAAAAAATAAGATAATTTATTATATAAAGGTAAGATATCAATTTTTTTAATTATGATCATTAGATTAAAGTAATGTAGACTTAATTTCTTTTAATCGTGAACCGTTAGAAAATTTGTCTTGTAACTCCGGCAGGTCCCTACCCAGACTCAAACTCATTTTTAAGAACCCGCGAGAAAAATTAAGGTCTAACAGGACCCATACTTGAATCTCGAAAATAGGAGGACTCTCAAAAGAGGTCACCAGACTCTCATCCCTAGGGCCCCCTTTTCCTGACTCTCATCCACGTCACGTAGGCGCACACTCCTCGTAGGTCGATGCCGAGCACAGGCTTTCCATCGGCCTTTCTCGCGCGTGCCAAAGCTAGCTGATGGAGACCTGGGTGGCCCGATCTTTTGGTGAGAGGAGGATAAGTGTTCGATTGGAAAGAGATGACGTTGACGACCCGACTACAATCGTACGAGATGTTTGTGTTGCGTCTTAGCGATCGATACACCAACTCCAAGGGTTATTGATCTTATCGGTGATCAACCTTGTTTTTGCAAGCAATCGAAGAACGAGCAAGAACAAGATAAAGGGGCAACTAGAATTGTTGGATATGAAAGACGCATAAAGGATAGTTGGGGTTATGAAACATAAAACCGGCGATCTAACCAATCACGGGTCTACACAGACAAGTAGCATTGGCTAAACTTTTATCTAATCAAAACCTGCCATTACAACTGAAGTCTCTAGGGTTATTTATAGCCCTAGGGATATTCTCAAAGTTTGAAAACTTATTACATATGGAAAGGACTAATTATTTCCTAAACAAATTGACTAAAAAATAGAAATTACGTGCTTAATTGGTTTGGCCTAAAAAAGGAACACACATTGATTTGGTGATTGCGATCTCCTCTGATGGAATCTGGAGGTGTAGCTGGATCTATTGGAAAGAGGTCATCTCAAGCTTTCCAAAAAGTCCAAGATCATCCTAATTGGAGCTTCCATGTAAAAGTTATGTGCGTTTAAATTTGGTATTGTTTCCGTAGTCCGAGTCTGAATCACACACGTGTAAAGATAGCAATGGGTCTATACACATCGGGTTTGACTATCTCAAACCCACACCCGTTAGAAAAAAATCTTCCCATCGGATAACCCATATATACATGGGGGTACCATTTCTCCCCCAAATCCATACCCATGTGGATAAAATATACTCATCGAATATCCATACCCATCAATAAACACCACACACAAAATATGCTAACAAATAACAATTGTATATCTATTCCCACAAAAACAATATTTCACCTAAATAGATCGATCAATCATTCAATTATAAGATCAAAATTACATGTATAAATAAACTCTCAAACATAATATATCAATGATTTAATCTACAACAATAGCAACAATAATTTAAACTCCCCAAAATATAATTTATTGGGTGATGAGTACCCATCGGGTAACGGGTATGGATATTAGGAAACCATACCCATACCCGCGTACCCGTTAGGTACTATTTTTTCCCATTAATAGACCCACTGGTGAGCAATTTTACCCGTATATCTACCCTAATAGGGTAAAAACCCATCAGGTTTCGGGTACCCATTGCCAAATTTACACACGTGTAGAACTTTATCTCCACTTTTTATTGGCACAAAAATAACATCTCAAAGTTGCATATTATATTTGGATTTACTTAACTTGGTCCCCAATCAACTTCAATGATGTTTCATGCCCTTGATGTGCTCTTAACGTGTCGCTTAATCCATGAAAGAATTTCTGTAATTGAAAACAAAGCCAATTCATGGTGTAGCATCCTTAGCTCAAATATATAAAATATATATCTAATATAGAATGAATGAACCTTGGGTTGTTTATTGTAAAGTATAAGCATGGTTATATCACCAGCTCGGCCCACTTGCTCATCGCTAGGGATTGAAGTCGCTACCCACTCGCCAGGTCACGGAGGATTCCCCGCAGATGGTACCCGCACATGCACTATGCTAGGTCGTCGCTGGGTGCGGAGGATTTGCCACCCTCCCCCCTCCCCTGCGCGGACGATAGCTACCCACCGGTCGCTGCAGGGCGGCGTGGACCTGCACCCCATGGGATGGGACATCAATCAAGAGCGCCATTGCGCCATTGGGATGGGATGGGATCCAACTACAACGATGTAGAAGGTATATTTTATTTTCCTGACATAAAATCTCAGGTGCAATATAAATATTATTTGTGTTTAGTTTACGCACAAGTTTTTGATTGCCATGCCTATGCATGATTGTGTCTTGCTGGCGAGTTATCAACAACTTTTACATATGTCACAAGGAGATTGGTCACAGATGTTATGTGAGGACACTAAGCTTGATGATATTTCTGTTTTTCTAATTGACACTTAATTATATCTCAATCAAGTGCTAGCGAACCTAGTGCATCAAAAAATTGATTTTTGTGCTGCCAACTACTCTCAGCAAGAGGATGTTGCAATCACGCTTTGCCATGATTAGATGTCCCATGAGATTTTGGAATAAGAAAATTCTATGGTACATAATGACAAGGTGTGTGATCATACATAATATGATAATTGAGAATGAGCGAGATGTTACCGATGCGAGGGTTCTATGACTATGATCAAGATGGAGGTGAGGAGCTGAGAGAGGAGGAATACCAACACCGCAATGTTGTCAGAGTTTCTTAAGATACACAAGAAAATTGAAGATAGACAGGAATATAAAAAATTCCGAGATGATCTTGTAGAACATTTAGCGCTAGCTAGTTATTTAATACGATAAATGATTATGTTCCTATATTTAAATTTGAATATTTATATTTGTATTTAAAAATTTAAATATAATAATTCATTATTAAATAATAAATAATTTATTATGTACTGTATTTTTGTCAAATATATGTACATGGTACACGAAGAAGTGATGGAAATTGAAAATGGAGACTCTATTTCGAAAACCACTATTAAAATGAAACCGAGAAAACATACTTTCAAAAGTAAGAGGAATAGCCCTGAGAAGATTGCTATAAGAAATCAGGACTGGTCAGCGTTTGATGCTGTACAGTAGTAGCACGTTTGCTAGCTGATTGCACGGACCGTTGGATGAGTATCGTACGGGCCATAGATGTGATCGCAAAATAACTGCAGTAATTTTGAGTTGAAATGAATGTGCACCGGTGACCGGTTGACCGGTCGCGGCGGCAGCTCCTTGCCTCCTTGCTTGCGCGCGGCGCGTCAGCACTGCGCCGGAGCGAACGACAAGGTCTCCCTCTCGAGGTCGTACAGCACGCGCATGTCCTGCTGCACGAAGTTGCCGATCGTCGCGCCGGAGTCGCCGGAGTCGGCGAAGAGTAGGCATAGGCGCCCGTTCCTGTGGTCGTCCAGCACGTAGTTCCGGCGCGGCAGGTCGAGGTCGGCGCCGCCGTGGAAGTGGAACACCATCCTCGGCACCGCCACCCTCAGCTGCGCGAGCCTCCCCGACGTCACCGGCGCCGCGAAGCACACGCCGTCTTCGGGGCTGCTGTCGTTCGCGAGCGGCAACCTCAGCTGCGAGCGGAAGGCTCTCACCACCTCGTCGAGCACCGCGGCCGGGAACAGCGTGAGCGCCGTGCCGGAGTCGATGATCACCCCGCCCGAGCCGTCGTGCCCCAGGGCGAACGCCGACGCAGGTATCCGCAGCCGCCTCGTGCCGACCGTCACGCCGGTGAACGCGACGTAGTAGAAGGTTGGGTTCTGGCGGCTCTGCAAGAGCGCCGTCGTCTGGAACGGCCCCGTGGTGTCGTCGTAGACGCCGTCGGCGAGGGACCCGAACAGGAGGGTGCTCTTCTTGTTGCTGGTGTAGGGCGTGAGGCAGTAGGAGAATCGCCGGATGGAGAGCTGGGAAACGAGCGAGAGCGGGTCCCGGCCGAACCCCACTATGCCGGAGCCATTGTTCAGGCTGCCGACGTTCATCGTGCCGCAGCAGAACCCGAGTGGCACGGTTTGCTTCTCGCCGGACGACGACGTGAAGGTGAACTGCTCGGTGGCGTAGTACCCCAACGTCGTCGTCCCATCGCCGTAGCTGTACCGGTAGGTGCAGGTGTCCGGCCTCAGGCAGTTGTGGTGCAGGATGTCGGTGCAGAGCTGGCCGGAGCACCGCATGGGCTCGTACGACGACGACAACCCCGGCGAGAACAGTGGGTCGGGCTGCCACAGGCACGCCGTGCAGGTGTCGCACTGCGTCCAGACGAGGTCACTGCCGGTGTCCAGCAGCGCCGAGACAGGCTGCGGCGGCGTGCCGATGGCGAGGTCCATCACGTACTCCAGGTCACCGGACGGCCGCACCACCACGCCAGACTGCCGCGTGCTCTTGCTATACATGCCACCGTTCCTAACCACGGACAGCGCCGCCGCCCTCGCCTTGCTCCGCTGCATGGCTCGCCGGATCAGCTCGTGCTTGGGCAACTCCTTCCCGGCGTCGACATGCGTCAGGTCCACCCGGATATCACCGGCGAAACCGGCAGCAGCCAAAGAAGCACATACCGCCGACGCTACCATCGCCGCCACCACCACCATCACCGAATTCTTCTGCATGTTTAGCTAGCTCCTAATAATCCCAAATCGCCCGGCACTCAACTGACCTAATATATATACATGGCGATCGAAACACGCACAAAAAAATATTCTTGCACCGTTCCATGGCGAAGACGCATCGGGCGCAAAGCATTGCACGAAAGCAACGGCCAAAGAAGGACCGAGAGGCTTTATAAAATTCCTTTCTCCACTGCGGATTCAGCACCAAAGTAGGGGAATGCTCTTTGTTCTTGGGCGACCTGCAATTCACCGGCAGCATGCAGTTCATCGGCCGCGCGTGGCGGCTAAAACTCTTGATGTGACGGCCGAGTTCTGTGGCGAATTCTGCAAGACCAGATATTCTAAACCCGTGCCATCATCCGGAAGATCATCGTCGATCCGGATCTAATTCGTACAATTATTTTTAAAATAATATTTTTTAAAAAAAACAAATTTGTATGCTAAATTCAAAAAATTACAAAAGTAACATACGGTCAATATTTGAATTGACATTTCAAGTGTTGATTGGTGCCGACTACGCTATGTTAGCACCAGTCGGCACTTCAAATGCCAACTGGTGCTTGGCAGAATCGAGTCTGTTTTTTTTCAGCTAGTAATCATTTAGAGAAAGTTGGTTTTTTTCCAACTCATTTTTTACATCAGGACTTATTGATTGTGTGCTTGAGAGACTGGGTATATAAATAATTCTATTAAGGCTTTTTTATCGTACGTATCTGACCGCATGAGATAGACATATAATGAGAAATTAGACATCAATTTCTTTTAATTGTGACCATTAGATTAGGATAATCTATTACTTCTTAAAAAATAAATTGGGTATTTAAATTAATCATTTCTATTGTCTTAAAAACGACAACATCTTTAACTAAAAAATCATGATCATATAACTCTTCTTCTGTATGGCCTGCCTTGCTCCAATCTTACTCTCTCTTCTCTGTCTTGTAATATTGTATCGTAAGACAATAAATTTAGACAATGTTACTATCTAGATTTATTATACTACGAAATATTAAATCTAATTTAAAATTATAATATTACTGAAAAGAGGAAGCACCAGGCTGAGTAGCACCGAATTTTTTAAAAATTAGTATTTTTCTAAAAAAATCAAATTTATATAACAATTTAAAAATTTTCAAAAATAGGTATCAGTTGGCCAACCATCGACCGATTGGTGCCACGTGGTAGCCAGTCGGCACTTGGTTGGCCGACAGGCGCCACGCCAACGCCAGCCGGCCAATAGTTGCCGATTGGTACCCAAGTCGTGCTACACGCTCGCCCACCCCACACCCGCGCGCCCCACGGCCGTCCGGCTCCGCACCCCCACGCCCCATGCCCGCCTGCCCCCTCGCCTCCCACCGGGCGCAGGAGCGGGCGAGCGCGGGGCGCGTGGCGCAACGGGGGCAGGCCGAGCAGCAGTCGGCCAACCATCGGCCGAGTGGCGCTGACATAGCGCCAGTCAGCCGACTAAGTGTTGATTGGCTATCACGTGTCACTAGTTGACCGATAGTTGGTTGACTGATATCTATTTTTGAAAAAAAATTAAACCATCGTACAAATTTGATTTTTTTTTAAAAAAAATACTATTATTTTAAAAAAAACGAGTAGAACGCAGTAAGTGATCAAAACCTCCCTTGTCTTCCTCTCGAAGGCAGGCAGGCAACAGATTTCATGTGTCCTAGCAGTTTTGGACCTGATGCCTTGTCGATACGGTACCCTAGGACGGCCAATCTAGCTTTGGAGATAGGGAACCTCAAATGCGGGGGAACTGATTACCTGAAACTTCCTCCTCTGCATACGAAATGGCGAAATGCTCTGCCTTGCCTGCTGGGCACCTCTATAGTTACCAAAAATACCTTTACAAGCACAAGTCCATGGCAGATGCAAAATCTTGATATACCTCGTGTTAAGAGGTACTCATACTGAACAAGCTAGAGTCTCATCTTCTACCTCTGTCCAGAGACCTAGAGGTTTGAATAGCTTGCTGTTTTAACTATTTAGCTAATAATATATAGGATTTTTTTATTTTTTTAGTTTCTAGATTCCTGTTTATTTTTCAGATTATATAGCCACTTGATTGTGAGAATATTTTTCAGATTCTATAGTTATAGATTCTCGATTTTTTTTAAAAAATATTTTTTAAAAAAATCAATTTTGTATGTCGGATTCAAAAAAATGCAAAAATAGCATCCGATCGGCTACTCATCGGCCGACTGACAGCCAATCGGCACTTGGTCGGCCGACTGGCGCCACGTGGCAGCCTGTTGGTCGATGGGCACGCAGACGACTGGCGCCCGGAACGCGCCGCGGCTCCCGCCCGTCCACGTGGCGCGCGGGGCGGCGGGCGCGGGAGGCAAGGGGGCGGGGCAGGGCGCGGGGGCGCGCGCGGTCGGCGAGGGGGCACGAGGGCGTGGGAGCGCATGGGCGTGGGAGGCGAGGCAGCGCGGGGCCGAGAGGTGAGCGGGCGCGGCGTGTGCGCGGGCTTGGGCGCTGGCTGGGGCATAGGCGCGGCGTGGCACGGTTAGGGCATGGTGTGGCACGCCACGGCGCGTTCCGGGCGCAAGTCGGCCGCCCATCGGCCGACTGGCTGCCACGGGGCTCTAGTCGGCCGATGGGAGGCCGATCAGATGCTATTTTTGCAATTTTTTGAATCCGATATACAAATTTGATTTTTTTTAAAAAATACTAATTTAAAAAAATTCTTGATTCTCAATATTTAGATTTTAGAAGTTGTCGTCGTCGCAACCAAAAACCGGAACGACAAACACACTCTGGAATCTGCTTTGCTTTCCTGTTACCATTATATCATGTACTCCGAGGTCTGAGGTATTATCAAGCAGTACTGCCTCAAAAAAACTATTATGTATTATATATGTTGTATGTGAAAAGAGTTCCTAAGTCTTCGAAAATACGAATCTAGTTTATTAGAAACTCGTATCTACACCTTTATCAACAGGTATTGTAGTTTTTTTAATATGGGTATTAGTTCTGTAAATTAAAAAAACTAAAATAAAAATTTGGAGGATTGGTTGGTTTCCAAAGAGTTTTTGGTGTTTTGGTGCCTGCTGGATAGGCCTAATTGGCAGCTCATGCGCTCTCTTACGAATTTTTTCAAAATAATATTTTTTTAAAAAAAATCAAATATGTATACCCATTTAAAAAAATTGCAGAAGTAGCACTGGAACTAGAGCTGACGTGCTATCCAGTCAACACTTCAAGTATCGACCGCGTGCCATTTTTGCAAATTTTTTAAACAGATATACATATTTGATTTTTTTAAAAAAATATTATTTTAAAAAATTCCTCTCGTACGATACTAGCATGTTCGTTTAATTTAAAATTATAATAATAATACTTATTTTTATAAGCTAAAATAAATTATACCAGCTCATTATAATTTAGAATAATTTAGAATACAGATTATAACAAACTAATAAATTAAATTAGACTTTTTTATAAGATAGATTACTGTAATCCTAGTGTGAAACAAAAAAGCGTAAAAATGCATAGCTGAAAACAAACAAGTAATTAGTACACTAGGGCACTGTGGCGGGTTGAGAGGAGACGACCAAACATCCTAAATCGAAATCTCCTAGTACATGTCATGAACCAAATTGACAGAAACGGAGAAGAATTAAACGTTACGAGAACGAAACTACATGAGGTTGCATGGCGCGGGGACGAAGGAGAGGAGGCTGTCCTCGAGGTCGTAGAGCACGTGGAAGTTCTGGTGCTGGAAGCTGCCGATGATGGAGCCGTCCGCCGACGGCGCCATCGCCAGGCACAGGTTCCCTGTGGTGCCGTCCACCAGCATGTAGTTCTGAAGAGGCAGCTCCATGTCTGCCCCGTCGAAGTGGAGCACCATCTCCGGCAGCGTCACCATCCGCCGCGGCGGCGGCGGCCACTTGAAGCACGTGTCCAGGACGTCCGACGGTGTGGTGTTCATTCTTGGAAGTCCCACCCACGCCACGAACGCCTCCTGCACCATCGCGTACGCCGGCTGCGCCAGGTACGTGATGGACGTGCCGGAGTCGATGATGACGCCGCCCGTGCCGTCGGCTTCGTTGATGGCGAACACCGATGGGTCGATGGGGAGCAGGATGCCGGCGACGCTGATGCCGGTCAGGTTGAGGAAGTACATGGTCGGCAGCGCTGGGTTGACGATGAACGGCGTGGACTGCACCGGATCTCCGCTGCTCGTGTTTGTATGGTTGAGCATCGCGTACGCGCCGAAGTAGAGCCGGCTCGGCGTCGGCGACAGGAAGGAGGTGAGGCAGTAGGAGAACCTGGGCGAGCCGAGCTGGCTCACCAGCGACAGAGAGCCCCGGCCGAAGCCGATCATGCCGGAGCTGTTGAAGAGGGAACCCGCGTTCATGTTCCCGCAGCCGAACGTGACCTTCGGCACAGTGACCCGCGTCAGGTTGGTGCCGAACGTGAACGTCTCGTTCGCGAGCACGCCGGCGGTGGACGCGCTGTCGCCGTAGAAGTACTGGTACACGCACACGTTCTGGAAGCAGAGCGGGTAGTAGAGCGCGTCGCACATCGGCGACGAGCACGGCAGCGTCGCGTAGGACGGGGACTTGGCCGGCTCGAAGTAGCTGGTCGGCTGCTCCACGCAGAGCAGGCACGGCGAGCACTGCGTCCAGATGAGGTCGCTGCCGGTGTCGAGGATGGCCGAGTAGTACCGCGGCGGCGTGCCGATGCCAACGTCCATCAGGTACTCCCCCTCGCTGGCGCGCACCAGGATGCGCGCCGCGGTGATCGCGTCCGCCGCCGTCACCAGCGACTGCAGCACGGCGACGCGGGCCCTGCTCCTGCCGACGGCGCGAGACATCAGCTGCGCCTTCGTGTACCCGGCGTCCGCGTCAACGTGGGTAAGCGTCGCCTTGAACCCGAACACCTCGCCGGAACGCGCCGCGGCGACGCCCGTCGAAAGAAGCAGCGGCACCAAGACGAGCAAGAACGCCGGCATGCTTGCCATTTCAGAGTAGCTGCAGCAACGCGGCTACTTGGAATGGGACGCAGTGATCTGCAACGCTTCAGGCTTCTTGGGTTTGTGTGTTTTATACCGTGTCCACGCTCTAGTGTAGAACTCGACACTGACCCTGGAGACACGAGGCTTTGCTTCTGCTTGAGCGAACTACTGAAATAATACAAGCATCACAATTCACAGCTAACGTAGAGCAGTAAACTATGAATCTGTGATGGTTCTTCGTCCATGGAGAAGAGAATTCGGGCATGGAAACGAGGGAGTTTGGCTTGCAATGATGCATTTCAGTAATATTATTCAGACTCTCCGTCCCTTCAAATCAACGCAACCTAGCGTAGGAGGTTTAGAGATCTGTGTCGATCTCGATCGTGTGCATGCTTCACGTACCGAAGTTCTTCTTGTCGTGTTGAGATCCAGTAGCGATCCTGCAAGTCATACAGCTCTGAAATCTGAGCTAATAAAAACGGATCTTTAGAGGCCGTCTCAGCCTCAGTCCGGAAGTCAGAACTCAAGCGAAAGACACTCGACAGGATTGCCAACGGCAGCAGCTCGACGGAGTTCGAAACGTGAGTTCAGGGCGCTTCAGGCCATGTGCAGCGTGAGCGCGCGGCCACCGGAACGGCCGCGATCGCCGATCGGAGTGTGGGCGGCGCGCCAACATGAGCTCCGAGACGCATGCGCACTTGTGCAGAGCTCCGTTTTCTTTTCCCTTCTTCTCTCTCGGACGCTGCGACCCAAGAGTGATGGGCAAGCCACCTCGCAACCTTGGAGCTGGCGCCATGGCGCGCAATGCCGCAATGGAGCTTGCTGAACTTGGAGCACGAGTGTTCAGAGCGCGCACAGTTCCGAAGGACAGGGATTCTAATCCCTAGGGCATCTTATCTTAAGTATAATATGAAAAAAAAATCTATTTTTATATAATATAGAATATAGTGGCACGTATGACTCTGGAACTAACTGTGTAGACCATGAAAGATGCTGGGCTGCCATGCAGTTCGGGAATTTTTTTATTTTTTTAAAAAAAATCAAATATGTACGTTTGTTTGAAAAATTTACAAAAATAACACGCGGTCGGCACTTGAAATGCCGACTGGTGTCACGTCAGCTCCAGTCGGCACTTCAAGTACCAATTGGAGCTGACGTGGCACCAGTCGGTACTTCAAGTGCCGACCGCACGCTACTTCTGCCATTTTTTAAACGGACATATAAATTTATTTTTTTAAAAAAAATATTATTTAAAAAAATCGTAGTTCGGCCCCTATGTTAATTGGGCCACTAGGATATTAAAACTTTTTACACCAATACAATTAAATATTAAAAAACATATTACATATAATACTACTAGAAAATACAAAAAATAAAACTCTAAAAATATTTTAAATAGATATAACATCCGACAATGATATTGTAACACCAATAACTGATTAATTAGTGTATAATTTTTTATTTGTCTATATTAAATGGCGTGAGAGTAAAAGATTGTTCTTCGGTGTTGAAGTATAGTCTAATTCTTTTTTATAAATTTCAGGACGTCTAGAGATTAGTTTGCTTAGATATATATAACATGACATGAAACAATACAACCGCGCTGGAGAATCCGCGCATGCGTGTGCGATTTTACAGGGGTGACAGAAAAAATCGGATGGGCGCAACAAAATTTTGGCACAACTCGACGCCCGGCGGAAAAAAGCTTCTCGATCTACAAGAAATATATATCTTAAGAACACCAATCTCTCTCGTTCCTACGATGGATTCCTCAGTTACCAGTTACCACAGCAAGCTGGCGACGAGGGAGGAGAGAGCGAGAGCGGTAGCTCCAAGAAAGCCGCCGGCTTGCCGGCCTACCGTCGGAGGAGGGCCGGAGCTCTCCGCCGGCGTGCTTGTTGGGGCCATGCCGGCCATCATCGGATTGACGCCTCCTTCCGACGGCATCGGCGTCGGTGACGGGCCGAGGTACGTCTCGAAGAAGGACGACGTCGGCGGCGGAATCAGCGGCGGGAACTGATGCGGGCCTGCAGGCGATCGAGCGGGAACGAACGGCATCAAAAGTTTCAGTTTTTAATGCGTAAACGATGAACTGGCCGCCAGAATCGAGAACGAAAAACGCAAACCTGGGCATTGAGGCTTAAGCGCAGTGGTTAACCTGAAAGAAAGATCGCGCGCAAGAAATGCGCCGAGGGTGAGTCACGAAACTGTTTCTGAAGGAGTGCAAAACGCGAGACCGATGGATTTAATTTGGATGCAAAAAAAAAGGGGGTTCAGATGTTCAGTTACGTTGTCAGAATCGTGCCGTTCACGAATCCGCCGTAGCTGCAGGACGTGACGCTGCAGCCGGAGCTGGTCATGAGGAGGGTGAAGTTGCCGAGCATCATGCTGCTGTTGGCGCACTGCATGCTGGAGCACGTCGTGTCCGCGAGCGGCGCCGGCACGCAGAACAAGCTGCAAGGGAGCCAGTTGAGCAGTAAGCAATAAGCAGCAGCAGCAGCAGCGCGCGGCGTCAGAAACATGATAAAATCCAGATGATTCGAGTAAATTCTGGGGCAGGTTGAAGGCGAACGGTGCCGTACTCCAAGTTGCCCGGGCCACAGCTGCACTGGACACACCGGTTGGCACTAACTGCGTAGCTCCCGTTTGCCACGGCCATGCCGTAGTCCAACGTGAACGCTGGGAATGACGAGGTGCACGCTGCATATTGCAAGAAAATTGTAACTTTTTAAAACCATACACGTGAGATGATGGAGCAGAAACTGTAGAAAAAACAGTGACCACCAGGACGAAACGTAGAGCAATCATGTAACTAGCCTATCTACTGGGCACTGGCCAGTGGTCACTGATTAATCAGGATGCCATCCTGTTTGTCCGTGATCTGACGGAACATCCGGGCGTGATAAGATTGGAACTTTTGGCCCTTTCTTCAGAAAAAAAAAGGAGATCGAAACTACAGCCAGGTCTAGAAACTACAGTCAGATCGAAACTACAATGTGACAATGCATCACAGATGGAACGCACTAGCTGGAGAAGGAGAACCTTTCAGCTATTCAGAAGAACAGGGAGATTCGCTTTCTTAACTTCCTCACAGCAGTCCAAGGCCGTATGTGCACATTCTTGTTTGCCAAAAAAAAAAATTGCATTGTGCAATCGTGCTGCATGCCTTACCTTTTCTTCCTTGGCTTGTCCGGACATAAAAAAAGAGCCTTGGAAAGTTAAATTTTTCATGCATTGATCCTTTTCAGAAAGCTGAGAGCGCCAGTGCAGATGTACAAACAGAGCAGCCAAACTGGCAAGAATCTTGAAGCATTTCAGATGCCAAGCTAAGTAAATCTTCTGCTGATTAGTTAAAAAAAACTTGTAGCTTGTGTAGTGCTCTAAATTACTGAGGAGATAAGCTAGACTAATCACATCACTGTCAGTATAGTAGCCCTACTTAGTTGGTAGTAAATGTTTACCAACCAAATTTGTCGGTTAACCATGGGATCTAAACCCAGCTATGTACGCCGTACATCTAGGCAGCAGAAAGCAACTAAACTAAAATTCAGATCCAAGAAGGCACGAACTGACGAAGAAATTGTAAAGCTTGCAGCTCACCGGGCAGCGGGACGACGATGATGTCCCCAGCGGCGAGGTCGGCGGTGGCCATGTCATTGACGCTCAACAGATCGGTGGCCGTGGTCCGGTACCTCTGCGCGACGGCGGTCACGGTGTCCCCCTTCCCCGCAACGTAAGTCAGGTACACCGTGGGCAGGCCGTTGTCGATGCCGCCGAAGCAGGCACAGTGTAGCGGCACGAACAGCGTGGTCCCGGCGTCGAAGGCGGCGTCCGGGTTGGCCTTGGCGTCGAGGATGCCGTTGGAGTCGCGGATCCATTCCGGGGTGGTGAGACCGCCGTAGACGGTGGAGGCGATGGAGGCGAGCGTGTCCCCTGGGCGGGAGACGTAGCGGACGGAGGTGGCCTTGCGGATGCCGTCGGAGCAGGCGCAAGGGACGGGCACGCGGAGCGGAAGGCCGGCGGGCAGGATGCGGTCGGCGGGGTCCGGCACGGCGAAGTCGATGGAGTTGGCGGCGAGGATGGCGAGCGGGTCGGCGGAGAAGAGCGCGGCCAGCTCGGCGAGCTTGAGGTCGGCGTAGAGCGTGTACGAGAGCAGCGCCGGGCAGGCGGTGGAGGAGGAGCAGGACTCCAGCGTCGACTTGGACGCGACCAGCGGGAGCCGCACGGACGCGACCGCGACCGCGACGGCGGTGGCGGCGAGGAGGAGGAGGTGGTGGCGGTGGGGTGGCAATGGTAGCATGATGACGGTGGTCGGGAGCGCGGAAGCGTGGGGTTGCGTGCGAGCCAGTGAGCGTGAGACTGGAGACTGTTGAGCTGGAGCCCGCGCGAGCGTGGCGAGGCGAGTGTAGAGGCTGCTGGCTTTGAAAGCGTGCGCGGGCATTGGCCTTTGGATCTTGGAATTTTTTTTAAATATGTTTTTAAAAAAATTCAAATCTAGTAGTCGAATTCAAAAAATTATAAAAATAGAGTTCCGTCGTCTCTTGATCGGCCGAACGTGGCCACATCAAGCCACGTTTAGCACTTGATCAGCCGAATGTGGCCACTTCAAATGCCGAACGTGGCTAGTCACTACATCAACGAATTTGGTCATGTCAGTCTCGTTCGACACTTGAAGTGCCAAACATGGCTGACGTGGCCTCGTTCGTTGTTGAAGTGCGGAACGAGACTGATGTGGCCACATTCGGCCGACGGGAGTCTATTTTTGTAATTTTTTTAATTCAACTAATATATTTGAAATTTGGTTTTAAAAAAATATTATTTTTGTAAAAAATTCTTGGATCTTGTGTTTGCCTGATCGCTTCCACGGGGATTCTCTGCGAATGTAGCTATCTGGCGCTGCAGGATTTCTATCTATGTTTGTCAAACTTATTACTTTAGTTTTTTATTCAAAAATTTAGTCCCATCACATCAAATATTTGGATATTGTTTAAGAGTATTAAATGTGAAATATTTACAAAATTCATTCATAATCGGTGAATTATTCGCAAGATGAATCTAATGAGCCTAATTACGCTATAATTTGACAATATAATGCTACAATAAACATTTGTTAATCATGGATTAATTAGGCGTAATAAATTACTCACTCGAATAATTCTTTGATTCTGCAATTATTTTTATAATTAGTTCACGTTTGATCCTTCAAATTGATGTCTAAACATCCGATATAACACGGAACGAACTTTGAACCAAATGCCCCTTATAGTCCATTTGTTTCATTTTAAAATTATAACAATTCAACTTATATATAAAAAAGTTAGGTTACACCAAATTATTATAACATGCACTTTATATTCTCTAAACATAACCTGGACATGATCTGTGGTATCTGCATTCTGCAGTTCTGAAACAGCAGAGGATCAATCGAGATCTGCGAGTCGGTGACATCATATTGGGGAGGGTATGTGGAGGATAATTTAATTATTTATCACTCTTAACATGTGTCAATTAATGGATCACATGTTAGTGACTCAGGTGACCCCATATGCCAGCGACTCAGAGTGGTATTTTTATTGCCACTAACATGTTACGAGTGGCAACTAATTAAATCTCCCGTACGTAGAGGACTAGAGGTTTAATTTGTGTTGTTCTCTCGTCTGACTCTGAAGGTACGAAGCATGTTGCTTCTCTCTCATCGAGCATGAAGCCATAATTTATCACGCCACAAATATGACAGCCAACGAGAAAAAATATAGCTGCCAATTAAACATACTCTATATATACTCTTGAACGATACGATCCGACAGAGTCAGTCAAATTGAAAGTGTTAGGCATGTGAGAGGGGCAAACTATGAGAGGAAATGTGAAAGCCTCAAAAGCCAAGAACAGGTGCCCAACCTTTATCTTTATGGATGCTGGACCTCAACACGCCCGCTACGGACGGAGGCGGCCAGCAATATCTCGATTTTTTTTAAATAATACATTTTTATTCAGAATTCCAAAAATAACCTTTTTGTCAGGACATGATCTGTCGATCTAGGCTGATCGACCATAAATCGGTAGGTTCTTATTTTTGTCAGTCGTTGAAGAGCCAATCTAGACCGATGAGTCAAGGCGTGCCGGTGCTTGATATATTGATCTAGGCCGATTCAACCGAGATTGGCAGATCATCCGTCGACAGAAGCCTACTGGCGCTAGCTAATTTAGGGCGATCGACCTAGATTGACATACTATCTATCGATTTAGGGTCGACGACCTAGATCGCTAGAACTAAGTACCGACAAAAATCTATTTTTAAAAATTATTAAAAACTATGAAATCCGATTTTAAATTTTGAATAGAAATACACTAATTAAAAAATTGCGATGTCTCCGCTCTCCAGATCCAGAAATCAGAATCAAGCACACTGCCACCTTTTTTTTATTGCAAAATTAGTTAAACTTAGATACCTTTAAGTTTTAAAGGTTTTGTTTAGCTGCGACAAATTACGAACTACTCTGTATAAATGCGCCAAGGTTTTATTTCAAAATTCCGGCTCAAAATGGATCAAGATTCAGGTACTAAATATAAAACCTAAACCCTAAGAACATATTTGGATCTTGGGTTTAGAATTAAAGAATTAGAATTCAATTTATGAGGTGGGCTGTTTGGGTTACCATGAAATTAGAATTATCAAATTCGATCTAAAATTCAACTAGGAATTCACAGTTCTAACCAATTCCTGTTCAAGAAAAAAGAATGGACTGGAATTCCTATATTTGTCAAAATTGATTATTATACTACATAAATGCTATTCTACACCATGGGTGTAGAATGCTATTCTACACCGACGTGGAATGGAGGGGTTGGGATTGGGTGAGGGGTGGGCACGATTGTGATGATCGGTGTAGAATAGCATTTACACCCATAGTGTAGAATAGCGTTCCCGTATTATACTATGCATTCCTTCGTCAAGCTTGTTTTTATAACTAATATTTCTTGTATTAATGGAATTGATTTCATGGTTTGATCAACCAAACAAGTTCTCGTATTTCAATTCTATAAAATGACTAAATATAAATATTGAATTTCAATTAAATTTTGAAATAAATTCTAATTCTTTCGATATATCCAAACGGGACATAAATGACTTAACATGAAGAGGGGACAGCCCATAGGCCCACCATGACGACAGGCCCAAAGAGAAAGGGCCCATAAGTCAGGCCTAATAAAGCCCAATTCGGCCCGGCCCACGCAGTCTACTGGAAGAAGAAATGCCCCGGCAAAATGGACGGCCCAGTACTCTTCGTGCGCAACGAGATGGCCCACCTAAACACTGGCCTTTCGAGCAAGGGCCCACTTAATACCATACCATTTTCGTCTTCTAAACGTTTTTTTCAAATATAACTTATTTTAGAAAACTTTTACATATTTTTTTTAATGTTTTATTATATATTTATTATTATCAAATATGTGATACATACCCCACAAATAAATTACTTATATTTTCTAATTAAAATAAATGAGTGACAGTAAGGTTATTTAAGTTGATTTCTTATTTTTTATAATTATAAACATATAAGGAAAGTCCTTTTTTCGCCAGTCCATTCCGGATAAGGAAATCGTTTTTTAAAAAAAATATTCTATGTTTGGTAGAAATTATATATTTCGGTAACTTTTTTAAAAATATAAAAGTAAACATATGTTGATGCTTAAAAAATAATAATTAATAAATCTTGAGGGTGTGTTTGGTTAAGCCGTGGATTTCTGAAAATATGATTTCTACTATCATCTATAAGGAAGTTGTTGTGACTTGTGAGCTGACAACTGTGGAAAAGTTGAAAGCTTTTTGGCTGAAATAACTATCAATGGTGGATTACCGTAAGAAATGTCAGTTATGCCCTTAAGGGCCTACAAGACTATTTATATACTGATTAATCACATTTACATGTAGATGACTATTTTGAAAATGAATTTTTCATGTTTGTCGATGTTTGACATATATAATAGTTACTATAAAAGATATAATGATTCGTCGTTACATACACAATTACTACAAAAGATATGAGTGTTGCCCTTAGTGTGGATATGTGTTTCCATCATAGAGGGAGGGTGGTGGCGTGAAAAGAGGCGGCCGCACTAGAAATATGGCTGTTGGATCCAAGGAGGATTGTGGCATGGCACCAGATCTAGAAGTCGAGGCAAAGTAGGGAGTCGTGCCGTCGGGAGTCGGGGGCAGAGCAAGTGAACTCTGGTCGAGTGGCAGTGCTGATGCATCACGGGGTCCCGATCTTCACGACGTAGGATCGATCTTCAGATAACTAGCTGTAGAATAGCCGAATAACTTGTTGTAAGCAGCGATAACTAGTGCAACCTGGCAAATAAAACTCGAAGCCAACCACCGTCTTTAACCGGCAACCTGAATCGAGGATTCGCCCAACCACACTCTCAAAGAACCAACCAACACAGCCTACAATCAATCAAGGAGGACCTTGAAGGGAGTAGGAGCACCAATTGGGAGCGGATGAAGCCGCCGCTTCTGTAATCCCGCGAAGGAAATCACAAGAGCAAAGGAAGGTAGAGATCTCTCTCTGAATTTGTTAGCACGCAGCTGAACAAGGGGTTCTGTATTCAACAATCAAAAGTGCCGATTACAATGGTGCTAGGGGGTATTTATACAAGGAGTAGACCTCGAAGATAGTGCAAACACGAAAAGAAAAGACTAGGCGAACTATGTGAAAACGAATCAGCTTCTAGAGAGTTTCCGCGTGGCTGTTGGTCTTCTGAGCGGTCTTCGGTATTTCAGCAATAACTCCTTCTTGGAAGCTTCAATTCACGAACGGTTGGATCCCTTGGAAAGGTGGCTTGATAATGTTTCACACCATGTAGAATATGCACCATGGAACTCTGTAGAATGATACAGTTTTAATACGAGAACATTGACTTCATGCAGACTGTTGACCTACGGTTGCAAGCACTAAAACTGGTCGGACGCCTTCATGCAAACTTCAAATTGGTCGGGGTTAGATTCATTGGAAACTAGACTTCAAGAGTTTTCCAACAAGTGCTCATTTGCCTTCATAGCTTTTGGAAATCAAAAGTTATGATTATTTCTTTGAGACGATCCTACAGGACTGGCTTGGTTCGAGCATGATTCTTCTATGTGTCCATTTCCTTGTGAGTTCTTGTCATCCTTCTTGGTAAACCCGAGCATTAGCAATGTACACGACTTAGGTAGTATATAACTCTCATTAATAGTAAAATGAATTTCACAAAGTAGCGCGTGCACCTCTTGTTGAAGCTTCTTAGCTCGACTGCGTGTAATTGGTCCATCAAAAACATGTATTGGAGTCGTTGTGGTCAAAGTGGTCGGTGTAGAGGTTGGAGTGGTCGGCGTGGTCATATCAGGTGCCCTAGTCGTGTTGGGGAGGGCGAAGCAGTGAATCGTTCCGCTGGGAGTCGGGGCGGGGTAGGTGAACTCGAGCGGGGTGGCGGTGGCGCCACAGGAACTCTGACCAAGTGGCGTCACCCTAGTCACGTGGTGGCACCGAGGGAGTCAGGAGTGCTCAGCCGCACGGTAGTAGGGGGAGTCTCGGGGATAGGAAAAAAGAATGACGAATCGGTGGAAATCTGGGTCTGACCGATTCTAAACTATACTATGGGAATCGGTAGATTTTTCCGAATCACTTCGATATCGAATACCTTTTACTACAATTTAAGATTTTTTTACGTGAGTAGAATCAGAACAAAGGGACCTAAGTTGTGTGTTCAATATGGGATTGTCTCAATTATAGCTTTTACATGTTTTTATAATGTTGAAATCCGTAACTAATAATTATCGAGTTGTACTGGAGTACTCTCAAACTCTCAATTACAAATTATTTTCAAACAAACATCAAGTCGTACGTACACGTTTCAAAGTCGCAATCATAGGTTTCCATGTGTTAATAATTTTAAAATTCCAAATTAACAGTATTCAGTATGAAATTTCAATAATTATAGATTTTCCAGAATTTAATTATTCTGATTTTCACAATTAATTGAAGGTGGCCCACACGTACATAATATAATTAATTGAGTTTGTGTCATTTTTCTTCATCTGATCGGTAATGTTTGTTTTTGCAGACACAATATGGTCAACACATGGCTCAACTCTATGGAAAGGAGTATGATTGGCGGAGACAACCCGTCGATCCAATGGCCGTGTACTCCAGCGGAGGTGGAAAAAGCCATGGACGGTGAGGCGATGTTTTTCTCAATGTTTTGTGTATGATACTGTAATGGTAACTAACTTATTCAATGTTGTAGGTACTCCATATTTAATGGAGTTATTGACTCAAGGACGGTGAGAGCTCAGAAGTCAGCTCAATCGTCGCAGAGCTCCTCATGAGTTAGCTAGAGCCGTCGCCGCTCAGAAGCAAACCAAGAAGTTGTTCAGCTGATGGAGGAACTGAGGCAGTTACGCGAGCAGATGATGCAGTCACAAGAGCAAATGAGGCAGTATCAAGACCATTATACTACCTAGTTTGCACAATAGCAGGCGATGATGCAGGTAAGATCAGTTTGCCGCATTACAACTATATAGCAATTAGGAATATGTTTAAAACTAACTGGTTGCATTACAACATATATAGCACATTGCCCAGTTGCAAGGAATTGACATGTTGCAGTTCCAACCAATGCCTCCTCCACCACCACCATTGTTTCCGGTTGGTGCTCCTATTGCAGCTGAAGTACCCTCCCGTCGTTAGTTGAGATACTTAAGTTAGCGTTTAGATGGTTATTTGAGTTCGTTCTCTAATTTTATCTATTATTTCAGACTGTCCGTACGCCCGGTCAGGATGGACCCTCGGCTTCAAATGTGGATGAACCGAGAGACAGCGACGACGCCCACAACTCCAACCAACCAAATGAGGGTGATGAGTGAGTATGGATTGTCCCTTAATGAATTTAAATGTGATTTGTGTACTTGGATGTGATACTATTATTGGACGTGGATGTGTACTTGCAATGTTTTGGATGTGGATGTGAGTGTGAATGTGAAATGTGGATGTGATTTTGTTGTTGGATGTGGAAATATGTGAATGTGGATTGTTTTGGATGTGGATGTGGATGTGGATATATGTGATTGTGTATTGTTTTGGATATGTGAATTTAGATGTGATTGTGTATGTGGATATGAAAATGTGATTGAATGTGAGTGGGAATGGGAGAACCAAGAAAAACAAAAAAAATTCAGGTAACTTCCGTCGGCTTTACCATAGCCGATGTAAGTTAGCAGTTTTCGGTCACGTCAACAGAAACAGCTAACTTACATCGGCTATAGTCAAAGCTGATGAAAGTTACGATAGTTTGCCACGTCATTAGAAACCCGTAACTTTTGTCGGCCAGCCGCTGGCCGACGGAAGTTACGTATTTCTGCTGACGTGGCAAAATATGACGACAACTTCCGTCGGCCACGTGGAGCCAATTTCTATCGAACCGCTTCCGTCGGCTAGATGCTGACGGAAGTTTGCTGGATTCTAGTGAAAGTGGCCTAGCTATTACATTATTGTACAATCTATCTTATTAACGGTAGATCTTTCTCACTAAGTACGTACATATATATATAGAGAGAGGTATCATAGATAAGTAGATATAGATAGTTAACCGGCATCGATATGATCAATGTCAACGCATGTGCTCGTCAGTGTCACGATCGAACTGTGCAGTGTCATCGATCGGTTATTAGTTGCTCCAAATTAAAGTCTTAATAGACTCTGTATCCTCCAAGGCTCCAATTGATTTCATTAGCGACATGAACTTTGGACGCTAGCTAGCTCAAGTGGAATATAATTCTTATGAACCCTCGTCATAACTATCGTCTTCTACCTTTGACGTCTATATATACTAATGTCTATCATTGTACTAGACATGATCAACACAAGCACATGGCGTTCATGTTATTAAGTTTCTGCATATATACATACGTACGTCTCGGATTTCTTGGTAGACTTTTCTGAAACATAATGCAGTCTGCAGATTGCAGAAGAACACATGGAACATAAATCCCAGATCTATACATCTCGATCTGAAGCTATAGCAGCTAGCTGAGAGTGAAATTGATCGATCTCTGACGCCGTGAAGTAGAGTGCAACTTAACTACAGGTAGTATTTCATGGCGTGTTCACCGTTGCCACGTGAGTGCAGTAATGAGCTTAGCTAGCAGCTAGCCATGCTGCCTTGCTTGATCGATCCATGCATGCGTCGGCAGTTACGTTCATGCTGTCCTCCCCCTGGCCTTCTTCTCTGTGAGTACGTAGTACCTGTCAGTGCTCACATCTACTACCATACTCCAACGGTCCTACCTGACCCCAGTGAATACTAATAGCCAGTGTTATTGCTATGCGTACAGTACCTGTATATAGTACCATATATGATGCATACATACTGTCATGCATTTTCACAATATTCATGTACAATATCATCTCCAAGATCTGCATATATGACATATATAATTGCTTCCTTATGCTTTTGGAGAGAGAAAAAATTGTAGTAATATAAATTGTAGTAATTATATTAGTATGTGCATGCATGTGCGTAAGTCATTTTCATGTAAACGACTACACACCACACTAGAAAAACAAACATTTTCACCGGCTTAATTAATTTTTGTCAGTATTTCCGAAAGTCGACGGAAGTTAATTAACTTCCGTCGGTTTGTAGGAGCTGACGGAAGTTAAGTTAACTTTCGTTGGCTTTCACTCTGGTTGACGGAAGTTAAGAGAGATTTTTCACCGCGCGCGCGAGCTGCTGTCGCCGCCCGTCCGCCGCTTCCGTCGACCAAGTGATGACGGAAGTTAGGGTTTTGTCGACGGAAATTAGCTTCTTCCGCTGGTATTATCCTAACTTTCGTTGACTTTGGTCGACGGAAATTTTCTGTTTTCTTGTAGTGCCAAAATCAGAATCTTGATTTCTTCATGGACAAATTGAAATCTAGGTCTAGTAATGACTAGCTAAACGTTTGTTGTGCAATCATATACTGACAGATTAAACAAAACAAAAGACTCCAATTACATAACTTGATGGGACAAACATATATATATATATATATATGGGGGCTTTTACGGTACAACATAATCCTTGTTAAGAGGTAAGAGGTAAATTAAATCTTAGCCCTTGATTTTGTTGAATTAACAAAAATAAATTTAATTAATAAAACTATGACTGTGTCTCTCTCTACAGTAGTGTGCACGAAAGGAAGGTACATGACATTAGGGAATAAACAGAAACAAATCTTTTTACTAATGTGCACAGAATTTTTAATGGAAACTGACCTAAACAATGAAAACCATAATTTTTTTCATACGTATGATTTTAAAATGAATGAGATGTGACCTATTACCTCCTACAAGGTAATAGGTCACCCTAATCAAATCTCAACCATACAATCAATAGACAATCAACGATCCACAATTATTTGGGTGTACAGTAAAAATCTCCATATATATATGTATGTATATATATGTGTGTATATATATAATGGAAGATAAAATCAAACCAAAACTGTGCAGGTTAATAACAAGAACAGGATGAATGCATGCATGAGAGCTAAAGATTTGACGTACCAGTGTATATACATACTGCATGATATGCACTAAAGAGAACAATGGCTGCAACGACCGAGAGGAACTAACAGTACTGTTGTGCAGCTAGCAGTTGCTGGTTAAAGGGATTGAAGCCTGGTCCGAGATCACCAAAAGCCATACACTCCGATCCATTCCAGGCAAATTAGTTCTGCCTCGATCTAAGCTAGCATGAATGCGAAGCATAATGTGGAGACCTTGAACCAGACAACAATCCCCTTAACCTAACTTCAGGCTGAATAAGCAGTCCAAACAAGAACACTTATCCAACCCAACTGATGAAGAGATGGATCATCGAGTCGTTCACCATGGATGGATGCCGGGGAAGAAGAAGAAGACATGGATGCCAAGAGAGGCAGTGAAAGCTGGAAGGGAAAACTACCACTGCAGACTAGAGGTTGCAAGCTAGTGGAGAAAGAGATCAAGAGGGCAGAGCTACGTACTGAGCTGAGCTCTCAGCTCAGCTGCTGGTGTTTTTGAAGAGAAAACGGGGCATTGCTTTGGATGCGCCGAGCTGAATTGCCATTTATTGAGGGGCTAACCATTGAACACGATCGAGCTGCGCTCATGATAGCTGGACTGATATAGATGTCAAAATATCCCAATTATCTATATTTGTATTCGATAAATTGTAAATATGAATATCTATATTTTTATCTAAATTAAATATAGATGATAAACGAAAACATTCGAATTTGTTTGATAAATATAGATATAGCTGAATATGGATATGAAAATTGATACACTCATCGACGGTTTATTTATTCTTTATGTAATTATGAAATGCTTAAGTTAGTGGGTTTTCTAGCAGTATAAGGCGGTATATTTGTAAATTTATTTAAGCTTGAATTTTTTTCTACACTCAATATACAACATAAATTATCCCATGTAATACTTTTGTATGTTTCTAGATCTGTTTGCTATTTTTAATTCTTTAATTGTGTTTCTAGGATTTAAATTGTAATAGGTAAAATTTGAATTGTAAGTGCTTGAAACAATAAACCAAAATTTATATAAAAATTATATTCATAGTTTTAGTCCATTTTAGGCCTTACCGAATAAACTTAAAGAAAGTTTGAAAAATGTAGAATACGACACTCGATCGATAATGTGGAGCTTACTAGTTTTCAAATTCTAAAAAAACAAATGAAGTCCGTAAAACACAACACTTATCATGTTTTATAATATGATACATAAATACTATGATAAAAATTTAAACAAAATTTAAAAAAATTGTCATATAGGATGTTATAAAACCGGAGATTTTCTGAGGAGGAATTAGGGTTTAGAGAAGAAATATATTAGATTTGAAAATATATGATTTCATTTGTTTTCACACTGACACGTGATCCTCGTGACAAATATAAAACTGACTAAACTTTCAATGGTACATATATAACCCTCTTAGATTGAGATTGGCCGGAGCATTTATGGCCTCTTCTAAACCATTTTGAGTTATTATAATTCAAACTAACATAAACGATTTAAACAAATTATTTAAAAAACTCCGATAAAATTGCGTTGATGTTCTAGACAGTTTCTAAAATATGATCTTATTGTCTATATAATATATATAATATGATATGATAAAAATATTATATTATCCATATATTTTTTGGTTGGCTTTTAATTGATATTACTATTATTTGGAATATTTTTTGATATTAGGTTAGGCAGAGATCTAAATAATAAGCTCAAAAAATCTATTTTTTCACCAATAAGATTTAACATGAACTTATGACTCATTTGGACAATAAATTAATTATGCCCTATAGACAGATTTTGACTTTTTAGAGATATAAGCTATCTAAAAGTGGGTTTTAGCAGATCCGTTTTAAACATCTCCTTAATAAACTTAAAATTACTACTTTTGCGATGAAGGGAGTAAAACAGAGGCTTATTTTTCTTACAGCTTGCTTTAAACTTTTCAACGTGCTTGGATGATGTACTTGCAGTGTCATTAACTACTCTCGCGCCTATTTTCAGTGTATTTACTCTCTCTCTCTTTTATTTCAAATGTACTACCTCCTTTGTCTATAAATATTAGTCATTTTAAACAAGATTACGCATACCAAGATAATATTAGATATGATTCATTATCTTCTTATCCAACATTCTTTGACGTCTCAATTGATTACTTTCAATTCTTGATAGCCGCACACCCCATTTTTTTACTATTTTGTA
Source organism: Zizania palustris (assembly GCA_019279435.1). Taxonomy (NCBI): domain Eukaryota; kingdom Viridiplantae; phylum Streptophyta; class Magnoliopsida; order Poales; family Poaceae; genus Zizania; species Zizania palustris. Next base: position 23,106,132 of record JAAALK010000287.1, on the reverse strand, counting down.
TGACGTATACCTGCACGCTTTTGCACAGGATAATTAATATTTGTGCACTCTCACTTAAATATCAAAACGACTATTATTAGTATACCGGAGGGAGTATATAAGTATAGATTGTGCGGTAATTTTATCTATCTTTCCCTTGAATTTATTCTCTCATTAATCCTCGTGCCTATTGAAAGTATGTCTCCTATTTTGAAATGAAAAGTAGGGAGTGACACAAATGATGGAGGTTTGGTATTGGCTTGTAGATAGGAGGTAATCTAGTACTACCCCATTTTATTATATTTTATATTGTAAGTTGTTTTATTTTTTAAGTAAAAATATTTTGATATTTTTAAGCACGTGGTGGGCCTGCTTGGGAGCTGGGGCAGCGCGCAGCGGGTCCGCTCGAGGTGACGTGTGGAGAGTCAGGGAACGCGCAAAGATCCGGCTCGGGGCAGGGAGGCGCGAGACAGGAGCCGACGTGGGGTCACAGTGGCTCGAGGGAAGCAGAAGATCTCGGGGCAGTGTGCAAGGTGGAGGAATGAAAGAAGCTCCTACGACGATCGAGAGTAGGAAAGAGGAGAGGAAAGATAATGAGTTAGTGTTTGGAGATGACTTTTATATTCATAATAAGCAACTAATCGGGTAAAGAGTATACTTTTATATTCATAATAAGCAGCTAATCGGGTAAAGAGTATACTTTTATATTCATAATAAGCAGCTAATCGGGTAAAGAGTATGTATAGTCAATATCTATATCCGTACCCGTTGGATACAAAATTTAGAACAAACTCGACTTTAATAAGGTTTTTATAAACGGGTAAGGGCAACCATAATGCCTATGTTCTAAATAGCATTAATGTGAGACCCACAAAAAATTAGTGTTTGTTATTATTGGGTGCACAATGGAAGAAAATAAAAAATATAGCATTAAAGTGTGCCCTATTTATGGTAGGACCCACAAAAAGTTATCGCTTTAGGCTTATGGTAACACCTTAAGCTTATGGTGCACTTTAGAAATTTTATGGTGTGGTTCTAGTGTAATGTTAGACTTTATTTAATACTTAATGTTACTTTTTTATCGGCATCGTTAAATGACACCTCTAGAAGCGGGAAAAATGAAAAAAAATGCCTGGTCTGAATAGAAACGGACGCGTATTTGTCGGTGGGCCGTCTACTGCTTCATCTGGACCAAGCAATGGCGGCCCACATTGCTTCCAGAGAACCACCACCAAACCGCCAACCCATCCAGACCACCGCCGCCACATCCGGCGACTCGGCAGCGGAGGCCGGAGCCCGGAGCCCGGAGCCCGGAGGGAGAGGTCTCGAAACACCACCCGCCGCGCGCGCCCTAAGGCCTAAGGACCCCAGCAGCCTCGGGGGAAGCCTCTCGTCTCCGTCGCAGCCGCTTCGCTCCTGCGGCCACCGTCTAGCTTCCCCCCCTCGAGGAAACGAGTCGCCGGTGGTGAGTTCATTCCATCTCCGCGGCTTAAACCTCCCCCTTCCCCCCGCTCGACTTGGTGTCCCACGCCGCCTTTCCATTTACCGGGTTAAGGCGCCGCGCTGGTTTGCTTGTGTTCGATGGGTCAGATTGTTTCTTTTGCTCTAGTTCTTGATTAAATTTCTTGATCTGGGAGCGCTTGTTCCTCACGTCACGAATCGATTTGCTTCAGTTAGACTGAGGGAACTGTGATAGATAGCGGTTCTTGGAAGCCATTATGACCCTGATATGTTTCCTGTACCAACGGTGTTTTAAGTGCAAGGGAAAGCACAGAAGGAATCGTAATGTGTACATACATAAATACATAATACATTTGTGATTTGTAAACTAGTGATACAAACTTACATGCTACAGGGTGAGTACAATTAAGATGAACACAAGTATTTTAGCGTTTGAGACAATAAAGGTGGCACATAAACAATTAATCCATCTAGAATCAGAATATACAGTTTCCAATGCACACTCAAAATCTGTATAAAACAGGACAAGTGGTTGACATCAAACATATGATTTGCTCATAATATTTGTTGTTGATCCTGTTGATAGCAAAAAATAGCATTAATGGTCGGAATTGTCAAAATATTAATTTTTGGTAATTTGGGTCGAAAATATGCCCAACCTAGTATAGGCCGATCCAACCGGCCATGTAGGCCCGGTCAGACCGGCCCAAGTCTGAAAATTAGAGATAGAGTTGGTTTCGGGCTGTTTTGATCTCTAATTTAATTTTAACCACTTTTGACCGAATCCTACTCAGATTAAGTGTCAGGAAACTTGAGACCAGTCCTTATAAATATAGGGGTGAGGCCGATTCAGAGGGTATCATCCAACACAGATCAATACTTCAAAACTCTAGTTTTGAATCACACTTTTATTTCAATCTACCTTCCTTGCCCTAAGATTAGGCATAACGTCCATCTTCGTGGGTTTGCGCTGAAAGCCCTCCATGCATCACGTCGTAACCGTGAGATATTACTCCCAAATACCTCGCCAAGGAGTTTGGGGGAGATCGGAGTTCATCTACAAGGTCATCGGAGAAATCAGGCAGATCGAATCTGCATTGTCGGTCTGACCGGAGGCTACACGCAGGTTTGACCAGAGTGTGTTGTACCACCTCGTAAGGCTGTTGTCGGCACGCTTGTTGTCCGCCGTCAGCACCCTTTAGTCTGACCAGCGCTCGCACGCCGGTCTGATCGAGGTCCCCGCACCAAAGTGATCCGTTGCATCGGACCCCGCACTATAGTTGTCAAAGCCCCTGGTTTGACCGATACTTCGTGTGCAGTCTGACCGAGCCCCCTCCGTCGGTCTGACCGTAGATCCTCCGTCGGTCCGATCGGCAGGTACTCTTCGTACTGACCCCTTCGGTCGGTCCCCTTCGCAGATCATCCGGAGCACCCTTCGGGTGCTCTCGGTCTGACCGAGGCCTGCACCCCGGTCTGACCGGGCGTCAGGCCGAAGGATCCCTCGAGGACCCTTCGGACCCTCTTCGCACGAGCTGCTGAAGCCACCCTTCAGCGCCACTCCCTTCGCAATGCCGGTCTGACCGGAGGTCTTCTGTCGGTCCGACCGCTCTCGCACAGTAGATCCAAATTGGCCCTAGTCTGACCGGTTTACTTTATTATTTGTCCAACACTTCAGCTAATCGGACATTATTACTAAATACTTGTCTGATTGTCTGGCGACTCTGTTACCCCCTTACTACTGTTTAAGGGTCGTCGGAACACGGCGTCGACGTCTCGTGACGTTTTAGGGTTTTCCCTTAAAACGGCCGCGTGTTTTTGGATCGCCGAACTGACGCCAGTGTGTGGACGCGTTTTCATGTCAACAGATCCCTAACTTTCATCTTTCAACCATCTAGTGGGCTTCTTGTCCATTTATTAGGCACAAGGAAAGTGCGAAAAAGAAATTTTATAAGTAGCCATTTTGATTTTTTTACTAGTAAGCCAAAGAAAAAAGATGGAAATTCTGTACAACCGTTGCTAGGTCAGGGGTGAATCCACCCTTAGAAACAGGGAACGCGGAACGTGCCTCCGTCCCCTGTTCTGGGAACTTCGTTCCGGAACGCGGAACGGAACGAGCCGGCGGGGACGCAGGGGACGAAGGAGGAACATCGTTCCGATCTGGGAAAAACTTGCTAATGGGACTTCGATCCGGCGCACAGGTGGTTCTTGAGGGAACGAGTGTCCCTCCTAGCAGCGGAACGCTTTGATGCTTCGTTTTCCAGCCGCTGGTTCGATTTCCCATCTCTTCCTTCGTTTTTCTAGCTGATGCTTCGTTTTCCCATGAGTTCCTTCATTTTCCTCATTTGTTCCTTCGTTTTCCCAGCTCCTGCCTCGAGTTTTCCATTGATGCTTCGTGTTCCCAGCTTTCTAGCAGCCCAGCATGCCTCCCAGCCTATTTCTACAATCCACCAGACCATCTCTTCTCCACTTCTCCAATTGCCTCCCAGCATGCTTCGTGTTCTAAGTATGAAGTACTAACTGCTGAAAGAGTTTGGAGTACTTTTAGCCATATCCATAGTGCCAAAAGGAACAGGATGAATGCCGGCACTGCAGATAAACTTGTTTTCATCCATTCAAACTTGCGGCTTCTATCAAGGACAACACAAAGCTACAAGAAGGGACCACATGCTAAATGGGATATTGATCCCGAAGATTCTTCTATCTAGAAGTTTATAGAATTTATTTCGTTGCTGCTGTTATATAATTATTAGTTGTTCCTTCAAGAAAATATACTATTATCAATTATTATCTAATATCTAATTTGGGTTAAAGTGTTATGTTTGCAATATATAACCACTATTTTGTTAATCATAAGTTGGGAACACGTTCCTCATTCCAGGGGCATCGTTCCCTACAATCGTTCCATATCTGTTTGGAACGATGGTGAGCAGTATACCCCCACTCGTTCCATGTTTTCGAAACTGACGTACCCCGTTCCTCGTTCCCGTACTTCGTTCCAGTCGTTCCGGGAACATTGTAACTAAGAATCCACCCATGGGTACCATTGACCTACTAGGCACTAGTGAAACTAAAATTGCACCTTTTCTTCTTTGCTAGTGAAAGAGTACATTTTTAGTTGAACTAAAGTGGGCTAATGGATGCCCATGGACTTGACTCAATTCCTTACCCTAGTTGAGATCTATATACGGTTAAAAGCTCCTTTTATTAGCTAATTTTGTGATATGGACAACATGAATTTATCTCTCAACAGATTTCATGAAATCTTAGTATCTTACACTCTGAATATATGCATCTTGTAGGTTGTAGATATTACCAAGATGACAAAGAGTACAAGGAGAAAGAAATATTCATCTCGTCAGCTGAGACCGTCACATTATCAGAGACCCTTCAGCCATTGCAATTTCAAGAGAGTTGCTAACCTTGAGTCAACACTGGAAGCAACAGAGAAATATTTGTGGAGAGATGCAATTTGCCCGGTTTGCTTGGAATGCCCGCACAATGCTGTCCTTCTACTCTGCTTGTCTCATGATAAAGGTTGTCGTCCATATGTATGTGCAACCAATTTCCAACACTCAAACTGTCTTGATCAGCTTATAGATTCACACAGAAGCGCAATAGACTGCGAGGCCTTAGGCTCCATAGAGCTCACATGCCCCCTTTGCCGTGCTGAGGTTAAGGGGTACACATTGGTTGAGCCTGCTCGGGAACAACTGAACCAAAATAAGAGGAACTGTGTGCAAGATAGCTGCTCATACATGGGTACTTATGGTGAGCTTTGCAAACATATCAGAAAGAAGCATCCTTTTGTGAAGCCTCGTTCTGTGGACCCTGTACATACTTACAGATGGGGGCGTCTTCTGTTTCGAAGTTGGCTACGAGATATGATCTGTGCAACTCGTTCATCAATGGCGCGAAGGATTTTGTATGCTGGGTTGCAGCTTGAGGAGTTGATGGCATCATCTCTTCGGTTTGAAGGTGATCATGGTGCTACGGATCATAGTTCACTGCAAATTGATGAACCGACGAACTTGACTGATTCATGATCTCTCAAGCTCTTGCTGAAATGTGAGAATGTATCACGCTGTTCTCACAATGAATCGGTGACTTGATCCCTGTTGATCCATCATATCTGACCTGACAGAAAAAAAATCTGTGCTTTATCTGACCTGATAGAAGAAACAGAATCTAACTCAACAACACTGACCAAACTGTTGGTTCGATGGCGTTGAAGGCTGTTGTTGATACTTGATTTTAGCCCATTTTGTGCCGTGCGATGCATATAGTTCTTGTGCATCCCTTTTGCAGTGTATGACATATTGTTTATGTCTTCCACGGTTACACCTGCATGTTACGCGTGACATGGAATCTGTAGATGCTTTCTACGGTCGATAAGATGGTTTTAGAACAGGACGAAGAATTCTGAATTCCGCTTCGAATCAGTTTGCAGGCATACAGCAGAAATTTTGATCGCAACGTGTAGAGACTGGCGACAAGATAATAGAGTGTTTGTTTTCTTTAGTCTAAAATTTAGTCTTGTCACATCGAATATTTAGATATTATTTTAGAGTATTAAATAGAGTATTAAATGTAAAATATTTACAAAACTAATTCATAATCGTGAATTATTTGCGAGACGAATCTAATTAGTCTAATTACGTCATGATTTGACAATGTAATGCTACATTAAACATTTGCTAATCATGGATTAATTAGGCTTAATAAATTTGTCAAATGAATGATCCTCTGATTATACAATTATTTTTATAATTAGTTCAAATTTAGTCCTTCAAATTTATGTCTAAACATACAATATGACACGGACTAAACTTTGCTCTAAGAAAGTGAGGATTTGCTACTCCTCAAAGTGGTCCAAAAAATATCAATTCCAAGCTTGGAGTAAAGCAGCAATCACATAAATAAAGGGTAACTGAATTTGCGTCAACATGATGAACGATCAGGGGATATTAAACAGTACATATCGCCGTGCAAACAATCAACAGAGTGAAACTAAGCTGAAGAATATGATATGAGCTCGAACAAGGAAGCGAACATAGAGTCATGCCCTCGGGCACGTCACGATCTGCAGAATACTTGACAAGAATGCAATTAAGGGATTAAAAAGAACGGAACAGTTCAACCAATTCAGATATTCAGAGGCACGCTCATGCAACATCAGTGATTCAGTGATATGATCCAGCTAGTGCCATTTACAAATACCTGCATAAGCACTCCAAACAAATGACAACAAATATCTCCATATCAACGACTGCAAGTTACCCCATCTCACCCTCGATCAACAGTCCAGAAAACTAGTGAGCTGAACAAGCAAGCCTGTTGCACAAAGATCAAACTAAAGTTTCTTTCCATAAGACTAGTCATCACACACTACTTGGGAGGAATTTGACGTATTTCCACTGACCATAGGTACTCTTGTATTCTCTAAAGTTTCAACTTCTATTATAAAATCACTAGTAGTGTGTGACTATTATAAAATCACAAATCTTGTATGATTTTGTTGCCCTTTATTTATTCAGTTTTGAAAAAGACTGAGTTCTTTATTTGTGAAAGAGATAATATTTATTTGATAAGGACAAATATAGAAGAAAAGATAAAAAGTATATAAAAGTTATAAAACAACTTATATTTGGGAAAGAGTTGAAAAATACTAAAATGACATATAAAAGGAATCAGGGTAGTATTTAACTAAATGCTACATCACAGATGTGGTGCTAATTATCATTGGATAACATGCTATTTCAGTTTACTGGTGATTAAGAAACCAAAAGAAAAGGTAAACATATTAAAATTTGATAAGAAAAAACATTATAAAATATGACATTATGATATTAACATGCAGTATTTAACTAAACTCTTTGTAACAGATGTGGACCTAGCATCTGTTTTCAAAACACTATAATTGAATAAGCCAATGTGATTGGTAAGATTAACACAAAGAAAGATTGAGCAAAGCACTCAAAACGAAGATACACCTGCACAAACTTAATAAACAACAGAAATGCTGAAATGGTATAGCATAAAGCGCAAAAAGTTAGCACCTGACACCATAAAGTTCGGCAATTCACAGAGAATAACAAGGGAGAGACCATAACTTCCTTGTTCTATGCCTAATTTTCGATTCAGGCAATCAGGCAAGTGCAACCTTGTCCACAAAAGTAAGTAATTGACCACAAATATTCTATCTAGAAACAAAAAGACACTAATGGCTAATGCCCCCCTTATAACAATGCACTACTCACCAAATATCACCCATGAACTCAGTCAGCCATCTCCAGGGCATCAAGCACCATACCCAGTGTGTCCCTCATCAGGTCCATCCGGCGCAACTGCTGTCTCATCTCTGTCAACCTGAACTTCCGCAGCTTTTCCTCCATAACCTGTGCTTTCGATCCTTCAAGCACCTCAAATGCCTTCCTGAACACCGCCCCACTTGGATGTTGGCTGGACAGCTCCTCAACTGTTTCCCACAGGTAGGGATATGTATCCTTCCCCTTCTCGAACTCGCTTCTCCCTCTCACATTGGCATTCACAGCCCCAACTCCAGTCCCATTGCCATTTGCCGCAGTAACCGTCTTCAACCTCAGATTCCTGCGGTGACGGTTATCCTGCACACTCTGCATATCATCATCGCTCTCTCTGCCATATCGCTCTTCGTCGCTCTCTCCACCTCCAGCATTATCATACCCACTTCCTCCTCCATCAGCAACAGCACTCATTGTGCTCCAAACCTTCTTGGCAACCTCATAGATACTGTGGTCATGTGGAGTGGGGAAGTCTTGCCGTCCACTCTTGGCACGTGTGGCAAGCAACTGGTATTTCTGCTTGAGGCGCCGGACCTTATCACTGAGCTGTGTAGTTGATACCTTAACACTAAGCTGGCTACGGATGTAGCCGTGGAGACTGTTAATGTCATTCGTTGAGCCAGGGAGCACCCCACGCTTGGCGCGGTACGTGATGAGGCCTCGCAGGATGACAAGCTCGTCGCCAGGGCTCCAGACCCGCGACGGCCGCTTCATATGCTCGGCAGAGGAGACCACGGCGACGCTGCGGGGGCGCTTGGCGCGCGACTCGGAGGCGCCGACGGAGCGGCGGGGCGGGTCCATGGGGCGGGAGCTAATAGGCTTGATGTCAGCGGCCTCGGTGCGGGAGTGGCGCAGGGGCGGGAGCGGCGAGGCGTGGCCGTCGTCGGAGTCGGCGCCGGCGGCCGGGTCCGCGTAGGCGTCGGACGCCACAGGCACGGCGGAGTTCTCGGAGTCGGAATTGACTTCGATGGAGCGCAGCCTGGGGTCGCCGTGCCTGGGCGACGCCTCCCTCGTGGTGCCGCGGGCGTCGCCGTCGGAGTCGGAGGCGGCCCCGGAGTCGGATCCGGCCGCGGAGACCGGCGCGGCCGCAGAGGCAGCCCCGGCCGACTTAGGGTTAGGGTTGGGGCGCGGCGGCATCTTGGAGGGGGATTGCGATGACCCGTGGCGGGCCGCTTCCACCTCCCCGTCGGAGGCCTCCGACGCCGATCCCGACACCGCCGCCGCCTCCGCCTCCTCGGCCGGGCGCTTCGGTGCCATGCGGCGCGGGCTGGGGGGGCAGGCCTCGGGTGGGTGGGTGTGTGTGTGTTCCTCGCGCAGTAGTCGCGCCGCTCTCTGCGCTGCGCTGTTCCGCGACTCGCCTCCCTTTCTCTTGAGTGTGTTTTTTATGGGGGAAGCGCGGCGGCCGGCGGAGCGAGTGGAACGTTCGATTGGCAGGCGGAGGGGGCGGCGGCCTGGGCTACGGGCCGACTCCCCGGCACGGCCTCGACTTCTAACCAAAACTGGAATTGTTGGCAGCTTGCTCTGCTCGGTGTGTGAGTGTGAGTTCGGTTGTGGCGCTCAACGATGCGTGACCACTTAGAGCATCCCTTTCACTTGTAGTGTCAGGTTTGTTTTCTCGAACATGCATGCGTGATTCGATTGTGAAATTTTTAGTGTGATTACGACTTGTGGAGTAGGGGAGTCAGGTTTGAACCCAAGAAGATTTCTCAACTCCCGACGCTGGGCATACACACGTATATACAAATACTATCATACATCTGCTATCATACACCACAGGTGTAGAATGACTATTCTACTGAAAAATCTACTCAATTGTTATTCTATTAAGAAAATCTACTACTGAAAATAGTTCAGTATAAAATAGTTATTCTACACATGTGGTGTAAAATAACATTCCCGTGCACACATATATATATATACACATGGAAACACTATTGTACGCTATGGGTGTAGAATAGTGTTCTACACCGATTAATCCAACCGTGTCCATCTCATCGAGCATGCCCCCATGTCCCACACAATCCTGATCCCCTCATTCCATGTCAGTGTAGAATAACATTCTACACCCGTGATGTAGAATAGCATTTGTATATATGTATATATATACACACGAGAACGCTATTCTACACCATGTGTGTAGAATAATTATTCTACATTGACTACGGAAGTAAAGTAGTAGATTTTTTCAGTAGAATAATAATTGAGTACTATTTTTTTCTCGGTAAAATAGTTATTCTATATATGTTGTATAGGATAGCATTTATATATATATATATATAGAGAGAGAGAATTATTAGTGGGGTTTGTATCTTGTGAAGTCTTATGTTACATCCGCGAGACGAGACCACGACCGAATCTTTAACTGGGTGAGCAGAATCCAGAGGACTGCAACTGGGTGAATAGCCCGTACAACTCGTCAGGAGCAGTTCAAAGTCTTCAGCGGCAAGATAATTGCCGCACAGAGAAGTCTTCGGAGACACAGTAGACCGCCTCTTCTCCGAGTTCTAAAATTCCAATGGGGATAACGTATGTGCCCCAGTAAAAAGTACGTTAGAAAAAGGCAGGAAATGTTGCCGGTTGCAGCTTTCAACGCAGGCAGAGGCAGAGGCAGAGCCCATGATTCCGATCATATCCACAAACTGCTGTTTGTTTTGTCAACAGCATCAGGGATTGGCTTTCATTTCAAGGCGCATTAAGGATACTCGACACCACATAATAGAGACGCGTCGATACATCCAAACAGGAGCTTGCCGCCGTTTTTCAAATGGGAAACAAAACATCTAAATTACGGAATGGTTTTATTTCACGACGACGTTTCCCTTCAACCGATTGTACTGTGAAAACTTGAAAGGAACATTCTGAAAATTGTCCCGTCCAAATTGTACAGTTGACAAAACAAGTGAAGCATCAGTGTTCCTCAGATTTACAGTCTGGCTAAATCAACGCTAATATCATCATTCCAGAATTACCAGGATCACAACTCGTCATTTACTGGAGAGTTGTCGCCCATCAGCTCCTCGAGGGAGAATTCGTCCTCTTCAACAACCTCCCCATCTTTGCCGTCCCATGGTTCAGATTGGACGATTGTAGGGGCACCATCCAAAGGAAGATTACCCTTCCCACCACGTCCTGCTTCCTTCACAAACTCCCTGCAGAAGATCGTTTCTTCCTTCATTAAACATCTGGCAAGTGAGCCTAAAGCAGCAACTGGTCTTTAGAAGCACATGGAACTTACACGATTTCATCAAGCTGGAAGGCACTACGGAGTGGAGCATATGCACCCTTTTTCACATTGAGAGCAACCATCGCTGGATAGCCGTAACCACCAACTCCAACTTGCTTCTCAAGTTCAGCTTGCTTCCCAGCAGCTGTCCAGACAAAACTGCAAAACAAACGCTTTTCTAGCTCAGTATCCTTTCTCATGAAAAGAAAGAGTTTTCAAAGCATAAGTGAATGTATTTGAAGATCCGAGGAAACTCATAGAACTCAGTCTCCAGTGCAGATTTGCTTGCATAGTCTAGAGAATTATACATGACAGTTACAGTACACAAACACACCTCACCATAATATTATCAAGTCATTTGAATTCTTCTTTTAAGGTATTTGAAATACATAGGGATTACCGTCAAACTTTTTGTTAATCAACAAACGAAAACTACTGTATTAATTAAATTGTGGATTTTAAGCTGAAAAGACACAATAAGAAGAAAAGAATGGTAGGTAGACTGATAGCTTCCATGTAATTAGTTTAGTTGACACTTGCCTGTATGGACTCTTCTTAAATTTCTCAGCAACAGATAATAGCAGCTCAAGGTACTTGTTTCTTCCTTCAGCCTTTGAATCCAAGATGTCTGGAAGGAAAGATACAAAGCAAATAGCAGCAGAAGCACATTTCTCTTCCATAGAGTCCTACAGAAGACAACCCCATCGTCAAAACATCAATGACAGACCATGGTGTCCAGAAAAGTTTTTTTTTAATATCATGAAAGCTTACTGGGCCAGTCAACTCAGAAACTTCAGGTGGAGCAGCGTTGGCTTCCAACTGCTCCAATGCAAAGGACTCAATGGCAGACGCAACTCTAGCCCCCTGGTAGGGGAATGGGCTCTCCTTATCGGCACCAAATACCAAAATAGTAGGAAAGCCTTCTACCTTGTACTTGCTCATCAAGGACTGCAAAATTCAAGTCTCACATTATGTCACATAAGTGGTACTTCGGAAAGACTGTATAGTGTATAGTTTGCCAGCCAAATGATATATGAAATCAGGCATGCATGCTTTTGAAAGGTCACATGCCATCTATCTATGTATTGTAAATATACTGATGCAATGTATTAAATATTTGCCAAAATCCATTCAAACTCATTTGGTTACTAAACACTTAAATTAGTTTTCTGGGAAAAAATTCAAAAGTTAAATTATAGTACATCATGTTAAGATGTTAAGACTTAAAACAGAAAGTGATAAGATCTCAAAAATGTCTTAGGATAAAGTTAGGTCATTGTTTTCATTGATAAAGGCATAAAGCTTTTAATAGAAACCCTTGTTTATGTGCTAGCTATACATGTCCACAGCTTAATTTTGTTTCCAAAATTCCTTAAATGAAGTCTTGGTGATAAAAAAGTTCGAATGAGACTGATGAACATGTTCACTAATCACTACATTGTCATTTGTCAATATTCAATTTTGAAATTCGAATAAATTGTTTGCAAGCAAGAAATGAGTATACAACAAATAATTTATGACCAAATAGAACAATATATCCAAAGAACAAATAAGAACCTTGTCAGCATCACAATCAACATGGCCTAGCTTCACTTGACCCTTCAAGTTCTTTGCAGCCCTTTTCCATTCAGGTGCCAATTTCTTGCAGTGTCCACACCTTACAAAAGACCAATACAGTTGACATGTCAAATGTATCTTGAGTTAACAGGAGTCACTTATTATCTTCAACAACATGATCTTAAGGGCAATGAACTAAAATACATGCACTATGATATGACTATATTGTACAAATTCTGTGAAACATTTTCACTGTTCCCTCCTTTTGGACAGTCATGTTCAATAACAATACTAAAGAATATAAATAAATCAACATGAAAACAGTGTTCAAGCTACATACCATGGTGCAAAAAACTCAACAATCCAAAGATCCTTGCTTTTGATGACAAGTTCATCAAAGTTTTGTGAATTTAGTTCTACTGACACACTTGCTTCAGTTTTCTCGCTTGAACCACCTGATTTCTTGCCACCTGAACCTCCTGACGTCTTACCATTCAACCGATCTCTAAGAAGAGCCTTGACCTGTATGACACATATAGTTTCATTTGCATTTAAAAATACCAAATTAAAGTAATGTAGCAACCCACGGTAATGCAACAGTGATATCCATTTTTTTCTTTCAAAAAAAAAGCATTGGCTCTACCAGAATCACCAGCTGTGTAAGAGAAGGTACTGAGCTAACACCAGGTTAAAAACCAAGAAGCATCACTGCATGCTATGCACAAGAGTTACTTTCAATCGGTAATGCAATGCATCACCACCTCATATCCACAGCATCACAGTAGAGAAGACAAGTTTGAAAAGTTTAGCATTTGAAGGAGATAGCAAAAGCAATTGGCTGCATAGGAGACTATTATCAGTCAGTAGATGACACCTGTTGTTTTTCTCTACTTCATGCAAGATCAAAAGTTATTTATGTTGACATTCAGCCGACTATCCCAACATAAATAAGACATGATGCATGAAAATACACAAAGCACATAACGTCTTGTGGAAAAGGATTTATACATGGTATAGTAGCAGATAGAACAGCACAGTAAAAGCATAAGTGACATAATATATTTTTATATAAAAAGCAAGATAAACACAGTCTTCAATTTAAAATATACCAGGCAAACTAATAGTTGGAGCAAACCTGCTGCAGAGCAAATTCTACGATTGGTTTTACATCTCTTGCTCCTTGATAATCTACTGGAGCCTTTCCAGGAATAAACACCTTAATAGTTGGAAATCCTCTTATTCCATATTCCTGAGTAAAAAAGGCAGCACACATCAAGAAAAAGTTGGTAGCATCGAGTCAGAAGATTTATAAATAGTAATAGCGGAAGCCCTTTTATTGTCCATTTGTCATTAATTTAGTCTATACAGAAGACTAATACTCAGTGATATGAACATATAATGATGCTAAGCTATGCATCTTGGTCAATGGTGTGTTACAGTAAAATAACTGTAAACGAAATACCTGTCTCAACTCTATCTAAATATACTTTAATATAGATTAATAATAACTGCAGTACTGCACTGCAAGTTCAATGGCGAAGATAGACTACTGTCTTTCTTGCTTTCTCTCACAGAAGATGCCTATATTTCATTTGACAAGCGAACCAAACTTTCTGTTAGAGAATCTTGCATACAAAACATAATTTTCTGACACAGCTAAGAAACAACTATGTATCCAATTCCAGAAGGGCATAAAATACAATAAAATTGCACAGTCCATTGGCTTTCACCCTTTATAAAGGCATGGATTTCCCATAAATCAATTCAACAGAAATTAATAGCCATATAAAACAATTCTACGGCTGCCTACCACCAATAAGGCAACTAGGCTGATGCCATAAGACTAGAAGAGCTTTCTGGTAAACACAAAAAGTGCATTTGTTCCGTAGGTAACAGCATCCATGATAATTGGAAGAAAAAACAGTATCCTTGCACCATACTGCAAATTTACTGTATGAAACCACCATTCCACCATATTCCACATTATTCCCAGCAACAGCTAATGAACTCCACTTTTGATATTAGTAGGTCGTAGCCACCAATCAGTGATCCTTCCCTTGATTATCTCCATCAAACAAGCGTTACATTGTATTCTCTACTCTCTAGTACTGAAAGCCACAACAAAAACCCATCACAGGTTTAACGTTTGAACTACAACCAATTTGCACACAGCAACAGCATGCACCAGTAACAAGTTACCCCCTAATATAATGAAATTACTGTGTTACTTAAGTAATTCATGCCGAGATCACACCATGAAACAGGTAGATCAGACCACAGGCGTGGACAAATTTAAAGGAAACGAGATGCAATGAGTGGCAGTGCTCACCTGCGCGAGCTCCTTGTGCGCGTCGGCGTCAAGCGCGGCGACCGTGGCGACGCCCTTGAGGATGCCGGCGGCCTTCTCCCACGTGGGCGTCAGCTGCTGGCAGTGCCCGCACCAGGGCGCAAAGAACTCCACCAGCACCACCCCATTCGAGTTCAGCACCTGCAGACAAGCAAGCAAAAGCCACCAGTCCACCTCAGGGTCAGAGAGAGACTCAGAGACCCAAACGGGAGAGCCGATCCGGAGACGAGAGGGGAGAGTGTGGGAGCAGATCGAGAGACCTTGGATTTGAAGTTGTTGGGGTTGAGCTGGAGGACCGGTGAGCCCGCCGAATAGAGAGCGGCGGCCGGTGATGCCGCGGCGGCGGCCACGGCGAGAAGGAGGGCGGCGAGGACCGCGGGACGCATGGCGTGCGAGGTGGAGAGGCTTCTAGAACGAGCGGAAACACAGGGGAGGAGGTGGAACTTGGAAGTGTGGAACCGGCGATCCGGGGCCGTGGTGCGACTACGATTTAAAGTCCGCTTGTCACGAGGAGGCGGACGAACGCGTGTGCGGACCAATGGAGAGCCCCCACGTCAGACGGCCTGCCACGTCGGAGCAGTTTGGCTGCCTTGGCGCGACAGGACTGGCGGAGGAGGGTGGAGTTGGTGGACTCGGTGCACCGTCATTTGCACACGTGGCGTTCAAAATACGGGCCCACATTTCAGTGAGTAAAAGTAGAAATGGCAACGGGTACGCACCCGCTGGGTATTACCCGCCCATACCCGCACCCGCCAGATAAAAATTTACCCACTACAAAACCTGTACCCGCTCGCGGGTACAAAAACTTACTCACACCCGTACCCGCGCGGGTATTTGTACCCGACGGGTAACCCACACCCGATTTTAGACCCGCCATGAATCATAAATATATCACTAAAAAATGGCATATGTATCTACAAGTAACAACAATTTACACTAACAAATATAGTCTAATAGATCATTGGAGCATATTACTTCCACACTAATATCAAGTCACCAATGGCATATTACGAATGGGCTGAATTTGTAGGGAAATGCACATGGGCCTTCGGGTGTATTTTACCCGCGGGTAAGTGGGTACGGGTACTATGCAGCCGTACCCGCACCCGCTCTACCCGTTGGGTAGAGGTTTTTGCCCAATAAGACACCCGCGGGTGAAGATATTGTTCCACACTGTTGGGGGGATAATTCCGATGACAGCGGGGGAACGAGGAGGTCCGTACGACTCCGAAGGAAGACCATCACCAGAAGACCCGAAGCCCTAGGCCGGAGGTGCCTAGACCTCCGAGCGAGGAAGCCGGAGGTCTCCGGAGGTTCCAAGGCGCGCCGGAGGGGTATTCGGAGGGAGCTAGCAGCCAGACGCCGGAGGCCAACCTTCGGGCGGACCTGAGGCTCCGAGGGGGAGCCATACGTGGGAAGGACCCAGTCAAGGCCGTGCGGGGACAAGATCGTGATCGTCTGCGCCGTGTCGGGCGGCCTTTGCAGCGCTCGACACGGGCGATACGCTGTCAGGATCGAATCTTCCTGTCTGTACTACGCGGAGTCCATTTTGTATGTACTACCGGCCAGTGTCAGGCCATGTTTGTACTACCGGCCAGTGTCGGGCCAACTAGCGGTTGGCGGTTCAGAGGTGTCTGGCCCCTCAGGGGGGGTCACCCTATAAATACCCCTCGACTACAATTGTAATAGACACACGATCCAAGAATATAGAACACACTGCATTCCATTACTCTCAAAACCTGCTGGTTCGATCCGTCATCCCAACACACACCCATCTTTTTATCGGGTAAAACCTGTTGGGGGAAATTATTCCACTTTCTAGGCTTAAGGCGTAAACCTTCCGAAGGCTGATAATGGCCCTGATGTTGGCGAGCTGTTGTTCGAAGTATGCGTCGTCAAGATCGGAGGGCACCACGGCGCGAAGCCCTGGAGAACTCTCCGAAGGGAGGATGGAGACTTCGAAGCCGAAGGATATGATTGATTGGATGTCTTGTTTATCCATCTACCTTGCAGTACTTTACCATATATAACCCTATGTATAATAATGAATAGTTTCCATTACGGCGGTTGTAATCTAGGGGCACATAGGCCTTTTCCTTATGGTTTTTTCCCTATAAATACCCCCCATTATACCTTGTAAAGGGGGGCAGAACAAGTTGTTCATTTACACTCATTCGGACTACTCGAGCTATTATCCAATTTGGAGGCCCGAAGTAGCCCTTAAAGTTCAGACTCCTTGTTTGTTCGCTCTTGAATACAGAGAACCTGTTGGTGTAACTTTTATGCCAACAGTTGGCGCCGTCCGTGGGGACCAGGTTCTAAAAGCTTGTTCTCTACTGCTGACTGTACTCCGAAGAGCACTTACGGAGGGAGCCTCGGAGTCCCAAGACTCCGCGCACCCTTCAGTTAAGGGCTTCTTAGTGCAGCTCAAGGGCCTTCTCCCGACCCCTCGAGTCATTCGAAGTCTCCATCCTCGAACCCATCCTCACGACTAGCTATGCCTCCGAAGCGTGGCCAGGCTTCGGGTCCTCTTCGAAGGTCCCCTTGGACCAATGGAGCCAGACCCTCAGCTAATTCGGCGATTCCTGCAGAGACCGCTGGGCGTCGAGCGCCCCAGGGCCCTCTGCCTCCTCCTACGGTGCTTCAGACCGACTACGCAGCTAGCCGGGATCCAGAAGTGCCCTCAGACGAAGACGAAGGCCCTCCCGAAACCGAGGCTACGCAGCTAGCCAGGCTTCAGGAGGAGGTATCCAGGTGGAGGCAAGAGGCCGCCGATCGCCTCCGCACTCAAGCTTCCACCGAAACTCCAGGGGGCCTCAAGACGATGGAACCCGCAATCCCCCAGAAGTTATCCAAGTCCCGGAGGAAGCCGAGAATGCATCCTTCGATAATGAATCTCCGTTACACCCTGATCTGCAGAGAGTGCCTTTCGACCCCAGATTCAAGGCCTCGAAGCTGCACAAGTACTCCGGGGGGTCGGACCCCGGAGAGTTCGCCCGCTCTTACGCCCTGGCAATAGAAGCAAGCGGAGGGGTGCGAAGCACCATGGCAAAATGCTTCCCCCTCGCTCTCGAAGGCGTGGCACTCCGCTGGTTCTGGTCGCTAAAGCCAGGATCGATCAGTTCATGGGAGCAGCTAAAAAAGAAATTTGTGAGCAACTTCCAAGGTACCTTCGTGGCCCCGATGTCCACAGGAAGTTTGTTTCAGGTAAAGCAGCGGCTGGGAGAAACCCTTCGGGAGTACTTCACGCGCTTCGCCCACACCAAGTCACAGATCAAGGGCCTGTCTACCTCCTCGGTAGTTGATGCTGCACGCGAAGGGGTGCTGAACCCCGACCTCCTCAGCAAACTCCATCGGAAGCCGGTGACGTCTGTGGCACAGCTCATGGCATACTTTGAACAGTATGCCAAGGCGGAGGAAGGATGTCTTCGGCGAGCTGAAGCACCATTGCCCACCCTCCGAGAAGTCAAAAGGGAGCCTGAAGCCTCCGCTACACCGCAACCTCCACAAGACAACCGCTTCAACGAGTACAAGCGAGGAAAGAAGCATTTCCGCTCGGAGGTGCTAAACATTGCACCTTCAGCCTCGAAGGCACCTGCCAACTTCCAGCAGGTAAAAAATTTCAAGGCTGGGCCACCAAAGCCTCAAGAAAGGATACCTGGCAGGCGCCAGAGTTTTTTCTGTTGTGTGCATGGCGACAATAGAAGCCACGACACGAAGGATTGCAAGGCAGTATTGGCCCTTCGGGGCGACTACCTTGAGCGAAATACCGGGCGGGGTACTTCGGATCGGACCCCACCTTCGGCACGCTCGGAGCTCGTTCAAACTGTGGCCCGAGCCGGTGCCCTCGAACCCCCATGCAGCTACCGGTGGTCAGTATTATGCCACCACCAAAGCAAGAAGACTGTAACACCCCAGAAATTAAAAGGAATAAAATAAAAAGAAAAATATTATTTAAATCAATTTTTGGTTTATTATTAAAGGAAAACCCCAAAAGAACCCAAATAAAGCCAAACAGGGAGAAATGCTAAAAATATGGACTTGAAAATTTTATGAGATGAACTAGAACACAAGAGATAATTTTAGGAATTTTTACAAATTTTTATCAACAGTGATTCAACCCTTAATCAAATATTCGAATTACAGGAATTATTTTAAATCAGAAATGAATTTTAAATCCCATTGGGCCTCAACCCCGAAAACCCCCTCCAGCGGCCTTTAGGCCCAGCCCAACACTGCCCTCCCACTGACAAGCGGGACCCGCCTGTCGGCACCACCCTCCCCTCTCTCCTCCCGCCCGCGCCCCGCCTGGCCCACCCGTCAGCCACCCATGCCCTTCTCGCGCCCGCTGACAGCCGTGGCCCGCCTGTCGGCCCTTCCTTTTCTGTTTCGCCCGCTGACAGGTGGGGGCCACCTGTCAGGTGCTTCGTCTCCGATGGAAGGGGATCGCCCCCTTCCTTTCTCCCGGCGATCACCTTCTGTTCCTCGCCGCCGGCCGCCCGCGATCGCCCAGATCACCCCCGGATCACCTTCCCCGCATACCACCGCCTCCCTTCCATCCTTGGCGACGCGTTTTCACGCCTTTGGAAAGCCACCCAAAGCTTGGAAAGAGATCACCGGAGCTCTCGGGAAGCCCACGGTTCCCTGCCATCCAGACGCCGGCGACCCCCTATAAAAACCCTCCACGACCACCGCCCTCAGCCCACACACTCCCAGCCCTCCTCGTGCGAAAACAGAGCGCTGCCGCCTCTTTTTCGACCTTCGGCTCTGCTTCGCCTCCGGCGAGCCCTCGCCGTCGATCCCGACCCCCTTCACCCTAGCCACCGCCACCGGAGTGATCGTCGACCACCGCTCGTCCTCGGCCACCCTTCCGTTGGCCGTGGACACCGCCGGATCGCCGTCGCCATCGAGCTCCCGAACCACCTTCGCAGTCTACCCTCGCCGCCGTCGCCGTCCGTCGCCGTCGTCGCCACCGAAGGTATGGACAAGACCGTTTTGACCTCCTCGTTCCATTTTTGGCCCTAGCTAGGACCCTAGGCCCTCGCCGTCGCCGCCGTGGCCGCACCCGAGCCCGCCGTCGCCGGAGACGAAGGGGGGGGTACGTGCCCCTTACGCACGTGCCGTGCCGGACGCACCCACAACCGTCCGATCGTGATCGGAGGGCTACGATTAAATCCCTTCGGGATTTAATCAGGGCCCTCGGATCTGATCCAAGCGGTACCGAGCGCTTACAGCCGTCGATCGCGACTTAAAATGCTGGAGCGATCTGGTGCGTCCACGTCATACCGGTTCGCGAGATCTAATCTCAGCCGTCCAATTTCATTTAAACCTCCCGCCTCGCGCCTGGCCGCTGGATCAAGATCCAACGGATCTGGTTGATCCGGTCCACGCCACAGTGGCGCGGTCCACCGTGGGCCTGGCTCACCGTGGACCAGAGCCCATTTTCTGTTTAAATAAAATTCCAGAAATTGATTTAAACTTTGAAAATTCATATCTTGCTCAAATTAACTCTAAATTTCACCATTCAAATTTTGTTAGAACCAGAATATTATTCTCTACACATTAATACAATAAAACAGTATGTTTCTGTTACTTAAATTATTATTGCTAAATAAAAGAATAAAAATCCCTTAGGATTAAAATTTATAATACAGAAAATAAATTGGGAAAAATCTAAAAAATAATAGACTTCACTGTTTCATATCAAACTCAGAATATTAAAATACTACTTCACATAAAAACACCCACAAATGATGTATGTTCCTTTAATTGGTGAATTTTATCTGTTTATTGAATGTATTGTTTATTTCCCGTATCGAGAAGACTACGAGTTCGTCGAGGAGCAGGAGTTCTACCCCGAGGTTCCTCCGTCACCCTTTGCTGATCAAGGCAAGTCATCGACCACCGTTGTGGACACAGTTGATCATTATTGAGCCCATGATTTAATAAATTATCGCTATAACTCATAGGTTAATATTGCATTAGTCAAAGATCAAGCCCTACACTTATATTTATTAGATCCCCGTCCTTGTGTGCAAACCCAAGCCATGCTTATTGAGCCTTAACTCCTTGTCACTCTACAAATATTTTATTAGCTAGTGCTCAATGTACCGGCACAACTGCTATAGGATATAAAGAATGAGTCGTAGAGTAGATGGATTCTGGTATATGTAATACCCTGTTATTCTTGTCTCTGGACTCTGTTGGAGTTAGGTGTGTTATAAGTATGGTGGGTTCCGGGTGCAAGCTCGGGTTTTGGTATGTCGCACCCGGGGCACTATAAGGACCGGTCTGCGGGATCTGTTGCAAAGCATTTCCGTACCAACCACAAGTCTAATGGGTAAGTCCTAACTGGAAGTGTGGAACACTCCGTCTCACGGCACCATAGTGGAGGGGGCAAGGGGCTAGCCCTCAGGGCGCCTTGTACCGACGATGGCTCAAGAGGGGGTATTGTGGAAACTCGACATGGCGAGACACGGTACGAAACCTATAAGAGGGTGCTGTTGAGTCGGGGAAGACCATATGGAAGGTTTTGGCACGAGTTCCCGTGTGATGGGTCATCTCGTTACACTTCGGTGTAGGTGATGAGTGCGTGCCTTGTGGGTACAGTGGTACATCTCTGATCAGAGTAAAATCAATCTTTTCGAAAAGCCGAGCCCACGGTCAAGGGCGGGTTGTGTGACTACTCGCAGTTAGTTTACAATTGTTTGAATGGATGAGTTATTCATGGCATGTAAGGACTGTTGTGCGGGGAGGTAAAACGTACTCCTCGAGTTAGAAGATGATGATGCATTCACATGTTTACTTTTCCGTACTAATAAATTGCTCACATTAAATGCTTTACAAATATGCTGCTTCCGCTAAACTAGCCACTATCTCCCTTGTTATTATCTTGCATTATATTTGCATTCGGTGGCTTGCTGAGTACATCTGTACTCACCCCGTTGACTTACAACATCAGAGCCCGTCTACTACGAGGAGGATGAAGGTCTGGAGTAGCGACCCAGTCAAGGCGAGACTGGAAGGAGGCGTTCATCTAGGACCCCTTGATTTTATTAGTTTCTCTTCACTTTCAATCACTTTTGTATTAATGCGGTCTACGAACCGTGAATGTTTGCCCGTAATGTACGTGGTCGCTTTATGAACGTCTTGGTTTATTGATTTTCTTTGGAATTTCAATAAAGGTCCTGATTTATTAAATCGGGGCGCGACAAGATGGTATCAGAGCCGACTTGACTGTAGGGAGCCAAACAGACCTGACCCTAGGACTTATATATATTCACTATATTTTACAAAAGATTACTTATCCTCTCATCTTCTAAGATTTTCACAAAAATTTTCTCTCTTTTGTAGATGCCGATCCGTACCGTGAATGGGAACCTTCGTGACGAGACCGGATTCATCCGCGAGCTCCGCATGCTCGTCAGTTTCCTCGGCTTCGAGCAAGAGCCGATGTACCATGGAGTCTTCCCCGACGAGGAAGAAAGCTACTGCGAGGTCACCGTCGTCGTCAAGCCCTCCCCTCAGACAGCTCACACCTACCGCGGAGGAGGACCTACCTTCCTGGTAGCCAGTCAGCGCACCGCCCTCCAGGCACTTACAGAGCTCCGGATGATCTACGACAGCGAGCTCTACGACACGGACTTCCGCTTCGTACCTCTTCGCACCCCAGGGAGCCCACACAGTGTCTTCGTCAGCACCCTCTCCCAGCGTCATTCAGCGATTGGTCATACCATGCGCTTGTTGGAGGCCATGGATGATCTCCACTACGAGGCGCTGCAGGACGCCAATGGACAACGCGACACTATCAGTTTCTACCGCCATTCCTCCGAGGACCTGAACCGCGAGAACGGAGAGCTTCGTCGCCGCATCCAGCAGGGACACCGCTTGGCTGCCGAGGCAGAGGACTTGCGGCGTCAGAATGAGCTCCTTCGACAGCGTGTCGCCACCAACCCGCACCTCCGCTACCAGATCGAGGAATTAAAGAAGGACATAGAGGAGATCGCACCCCTTCCGCCTCGCCGGAAGAAACCCATTCAGACTCCCACAGTGAGACCCAAGAGGATCTCCCACAGTGCACCACCCGCCGGACCGTCCAGTTCCTCGACCCCGCCCGTCTCCTACGAGCCTGAGATCGAGCCGTCCCCTGAGCTGCCATAGACGTAGTTTTTACGATTGATTGTTATTTTCATTTTTACTTGATTGTATTAGCATTCATGTCACAATATAAGGCATGAATGAGAAAATTAATAAATGTAACCGCAAGAACGGTACCCTTTTGAAATAAAATATAAAGAAGTTCACCAAAATAAATATGTGTACATATTGAAAATTCCAGGATGACTAACACCCAAGGATCAGACGCTCCTCAGAACGGAGGGGAGAGTGGCAACCTGCCACAATGGGGAGCCACCGGGCAGAGGCAGGCCCCGGTCGCCAACCACCCCACCGTGGCTGAAATGATGGCCACCCAAAACCAGCTGGTCTCAGCCCTCCTGCACCAGATGCAGCAGCAGCAGCAACAAATGCAAGAGCAGCAGGCTCACTTCTTTCGCCTCCACCAACAGCCCGAGCTGCCCCGACCCGCCACACCAGCTCCCGCTCCCGCGTCACAACTCTCGGAGTTCCTCCGAGTCCGCCCACCGACTTTCTCAAGCACCACCAACCCCATGGAGGCTGGGGATTGGTTGCGGGCAATCGAGAAGAAACTCGATCTCCTGACCTGCACTGAGCAGGAGAGGGTGGCCTTCGCCACCCACCAGCTTCATGGTCCCGCCGCAGAGTGGTGGGACAACCATCGTGAGACCCTGCCTGAGGGCCACGCCCCCACTTGGGCGGAGTTCTCGGCCGCTTTTCGTGCCGCCCACATCCCTGACGGCCTCGTTGCTCAGAAGCAACAGGAATTCAGAGATCTACAACAAGGGAGCAGATCTGTCACCGAGTATCTGCATGAGTTTAACCGTCTGGCCCGGTACGCACCAGAGGAGGTCCGTACAGACGCGGCCAGACAGGCCAAGTTCCTTAGGGGACTAAAGGACGAGTTGTCCCTACAACTCATCTCAGGAGACTTCGCCAACTTCCAAAAGTTGGTGAACAAAGCTATTATGCAAGAAACTCAACAGAATAAAGTTGACCTGAAGAAGAAGAGGATGATAGCCTTCAGGCAGAACCAGGGTATGGCCCAGAGACCCCGTTTTGCTCCACCCCCACCAGCGCCACAGTACCACCCCCGGCCTGTATATCGCCCGGCGCCACCAGCTGCCAATACCGGAGCCAGCCAACCTCGTGCCGTTCCAGCCGCACCAACTGCCCCAGCTGCCCCGGCCAAGAAGGCAGAGATCCTGCGCGACAAGCACGGCAAGCCCGTGGTATGCTTCAACTGCCGTCAGGAGGGGCATTACTCCAATGCTTGCCCCCATCCTAAGCGCGTCCAAGGAGTTGCCGCGAACCCCGCCATCCGCGCCCGAGTCAATCACGTCACCGCGGAAGAAGCTCAGGCCGCACCAGAGATAGTAATGGGTAAGTTCTTGGTACATTCAGCACTTGCAGTGGTTTTATTTGACACTGGAGCTACGCACTCCTTCATATCAACTGATTTTGTGGAAAAGAACAATCTAAACACCGAAGATCTACCCAGAGCCGTACAAATAGTCACTCCAGGAAAACAAACCCTAGCCCTAACATATAGCCCAAAGGTATGGATAGATATCCACGGCACCATATTCTGGGCCGACCCCATCCTAATAGAATGCCAAGGCCTAGATCTCATTCTAGGAATGGATTGGCTAAATAAATACCAAGGGGTGATAGAATGTGCCCAGAGAAAAGTAACCGTGACCAGCGAAGAAGGGATTGCCGTTACATTTCAGATGCCAAGACTAAAGATCAGAAGACCAAGACTGCACCAGATTACCTTGGAAGAAATACCGATAGTCTGTGAGTACCCGGACGTGTTTCCAGAGGACTTACCAGGAATGCCACCCAGGAGAGACATCGAGTTCAGGATTGACTTGGTGCCTGGAACCACCCCTATCTATAAGCGACCATACCGGATGGCCGCCAATGAATTAGCTGAGATGAAGCAACAGTTGGAGGATCTTGAGAGGAAAGGCTACATCAGACCTAGCACGTCACCATGGGGTGCCCCCGTCATCTTTGTCGAGGAGAAAGAAGACAAGGCAAAGCGTATGTGTGTGGATTACCGCGCCTTGAATGAGGTAACAATCAAGAATAAGTACCCGTTGCCTCGGATCGATGATCTCTTCGACCAGCTAAAAGGAGCTACGGTATTCTCGAAGATCGACCTGCGATCTGGTTACCATCAGTTGAGGATTCGAGAAGAAGATATACCCAAGACTGCCTTCACCACCCGTTATGGATTATATGAGTGTACGGTTATGTCCTTTGGATTGACCAACGCCCCTGCATTCTTCATGAATATGATGAATAAAGTGTTCATGGAGTATTTGGACAAGTTTATAGTGGTTTTCATCGACGACATCCTCATTTATTCCAAGGACCAGAAGGAGCACGAGACTCACCTCCGGTTAACCTTAGGGAAGTTAAGGGAACACCAATTGTATGCCAAGTACAGCAAATGCAAGTTTTGGACGGCAGAAGTAAAGTTCCTCGGACACATCATCTCTGCGCAAGGAATCGTAGTAGACCCTGCCACTGTAGAAGCAGTTACAGATTGGTTGCCACCCATGAACGTATCAGAGATACGCAGTTTTCTGGGATTGGCCGGATATTACCGAAGATTCATCGAGAATTTTTCAAAGATAGCCAAGCCAATGACTAAATTGTTGCAAAAAGGAGAGAAGTTTGAATGGACTCCTGAATGCGAGGAAAGTTTCCGCACCCTCAAGACTCGTTTGGTATCTGCACCTATACTGACCCTACCGGATATCCGCAAAGACTTCCATGTCTATTGCGACGCATCTCGCCAAGGATTGGGATGTGTTCTTATGCAAGATGGGAAAGTTATCTCTTATGCCTCCCGTCAGTTGAGACCTCATGAGTTAAATTATCCGACCCATGATCTGGAATTAGCCGCCGTAGTGCACGCCCTCAAGATTTGGAGGCATTATTTGGTGGGGAACCGCTGTGAGATCTTTACGGATCACAAGAGCTTGAAGTATATCTTCACACAGCCAGATCTGAACTTGAGACAAAGACGATGGCTGGAATTGATCAAGGACTATGACTTGGGTATTCACTACCACCCAGGAAAAGCCAATGTGGTAGCTGATGCCTTAAGTCGCAAAGGATATTGCACGACCATGATGATTCAAGAACACGCACCCTTGTTATGTAAGGAGATGGAAAACTTAAATCTCGGATTGACCACCAGAGCATATCTAGCCACCTTGGAGACCCAACCTGTCTTGTTTGAGCAGATTCGTGAAGCTCAATCAGAGGACCCGGATATAGCAGCCATTAAGAAGAACATGAGACAAGGAAAAGCCCCCGGATTTTCCGAGGACGAGAATGGCACCATATGGTTTGGAACTCGGATATGTGTGCCGGACAAACCTGAAATAAAGACTCTTATCCTAAGAGAAGCCCATGATACATTGTACTCTATTCATCCCGGCAGTACCAAGATGTACCAGGATCTGAAGGAACGCTACTGGTGGGTTAGCATGAAGAGAGAGATTGCCCAGTTTGTCGCCGAGTGTGACACCTGCAGAAGAGTAAAAGCTGAACATCAGAGACCTGCAGGATTGTTACAGCCACTTAAAGTACCGGAATGGAAGTGGGAAGAGATCGGTATGGATTTTATCACCGGATTACCAAAGACCCAACTGGGGTATGATTCTATATGGGTGATCATTGATCGGCTTACAAAGGTAGCTCATTTCATAGCCGTTAAGACGACCTTTAGTGGCCCCAAGCTAGCAGAACTATACATGGCCCGGATAGTATGCCTTCATGGAGTGCCCAAGAAGATAGTATCTGACCGAGGAAGTCAGTTTACCTCTCGCTTTTGGAAGAACCTCCAAGAGGAGATGGGCACGAGATTAAATTTCAGTACCGCCTACCATCCTCAGACAGATGGACAAACAGAAAGGGTAAATCAGATACTAGAGGATATGCTTCGAGCATGTGTTTTGGATTTTGGAGCCACTTGGGACAAGAGCTTGCCATATGCAGAATTTTCATACAACAATAGCTACCAAGCCAGTCTTCAGATGTCTCCTTTTGAAGCCCTATATGGACGTAAGTGCAGAACGCCTCTCCTTTGGGACCAAACTGGTGAATCCCAAGTATTCGGAACCGACATTCTTCGTGAAGCTGAAGAGAAGGTACGGATCATCAGAGACCGACTCAAGACAGCCCAATCACGACAGAAGAGCTACGCCGACAATCGCCGTCGAGACCTAGCCTTTGAAGAAGGAGATCATGTCTACCTTCGGGTTACACCTCTTCGTGGGACTCAACGATTTAACATGAGAGGAAAGTTGGCCCCTCGATATGTTGGACCATTTCCCGTTATTCGACGCCAAGGCGAAGTAGCTTATCAGTTGGAACTACCACCTTCGTTGACTGGAGTGCATGATGTGTTCCATGTATCTCAACTCAAGAAGTGTCTTCGCGTCCCCACGGAGCAAGTGGATCTTCAGCAGTTGGATGTCCAAGAAGATCTGACCTATGTGGAAAAACCGGTCAAGATATTGGAAGTCAAAGAAAGAACCACCAGGAGTCGAGTCATCCGCTTCTGCAAAGTGCAGTGGAGCAATCATCCAGTAGAGGAAGCTACATGGGAAAAAGAAGATGAACTCAAGGCACAGCATCCTGAGCTATTCGAGGATTGATCTGAATCTCGAGGACGAGATTCTCTGTAAGGGGGATAGGATTGTAACACCCCAGAAATTAAAAGGAATAAAATAAAAAGAAAAATATTATTTAAATCAATTTTTGGTTTATTATTAAAGGAAAACCCCAAAAGAACCCAAATAAAGCCAAACAGGGAGAAATGCTAAAAATATGGACTTGAAAATTTTATGAGATGAACTAGAACACAAGAGATAATTTTAGGAATTTTTACAAATTTTTATCAACAGTGATTCAACCCTTAATCAAATATTCGAATTACAGGAATTATTTTAAATCAGAAATGAATTTTAAATCCCATTGGGCCTCAACCCCGAAAACCCCCTCCAGCGGCCTTTAGGCCCAGCCCAACACTGCCCTCCCACTGACAAGCGGGACCCGCCTGTCGGCACCACCCTCCCCTCTCTCCTCCCGCCCGCGCCCCGCCTGGCCCACCCGTCAGCCACCCATGCCCTTCTCGCGCCCGCTGACAGCCGTGGCCCGCCTGTCGGCCCTTCCTTTTCTGTTTCGCCCGCTGACAGGTGGGGGCCACCTGTCAGGTGCTTCGTCTCCGATGGAAGGGGATCGCCCCCTTCCTTTCTCCCGGCGATCACCTTCTGTTCCTCGCCGCCGGCCGCCCGCGATCGCCCAGATCACCCCCGGATCACCTTCCCCGCATACCACCGCCTCCCTTCCATCCTTGGCGACGCGTTTTCACGCCTTTGGAAAGCCACCCAAAGCTTGGAAAGAGATCACCGGAGCTCTCGGGAAGCCCACGGTTCCCTGCCATTCAGACGCCGGCGACCCCCTATAAAAACCCTCCACGACCACCGCCCTCAGCCCACACACTCCCAGCCCTCCTCGTGCGAAAACAGAGCGCCGCCGCCTCTTTTTCGACCTTCGGCTCTGCTTCGCCTCCGGCGAGCCCTCGCCATCGATCCCGACCCCCTTCACCCTAGCCACCGCCACCGGAGTGATCGTCGACCACCGCCCGTCCTCGGCCACCCTTCCGTTGGCCGTGGACACCGCCGGATCGCCGTCGCCATCGAGCTCCCGAACCACCTTCGCAGTCTACCCTCGCCGCCGTCGCCGTTCGTCGTCGTCGTCGCCACCGAAGGTATGGACAAGACCGTTTTGACCTCCTCGTTCCATTTTTGGCCCTAGCTAGGACCCTAGGCCCTCGCCGTCGCCGCCGTGGCCGCACCCGAGCCCGCCGTCGCCGGAGACGAAGGGGGGGTACGTGCCCCTTACGCACGTGCCGTGCCGGACGCACCCACAACCGTCCGATCGTGATCGGAGGGCTACGATTAAATCCCTTCGGGATTTAATCAGGGCCCTCGGATCTGATCCAAGCGGTACCGAGCGCTTACAGCCGTCGATCGCGACTTAAAATGCTGGAGCGATCTGGTGCGTCCACGTCATACCGGTTCGCGAGATCTAATCTCAGCCGTCCAATTTCATTTAAACCTCCCGCCTCGCGCCTGGCCGCTGGATCAAGATCCAACGGATCTGGTTGATCCGGTCCACGCCACAGTGGCGCGGTCCACCGTGGGCCTGGCTCACCGTGGACCAGAGCCCATTTTCTGTTTAAATAAAATTCCAGAAATTGATTTAAACTTTGAAAATTCATATCTTGCTCAAATTAACTCTAAATTTCACCATTCAAATTTTGTTAGAACCAGAATATTATTCTCTACACATTAATACAATAAAACAGTATGTTTCTGTTACTTAAATTATTATTGCTAAATAAAAGAATAAAAATCCCTTAGGATTAAAATTTATAATACAGAAAATAAATTGGGAAAAATCTAAAAAATAATAGACTTCACTGTTTCATATCAAACTCAGAATATTAAAATACTACTTCACATAAAAACACCCACAAATGATGTATGTTCCTTTAATTGGTGAATTTTATCTGTTTATTGAATGTATTGTTTATTTCCCGTATCGAGAAGACTACGAGTTCGTCGAGGAGCAGGAGTTCTACCCCGAGGTTCCTCCGTCACCCTTTGCTGATCAAGGCAAGTCATCGACCACCGTTGTGGACACAGTTGATCATTATTGAGCCCATGATTTAATAAATTATCGCTATAACTCATAGGTTAATATTGCATTAGTCAAAGATCAAGCCCTACACTTATATTTATTAGATCCCCGTCCTTGTGTGCAAACCCAAGCCATGCTTATTGAGCCTTAACTCCTTGTCACTCTACAAATATTTTATTAGCTAGTGCTCAATGTACCGGCACAACTGCTATAGGATATAAAGAATGAGTCGTAGAGTAGATGGATTCTGGTATATGTAATACCCTGTTATTCTTGTCTCTGGACTCTGTTGGAGTTAGGTGTGTTATAAGTATGGTGGGTTCCGGGTGCAAGCTCGGGTTTTGGTATGTCGCACCCGGGGCACTATAAGGACCGGTCTGCGGGATCTGTTGCAAAGCATTTCCGTACCAACCACAAGTCTAATGGGTAAGTCCTAACTGGAAGTGTGGAACACTCCGTCTCACGGCACCATAGTGGAGGGGGCAAGGGGCTAGCCCTCAGGGCGCCTTGTACCGACGATGGCTCAAGAGGGGGTATTGTGGAAACTCGACATGGCGAGACACGGTACGAAACCTATAAGAGGGTGCTGTTGAGTCGGGGAAGACCATATGGAAGGTTTTGGCACGAGTTCCCGTGTGATGGGTCATCTCGTTACACTTCGGTGTAGGTGATGAGTGTGTGCCTTGTGGGTACAGTGGTACATCTCTGATCAGAGTAAAATCAATCTTTTCGAAAAGCCGAGCCCACGGTCAAGGGCGGGTTGTGTGACTACTCGCAGTTAGTTTACAATTGTTTGAATGGATGAGTTATTCATGGCATGTAAGGACTGTTGTGCGGGGAGGTAAAACGTACTCCTCGAGTTAGAAGATGATGATGCATTCACATGTTTACTTTTCCGTACTAATAAATTGCTCACATTAAATGCTTTACAAATATGCTGCTTCCGCTAAACTAGCCACTATCTCCCTTGTTATTATCTTGCATTATATTTGCATTCGGTGGCTTGCTGAGTACATCTGTACTCACCCCGTTGACTTACAACATCAGAGCCCGTCTACTACGAGGAGGATGAAGGTCTGGAGTAGCGACCCAGTCAAGGCGAGACTGGAAGGAGGCGTTCATCTAGGACCCCTTGATTTTATTAGTTTCTCTTCAGTTTCAATCACTTTTGTATTAATGCGGTCTACGAACCGTGAATGTTTGCCCGTAATGTACGTGGTCGCTTTATGAACGTCTTGGTTTATTGATTTTCTTTGGAATTTCAATAAAGGTCCTGATTTATTAAATCGGGGCGCGACAAAGACCCACAAGACCGCGGCAAGAGAGTGGTCCTGCCCATCTCCGGAGGGGGGACCCTCGGAAGCATGTCCAAAAGACAGCGCCGCGAGTACGTCCGCGAGGTCGGGCACATTGGGACCTCGAGTTCCGCAGAAGGGATGCCAGAATGGTCCCGTGTGCCCATCTCATTCACAGCCAGCGACGCGGCGGGGGTGAAGTTCCCCCATGCTGACCCTTTAGTCATCTCTGCCGATATAGCAGGAGCAGACGTTCGAAGGATCCTGGTAGACGGCGGGAGCTCCGCAGACATACTCTTCGCCCAGGCTTTCGACCAGATGTGCATACCTCGGAAGCATCTGCTTCCAGCAACCCGGCCGCTTCAAGGGTTTTCAGGACCGCCTCTCGATGCCCTCGGCCAAATAGGCCTCGAGGTTGCCTTCGGAGAGGGGCCTTTGGCCCGAGTAGAAGAGGTGATCTTCGATGTGGTTGATGCCCCCTACGCTTACAATGCTATCTTCGGTCGAGGGATGTTGAACCAGTTTGGGGCTATAGCACATCACAATTACCTTTGTCTCAAAATGCCCACGCAAGGTGGAGTGCTTACTATTTCAGGAGACCATGTTGTGGCCAGGAGGACAGAGTATGGCCATGGGCAGCCATTGGACCCCCGACAAGTGCATAATGTGGCGGAAAGCGCCGAAGAAGTACCAGAGGCCTTGAACCCTCCGAAGGGATCTTCGCTCAAGCCAAGCCCGGAGGGTGAGGTCAAAACAAGAATAATCTCGGAGGATGGCAAAGAATACCCAGTGAAATTTGGCAAGGGGCTATCTCTAGAAATAACCGCCTCGTTAGAAGAAGTCGTCAGGAAAAATCTAGACATATTTGCTTGGACCGACGAAGACATCACCGGGGTCGATCGAAGCATCATCGAGCATAGTCTGCTCGTCAACCCGAAGGCCAAGCCGATGCGTCAGGGGCTCCGCAAGCTATCAGCAGAAAGAGCAAGCCTAGCCAAGGCCGAAGTAGAAAAATTGTTAAGAGCTGGCATTTTCAGGGAGGTAGCCCATACTGAGTGGTTGGCTAACCCTGTTTTTGTAAGAAAAAAGGACTCGAACAAGTGGCGCATGTGTATTGACTTCACCTCGTTGAATAAAGCATGCCCGCGAGACCCCTACCCAATGCCCCGAATAGATCAATTGATAGATTCCACGGCCGGCTCCGAATTATTAAGCTTCCTCGACGCTTATTCCGGGTACCATCAAGTATGGCTGAAGCGCGAAGACGAAGCCAAGACAAGCTTCATAACTCCTTCCGGAGTATTCTGTTATGTAAGAATGCCTTTTGGTTTACGGAATGCCGGAGCCACCTTTTCTCGCTTAATAGTTAAGGCTCTAGGTCATCAGATAGGCCGCAATGTCGAAGCCTATATGGACGATATTGTAATAAAAAGTGCTCAAAGGCACCGGCATAGCCTAGATCTAGCTGAAACATTTGAGAGCCTCCGAGCATGTGGAGTACGCCTCAACCCCGAAAAATGTATATTCGGGGCACAAGCAGGAAAGCTGCTAGGGTACTTAGTTTCGAGCAGGGGGATCGAAGCTAGCCCAACACAAATAAGTGCGCTGCAAAGGATGGATCCGCTAGAGAATTTGAAACAAGTACAGAAGCTAGCAGGAAGGCTCGCAGCACTCAGCAGGTTCCTGTCTAGGTCGGCAGAGCGGAGCCTCCCAATTTTCAAGGCACTAAAGGGATCCGAAAGCTTCAGCTGGACGCCGGAGTGTCAGAAGAGCTTCGAGGATATAAAAGCATACCTCGGCACATTATCAACCTTAACTGTTCCCCTTCCAGGAGAAACACTGCTTTTATATCTTGCAGCAACGGGTTCAGCAGTAAGCGCAGTACTGGTCCGAGAGGTTGAGCTTAAAGGGAAGCTGGTGCAAAACCCGATTTATTTTGTGTCAGAGGCATTGTCCGGAGCCAAGGTCAGATACTCCGAGCTCGAGAAGTTTGCCTATGCCCTAGTAATGGCCTCGCGAAAGCTAAGGCATTACTTCTTGGCGCATAACCTCATCGTCCCTACGTCGTATCCTCTTGGGGATATGCTCCGAAACAAAGATTCCACAGGCAGGATTGGAAAATGGGCAGTCGAGCTGGCACCCTTCGAAATCTCCTTCACGGCAAGGACAACTGTTAAATCTCAAATTATAGCAGATTTCGTAGCAGAGTGGACTCCATCTACAATCTGGACCCCGGAAGAACCCTCCGAAGGTTTTTGGACAATATTCTCTGACGGAGCTTATCAAGCATCAGGTGCAGGAGCAGGGGCATGCGGAGCACCTTAAGCGGTATTATGCTTAGGGGCTCCTTGTAATCCTCTTTAAATTTTCCCTCTTATCAATAAAGATAAGGGTTGAATTCTGCTTTGCTCTTCGAATATCCCTTACTCCTAATGGACGCATTGGGATGACGGCGATACTGGCGGAGCCAAGCACTTTTCACAAAACCCAGGAGACTGCCTTCGAACCATTGGTTCAACGGCTCCACCTCCAACCTACGGATTCCAGGCTCCGGCTTGTTAGGATCCGTAGAAGAGTCTAAGGACTTTAAAGAAAACAGATTTTCGGCCTCCGGGTTCGAAGTATCTGTAAAAGAGCCGAAGGTGGCCAACCTACGGATTCCAGGCTCCGGCTTGTTAAGATCCGTAGAAGAGTCTAAGGACTTTAAATAAAACAGATTTTCGGCCTCCGGGTTCGAAGTATCTGTAAAAGAGCCGAAGGTGGCCAACCTACGGATTCCAGGCTCCGGCTTGTTAGGATCCGTAGAAGAGTCTAAGGACTTTAAAGAAAACAGATTTTCGGCCTCCGGGTTCGAAGTATCTGTAAAAGAGCCGAAGGTGGCCAACCTACGGATTCCAGCCTCCGGCTTGTTAGGATCTGTAGAAGAGTCTAAGGACTTTAAAAAAAGA
The DNA here is from genome assembly GCA_019279435.1 of Zizania palustris. NCBI lineage: Eukaryota > Viridiplantae > Streptophyta > Magnoliopsida > Poales > Poaceae > Zizania > Zizania palustris. Next base: position 23,072,134 of record JAAALK010000287.1, on the reverse strand, counting down.
GAAAAAAAACAAATTTTCGGCCTCCGGGTTCGAAGTATCTGTAAAAGAGCCGAAGGTGGCCAACCTACGGATTCCAGGCTCCGGCTTGTTAGGATCCATAAACGAGTTTAAAGACTCAGAAAAAAGCGAGCAAAATTTTAGTCCGCAAAAGCATGCAGGTGTTCGACAGTCATTGTGCCTAGCGAACCCTTCTCTATGATAAAGGCTCCGCCACCCACAAGGGGGGGTCGGAGGGTACGAGTCACACAGCATACTTTCGAGGCATTTCACATGAAATCATTATAATAGTACATTAAGAGAAATTTTCATCTAAGCCTAAATAAAATCGGAGACCCTTTCGGCCCCTGGAGCTACCCCTACGGCTAAGATTCCCTTCGGAGCTCGAAGCCGCCGAAGTCGTCCTTTTAGTCCGAGTGCTTCTCTTCTTCTTCGAGGCCCGCAGTTTCTTTTGTGCCTCTTGAAGCTCAGCCCAAGTCAGGAGCTTCTCAGAGTCTGCTTCCGCGGGGTTGTCAACTCGGTACTCTGAGTCGGACCAGTCAATAGGTTCGGAAGATGAAGACCCCTCCGTCTTCTCTTCCTCTTTAATATAAGATAAAACGTCCCTTCGAACTTCAAGGGTAACCTCCCCCCGTCTCCGCGAGGAACAGAAAAGCGGGAACGGCGATAAGGTCTCAAACTCTCGAGGACTGCCCACTCCTTTCGGAGCTCGCCGGTAGTTTCCAGAAGTTCGAAGTCAGGGCTCGAAGGGCATGACAAAACCTAAAAAAGAGCAGAACACCCAAGACAAGTACTGTTTATAACTTTTTCATTAATAAAAACAAGGTTTACAGGGCCTCAGGTACACAGCAGTCCTAAGCGGCTAGACCTGCGGGTCGGATGGCGGAGCAGGGACCGGAGGGGCTGGCGAAGCAGGGAGTGGTGGCTTCGTTTGAGCTTGCTTCTGCCGGCGAGCCTCATCGATCCAGGCCTTGGCAGCGACCTTATGGTTCGTCTTCCAGGTTGACCGGAAGGCTTCCCAAGCCGAAGCCACCTCCGAAGATGGCCGCAGCAAGTCATCATCCGCGAAGCCTCCAGGAGACGAGCCTCCGACCGAGCCAAGGGGGATCCGAAGAGATTCAAGATGACGAAGAACCCCGATGCCAGCACACTGTCCGGAGATCTCCCCGTACCGAATGCCGGAGTTCTTCATCAATGACAAAGCAACCTGGATCCTCGTCAGCTTCCGGTCGAGTGGCTCGTGGGCCGCGGCGGAGGACGAAGGGCACATAGTGCCGAAGTACTCCAGCGTACCCTGAAGGGCTTCCAAGGTACGATCAGCAGTACTGGAGTTTTTCCTCTCCGCCGCTTCCAGGTTCGCAGCAGTCGCGTCCACTGCGGCCACCCGGAGCATCAAAGAACTCTTGAGGGCCATCGCCTGGCTAAGAGCCCCTTGAAGCTCCACCAGCTGTGCGCTCGAAGTAGCTGCCTCCTGACGGAGCTTTTCAACCTCCGCACGGAGGACAACGCGTTCGGCCTCAACTTCCTGGGCTGACGAACGGAGGGCTCCGAGGGCTTCGTCAGATGCTGCCCTAGCCTTCTGTTCCTCCAAAACTTCTTCCTCCAGCCTGAGGGATCTCCCGGTGGAGTCGTTAAGGGCCATCTGGAGGGTAGTGACCTTCCGGTTGAGTCGATTAATTTCGACCTCGTTGGAAGTCACTGCCGCTCTAGCAAGGGCAAATTGCTGCAAAGAGAACTAGGTAAGCACTAAAGAAGTTATGACCGTTAATACGAAGCAACTATGGCGTCTTTTTCATACCTGAAGGGCAGCCCTTTCGAGGGCTGTGTTGAGTGTCGAAGCCTTGGCCTCGCTCAAGACGGAGATCAACTCCGAATTAGCAATGTCTTGGCTTCTCTCAGCCAGGGGCTCCATGAGTCTTCGAAGGCCGCTCCGGTGCTCCACGAAAGGAGCCAGCAGAGGAAGCCAAGTCAAAGCTTGGGCGTCGTCCGTTGCGGTCTCGTCCTCCGAATTGCCGATGGAGGGTGCGGCCTGGCCAGGAAGAAGACCGAGGCTAGAAATGCTCTTACCCCTCCCCGGCACGAAGGGGGGAGAAGCAGGAGCACTCCGACCCCCGGCCACCACCTCTTCGGCCGGAACCACATTGCCGGAGGCGACCTCGGTGGTCGAGGTGGCTGCGACAGGAGCCAACTCCGTCCCAACGAGCACGTCGTCCGCCCCGAAGGACACATTCTCTACCACCAGACTCAGAGCCCCCAGAGGAGCAGAAGGGTCCGCTCGAATAGCCGTCTTCGAAGAAGCGGGGACTTCGGGCGCCACCAAAGCATCGATACCCGAAGAGGTACCTACTTCAATAGCAAGATTAATGAGCATGTTTTACAGATAGCAGGCGAGTATTGACAAAAAAAGGGAGGAGCTTCAGAAAAAGACCTCTGAGAGTCTCCTGAGGAAGGATCGCTGGATCCTCCAAGACTTCATACATCTAAAGGATGTTGGCGAAGTCATCCCCCGAGGTCCTGCCCTCGGTATTCTCTGTCGGAGTCGCGACCTCCGCAGGGACCACCTCGGGTGTGGGCAAGTCGGGAGTAGAGTCTGACTCCACCTGCACGACGGCGGGCGCGGGAGGAGTCGTTGGAGTTGTGCTAACCCCCTCCCTGGCGGAGGTGTTCGGAGGGACTTCCCCCATATCTTCGTCAGCCAGGAGGTAGGCTTCGACGACCGCCGCCGTCTCGCCATCGGAGTCTTCTAATCCTTCGGAGGGTGGGCTCCGCGCATCTGGCGACGAAGAAGACGAAGCAGGCGTCAAGTGTGGAGGTTGCTTCGCTGCCTTCTTCTGAAGCGGCTGCTTGCCGGCTTTCTTGGAGGGCTCGGCCGCGGCCTTCCTTTTGCGGCCAGCCGCTCCGGTTGGGGCGAAGTCAGGAAGCTGTGGATGCTCCATGCCGAGGGCTCTCCACACCCTGTTCGATCGCTCCCAACTCCCCACCAACTCCAGCCTTCTCTGCCTCTCGGCCACCGAAGGGACTCCGAGAATTCGTTCGGTGGCCCGAACTATGTCTTCCGGAGCCAAGGCCAGAGGCGCCGCTGAAAGAAAGAGGTATAGAAGTATGAGTATAATTAATTTGTTCATATAATATGATGCAGCAGGAAGAAGGTGTACCTAAGTTTCGGAGGTCCCCCTCCGAGGCTTGTGGGATTACGATCGGCCAGTTGGCTCCGAGGGGAGGGATCCGAAGACCGACGAACTCCTCGGCCAGGTCGCGCATGCTCATACGACGGGCCACCGAAGCAAGCAACCCTAGCCTCGTCGTAAGCAAGCTAGGGTTCGGGGAGATGTCTGCCTCCTTCCGGAACCAGATCTCCTGGAGAGGACCCGAGAGAGGGGAGTCCTCTCCGACTTCGGCGTAGAACCACCGAAGTATCCAGTTCGAGTACCACTGGTCGTTTATGGCTTTGGCATGGAAGTGGAGGGCATGCTCCCTCCGCAGCTGGAAGTTGACGCTGCCGAAGGCTATCATCACTTTGGAGTCCCCTGGCCCATCTTGAGGCTTCGGTTGGCAGATAACCTCGTGGGTCGCCGCGAAGATTTTGGAGCGGCCTTCGCATCCCTCTGCCCGAAGCGCCCATTCGAAGACAGCCAAACGGACGATCGCGTTGGGGGGCAACTGAGGCAGGGTTATGTGGAACAAGTCCAACACCTCTGCCAAGAAATCCACAGCTGGCAGTTCCAGACCCGCTTCGAAGAATGCTTCGAAGACCACCACCTCTCCGCTCCGCGGTCGTGGAGTTGATTCTGTCCCAGGAACTCGGGTCCTCATTCCAGTTCCCAGCTTTCCTTCCACTGCTTCTTCTATGGACTCAGCAGTGCTCGAGGATTGGCCGATGATGAAGCTTTGCGCAATCTTCTTCTTGGAAGGCGGACGGAGCGCCCGAGGGTTCTTCGGCCAAGCCCCACTCGGAGCCCCCGTCATTGCCGCTGCTGCCGATGCAGCCCACGCCTGCCTCTGCGCCAAAGTATTGGCCGCCGCTGGGGTGGTGTGGCTAGTTCTCGCCATCGCGCTCAAGTGCTCAAGGAGGCTGGAAGATGGGGAGAAAGATGGATAGCAGGTGATGAATGCGGTAAAAAATCTCGGTTGATCTCTATCTCTCCCTTTTATAACCATGCGACCAGTACTACTCTTCGATGGTATTCATATTGCAGGTTCGGCTTCCGCCACCGACGCGTGGGCCCGGTAATCGGAACGGCGCATAACCGCTGTAAAAATCGACCGTTACCTTTTCCACAGAGAGTAACAGCTACTTGCGCTGTAACGGCTACTTTTAACGGCACCCTACGACGTTCGCACTCCGAAGTCATACTTCTTTCCAGTACGTGTTCCCATTGTATCTGGAACCCGAAGGGGAGAGCTCGAATGCGTTCAGCTCAAAGTCTTCGGCTAAGTCTCAGCATCTCTCACTCCTTCCTAAGCCTCGGAAATTTAAAATATTCCTTCCGAATATCGCCTTCTTTCTAAAACAAGTTTAATACAGGAAGACGTGTTCGAGGGGCTACTGTTGGGGGAAATTATTCCACTTTCCAGGCTTAAGGCGTAAACCTTCCGAAGGCTGATAATGGCCCTGATGTTGGCGAGCTGTTGTTCGAAGTATGCGTCGTCAAGATCGGAGGGCACCACGACGCGAAGCCCTAGAGAACTCTCCGAATGGGAGGATGGAGACTTCGAAGCCGAAAGATATGATTGATTGGATGTCTTGTTTATCTATCTACCTTGCAGTACTTTACCATATATAACCCTGTGTATAATAATGAATAATTTCCATTACGGCGGTTGTAATCTAGGGGCAAATAGGTTTTTTCCTTATGGTTTTTTCCCTATAAATACCCCCCATTATACCTTGTAAAGGGGGGCAGAACAAGTTGTTCATTTACACTCATTCGGACTACTCGAGCTATTATCCAATTTGGAGGCCCGAAGTAGCCCTTAAAGTTCAGACTCCTTGTTTGTTCGCTCTTGAATACAGAAAACCTGTTGGTGTAACTGTTACGCCAACAAAACCCATCGGGTACTCGGGTTTCGGGTACCCATTACCATCTCCAAAGTAAAAAGTAAAAGGCAGACTCAGTTTGTTCGAATTTTTTATTTTCAATTTTATTTTATTTCCAACGGAGGACCTTAGTATAAAACCTCTCTAGTGGAAAATTTCCCGGGACGCATCATAGAAACATCCACTAGAGATTTTTTATAAAAAAACCCACAAAGAGCGGTCGGAAGATTTTTTTTAAAAAATGAAACGGAAATACATTTTTCGTAAATTAAAAATCAAATCAAATCAAATCCGTTGTTAGGACACACGATGCGGCCTGTGGGCCGGAATGTTATCTATCTTAGTTGAAGCGAGGCCGTCCCGTTCAGACCAGTCACTCGGCCCAAATCCGACGGATTTAGATTATCCGAACGAAAAAAATAGATTAACGCAATGTATTTCTTTAGCTCAATCAATAATTTAAATGAATTTGTGCAGGCTTTCTTCCAAAATGATTGAATGTTGAAATTAATAACATTAGTTTAGTTTATATTTTTGAAAGAGTTGCATTCCACTGTAATATAATCTAACCAAAATTATATGAATAATATTTCTTGTTTTATGTAAAAAAATATCGATTGCATCTATACTATAAGATAAAAGTACTACTGAAATCGACAAAAGAGACTCACTTTTGTAAAAAAATGTCGATTGCACGTAGTATTTTCTGTTGTTAATTTGTTGTTTTTGTTTATTCTATATTACTAACATTATACTAGCATTATGGTATATTTTGTATGATGTGCTATAAGCGTATTGATATTATATTATCTACTTTCATCATCATAAACATTGTTGTATTATTCGGTAGTTTTAATTCATTTCTAACTCACTCTGCATCGATTCAAATATCTGAAATAATCCATTACGTATCAGCCTCTATTTAATATCCGCACTAAATCTAAATTCACAATACAAAATGGTATAAGATATGGTATGAGTATTACCCGCCTTAATCCAATCAGTTTTCACCCCTAATAAGTTGAGGAAAACTCTTTCCATTGTTGCTGATGTGAAGTTTGGGTGTTAGTGTACACGCTCGATAGACTACAAAGAGACGTAAAATTAACACTATCCTTTAAATATTATAAAATAGGGTTACTTTACAGTTCTTACAGTCCTTGAGGAAGTAACAGGAGGTACCAAAATTAACACTGAAAAATATGGCAAGGACGGTAAAATTTCCCTTTAAAATAACTCGTACAGACATGTGGACATGGACAAGGTACAAACTAACTACAAGCTTCGAGCTGGTGAGGCGAGATGCACATCCTCCCAAGTGCCTATACCTGCCCAGCAATCAGGCTCTTTTATTCACTCGAGTACGAACAGATCTGAAGCATCCTATGCATCACTAGCTGACGTCGAGACCGGCCGGCGGGCGGCGGCCACAGAGCAGAGCGAGCATGGTGCATGGTGGAGCCGGTTGCGAATTAGGCAATGGCGATGCGGGTGGAGGAGGTCTCGTTTTGCATCGGCTTGAAGGCCTCGAACCTGGGCTCCTTGGCCTCGAACTTGTGCCGCACGTACAGCTTCATGTAGTCCTCGAACACGAACCTCGGGTACGTCGTCCCGCGGCCGGTGATGCCTTCCTCCTCCACCAGCGCCGGCGCTGGGGAGATCACGGCGTCGCCGCCCGGGTTGTAGAAGGACGCGATGGACATCCTGTTGCCGTCGGTCTGCGCCACCACCCGGTGCAGCACGCTCTTGTACCGGCCGTTGCCCGTTGGTGATCACCTCCAGCTGGTCGCCGAGGTTGATGACGATGGAGTGGCGCATGGGCGGCACGTCGACCCACTCGCCGTCCTTGAGCAGCTGCAGGCCCCCGACGCGGTCGTCCTGGAACAGCAGGATGATGCCGCCGGCGTCGGTGTGGGCGCGGAGGCCCTTGACGAGGTCGGGTCGTGGGCACGGCGGGTAGCTGCTGACCTTGGTGCCGAAGGTGGGGGCGCCACTCGAGCCGCGGAAGGCCCGCGTGAGGTAGCCCTTCTCCAGCCCGAGATTCTCGCAGAGCAGGTCGAGCAGCCGCTCCGCCAGCTTCTCCAGCTCCGCCGTGAACTGCCTCATGACCCGCCTGTAGGCATCGTCGAGGTCGGGAATCTCGCCGATGTTGGACTCCGGCAGGTGGCGCACGAAGAAGGTGCTCTCCCAGTCCAGGTCAGCCTTCACGCCACCGTCCCTGAGAGTCTTGCTCGCGAACTCGAGGAACCTCTGCTCGCGCACACGCTTGTAGTGGTCCTTGGTCATCTTCTCCACCTCGTCCATCATCTCCGTCGAGATGCCGTGGTTCATGATCTGCATGTGTACGTACCACACACGCAAAAAAAACGGCAGAGATACATAGCATTAGCATCGAAAAGAAACCATCTAGTCTGTTCAATGTTCTTGCGTTCAATTCTCATCGTGCATTATGGTTTAGCGACGACCTCGAAGAATCCCCAGTTCTCGCATGCATCATGCAGCATGTCCATCGCCGCAGGCCTCTCCTCTCCGGCGAGCAGCGCCATGTCGATGATCGGGAACGGCAACGAAGTCGGCGCCATTGTTTTCTAGCTAGCTCTCAAACCTGAGGCGTCACTGTCGCACAGCTATTCCGGCCGAGCAGGCGGGCAGGTTCGTTGTATATATGCGAGTGTTCGTCCGGTGCTCAATGCAAGTGTGCTAGGTAGACGCCGTGTGGGTGCAATTTATAGACTCGCGTGCATGTCAAAGCTACATTTCCATACAGTACTAGTCCGGGATTACTCCGGTGAGACCAGCCCATGTGGGATACGCGGGTTGGCTCGTTCGATCGACGCGGATAATTCGTGACGGCGAGACGACGACACGGGCGCGGCGTCCGGCCGGCCGCCGGCCGGCGACCCACCCAACCAATCGCCGCCCAGCACGAGGACCGGGCCGGGATCGCCTGGTCCCAATCGGACGATTCGACGGATCGCTGGCTCGGTCCCATTTCCAAGCAGAGGCTACAGCCTTTTGACGCATCCAACCTCGGTTATCCGCCACGTACGCACGCACGCACGCACCATGCGACGTGCAGATCTGGCGCGGGCGGGCGACAGCGAACGTGACAGCAATCCTGGATTCTTTCGATTATTACGGTACACGTACGGTGCGCTCGGAATGTGGGATCTGAATTTCACCAACTTTTTCAAAATTTGCGGATTCTCTTAGTACAAATTTAAAAGCTGCTATAATCCAAATTTCATAATTTCTTGGTTCAACTTTGAATGAATATTACCCACCGTGCTATTAAAACATATCAGTTCATGCAAATTTTGAAAAGGCGAAATTTTAGTACTATCCTATGTATCACACCAAAAGGATAATTATTAGCAAATTGCTGATCATACTAATTAATTCCTAGTCAAATCACGTCGTAATCAACAGCTTAGCATCGTACTAAATTAACATTTCATAATACTATGAATATAGATAGTAAAATATTATAGTTGATGTTAGCACAGCCAAAAACATATTACACGACAGTTTAACTATTCTTAACTAATTATTTAAAATTTTCAAAATAAATCATGTAATTATATATTGATTTTTATTATAATAAGAAGTTAGGAGCGAGGCTCAAGCTTCTTTACTCTCACACTGCCATATCACTGTACCATTAGAGCATCGCCGAGAGATGTCTTAAATTGTATTCCCTAAAATTTGATATAAGAATCATTCCATTTATATTAATCCCTAAAAACTAATTTAAATTTGATATAAGAACCATCCTATTTATATTAATCTCTAAAAACTAATTTGATTTTCAACGGTTTCACTATCCCTATTTTAAAATAAGGAATGAGAAATTAATTCTAAATTTAGGATAAATAATGAGGGATTTAGAAAATGGTTTAGGATGGGGATTTGTTTACGGAGTGTTGTTGGAGTCTAATTTTCCATCAAAACCTTAAATTTTAAATTTAGGAACCTATATATAGAGATGTTCTTCCAACCGATGCTTCCCTAGTCCTACATAATTATTTTCTACATACGTAGTACGGCTGACATAATTTACCGTGAGGAGAGTGAAGTGACCGGAGCTGAGTAGGGATGAAAACGGAGCGGAAACGGACGGAAATGAGTGCTATCATATTTGTTTCCGTATTTTTTTCACGGAAACGAAAGCGAATACGGATATCCCGAAAACGGATACGAAAACGGATTCCATTGGAAATGAATACGGATCAAATAAGGAATGGATAAAGGAATGGATACGAATACTAAACCGAATATCTATCGGAATTATAAAAAACTCTTAATATATGAAAATAGTACGATAAACACATATAATAAAGTAAAAACAAGTTTATTTTAGTTGTAATGAATATATATTATTTATTTTTAGAAAATAATTATATATTAATTTAAATTAATTTGTTTAATATTTTATTAATATAATATAGTTTAAATTTTATATAATGTGAAAAAATAAAAGCTAATATTCTATATAATGCAGTAAAAAACTGTGAAAACGGAAAGTTTAATGGCATTTGTGGATAATTTTTCATATTTTTCTGAGCGGAGCAGCTGAAGCTGTCTGAACCCCGATCCACTGTTGTAGTGCATTTTTTAAAGCGTTTTAGTTGGGATACCGAGCCTAACAAACATGTTTAGCTCGGTTCCATTTTCACATTACAAAAAAAAAATATTAGACCTCTATCAAACGTACCAGTATTAGTCATCTGTCACGGTCCGCTTCATAGGCGGATCTGGTTTGCTGGAATCTCTTATCAGTGGATGCGCGCTAATCCGGTTGCAAACCGGACTCATTTGATTCCCTTATTCCGGGAGGTGTTCTTGGTACCAGTGATGGCAGAATGTGCAAGCTATCGCTACCAGTCAGCTGCCCTGTTCTCTCTGAGAACATCACATTATTCAGAATTACTCTGCAACCACTAATTTATATATTTTCAGGTCATAGAAAGGTGACTGGTTGTGTTTTAAAGAACTAAACTATTCATAGATTATAGTTGTTTAATTTCATCAAAAAAACTATTTTTACTCGGAGAATTGCAGATAAAATATTTCCATATTAAACACAGTATTGCTTCTCCTCCTGTTAGTCATACAGTTCTTCAGTCTATTTCACCTGAGATGGAATTTTTCCCCGAGATAATATTTTTTTAAAAAAGATTGAAATATGTATATGATGATTTTGAAGAATTACAAAAATGGATACCGGTCGGTACTTGAAGTGCCAACTAGTGCCACGTCAGCTCCAGTCGGCACTTTAGGTGCCGACCGGATGCTGCCCCCCAACCAGATTCTGTCACGTCAGCTCCAATTGGTACTTTAAGTACCGATCGGATCTGACGTGGCGTACATTCAATTAAGCACTTTAAATACCGACCGGTACCTACTTCCACAATTTTTCAAAATCTTCGTACAAATTTGAAATTTTCTCTTAAAAAATATTTTTTTAAAAAAAATCGAGAAATATACACCAATCAATTTCTCCTCCCCTTTTTTTCGTGGTCATATTTTAGTCCTTTTTATCTGCTACGTATGTAGTATAATAGCATGTCTGCTCAGCCGACATGGCCGGACATGATTGGACACTATCCAAACACTGATGTTTCCACCGGCAGGACTACTCAAAAACAAGCATGCTGTCATGCTGGCTGCAGGTTCAGACGCCTCCAAAACCATCAGTTTGATGCTACAACTCGAGCTCCAGAAGTTGTACGATCCTATCTCGATCGAGGAAGACGAGGTCTGGGTGGATGTGTAGGGGAACTGCCTCCACTATTATTTCGGTAGCACTCAAACCTCAAAGACATTCAGATTTCAGAGCACCTCTGAAGTTTATCATGTTAGTACAAGTCATCTTAGTACTTTGATGTTTATCATGCCGCAAAGATTTATATTGGAATTTATAATTGGTTACAGTGAACTGGATTCTGCCACGGAACCATCAGAATTTAGGCAATTTAGCACGTACGTACAGAGGCTGATAGAGTGATATCCCGTCGCAAAGTTGAGCGGATCCTCTCGCGACACAAGAAACGGATCGACCAAACCCTTGCGTGAACGAAGGGGAGTTTGTCTGGTTGATTTGGTTCTGTTCATCATCAGAGTGAGAAGTCCATATCCGGCTCGCGCGTGTGCCTCAGTGCACGCCATGATCAGCCTGCATATATGTTCAGCAAATTAACGGCTCGATCGACAGGGGACAGAGCCGACCGGCCATGTCGCCATGATCGGCGAACACTGGGTAGCGAGCTTACCTTGATTCCTTGACGAAGCACGGCCGCCGACCCCCGGTGCCCGGCGCCGTGGCCATGGCCGTGCCCGTAGTGTTCGTGCAGCTTCACCCCGTGCTCCCTCAGCTTCTCCCTGACGAACTTGTCGTAGATGAACGACGCGCCCCTGAACTGCGGCAGCACCAGCCACGCCACGAACAGAACCTTCGCCTCGTACCACAACGGTATCCTGCAACACGAGATCATCAAACTGATCATCATCTCCCGCGTATAAATTGGACCTAGCTGCCAGTAGCCCAGTATCTCTGAATCTATTACCAGTACAAGACTTTATGGATCGCCATTTCCATGAGGGTGATTAGCGAATACAGTATCCAGTAGGCCAGCCATTGCTCGTCGTCCAGCTTGGACGTGCTCTCCATCGCGCAGATCGACGCGTACCTGGTCCATAAAAAACCAATCTTTTTACCCGTCCGACTGCGTACAAGCCGGCACATCTAGCTAGCCTAATAGTGTTCACTTACAGAGGGTAGACCAGGGTCAGAGTCGGGCTGCATGCATGTGAAGGAGAAGAAAGATAAAGCATCGTAATTAGCATCCGATCGACAAGTGATCAAAACGAAAGGGGATTACGAGCGGCGTGTTGTGCGTTAGTACATAGTACATACCCGGCAAAAGCGTGGAGATGGCTTATGAGTGCCCATGTTTTACCCATCTCCTTCCTCCTTCCGATCCAAGTAGCAGATGGGACGAGATGGCAACGAGATGGGACGTAAGAGAGATCCAGTACGTAGCAGGAGCCTAGCTAGAGCTAGATATAGCTAGAGCTAGATCGAGCAGACTACAATTCTACAAAGGTAGGTGACGGCGATGCGGGGGGTGGCATCGGGTGCCTAGCTTGGAGCTTGGAAGTGTCTTCCAATGGCGGGTGGTCGCACTCTGTCCCGACCAGATCAGCTAGCTGGGCTCGAAAGCCTCGAATCGCTTTGCGTGGCCAGTCGCCTTGCTTCTCCTTTACATGGGAGGCCAGCTAGAACAAAACTAGGTGTATAGCTTCTTCTATACATCCAGTGACCAGCATGCACCGATTTTTTTTGCATCCAACCAGTAGCCATGCATGGAAAGCAAATGCATCTCCATCTCCTTCCTCCTGCAACTCGCCTCTTCCCCTTCAGATATGCTGTTGCTGGGCCAAGATTTTCAGATTTGCAGTGTGGGCTTAGGCCTATCATATTCATATCTTCACCCAACGGGCACGCTGATCAATGGAACGACTCGCCTAGAATTCTCGCTCGCGTCATGGCGGGATACGTGCTGCGGCTGTGCTCGACCAGTCGACCTCACGTCGCTCGCTGTCCTGTTCATCCAGCTCGACACCACTTGTGATGGGAATATGGGATCACCGACTAAAGAATTCAGCTATTTCTAAAATCTAGAATCTAAAAAATATCAGCTTATGTAAATTCTCATTATCTAAGAGTCTGTTTGAATTTAAGGAGCTAACGCAAAGTAACTAAAATCAGTAACTAAATTTTAGTCATCCCCTGTTTGGACAGGATCCGGTGACTAAAATATAGGCTAAAAACTTTATTGGTGTGGATAATGACTTAAATACCCCTCATTCATTGCTCATTGTTTTCATATATGCATGCAGGGTGGGGATAAGTGTTGGAAAGGAGACATTTTAACCCCTCTTAGCTTCTCTTTGGGGCTAATGAGACTAAAAAATTTTAGCCTATTTTAGCTCTTGATGTTTAGATCTTTAGCCTTTAAAATGACTAAATTTTAGTCACATTACATTAACTCCTTAGATCCAAACACCCTCTAAATACTCAAACTAGCTAATTAGTTAGAAATATCGGCTCACTACAAGAAAATTGATCAACTCTCGGCCCATACCGAAAGAGAGTCTCTTTCATTATTTAAGTTGTATAAACTATCCCCCTGTTCCAACAAAAAAATAAGCTATAAAACTATGGATAAATCCTGGAAACTGAAAAAACGGTCTATAAAAGTATGGATAAAGATGAGCAGCCGGCTGGTAGTTAGAAGATGGTAGTCAGTCAGGTCCAGTCTAGTCGAGGGGCCCTGCCGTACGTAGCGTGAGACCCATTGCATTTTTTCCTCTCCTCTTTGCAAATCCCAAGTGGCGACTTCTCCGGGGAAGTGAAGAGTGAAGAGTGAAGAGTGAAGAGTGAGAAGGTTCCAAAAATTAAGAAAGGCCAGAAAAATGGAGCTCAAATCTTTTCGGATAGGCGGATAGCTGCCAGTGTCGCGACTCGCGACTGCACTGTCTTTTGCGGTTTTGCCTAGCTCGGAGCTACCCTGGATGTAGTGTGTACGCTCTCTGGTTTAGTTTTCATGTAAGCATGTCGACAGAAAATCCTTATCCAACCAGCTCTCTATTTTTTTTCTTTATCCTATCCGGCTCCTTATTCTTCATCCTCTCCTCCCCAAACTAGAGAGCCAAATCTAGCTACTTTTCTATCCTATTTTCAATCAATTCAAACACAGGAATTAAACAATCAATTTAAATTGTTTTTAGTTTGCAAATATTATAATTTTTAGTCAATTCTAATGTAAATGATAGAAATTTTGATTCGTCGAATGACAAAACATGGCTAGGTTGTAAAATTACAGTTACAATATATATTAGTTCTAAATTTAGTTGTTCTAATATGAATCAGTTATAAATTTGGTTAGTGATAGTTATGAAATATTAATAAAATATAGGTAGATGAAATATACGGAGCCAAATATAAGGAGTTGGATGTAGTGTTTTAAAAAATAAGGAGGAAATCTTGATAAGTAGGTCCATATTTCCAGTTACACGGAGAAAAAATAGGAAGTTGGTTAGAGATGTTTTACTCTATCTCTTTGAAAGTTATCCTAAAATACAATACCAAAATACAAGGGTACCACTTGTCCTATTAACATATCGTTTTTTATCTAATCTTACCCTAAACATCATCCCACTCCTCTAAATACCATTTATTTATTAATGAATATCGTCATATGATTTTTTTTTCACTCTTAACATCAAGGTCTTGTTTTTCTGGGACGAGGTCGCAGTTCTGGAGTTCTGGTACTAGCTAGCTGAACGTATGATTAATGCTCTTTGACGGCTGCCTAAACCCTAAGCAGTTCGGATTAAGTAGCTCCAGCTTAGATCTTGCGTGCTTAATGCATTGTACTGCCCTGCCCTGAAGCAAACGCAACTGGAAGTTGGAGCTGAACTGCAGTGCTGTAACTGTAAGCACGTAGAACTATATGCTACCCAGAGAATTCAGAATTTCAGATCTACTTCTCCTACAATCGCCGGCCGACCGAAATGATGATGAGTCCATGATTAAGCAAGCAAGCCAGCTCCCTACCCCTGATTAAAATCCTGGCAGTACAGCGGTAGCCGGTTAGGTTAGGTGGACACAACTTCACAAAAATTAAAGACACGGATATCGCTTTCAGTATGATGGTATCATAGTTGAAGCATATCTCAAGTATGAACAGCCTGAAGTTGAACACACACCCAGGCCACCAGGCCCCAGCTAGTAGTACTAGTAGCCATGCATGGGGATGAATACGACAGAGAGAGAGAGAGAAATCAAAGGCTCTGCTTGCACGTAGGGTTGGTCTGTTGGGAGGAGAGTTTTACTCCACTTCAAGAGCAATGGATTTTTCCGATTTACTGTTAAGATCTATTTTTATTGTTTCAGATAACTTACGTGTCATCATCAGAAATGATATTATAATTAAAGTACATATCTTATAAATAATAAATTGACAAATTTTCCTCTTGCGATATAGACGCGTCCCCCCCCCCCCCCGAATGTACGTCTCCGCTACCATCTATCATCACAAATTGTTCATTCTGTAGCAATAAGTTATCACATCATCTAAAAATAGATGGTTATCAATATTGGAAAGCAACGCTAATTTTGATCATCTATATTGGAAAAGAGAAACGTTAATTTTGGCGTTCTTTCTCAGGTTATCTCTAGAGATACTTTTTATCTTCAATGATATTTTTTGATCATCTAGAAATTATTTTTAATCCTCCGCCTATCAAAAACTTTATTTTTAAAATAAAAACAACAAATTAACGGTGAGAGTAAAAACACAATGTCACTTATTAATTAAAAACAGTATTGGGATAATATGTAAGAGGTATTGAAAACGATAAATGTTTCATTTGCAAACTAAGAGCAGGTAAGAAGATAAAAATAAAGCTTTTTTTTGGATAAAATTGAAGAGTTATAAATAAAGTCTTTTAGAAAGGACTCAGTAATATTCACAAATTTTGCATGCAATGTCCTTCTGACCTATTTGTAGTTGAATTGGCAGATTTCTAGAAACACAAGCATATCAACATCTCAACATGCCCCTAAAGCAGATTTTTGGGATAAGAAATTTATTTGTTATCCAGGGATCTAATTTAGAGTAATTTTACCGTTCTTAAAGAAATACCAGGAGGATATTTACCACACTTTTCTTTATTAATTATAGTATTGATAGCTGAGGTACTAGGAGATACCAAAATTAAGGCTATAAATTATAATACCTCTTATCAGGTACTTCAAGTGTAGTGAATTTTTTTACCCTAATTAAACAACTCAAAAATTAAGAAAACGATGCGCAAATTCCCACGTATAAAAAACAAGATAATACACAGCAACGCATCAGCATCATATCGCCTTGTCGACGACACACGATCACACATCGCCAGCAATTAAGCTGTCACTCAAATCGGGTCACTGTGTCGTTCGGTACAGCGTCCACTTCACGTCCTTCAATTCGCTCTAATCACTCGAATGCCAAGTCAAACCCTTATCCCCTCCCAATCATACACTCTGACGTCCGCAGCATCCCGCTTTTTAACTCTGCAGACTCGCCGCAGAAATGGTGGCGCAAAGGAGGTCAGATCAGTGCCTTAGTCATCTACTTACGGTAATTATGTTTGAAATGAACGTAATAGACGTGTCTTTCACTCCGCTTAAGAGTCGATAACAGTGGTAAACTTTTTTGGGATCTTCACATCTCTTAATATATTGCGGCGAACATCTTGCTTCGCATTGAAAAAAGGAAAGTTGCAAATCTCCTCCCGTGATGTACTCCTCTCTCATAAAACAGGTGCATTACGAAGGTCAGCGAGAGTTCACTGAATTAACACAATCTTGAAGGCCTTTGACTCCCCAAGGTTGAAAATTTATAGGATGGTGACTTTTATACCCATGCATGCGTGTATTGAGTTGCATGTATCAATCAGATCAGTTCAACTCGAAACCTTAAGTTGATAGAGAAAGATAAATGATTTACTTTATATTTCAATACTTAAAATAACATGTATTAACAAGAGACAGTTTCAAGTGTACAATATCCCATATTACATGGAGTATAGTATCATAACCCGTTTAGAATAAGAGTAGTTTTACCATTATTACAAAGGTATAACAAGGTATAAGGTACTAATATGTATCAAATTAAATATAATCGTTGATTTCGTAAGGATACAATTAGAACAAGGGGCCAAAGATGGAGCATGCCACCGGTGCGCTGCCGATAGGATGTTTCTTTTACCGTGTCATCGGTGCCCCGCTGGCCTCACCACCTTAGGACACGCGGCCGCCCCGCCCATGCGAAAATAAATGTATTGTGCTGATGCAATCATGCATTCATGCGAAAATACAAAGCTATCCTTCCACGTATCAACCGTAGAGTTATTGGTCTCTGCATATGTTGGTACCGATGTGATCAACAGCTCAGATTAGGTAACTCTTCTTTTAAGAGAGTAAAATTTCTCTCAGAATAAAATAATTTTGTAGGTTCACTCCAAGAATTATATAAGAAACGGTAATTTCTGTGTGCTGTTGAGGATATTTGGCTCAAAAACAACAGGATAGCAACATTTCGGAGACCTTTTGGACTCATCGCTTTGCATGCCCCCAAGATGCAAACCAGGCCTGGCGAAGAACAGCAATCACATGATCCCATACGTGTCGCCCGTTGCAGCTTAATTGCGCGAGTTCAGGCACCGTGTGCGTACGTTCAGGTGGATTCAGTGATCTTCCTTTGCATCTTTGCAACTTGCTCTCTCCTTCACACGATTCACCGGCGTCTGGTAGTTTCTTAATGCTGTTTCTCTGTCCTGAAAGCAGTTTAATTTCATGGACTAGTGCACTTCATCTTATCTGAAACTCTGGGACGTACTGGACAAACACTGCCTACCTAGCTACATTTGTACTCCTGTCAGTTGAACTGACTGAGTTCTCTGTTACTGTATCAGACAAAAAAGAACAGTCCAAAAATTGTGGTGTGATATGATAAGAACGAATAATTGATGAGAACATCAAGCAGGAATAAAGAAACAGCGTGGGGAAAATAGTTCTTTCTACCCTGAAAAGAGGAGTGTGTTATTTTTGCTTCTGTTTACCATCTCCCTACCCTGCTTCATGCCTACCTGGCTACCTCCCCAAAAAAGAGTAAAGAGCAACTAGCAAATACCAAGCCAATCAATTGCAAGAATAAAAAGCTCCCAAATTCCCATGCTCTCTCAGCCTTCTCTTCCATTCCAGTCCTCTCCACAGCTTTTCCTCGCCTCTGATCCCTTCATGTAGCAGAAAGCAACAAAAAGGAAGCAAGACAGCTTTATGTTTTCCAAGATCACTAGGAAAGGAGCTTCTTTGATCCCTAAGTTGCTGCCATTCGGTGCCTACTTTTTTGTTAGCTGTTTCCTCCTCCTCTAATCCCAAGAGGGGGAATGGAGTAGAAGGTTACCATAGTTCAGATGCTGCTTTGCTTGTGGCCTCCTCAGGCTGTTGCTGAAGGGATAGGCCTTAGTTAGGGGTGGAGAGGCCTGAAGCTTTGCCTCATCTTATTGTACTCTCCTTTCACTTCTTCTTCTTCTCTCCTCCTCTCCCTTGTGGTTCTTGCTGGTTCTTGGAGTGTTTCCACTTGGCTAAATGGTGGTCATAGGTGGTGGTCAAGGTATGGAAGCTACTAGCTGTGGTGCTTTGCTCAGAGAGCTTCAGGTATTCATCCTGCCTGTGTTATTCAGCTATTGAGGTAGACTTTTGTTTTCTTGAGCTCTTACCTTGGTAGTGTAGGGCGCGTTAGCAACCCCGTTTGAGGGATAATTTGGTACTGATTTTTGCGCAGAACGTTTGCTAAGTTTTAAACGGTACAATTTCTCTAAACTATTCAGAATTCACCTCGTTTACCGGTGAAATATTGTAGCAGGAAATCGTTTGCAAATTTTGGTTTCTTTAATTGCTAGTTTTTTTAGTCTCCCCGTGTCTAAGTTTCTTCAATAATGCATAATGCAGAAGAGCTTTGTGTTCTTGGCTTATTCTTGCTGTGGAAAAGCTAGAACTTTTTCTCTGTGTTAGTATTCCCCCGGTATGTATTCCCTTCGTTTTTGTTGGTAGGTGTGTTTTTCCTGCAAGATAGTAGCTTTCTTGTGGAAGGTTCTCCTTTTCACCTTCTGGTTCTTTAGCTGCTCAAAAAGCAATTAATTGATTCGGTTCAGCTTAGTGCGCCAGGCAGTTCAGATGATGAGGGGAGTACATGAATGAATCAGACCCTAATGATCATAATGTACTCTTTAACTGTCTGTTTCCTTAACTATAACATGCTAAGATTGCTACTTTTGACCATACATCCATATAAGTATATAACTCATGCACTAATGTGTTTCTTGCAAGCAGCAAATCTGGACAGAGGTAGGAGAAAGTGAGGGTGAGAAGAACAAGGTTTTGTCAGAGATCGAGAGAGAATGCTTGGAAGTATACCGCAGAAAGGTGGACGATGCCAATCGGACAAGGGTCCAGCTGCACCAATCTGTGGCCACCAAACAAGCTGAAGTTGCATCCTTAATTGCCACTCTAGGGGAGCATAAGCCATATTTGAAGGTATGAAATGCATAGTGACGATGAACTGATGGTGCACTGCACTAATTAGGTTGGTTGTCACTACGTTTTCTGAGTTCTGTCCACTTCCCTTGAACTGATGGAATGTTCTGGTCAGTGGTTCATTACATCCTGCTTGTTGCTGAAGTAGTTATGGTGTTTCATATCTCAAACCTGTAAGGAGGAAGTTTTTTGGAATGCTATAACTTATCTCCACAAGCTAGCTAAAAGAAGTAAAATCTGAGCACAGGCACCTTTTTTTTACAAATATATGAATGTATGCTAATATCTGGGGAGTGTGGATTCCACATGATAATACACAGTTCATTTTACTGTGAGACAATCCAACTCAACTACTGCTTGATATATGAACTGCACTTATTTTTTACTGTGAGAAAAAGGTTTGTGAACAAGAGCTTTGTCTAGATTGCTATGTTTGCCAATTTCTCAACATATGTGCAGAAAGACAAGAGTGTTGTTCCACTCAGGGAACAACTTGCTGCTGTCGTTCCGGTACTTGAGAAATTAAAAGGCGAGAAAGACGAGAGGGTCAAGCAGTTTTCTGATATTCGATCTCAGATTGAGAAGATCCGTTCTGAGTTAAGTGAATTTAATAATCATGGAAATAGTGCGAACAGTCTTATCGTCGATGAAAATGACTTATCAACAAGTAAGCTTAATAACTACCAAGCAGAGCTCCAGACACTTCAGAAAGAAAAGGTATATCATCCTAAGTTTACTAATATTATTTTAGGATCCTGAGTTTGATAGCTAATCTGAACTCACTAAATGCCTTTTCAAATTTGTTTTTTTTGTTTTATGGAACTAGGAATAGTTAAAACTACAACAGTTACAAAAGAAAGAATGCTCGGTTATTCAGACTGGTTTCGTTCACTCGATAAAATATTTTTTCAAGTTTTCAGGGGTATACTTTCTGTAAAGTGAGAAGTTAGGAACCATTTAAGCGAGTTTCGTATAAAGTTTTAATTGGAATTTCATCTACTTTCCAATGCTTTGTGTGTATTTATGATTCTTGTCTATACTACTTTCAGTCTGACCGCCTTCACAGAGTTCTGGAGTATGTAAATGAAGTGCATTCTTTGTGTGGAGTCCTTGGAATTGATTTTGGAAAGACTTTAAATGGAATTCATCCCAGTTTACATCAGAATGGCCTTGAGCAGTCCACAAACATCAGCAACACCACACTGGAAGGCCTTGCTAGTACAATATCAAATCTAAAAGCAGAAAGGAAATCTAGAATCGATAAGGTCCTATCAAGGTTCTCTTCTTCTTTGTTTTATGTTAATTGCTAATTCTGCATAACTCATCATCAGAAAATAATTCCCTATAGATGAGAGAGACAATGGAATCATTATGCCAACTCTGGAAGTTAATGGATTCTACAGCAGAGGAGAAAAGACAATTTAACAAAGTAATGAGTATCCTCATATCACCAGAAGAAGGAATCACATCTCCTGGTGTTCTCTCACAGGAAACAATTGAAAAGGTTTCACTAGTTTGCTTTGCTCTATTCTCTATTTTCTTCACAGCTTACCTTAATACTTTTAATTGTTTCTATTTAGATTTATCATCTTGGTTAAAAAAATATTTAAATACATCATGCAGATGGAAGCTGAGGTTGAGCGGTTAACAAAACTTAAAGCCAGCAGATTGAAAGAAATTTTCATGAAGAAAAGGTCAGAATTGGAAGAGATATGCAAAAATGCACACATAGAACCTGATGCCAGTACAGCCCCTGAGGAAACTAATGCGATGATTGATTCAGGTATTACGCCATGTATCTTGCTCTACCGCTACATTCACCTTATATGAGTTGTGAATTTCTTGTGCATGTTTCATCCAGGCATCATTGACCCTTCTGAGCTCCTGGCAAATATTGAATCACAAATATTAAGAGCAAAAGAAGAGTCCCTTAGCAGAAAAGATATTATGGACAGGATAAATAAATGGATTACTGCATGTGATGAAGAGGCTTGGCTTCAAGAATATAACCAGGTATCCAAAGCTGATTTTTTTAGAATGAAATGCTACCACAAGCTAATGCATGTCCTTTTCCTAGAGAATCCTGTTTTCAGAACCATGAAAAATAACAGTAAATATATTTAGCAGGACTCAAAGAGGTACAGTTCTGGAAGGGGTGCTCACATAAACCTAAAAAGAGCAGAGAAGGCAAGGATTTTGGTCACCAAAATCCCAGGTATGTTATAGTGTGTTTGTATCGATAAAATGTTATGGTGTAATTGATGGTCAATTATAGGCAAATTTCAGTTATTCCAATGCATGACCAATAACCTTTTGCAGCTATGGTGGATAACTTGATAAATAGGACATTTGCTTGGGAAAATGCAAGAAACAAACCCTTCCTATACGATGGGGTATGTATACTGTAGTGCATGCATTCTGATGGACAGTAGTGTAGAGGCAGCTAATTTTTGTAATGATATATTATTGACTCAATTCTGACAGGGGCGTCTAGTATCTGTTCTAGAAGAATACAGGCTGAACAGAGAGCAGAAAGAAGAGGAGAAAAGGCGATACCGGGTAGAATTTTGTTGCCAAGACTATATATATGTACTGATTCAAAAGAAATAATCATACACAATTGGGCCTTTGAACATTACACTTGTGCTGTTGCAGGACCAGAAGAAGCTGGAGAGCATCCTACTCAAAGAGAAAGAAGCTATCTTTGGCTCTAAACCAAGCCCAAAGAGGGCAATCAGCTTAATCAGGAGTTCAAACGGGTACAGATCAAGTGGAAACAGCAATGGACTAATGACTCCAAATCCTCGGCGATCATCTCTTGGCGGTGCAACTCCTGAGCTCTTGACACCCAGATCGTGTTCTGGTCGCTACAACAGATACTTTGGTGATTCAAGGCGGCTGTCAGCTACCCAACTGAACTTCGGTGACGATTCGCTATCAACATTTACATCCATCAGTGGTTCTGAACCGGAGTCCCCTTCTCTGGGATAATTTCAGTACTGCAGGTAATATTCCAGTCTTTTGATGCATTACTTGTTACAATCAACGAGTGTTACTTTCACTGATGATTATTAAGTGATGTGTTTATGCTGTTTCATCTGGCAGGTTAATTGTTTGGTCTCATTGCCAACTGATCAGCACTGTAAATGGAGCAATATACTACGAGGTTCTTGTATTACTATGTACATTTACTGGTGTAGCTGGTATTTTGACTAGCAAGCTCTGGATTGGTTGACTTGGTTTGTGATTGGAGTTGATGGCTTTATAGATTGACTGTTAGGTGAAAGATGTAGGGAGTTGTTTGAGGAGCAGTCAGCTGTACCATATCATAATTTATGTTATTGTCTTGTGTGTTGCAACCATGCACATCTGAGCTTGAAATCGATGTACATATTCTACTTCTTGCAGTGCTAGCTTCTATTTCATCCTGCATGATCCCATTGACATGAGCTTTGTGTGGCCCATTGCTATTCAACGTGAAAGAGATGAAACATATGATCCAGGCAATGAACCTTTGGTGCAACCAATTAGATTGGAACAATGAAAAAAATGATATCCTCTATTTCATTTCAGCATCTCGAAAGTGCTAAATTCTCCAGATTCTCACAGATGGACTGAAGATGGGAACATGCAACATAGCAATTTACAAGCCATCAGGTACACATGTCCTGCAGATGAGCTCGTTTTCTGTTTAACCAGAACTCAAAGACAACTAAATCCTGTTGCTTATACATCAAAATGAAAAGGAGAGATTGACAACCCACTGGCCACTGCATCTTCTTTCCTTTCTTAACCGAAATAATTTGCATTCAATTTCCATAGTAAGCCACTACATAAAAGAATATCAGCTGCAGAGCATTACATGGATTCTTTCAGTCCTGTCAGGATTACAAGGTACAGTGGGACAAGAACCATATCCTCACTAGGCCACTAGCTCCAGTCTGTAAAATCATTTAATCCTTCATATATAAGTTGCAGGGAGAGCCTATGAACAATCAACAAATAGGCTTGAATTACTGCTGCAATGGTGCCTTTATCCTTCCCAACCAGTCAGTCAGACCCCAGCAATAAGCAAATATTCCTTGCTGTTCAGTGGATTACATGTCACACAACTAAACATGACAAATGGATTAATGGAAACACTTCAATTTGGGTAAGTAGCAACAAGTCAGACTCATTGAAATGTGTAAATTGTAATTGCTTCTTCTGATGGCATACAGCATCAGGCATCACAAATCCGTGTATACTACAACAGTGGAATATCATGGAGACTCAGAGGACCATGTTGGCAGTAGATAATATTCCAAGCAATATGTCCCCTAAGTAATTACTACATTCAATAACGTGCCTACATTCTGAGCCCAAGTGTATGTACAGTGGAACAGGAACTCGTAAAACATTGAGAAACAGGTGGCATACATGTACCTTATGCAGATTTCCGAAGCAGCCACGACAAGATGTAGCAAAGGGCAGCATCAACAGAAGACAGTGCAACAATGAATACGGCTACGAGTACAAGAGTAAGTGTAGCCGTCCTAAACTGCCAATGATAATTTTTTTATTAAACACAGGTATTGGCAAACATACCTTGAATGATAGACCAACTTAAAAATCAAAACAGCCTAAGGCAATACAAACATCACAAAAAAACGTGTCAGTATTCACTAGATGGTTGTTTGTCTGTGCAATCTTACAATCAATCTACTGCATCACCCTACTATCATGCATAAGGAGATCTTCCTACAAGACTACAAGAGATGTTATAAATTTAACACATCCTCAAAAGTTCCCATACCTTTTCTCATTCTCAACTTTAACTGATAATCTGATATGAGGCACACAATTTTATCATTCTTATCGACATATTTGACGAACCTAACCTACAAATCAACTCTTTGTGCAAGTGGCATACCGTGTTGCGAAAGCCTGGCCACTCCAGGTGCTTCAATTGCTTCGGCTGCTCAGCCAAGAAGGCCACAAAGCCCCTCAAACCCCTAAGAATTAGAAGGGCGACATAACTCAATCTCACCCTGGAACAACACAAACACCACAAACAAGACAAGGAAACCTGAACTCACGCAGCAACATCTCTGACCACTGCAAGCCACAGCGGCTCATCGTCATCGAACTGGTATTGGCTGGCGCGGAGCTCCTGACGCCCGTGGCCAGCCGCAGCCACACATTTCCGAGGGCTGGCCGGAGCAAATCGGCGAAGAACAACACAAGGCTGCGTGTTGGCGACCTGTAACCGCGAGCAATTTGCATCTCTAGCATTAGTAGCCAGCATAAACGGCAAGGGCATCAGAATTCCACCACGCGAAGTCAAAAATCACAACCATCAGAAGCGAAGGTCTCGTTACTGAAGCCACCGGGTTGCACCTAGCATGCGGAAACGAGCCTGGAAACGAGAGGAATTGTGGGAAGAAGGAGATAGTTAGGCCAGTAAAGGGGATGATGCCATGATGGGAAAAATCTGACAGTGAGAGGAGAGATGGGAAGATCAATTAGGAGGCGAGCGGTTGCGACCTGCGGAGAGAAGCAGCACAGTCGCGGCCGGACCGGCCATCCCGCCGGAAGCTTCCGGCGCGCGTCCGTGGAGAGTGGAGGGCGCTCCGGTGGAGTTGGAGCGGCCTGGCGGCTGGGGGAAGCGATAATCGGGGCCCAGAAAGCCGTTGCGCCTCCGCCGTCACTGTCGCCTCCGGCGGCCGCGGTGATGCCCTCGCCGCACCGGATACTATGCAGTACTGGATCGTGGGCCGTAATAAGACTAGAATAGGCCCAGAAGATGCGGTTAGAAAATTTTCTTGTTTATTTCCTCCGGTACAAATATTACTCGTTTATAACAATGTAATATTAAATAAAACAACGTAAATTATTCAATTGGTTACCGAGCCAAGATTCTAGTGGTGTCATCCAAACTCAACTTAGTTACATCATTTTTACTTCGAGGTTGGATGTGTTGAGCTAGGAAATTTTAATAATCTTATTAGCTGTTGGTGGATAAGATAATATGACATATTTTAGTTAGTTCAGGTAGATTTAATTTTTTGTTTGTAAAATTTTTATTTAACTTTATA
Source organism: Zizania palustris (assembly GCA_019279435.1). Classification (NCBI taxonomy): domain Eukaryota; kingdom Viridiplantae; phylum Streptophyta; class Magnoliopsida; order Poales; family Poaceae; genus Zizania; species Zizania palustris. The sequence goes on along the minus strand of JAAALK010000287.1, from coordinate 23,046,870 downwards.
TAAAATAATTTATTCAATTTAAATTCAGTTACACTCATATATTTATTACAATTGAATCTAAAAATAATATCCTAAAATATTATATTTTAATCCATGGATTTTTAGTCCCATACAACGTTCCTCTCAAATCAACAGGACGAGCAACTTTTTTTTGGTCTCCCTGAGTTTTTAATTTAAATCTTCTCATGTACATTTAGTTTATCTGCTGCTTTAAATCCAAAATTTTTAAATTTAGATTTAATTAGCTCTAAAAAAATTATAAACAATATTGAGCCGCATAAAACGGAACGGTGGTATGCTACTAGTACTAAAAAAACTAGGGGAAGTATCACGTGCACATCGGCTGACCGTGCACATGATGCACATGTAAGATCTCCACTTTTAATTTGTAATCCAACGGACAACAGCTTCGTTGGGGGCTATCGCAAATGTAGCAAGGAACAGAATGGGGGAGGTGGTAGGTGTTTTCTACTAAATGATCTGGTGGAGCTACTGTCTGTTAGATTACAGATTGAAGGTGGAGATCTCACATGTGCACCATGTGCACGACCGGCAAATGTGCATGTGATACTTCTCAAAAAACTAATGAATGCTAAACTGCAGCACACTAGCACAGTCTGCACGAACTCAAAAAGAGCAGACAGGGAGGTAAATGTTGACCAGTCAGATGAATGACTTTTGCAGAGGAACCAAATGAATCCAGTGCACTCGAGACGAGTGAAGTTTCTGTGTACAACAGTGCGCAGCACCCGTCGTGCCAGCCACCGGCGCCCACGTCCCACGTCCCACGCCGGCCACGTACGCCTCCTCTGACGGACGCGGCTGGCCATCGGCGTCGCAACGAAGCTCTCCGTGGACGAGAGCTCACGGACTGGAGTCTGGAGTCAGTCTCCATCTCGTCCTCCCCTGACGGGAGCACGCCGGCAAGCCGCTTCTCTGCTGCTCTCGACGTAACGGACCCCGAGTCTGTCCTTCGGCTCAACCGACGACGACGACGACGACGCGCCACATGCCCCATTCCGGTCCTCCTCGTCTACCTCTTCGGGGGCGTCGCGCATGAGGAGCCTCTCGAGGTCCCGGACGTCCTCCTCGTGGACGCGCTCCAAGGCCGGGAGCTTCCTGGCGTTGACCACGCCGAGCACCTGGCAGAGCTCGAGGTACGATGACAGTTGTGCGCTCTGCTCCGCCGCCCTCCAGAGAACCTTTATCCCCGCCGCCGCGGCTGATTTGTCTGGCCGGGGTTTCGCTGGGCCGGGCCCGCCGACGAGGAACCGCGCGGCGGCGGTGCATATGTCGCCGTACACTTGGAAGATTTCGATGAGGGCGCAGTCCATGGCTTCCAGGATGAGGGGCACATCCATGCCGTCGCCGTACGGGCGGATCTGGAGGAGCAGCTCGAGCAGGTACTGCAGCTTCGTTATTCGGTCGAGGCGGGCGGCGTGATGGTCGGTTTCGTCGCCGTCGATGTCTTCTTGCGCCGCTAGGAGGGAGCGATAGTCGAGGAAGCGGAAGTAGGCGCGAACGAAAGCGGAGAAAGCCGAGGACTTGGCCGGCGGCGCCGTGCGGTCGCGGAAGTGGGCGAGCTCGAAGGGGACGCGGCCGACGCGCGCGGCGCGTGGCGAGACGCCGCCCGAGCAGAGGAGCATGCCGTGCGCCACCATGAGTGCCTTGAGCGCCACGGCCCAGCACCGCGTCCGCCTCGCGCGACGCGCGAGCGCCCACACGATGGGCCGCACGGCCGACGGCGACGTGCGCGCCCACTTGAACACCCGCCCCACGCTCCGGTAGTCCACCCACCGCTCCTCGTGGCTCGTCGCGCGGATCACCGCCGCCTCCACCTCCCGGTGGTGCCACGCCCTGCGCGGCCGCACGCGCGCGAGTAGCAGGCTCCTCCGGTCCTTCATGGTCGCAGCAGTGCGGCACCACCACTGCCGCAGGGACGCCATCCCGGCGCCGCCCGGGCCCGGCCGGCCGTTTTCCCTGCCGCCTAACGCGCTTCGTCACCAGCGCGCCTCCACCGAGAGCTCAATGACTGCACTGTCAATGGCCATGCATGCCTAATCGAATCGGAGCATCCATCCACACACGAAACCCATTTTTTCCCCTTGTCGTCGTCGTCGTTCGTCGCGGAGATGGTAGTAACGAAATGTGATTGCAACGAGCAATAGCCGGCATACATCAATGCATGCAATTACCTGGCTAATTACTAAGAATTAACAGTAGTAAAAATAGGTGATCATTTACGGCGGCATCCAGGTCAAAGCTTTCTAATTTTTGCCGGGCCTCAAACCATAACTCATGGTGTGTTTAGCCCTAGCTCCACGCATGTCAGTGACATGCTAAATACAAAAAATCCACCAAATGTCGTTATCAAATTAAATATAAATTTTATAAAATCAGACGAGTTACGTTAGTGCAGCTAGCTCCAGAGTCCAGAGTGCATATCATATCACATGCAGCACATTAGCGGAATGGCATGCATTGGCTTTCTTCCAGCTACTACCCCTGGGGTCGTATAAGCTATAGCAACAAAGCTCAGCTTTAATGAGCTCATGAATGTGTCTTTGCTGGCTCTGGCTGCAGCAGCACACGTACAGCGAGCACTCGCATGCATGCATGCATCACAAGCGCACGCACACAACTCGATTCAGTCATTCAGAGGCAGCATCTATCTGATCATCGTCGACAAGCTACCCGGTTTGTAGCTACCTGCCTCGGTTCTGCTTCTGCTGCATAGAGGTGATTCTTGGGGATTTAACTCACTGTCACATAGAGGTGATTACCAATGGCAGCGACGTCAGCTCCAGCGGTGGATCTGATCTTCGAGGCCCCGTCGAGGCCTTTCGTTGCCGCCGCTGTTCTGCCGGAGCTGACGCCGTCGCCACGGAATTAACCTCATGCCGCAAACAATCTGACCGGACTCCCAGCTCGCTGCGCGCGCGCTCGGTTCATCTCCCTCATATAGATTCGATCTCTTCTACCTCCACGAGGGAGTGATCCGGAGAAGGATCTGACATGAGTGGGTTCACCTGGTCTCTAGCTCTCGCAAAACAAGATCACTTTTCTCTCTCGCACGCAAGGGCGAGGGCGGCCACCGTAGGTACGCTCGCAGGCAGGAGCAGTAAATATCACTTCCTCATCCGTATCTTTCAGTGCTAGGCATGAGACGGTGGTGGTTCAGAGCAGTCAGCCAGCAGCAGCAGAGCAGAGGAGAGGAGGGACTAGCTAGCTACGACCTACGAGTACTGTATCTAAGCCAGCAGACAAGCTGATACCGGTCATGGCGGCACTGAAAACCACGCGTCCTCCCAACCCGCACCTGTTTCACCTCCTCTCCATAACTTCGCGGATCCAGCGAGAGACGAGAGAGACAGACAGACAGGCCGTGCGCGTGCGTGCGTGCGAGTGTGCGTGTGCGTGTTGTTTTGGACTGCTTGCGCCATTGCTGACCGGCCACAGTGTGGCTGTGACTGGGAGCTCCGAGATTATTTTTTTTTTCGCCATGGTTCTGCACTTCTGTGTGTGTACCTCGTCCTCCTCTGAGTGCTCTCTCGTTTCAGTGCCCAGCAGCAGCTCGCTGTCCCCTCAGATGTGAGATTCTTCCGCCCCGTTCCAACTCCCAGCTCTCTCCATTCCTGCTCGCTTCCATGTGTTCCCTTCCACCCACTCAACCCAACACCATGAACAGGCCATGGATGCATGGTTTTGTGTTTCTTTCTACAGATAACCTAACACTGTGGAGGATGCAATGGCATTCAACAAGTTGTCGCCAATATGGCACCGATTTCTTGGCACCTGACACTTTACAAATGGCATCATCAACTCTCCACTGCTCTCAGTAATGCTGTCTCAGGAAAATCCAATGGGAAGCAAACAACCAAAAGATTCCATGCACGTCACGATTAGCAATCACAGCTTAGCTTTCCGGCCGGCCGGTCTGCACGCAGGCAGCTCGGATGACACAAAACACTAGCTAGCTTAGCTAGCACCATGCAGCGTCTAATACTCTAATTACAACCACATCGATCTCGCATTCTCGCCATATGCTTCAACCCGGCCGGCAGTGATTGAAAGGTGGAGCAAGATAGCGAGAGGTAGCTGAATTTGTTTGCTCTGAATCTGCTATATGATGTCCATGTTAGCGTGCTGGCGCCGCCGCGTGAAGCCGTCGACGTCGAGGGGATCGTCGGCGTCGCCGCCCTCGGTGACGACGGAGGACACGTAGCTGTCAGAGATCATGGCGGCCGGCTGGGCCGCGCGGAACTTTTGGCGGCAGGTGAAGCAGGTGATCTGGAGCAGCGTGGCATTGACCTGCCTCACGGCGTGCTCGCGGAGCGCGTGGGCGCGGCTCAGCTCCACCTGCGCTTGGTGCCGCATGCGCCTGCCGGTCGCCAGCTCCTGCTCGGCGATCTCCACCTGCCGCCTCGCCTGCGCGCGCGCCTCGTCGGCCGCGGCCTTCTCAGCCATCGCCTGACGCAGCTGTTCCCGCGCCTCCTCCTTCGCGCTGGCCGCGGCCGACGCCTCGCCGATTGGCCCGCCCGCCGCGCCCGACGCCTCGCCACGACTGTCGCTGCTGCAGGCGCCGATGGAGAGCTGAAGCTGCATGGAAGCGTCGTTTCCTTTACAGACAACCGGTGACTGCGGCGGCGCCTCGTAGAAGCACGCCCCCATGCCCGAAGCGGCGCCGGCCGCGTTGCACGGCGGCATGAGCTGCAGCTCAAGGTTGTGCGCGCCAGCGCCGTGGTAATGATCGTGCGAGGGAGGCGCCTTGTCGAACCGGCGGAAGGCCGCGGCAGCAGCGTTGGGGCTCGGCATCGCTGGGACCACATGCCACGCCACGGGGCTGACGACGACGTCGCTGGACGGACTGGTGCTGGACGCGGTCCTCGACCGCGACACCGCGGCCGGCGCCTGCTCCTGCTTCTGCTCCAACAGCGCGGTTCCTCCTACGCCGCACGCCGTCGACACGTTCCCTCCCTCCTGCGCCGCCTGCCCACCGCCGGCATTGCACGTGTCCTGATGCTCAATGAAGCTCTCCACCCTGCACACACACACCATCACACACGAACGCACCAACCGAGTCAGAGCTGCGTGAATGCAGACACCAAGTCAAGCAAAACCCTCGGTGCAGAAACCACAGGCGCGGCACGAGCGTGAGCCAGACCGACGAACTGATCAATGAAGCCAACGGCGAGCGAGACGACGACGACGACGACGAGAGAGACAGAGACTTTATTGTATGCAAGAGAGATTAATGTACTCATCGTCGCGCTCTGCCCGCCTGGGGGTCCAAATTAAACGTCGTTTGGATCCACCTGCGCGAGTGGCAACAAAACGCTACGACTGGTGAGCTTGGATGGATCGTGTCAAATTGTCAAGTGGCATCGAGGGAGAGCCAGACGCAGACGCCGGCCTCGGCCGTAGCTCTTGTCTCAGGTGTGCGAGAATCTGGGCCACCTGAGGCCTGAACTCACTCGCGCGGGCACAACAAAGGCGAGAGAGACGCCGTGAGGAGAGCCGTGACCGTGAGCTGGAGCAGCTAGCGGCTCTGAAACAAATGCGCAAGCAGGTAGCTAGACACCCGCGTCTCAGAGACGGACACTAGCTAGCTCTGCCGCTGCGTGGCGTTTCCCTCGGGAATTGTGCTCTGATCTGCCAAGTTCTAATGCCACAATCATAACAAAAACATCAAGAGAGGTAGAGAGAGACGACATGGTGGTAGCTAAGCCGCCGGCGTGAACCCCCGCTGCCGCGAGGAAAAACAAAGCGAAAAATCAATCCTTTGAGAAAAGGGAACCGAATCAAGAACTTGTATAAAGAAAAAAACGGATGGAAAAGACGACTTTTTGGTAGATTTTAGCATGGAGGAGTCGTGGAGGAGATGGTTGCTAATGGTAGCTAGGGGATTACTGGTAATTACCGGGAGAAGACGCGGCCGCAGTCGCAGGAGTGGCCGCGGGTGCCGCAGGTCTTGAGGTGAGCCTTGTAGTCGGATTGGACGGCGTAGGCCTTGGAGCAGCGGGCGCACGCCCACTGGCGGTGACCGCTGTGCTTGCGGCGGAAGTGTTTCTTGATGCCGACGAGGTCGCCGAGCGCGTGGGAGGGGTCGTGGTGGAGGCACGTCGGCTCCGGGCAGACGAACACCCGCTTCCGCGCCGCCTCGCCGGCCTCCCGCTTCAGCAGCTTCCACGGCACCTTGTGCCGCCGCCGGTGCATCTGCAGGTTCTGGTCGCGCTGGAACCCCTGGTTGCAGATCTCGCACACGTACCGGTCCGATTCCAGCAGCGTCCTCGGCGACAGCGACACCACCTCCGCATCTGGATCTGCACCGCGCCACCGCCGCCGCCGCGCCCGCCGTTAGTTTGCATGCACCAGAAACGCCATTTCCACACACCACGAACTCAACACGCACAATTGCATGCAACAAATATATGAATATATCCTACCACTAATAATTGGATGCACACACACACTCGTGCGTATGGGCGCGCGCGCGCGCGCGCGCGGCGTATCTCAGCTTACCTGGCGTGCCGGCTGGCCGTCTCTTCTTCTTCGTGGCACCGGCGGATGCGGTGGCGATCTGCAGCGACCGAAGCGGCTCCGGCGCCGTCGTCGTCGTCGTCGTCGTCGCCTCCTCCGGAGGCAACGCGGCCGTCGGGGCGCAAGAGCCCAACATGGATACACACCCACACTGCCTCTCTCCTCCTACCTCCTACGTACTTACTTCGCAGCTTACTAGGAAACAACAAGGGCAAAAAAAATTCTCTCTTTTCTCCTGTTCTTGTCTGATGACCACCTCAAACGATGGAAACAGAATGTATTGCCCTCCGTCTATATAGACGAGAGGATGAGGAAGAAGGAGATCGACAAAACAACATATGAGAGAGAGAGATAGAGGATGCGACTATAATATACCACCACCACCATGAACCTGTAAGAAATCAAGCAGATGTGAGAGTGAGGAGGGTCTTGGAGTTGGCTTTTGTGGGGTGGTACAGAGACAACTCCAAAGGAGGATAGAGAGAGAGAGAGAGAGAGAGAGAGAGAGAGAGAGAGAGAGAGAGAGAGAGAGAGAGAGAGAGAGAGAGAGAGAGAGAGAGAAAGGAGGCAGCTTTCCACCGGCTTTAGGTTTGAGCAGCTTTCTTTGGGGCCATATGGGGAGGAGGAGGGAAGAGCTAGAGTTGGTAAGTACTTGTGAGGTTTGTGTCTTAATTGCCTTTCAGCTAGGACAGGGGGGGGGCATGGCTGCCTGGCATCTCAATAAACAAAGGAGGTTACACAAACACACACTGATCCTATTGAGATATGGTTGAATGGATGGATACATACAAGGTGTTTGAGTGGGAGTGTTGGATGGAAACTTGCAGTTGTTGGCTAGTATAGCTTAATTAGCTACTACAAAGTCATAGTGCACAAAACAACAAGTGCTAAAAAGAAAAGGCAAAGAGAGAAGGTATGCTAATACTCTGACATGATGGTATCCTTTTCAAGAAAGAATCTGAAATGCCAGAATTAACTGCTTCAGTAGAATTAATCTCATGCTGATCAGGTAATTTCTGTGTGCAATAATGTGCATTGTCTGGATCACTGGGCCCAGCCTGGAAAAGGCATAAATCCCAATACTAATTACTTCCTTTATTTTTTCATATATGTAAATAATTATGTTATTTTCTAGATTTATGTACGGATCAATGAATCTAGACGTACATGTGTCTTGATTCATTGATCTGTAGATGAATATAGAAATTAATAGAACTACTATTGCATAGGAAATTCTGGCAGCTTATTATGGCACTCATGAAAAAAATTGATAATTTGCAATCTCAAAATGTCCCCTTAGTTATGATGTCACCCGAGACAATGACATTGACTATTTATGTCGATGTATATATATAAGATAGGGTACCAAAAATGCGAAACTATTTTTAGCGGTGATAAATTATCAAATCTGTCGTGTCTACTACCTCATATTATTATTTGTTGGAGACAAATGAATAATTAATGTAACTGTTTTGGTTACAGAGAAATGTACTGAGACCCACTGTAAAATACCTTAATTAAAGATGTGTCACTACATATGAAATTGTTGCCACAAGGACCTTCAATTTCGCTGGGTAGATCCACGTGCATGCATGGCTCGTACTAGTGATGATATCTTACTCTTGGAGCTGGTGTGCCCTACATAAACAGGGTTTATGTTCTTAATTCCCTGGTTTAATTAGTCCTTTTATTTGTCGATCACCTCGTGATTGACACCTAAGATGATCATACACTGTATATATCTTCGTCATACGATCTCAGCTCCCAGCTGAAAGGTAGGATGTGATTCTACCGAGCATGCAGCATGGAGCTGAGCTAGGGGATGATTGATTTGGAAGCTTATTGAGCATTTGATTACTAGACTGTTTGTCTGATTAACTAAAACAAGATGATGTCGTGCACAATGATTCCTGCAGTTAAGTGTAGTGCGTTTCTGCTAGGCTCCAAAATGGAGGGTTTCCTCGACTGACATGGCAAATTTGAGTTTTGGGGAGTTGTACCAACCAAGGGTTCGTTGTCTCATCTCTCTTCTCATTTAATTTCCACTACTGGCCAAACAATTATCACTTGAAACTGATAGATATCGTCTTTGAAAAAAAGATAGGGAGATTGGATCGTTGATTAACGAGATTATATCAGTAGCTAGGTCAATAATGACATATGAACCAAGAGATTAAACCTTCAATTTAATTCTATCTAAGTAAAAAAGGATATATGATCAATTTTTTCTTCTATATATATGCTACTGCGAAGGCGCGAAAAACCAGGAACAGCAAAAATATATGACAAGCTAATAATATAATAACTTCGATTAAATTCTGGTAAATTTAGGGCAAACTATAAAATCATAACTAGGGCTCTGCCTCCCTATCTACCATCTATCCTCCATGGATCCATCTTGGTTAAATTAAATTTGTTTTAATTAGGATGGACAAGATTAGTTTTGAATTAAAGACTTAATTAGGGTAAGACAAAGCTCTAGCGGTCATTAAAAGGAAAAAACAGTTAGCATGCCCAATACATCCAAGTACTTCTTTCTCCCTATCATGCTCAGTTAGAGTTTTGATGGGATCCGGTGTCACAGTGCTCATATCCTTTTTACTAAAATACCTTCTCATACATTGTCTTTAATTATTTTATTACATTTAGAATGGTGTTTGGTTGGCTTAAGGTAAAGGGATAACAATGCAATAGATTACTAGATTTATTCGGTTGATAGGTGTAATACATTATGTTTACATCACTGTGTTTTGTTGACAAGTATAATATATTCTATTTACAATGTTTGATTGATAATATATCAAATTACTAGATCTTGAATAAAAGTGTTAACTAAACCATAATCTACTGTGTAACTTTTAAGCTAGCAACAACAAACAAGAAATCCATTAACAACAACAAGAAATTAATTAATTTCCAAACTAGTCAGATTTATCACAACTTCAAGCACGCTTGTCAAATGCAGATACGAGTAACTTTTACTTTAAACCGATAAAAAACCGCTAAATTAAAAATTCTTTTGGATCCTGTTCTGTTTATTTATCTTCTATTTTTAACTAGATTATTCCCATCACTTGAATAAAAGGGAAGTCAGTCGTCTATACCGATTTCGAAGAAATTATATGTAAATGAATTCCTGCCGAAAGAAACCATAACAGATCATCAGATGATCATAAAGATGCACGCATGGCAGTAAGAGCATCTCCAACAAATGTCTTCAATTTTATTCCCTAAAATTTGATATAAGGATCATCTTATTCATGCTAATCCCTAAAAATTAATTTGATTTCTAACAGTTTCCCTATCCTTATTTTAAAATAAGAAATAATGAGAAATTAATCCTATATTTAGGATAGATAACAAGGGATTTAGGAAATGGTTTAGTACGGGGATTTGTTTAGGGGTGTTGTTGGAGTCTAATTTTTTTATAAAAATCTTAAATTATAAATTTAGAAACATATATAAGAGTTCTTTTTGGAGATGCTCTAAGTACGTCGAGATGCGCTTTCAAGCTAGTGTGGGAGTTCATCAGGATTGTCTTCAATTGGGGCGTCTGTAATTTTGTTTGCTCGCTGCATGCTCCCCTCTTGGATTCTTAATTTCTCTGGTCGATCGATCAGTAACTTAACATCCATATACTTGCAGTTGCTGCAGACATCAGGCCAGGGACTGAAAATTTTATACCCGTATGAATACTCGTGTACAACGATCTGCAACATATATAGATAACACGAACATTAACTTCTGTCAGATCAACTAGCCAGCTATAGATCGAGACAATGGTTATTGAGAGTGGCAGAGAATTATGAGGCTGCTCAGCTGCAGCCATCGTACAGTCGCACTGCACCAAATACTCAGATTATTGGAGTTGCAATTCAGTCAGGGCACACGCGTGTTTTGAATGAAAAACTTCAAATCATAGTCTAAAAGAGTGAGCCATGTACGTACACGCAGAGTTGCGAGCAGCCAAGCCATGCCATGCATGCATGCATGCATGCATTCTTGGCGGTGAAAAGTTGGATCGGCGACGACGACGTGAGCATGCAATGCAACTGCTCGTGCTGCATGCGCGCATAAATCCTGGCCTGGCTTGGATGATTGATCCAAACAACACATGGTAGTTTTGACTTTTGACTGCCTCCTCTCTATCGTATCGTGCGACGTCTCATGGGCACGCATGGCTTGACCACACACCTGTCTGTTACTCTGTACTCGCAAAAGCTACACCCTGAAGGCTGAATCTGAGATATGAAAAGCTGGATCGATCGAACTGCAGTACGCAACAGTTGATTTTTATCAGGAGCAAAATGTCAAGCAGTCGAAGGCTTAGGCTTAGGCATGCATACCAAGTGTATTCTACTACAATATCACTCCCTACTGCTGCTGCTGTCAGGAGCAGTGGAGATGCATGCAGACAAATGTAACATCGTGACGCCCATTAAGTTTTCATGCTCTTTAACTGCATATGGACAGCAACTCATCATCAGGAAGGCATGCAGAAGCTTTCGCCGAGATCGATCCAAGGAAGAAAAAGAAAAAGAAAAACCCATCCGATATGATCCAGCTGCACGCGAAACATCCCTAATTCCCTCGCTCGTGGCTAGCTAACTCTGATACTGACTGACCAAGCAAGTTGCTAATTTTCAGTTTATTTAAGCTCACCATTCATCCTGCTGCCCATCCAACGTCTGCATCTCGCACTCTGCATTGGCATTGCATCTTGTAGCTAGCTGCATACGAGACTACAAGTGACACAGATCCAGACCAAGAACGTACTGACGCACGCACACACGGAAACTGAGGAGAAGGATCGATTGATGATGGAGTGATTGATTGAACGACGACGGACCGATCGATCAGGCCGACAGACGTTGAGCTGAGGCACTGTGTGGTGTTTGGTGGTGATGCCAAAGGGAATGTGAGGGCCCATGCGTCCCGCCATGGGAGATCATCGAGAGGAGAGAGAGGAGGAGATCGAGACAGACAAGGGTAGCTCGATCGGCTAGAACGCAAGCAACTACTGCATGCATGCTGCACACATGCATAAAGGGGAGGCTGGCTGGCTTAAGACCAAAGGAAGCTCAAACGCAACGCTAGCTGAGACGACGGGGGAATTCTTTGCTTTTTCTGCTGTTGATTTTTGGGTTGGCGTCCATGATGCTCCTGGACTAACTGTGTTCTTTCTTTTGTTTCTTTAGTCTGAGCTCCATAATTAATCTTTTGTTTTTTAGTCTTATCCTTTTAACTCTGCCTTTTTGTACTCCATAATTAATCTATGGTCCACTACCATGCAGCTAGTTAGGTCATGTTTATAGGACTATTCTGCTCCACGTTTTATAGCTCCGCTCCACAAATGTCTAGCCAAACAGGTTCAGATCTTATTTTTTGGATCCGCGAAAAATGCAGATCCACAACTCCGCTCCACGTTTTTGTGGAGCACCTCAAGAGGTTGCTCTGCAGATTCAGTTTTTAAAACAAAACGTGGAGTTCGGGGTAATTTATCCATCAATGCTATTATAAACTTATCGGTTCACTTTTTTTGTTGATATTTATTATTTTTTCATTTAGTATTATCTATATTAACTTTTAAATGATATTGTTGACTTTTATCACAAACTTTGATTATTCATATTATTCAAAAAAATTGAAATATCATTTTTTATAATTTGTTTTATTATTGAAGGTAATTCGTGTATAACTTATATTTTTGCATATTTGCAAAAATTTTTGATAAGATGAATGATCAAAATTTGTGATAAAAGTCAACGATGTTATTTAAAAGTTAATGGAGGGAGTAATAATTTAATATGTTTCACGTAATGGACATAAAAAATAATATAATTGCAGATTTATGAATAAACTACGGGTAAAATAGTACATTCCTATCAAATTCTATCATTCCTGAATATGAATTCCTCAAGCCAAACATGTGCAAATACTCCACAGTGGAGCATCAACTTCACTCTAGATCTGATTATAAGTGAATTCCGTAGAGTGGAGTAAAATTTAAGAGAGTAAAGTAGTCCCAAACAGACCCTTAATTAGTATAGGATTTACTCTAGACCTGTTGATAAAGTTCGAAATCAAGATTTTTTTATCGTTATAGGTGTATTATTGAATGCGTTAGTTATGTTATATGGGTAATTTTAAAGTCTATGAGGAGGTACCAGGAGGTACCACATTTTTCAGTGTTAATTTTGGTACCTCCTGGTACCTCATATGTCAGGAGGTACCAAAATTAACACTGAAAAATGTAGTACCTCCTTGTACCTCCTCATAGACTGTAAAATTTCTCATGTTATATATATGGTGTTTTATTTTAAATTAAAAATAAAAATAACTTCGGTTCCAGCGTTATCTCGTACACTACGGGACTGTGCGTGTTTGCCGAGTGCCTAGGGCACTCGGCGAAGCCCCGAATACACTCGGCAAAGGGTTCGCCGAGTGCCACACTCGGCGAACCCCACTCGGCACTAGCCGTGTCGGCGACGTGCGGGTTCGCCGAGTGCTTTTTATCGGGCACTCGGCGAAGTCTTTGCCGAGTGCAATATAGACTTCGCCGAGTGCCACGTATAGCACTCGGCGAAGTCCACGGTTGACGGCCGGGGTGGCCGTTAACGGGGCTTCGCCGAGTGCCCCCCGTCTAGGAAACAACACCCGTGTTTAGGGGTTAGATAGGTAAGATAGGTCCTAATCCCACCAGAAAATGCGTAGATTGAGCTCGTTTTCACACTCCGTTCCGATCCAACCCAAAATTTCGGCAGCACCTCCCCGCTGCTCTCCAAACGCACGTCTGGGCAACATGCCAAGAGGATGTGCGTTCGGAGAACAACGAGGAGGTGCTGCCGAAACCATGAGTCGAATCGGAACGGGGCATGAAAACGAGCTCAATCTACGCATCTTCCGGCTGTCCAAACGTGGACAATTCGAAACAGTTACGGCCACAAATATGCAAAGACATGCATATTCCAAACCGTAACTCTTCCGAACGGGAGAGGCATAGGTTACGCGACAATAACAAGAAAAATTAAAATAGGACGACATACGCGTCATCACCCACATACACATATCACGACGCGATGGCCGACATCCACATACACACATGTATATATATATCACGGCACGATGGCCGGCATCCACATACAAAAGATATTAATCAACATAATTATTAAAACATAAAAACTATTACAACGATTATATTAAAATTTCTAAAACATGTATATTACAACAACATGGTATATTCATGACATTAAACATGTGATTACATATGTGATTAAACATTACATTAAATATATCATTAATTTCAACTAACATGTATAAACTAACATGTATATATATAGGCACACACATATATATATATATGAAATTTCAACAAATGAATAAACTAACATTTCACATACTATAGCATCACCACAAAATTTAAACTAATTTCAAACAAAAATTTAAAACCCTAAATATACAAGTGTCAAAAATACCGAAGGAAATAGGGGTTGTTGGGGGCGGAGGAGACGGCGGGACCGGCGGCCGGAGTGAGGGGGCCGGCGGCCGGAGGAGGAGGAGCCGGTGGTGCCGGGAGCGCCGGGGGAGAACGAGGCCGGGGGAGGAGGCTAGGTGGCGCCGGCCGGCGGGGGGGGCGGCTTGCCGGCGACGGGGGCTGGGGGGGCGCCGGCCTGGCCGGCGGCGGGGCGCGGGGGAGCGGCGGCCGGCGGGGGGGGGCGCGCGCAGCGGCGGCGGGCGGCGGGGGGGCGCGGGCTGCCGGCGGCGGGGGCGCACGCGCGCGGGGGCGCACGCGCGCGGGGGCGCACGCGCGCGGGCTGCCGGCGGCGGGGGAGCACGCGCGCGGGGGGAGCAGGCGCGCGGGCTGCCGGCGGCGGGGGGAGCGGCGGCGGGGGCGGGGGGCAGGGCTGCGGGCGCGCGGGGGAGCAGATCTGGGCGCTGCGCCCAGATCTGCGGGCGGGCTTTTTTAGTAGGTCACGAGGTTTGCCGAGTGCCCAAATTGGGTGGCACTCGGCAAACAAATTTTTTTTTTTTTTTAAAACCCTTTGCCGAGTGCCATTAGTGAGGCACTCGGCAAATATTATTTAAAAAAAAAAACTTTTCTTTGCCGAGTGCCAGGGATAATTGCACTCGGCAAAGATATTTTTATTTTTTTTTATAAAAAAAACTAAAATACAAATAAAACAGTAAAAAATCCCATAATTTGGCATTATGTAATACACAATTATTTTTACTCCTAAAAAATTTCTTACTTCAAATAAACAAATTTAATGTACTTGTAGTTCAAATTTGTGATCTTTTAATTAAATTCTATAAGGAAGTTCAATTAACTAAAAATACCAAGCTAGTACTAAAAAATCACAAATTTGGACATGATATAAGATACAATGGGATTTATTAGTATAAAAAGTTTTAATGGCAAACAAAGATTTGAATATCGATTTGTTTCTAAACCTAGCTCATTCCATCCATAAACACATTTACCTTCTCCTCGATTCTCTAGTTTGCAAACGTTGTACATGAAAACTTTGTCGAAACATTATGAAATTTTTATCACAGTACATATGTATGATACAATGACACCATGTCAACTTTCATATTTTTTAGGCATTAATTTAATTTTATAGAATTAAAAAAACATTAAGCTCCATGTTGCCGCCCGAGCGTCGTAAATTATATTTTCAATATTTAGATATATTTAGTTGTAAAAGATTAAAAATAGAATCATGAACATAAATATGATTTTTCTACAATTTTTGAGTCATTATTTCATGTACATGCAGTTGTAATTTGACCCACTTGGAAGTAAATCCTACAAATAGGATTAATTTATTAAAAATAGCAATCCCACTCATAAAAGTATGAAAATTTTCCATGGATTAACAGATGTTTAATTATGACTGTAAAAAAAAATTGAAGTTCAAAACATGTTTTAAATGTGATATACAGTGAAAATATGTTTTCACATGAAATAATGGAATCAGCACACTT
This sequence comes from Zizania palustris, assembly GCA_019279435.1. Lineage (NCBI taxonomy): Eukaryota > Viridiplantae > Streptophyta > Magnoliopsida > Poales > Poaceae > Zizania > Zizania palustris. The sequence goes on along the minus strand of JAAALK010000287.1, from coordinate 23,031,342 downwards.
TGCCGAGTGCATTTAGCTATGGCACTCGGCAAAAGTGATTTTTTTTGTCTTTGCCGAGTGCCAGGTCAAAATACACTCGGCAAACATTGTTTTATACTATTTTAAAAAAAAACAAAAATAGAATAAAGACAGTAAAAAATCCCATAATTTGTAATTATATAATATACACTAATATTTCATCCTAGAAAATTTCTTGGTTCAAATAATCAAATATAAGGCACATAGAGTTTAAATTTGGGATCTTTTACTTAAAATCTTATAAACAACTTTTTTAACCAAAAATAGCAAAGTAACTCTAAAAAATGTCAAATTTTGACATGGTATAAGATAAATTGAGTTTTAGTAGTACAAAAAGTTTTAAGTTCAAACAAATATTTGAATATCTATTTGCTTCTAAACCTAACTCATTTCATCCCTAAACTCCTAAACCTTCTCTCAGGTTGTCCAATTTCTAAAGGTCATACTTGAAAACTTTGTCGAAACATTATGAATTTTTTACCATATCATATATGTATGATATAATGACACCATGTCAAGTGTCATATTTTTTAGGCATCAATTACATTTTCTATAATTAAAAAACCATTAACCTGCATATTGCCGGTCGAGTGTCGTAAATTAGATTTTAAATATTTAGTTATATTTAGTTGTAAAAGATTACAAATGTAATCATGAACACAAATATGATTTTTCCATAATTTTTGAGTCATTATTTCATGTACACGCATTTCAAATTTGACCCACTTGGAAGTAAATCCTAGAAATACAAATATTTTATTAAAAATACCAAACCCACTCATAAAAGTATGAAAATTTATCAAGGATTAAAAGATGTTGAATTATAACTGTACAAAAAAATTCAGGTTCAAAACATTTTTAAAATGTGATATGGACTCAAAATGTGTTTTCACATGAAATAATGGGTATTTCATCTTTACCGAGTGTTTTATTAAATACACTCGGCAAAGCAGCTAACTTGACACGTGGCGCACAGGTTTGCCGAGTGTCAGGTTTGACACTCGGCAAACCCTAGGATTTGCCGAGTGTCTGTTAGTGACACTCGGCAAAGAACATTTTTTGCCCGTCCCGTTATCACGCCGTCATGACTACCTGGTGAGCGATTTTTTACGAAATATTTGCCGAGTGTATTTTACGTGGCACTCGGCAAAGATGGGAGTATGCCGAGTGTAACGTGTTTGCCGAGTGTATTTGTTTGTACACTCGGCAAAGGTTCGTTTGCCGAGTGCCCGAGGGAATGCGCTCGGCAAATCTTAGGGCACTCGGCAAACGTTGTGTTTCCGGTAGTGGTAGCTTGATCCAAACAACCCTTTATAGTCTTTTTTCCAATGTCAAACAATTTATTCGTTTTTTATGTATCAAAACTTAATTTTAGAGAGTAATTTTACGATTTAAAATTCTGAATGAGATAACATATTTTCAGTGTTAATTTAGATATCAAAATTAACATTGAAAAATATGATAACATCTATTAAATATCATAAAATATATATGTGGTACTGTACTCTACAGCATTGATTTTTACATAGGAAAACATGTCACGTACACTTAACGGGGTGTTTGGATAAGGGCTAAAATTTTAGCCCCCGTCACATCCAATATTTAATTATTATTTTGGAATATTAAATATAGACTATTTATAAAACATATTCATAATTGGTGGATTATTCGCGAGACGAATCTAATGAGCCAAATTATGCTATAATTTGATAATATGATGCTATAATAAACATTTGCTAATCATGGATTAATTAGACTTAATAAATTCGTCTCACGAATTATCCTCCAATTTTGTAATTATTTTTATAATTAGCTCACGTTTAGTCCTTCAAATTAATGTCCAAACATCTGATGTGACACATGTTAAAATTTATCCCTTTAATCCAAAGACCTCCTTAGTCATATTTAGGAGCATATGTGTGTTTTTTTGCATTAAATGACACTTAATGTAAAGCTTTGTGTCATTAGCAGCTCACACGTACGTACGACAACCTGCTGCTAGCATCCAGCTGATAATCATCCGTGACAGCGTTCTTACCTCAAATTAATATCGACCAACGCGTGGATCCAATGTAGGTATCTAATGACATGTACAATCCTGAGACGGCGGAACGATTTTCAAAGTACAAGAGATAATAAAAAACTGCGTGGTACAATCCTAAGCCCTTAAATAATAAATACAGCTAATAGACAATGCGTATGGAGAATCATGTAGAGACGGGCTCTTCGCGAAGAACCGGTCTCTTGTATTTTTTCAATTAACCCTCCAAAGACCTCTCAAGAGACCACGCCCTAAAAATAACATGCTTGTTATTCCAATTGCAATCCTCTAAAATAGTAGGAATCTATCGACAAAAATAATTTTATTATTTGACTTGCTATTCTACGTGCCTTTTTCTTTTCGTCACATTGCTAATTTATTTTATAGCAAATTTAATCTAAAAATATAGTCATTAATAATTAAAATATTCCGATAACATATAGATAAATTCAAATAAGAATAGATAGCACGTCATATTTAAAAAGCATATTGAAGTAAATATTAATACAATTGAGATGCTATGACATGCAAGATGAGACCAAATTATCAATTATGGTCGCCGACGGGCTGTACGGAAGTATACGTATACAGAATGGGCGTAGGCGTATCCGACGATCGATCGATGTAGCCAGCATCAGCGTATGTAGTGGCATCAATAATTGTCAGCATACGTACGTACGTATACGACGGTTTGGAACAGTCAGCTGAATGGAGTGTAGGGATAGCTACTAGCTAGCTCTAGCTAGCTCTGTCTCAGCTGGGCCAGCTAGTATACGTACGTACGTACGTACATACGGGTACAGCCAAAAGTCAGTTCCTCGATCGTTTTGCGGCATCTACAGTGTAGTGCCACGGTGTATGTGTGTCATCCCATCATCTAGGTTTTAGTAGGTTTCAGTAGAAAGATTTCACACGTACTCACACGCGTGTACGTACGTTCTTACATGCTGATTGGTATGCGTTGCAGCTCGAACTGCGTATTCAAGTGTATACGTACGTACGTATACGTAGGTTAGACGATCGAGCAGGTGATTAATTGCAAAATACGTAGTTGCACCCGGAGTAACCTATCGTACACTGCACGTACGCGTGCGTCTCTTGTTTTGGAGCAATTATAATCTGTATAATTTCTACTACCACTATTAAAACTGTAATAAAAATTACTTTTATGATTTATTCGATTGCTAGCCATGCTTTATGATTTACCACCACATGTGTCTTTAAGTTAAGGTTTTTAGAATCTTTGTCATACGTTAGTGAGTCTACAAAATATTTTCATACTTTTTAAGTAATTGATACAGAGAGATTTGAGAATTTGCTATTTTTAAGAAATTGTTTTGTATTTTTGCCACATAGACCTACTTTCATTGATTTATATGGTTCTACATGTCAGGCTCAGAAGTAACGTCATAATCAAAGTGCACATCTTGAGAGTGATAAATTATTGATCCGTGGGATCCAATTTGTTAAAAACGAATCTAAATATTAAACCTTATTAAAATAGTCAAAATTGCGTAACTTTAAACGCGACAAAATGTGTGTGAGTAGCAACTAAACAACTCCTTGATACTTACACGGGAGAAAATTAAAGGTTAGTATCTATTCTTTTTGATAGTATAATGCGCCTAAATTTCTCCCGAACATCTTTTCCATGATTCGATCAAGATAAAGCGTTGAGTGATTCAGCGAGAAGCTATCCTATCCTAGCAAGATAAAGCTTAATTTGGCTGCTCCTGCTCCTCCATGTGCGTCGTTCATGGCGGCGCGCGAGTGTCCGTACGCGCCATCTCCTCCCCCGAGCTTAGTTTAATGGCTCTTGGGAATGGGGGCGGTCATGGGCAGCTCGAGACAGAGCAGAGAGAGAGAGAGAGAGTGAGAGATCAAGTGTGATTGTGATCTCTTCTCCGGTGTGGATCTGCTCGGCGATGGCCGGCGCACGTTGCCTCCACCGAGGAAAAGGCCAGCGGCGGCCATGATTCCCTCCACGCGCGCGCACGAATCCTACTCATCCCTGCGGCCTTTTACGGCTACAACTACTGTACAATTTGAAGCTAAAAAACGATTCAGATTTTAAACCGGATTATATTAATTTGTGATGTAAATTCGTCGATACGGACCCTTATAAATACATCTTGTAAGTTGTAACATCATGTAGGGAGTAGTTGATAAAACTCACTTGTGTTCAATGAAATTCCTCGATACAGTAAAGTTCTGCCATAGCCGGTGTCTAAGTTTTACCTTTTGATTAAGAGAGATTTAATTTCTATATTAAATCTATGTCTATGTTCCGTGTTTTAATCTGTGATTATTACGTTTCGTTCGATTTAAAAACTGATAAACATCAAAATTTTGAGATTATCGTCAACTAAATATTTAACTAACCATTAAAAATGGCCAAAAACAACATCTTTCGGCTCGACCCAAGGGAAGCAGTGATGCAATGCTGCAGCAGTTGATACATTACAAAAAAAAACCTCTCAAACCCCAAACCCCAAGAGATCATGTACCGCATAGCTACCTAACCCCAAGATTAATGTAAGATTGAGCCATACATCACTGAGATAGTTAGGTCCATTTTGCTAAAGTTTAGTCTCTTTTAGTCCCTAAACTATCAAATATAGTAACAATTAGGCCCTGTTTGGGAACACGATTTTTTGTAGTTTTAGAAGCAATATTGCAGTATTGAGCAATACTACAGTATTATATACTGAAAGGTGTTTGGCAACTCCATCTGAAATCTCTGTAAAGTAAACTCCAGTATTAGAAATGCTGTACTCAATCTACAGTATTGAAAACTTTGGTACGAAACATTTTTTCTAAAACTATGGTATTATCATTGATGTAGTTTAGTATAATTTTTGAAATACTGTAGTTTTGTTCCCAATTGACCTTATGCACCGCTGGCTTGGCAGTTTGTTTCCTAGTCGTTGCGACATGGGCTACCCTGCATGCATGCATCCACGTGGTTCTTGGCAACTGCAGAGTGGTATTGACTCAACAAAGCTAGCTAGCTAGTAGCTATTGTTAGTGTAAACCATTATTATAATATCAAATTAATTTTATTATATTAACCATTAAATATGTTTTAATAGTATACGACTGTAGCCTGTACGGCATGGGGCGCCTAGAATGTTTGTAGTCACTACAGAAGAATAACAACTGGGAAAAACATTTTGTCCTATGTACATGGCATGATTCAAAGTTTTGTAAGGACATTTTTATTCCGTCTTAATTATAATCCTTTGGAGTTTAGTGCAGAAAAAATAATGCAACCAAGGTTTTAAATTCTTGTGGGACTACATAAACAGTCATGTGTTTCAATCAAGAAATATATATATGTGTGTGTGTGTCATCATGTACAAAATCGCAGCTTGTGTATTTTTAGGAAAATATATATTATCTACACTACTTGTTTTTTAATGTTGTAATTTTTTCTCCTTGTAATGCATGAACACTCGGATAGTTCTCATAAATTTCAATGCACAAATAATTAATCCACATAAATACAATATATTTACCTAGTTACAAGAGATCTCATCCAATCTAGTGACGGTGCTGATTTTTTTAGAAAATAATTTTTTAAAAATAAAATTTTAAATTTGTATAGAAGTTTCAAAATTTTTAAAAATAGGTAGCAGTAGGCCGACCAAGTACCGAGTGCCACCATGTGGCCCCTAGTCGACACTTGGTCGGCCGACTATGACCACATCAGCGCCAGTCGGTCGACCAAGTGCTGATTGGCATTGCTGGCGCGCCTCGCGCGCCCCGCGCGTGCCCCCTCGCCAGCCGCACCCGTGCCCGCCCCTCGCCTCCCGTGTTGGATGCTCCCCGTGCCCCATGCTCGTCCTCTCGCCTCCCATGCCAGTCGTCCCCCGCGCCAACCGCCCGTCGCCTGGGCTCCTACCTCGCGTGCCACGTGGACGGGCGGCGGGCGTGGGGTACGACTAGCACAGGAGGCGAGGGGGCAGGCGCGGGGGGCGGCTGGCGTGGAAGGCGAGGGGGTGGGCGCGGCGAGCACGGGGCGTGTGGGGCCAGCTGGCATGGAAGGCGAGAAGGCTGGCGCGGGGGCAGTCAGGGCGGGCACGCGTGGTGCGCTAGCAACGCCGACGACACTTGGTCGGCTGACTAGCGCTAACGTGGCCGTAGTCGGCCGACCAAGTACCGACTAGGGGCCACATAGCGACAGTCAGCACTTGGTCGACCGACTGCTACCGATATTTGAAATTTTTTAAAACTGCTATACAAATTTGAAATTTTATTTAAAAAATATTTTTTAATAAAATCCGATGGTGCTAGGGGTAGATTTTCCATCACACCTGCTACTTTTCTAATTTTTTCGTACAAATTTGATTTTTTTAAAAAATATTTTTTTTATAAAAAATCCCCTGTTTCTAGCTTATCTCTGCAAGTGTCTCTTCCCTCTCTACTCCACATCCCTTTTACGGATTAGCTCGTGTTTAGCACACAATGCTATCGTGTGGTTGATTCGGTGATGATCCGGCTGTATATATGTAACATACGATTAATTTTGTTATCATGGTATTAGAATATTGCTTCCTCCTCGACCTGTCCTTTCTCAAGTAATTAAGCCTTTCTAGTGGCAGTTGGCAATTAAGCCTTTCTCTATATCATCAATTTAATTTATCAACAAATATCACATGGATCCCCTTTGTTCACCTTCCTTATCTAGAACATATGGGTCCCCTAGTTCTGGTTATCTTTCATGAAGTCAAGAGGATGATAACTCTTTTTGGTTTCAAAAGGAGTAAGAAAATTTTAGGTATATATATATACACACTAGTTAGATGCATGTGCTTTGCAACCGAATCTTATTTTGCAAAATGTTTTTTCAGAAATCTTAGAGTTTTACACAAAATTTGTACAACTGCATAAAATAAAGAAATTTAAAAACTAAAATGCAAAAGTACATTTTCTTTCCTTTTTCTTTTCTTCTTTTTTCTTTTTCTTCTTTCTCACGTGTGCGTTTTCTTTTCAACGGTTGTGGGCATCGCGCGGGCCACTCTGGGTGGGCGCGCGGGCGAGCCGGCGGTTCGGGGTGTTTTTACAGGGCACAAGTTTTGACCGATTTTGTATGGGATGTGGAAAGGCATGAACGGGTTGCATACGGAATCCGTAGACAAAGTAGCCGCTTTATATTAGTTAAGATATATATATATATGTGCTTATTTATGGTACACAAAATTAATCTCAGTCATTAGCTAGTTAGAGAAAAACAAGGTGATATTTACCTCTTAGGAGATAAGATGTTGACTTGTTTTAATCATGGTCGTCAGATCAAAGCGATCTATTACCTCCTAAGATGTGAGATGTAGGCTTATTTTAATTGTACTGTGATTTTAAAGTTCTTGATGAGTTACCAAGAGAGTACTTCAATTTTAGTACTACAATTTTAGTGTTAAGTTTGATACCCGATGGTGTCTTATGTACAGTGGCGGTTCTACAGGGTGGTCTAGGTGGGCCCTGGATCACCCTTTATTTTGGCCTAATATTGGCTATTAGTCCATTTTTATTTTTTTTTCAAAATTATAGTGTTATTAGAATTATTTATTTACATAAAACAATAATATTATTTTTTATTTACAATTTGGATGATAAAATCTAAACTCTTGGCATGTAATAGAGAACACTGCAAATATTTATAAATTAATAGTGCAAAGTAAGGGAAATATGATGAATGTGGTTTTTAATTTAAATTGCATTGAACAATATTTTGCTTGAATCGTGTGAGACTTTTTATATTATAATTTGCAAATTTCTAGACTTATCCGTTGATTTTAGTTGATTTATAATGCTATGAAATAAAAATGCTATATTTATGTTATATTCTGGAAAAAATGAATTATGCATTGAGCTTACCGTGTTATGAAATTTTAGCGTATAGAATAGGAACACCCGAAGAAAAAATCATGGAGCCGCCACTGCTCAGGTGCTAAGATGTACCAAAATCAATACTAAAAATTACGGTAGCTCCTCGTAAACGGTAAATTTTCCCTTAATTATAACCGTTATGGCATGTATAGGTAACGTGTGCATGGTGTTGTGGATGGACGCTGGGCTGGGTTTGCTTTTTCGGCTAGGTCGGTGGTAGCATCTCAGGCTTTTCCATGCATGCAAGGATGGATGCATGGGCCTACTATACAAACTGTGTGCGTGAGAGACAGGAACCAACTTGACACGACGACGGACACAGACAAGAATGATCCATGCATCATCCTGCCCATACGCCTTACTTTTTTGTGCTACTCCGAGCGACCACACACAAAGGACCACAACACGTTGCAAAGTTAAAATGGAGCATACTACTGATCTACTTGAGTTAGCTGAGCTCCCCGGCCTTCTGCTTGTCAATCAAGCATGCACGCGAAGAAACGAGGGGTGAAATGGTTTTTAAAAGTTACAGGCTTGGCACGAGGTAAGGATGGTAATTTTGTACTCAATAGGTACCATGTGTATCTAACTGAAGATATGAATTTGGGTTTAAATTTATACTCGTAGTTTCATGGGTTTGAGTTCCCGATTATAACGGCGTGAATTTGATTTAAAACCCATGTGTATCTGTTTGTTTACCCAATTGGTTAAATTTCTTTTTTATTATTTTAAATTTACCTAATTTCTCTAGGATGCTAGCAACCCTGCTCACTATGAGTTTAAGACTGTAATACTAGAGTGGAAGTTTGTAATTGTTGGGGGAAAATATCCCATCTTCGGGGTTATTGCCAAAGCAACATGAAAACAGCTAACCAGTTCGAAGATAGTCCGAAGGTCATCTTCGAAGGCGGCTTGGAACCTCGTCAAGAGTCCGAAGACTGGCATTGGTTCGAAGTATATCTTCGAACCAAAGCCTTCCAGGATCTTTTCTGCCAGCTAAGATAGAAGACTTATCTTCTATCCTATTAGATTAGTCTTTTACCATTTTAGCCCTATTAAGGAAGTTAAATAGTTTCCTTAATGTCGGTTGTAATAGAGGGGTAAATAGGTCTTTTCCTTAATGTTTGGGCCTATAAATACCCCCCATTTCACCCTGTAATAGGGACCGATTTACAAGTGAATCAATACACACTTTCGAACTATTCTAAGCTATTATCCTTTCGGAGGCTTAGAACAGTTTGCTTCGCAAACACTTCGTTTGTTAGTTTCTTTTCTACAGAAACCTGTTAGCGTAATCTTTTACGCCAACAGTTGGCGCCGTCCGTGGGGAACCTAGTCCAAAAAACTTCGTTCTCTACCAACCTCTTGCATCATGCCTCCTAAGCGGAGTGCACCTCGCAATCCCACTCGGAGGTCCTCTCGGATCTCCGGAGAGATACCCTTCGACACAGTTGAAGTCGGAGGGCCTTCGACTGTCCCTCCACCTCAAACTCCGCAAGGGGCTTATATCCCTCGAGGATACGAAACCTCTCCACCAACCCCTTCTACACTCCGACCGCCCGGAGCCACTCTGCCACCCTCCATTCCGATCGGAACTGATCATACCAGTTCTCAAGACCCGGAAGGTCCTTCCGGAGGAGATGAAGATAGCCTTGGAGACATGGCCACTCAAATGGCCAATCTTCAAGCCGAGGTAGCGAGGTGGCGACAGGAGGCTGCGAACAGACTTCGCCCTCAAGCCACCCCAGCTATCCCCGAAGTGCACGAAGACGACGATCTTGACTATCCCGAAGCTCCGGAGAACGCCTCTTACGACAATGAATCTCCGTTGCATCCCGAGCTTCAGAAGGTTCGCTTCGATCCAAGGTTCAAAGCTTCGAAGCTTAGCAAGTATGCCGGAGACGAAGATCCCAGTGAGTTTGCGCGTTCTTATGCCCTAGCAATCGAGGCTAGTGGCGGAGACAGAGAAACTATGGCGAAGTGCTTCCCGTTAGCCCTTGAAGGGGTGGCGTTGAGATGGTTCTGGTCTTTAAAGCCAGGATCAATCGATTCTTGGTCACGGTTAAAAAGGAAGTTCATAAGTAACTTTCAGGGCACCTTCGTGCCCCCCATGTCTACAGGAAGCCTTTTCCAAGTGAAACAGCTCCCCGGAGAAACATTGAGGCAGTACTTCAAGCGCTTCGCTCACACGAAGTCGCAAATTCGGGGGCTGTCCACATCCTCGGTGGTTGATGCGGCTCGGGAAGGCGTCAGTCATAAAGGCCTTCTGGATAAATTGCATCGGAAAAGCATCACCACAGTATCACAGTTGATGTCGTACTTCGAGGAGTACTCGAAGTCGGAAGAAGGTTGGCTTCGGAGGACTACTGCTACTTCGACAGTGTTGACAGAAGTTAAAGCAGAGGTGAAGACTTCGGCTTCGCCGCAAGAGCCAGTCCCCGAAGTACAACATGATAAAAGAAGAGGGCAAAAGCACCCTCGTTCTGAGGTCTTAAACATTGCACCCCCGCAGAGGTTTGCACCAAGAGCTCCACAGCCTGCAGGGAACAAGTCCAGCGGCTGGAGGCCGCCAGGGAAAACGGCTGGCAAAGGCCAGACCCTTTTTTGCTGTATTCATGGAGAGAACCGAAGCCATGCAACTGACACCTGCAAGGCTATTCTTACCCTTCGGGGAGAATACTTGGAGAGAACTTCGGGTCGAGGTAGTACCGACCGAAGTCCAGCAGCAGCAGTGCGCTCGGAGCCGGTCCAGGCTGTAGCGCGGATAGAAAATCTTGATGCTGCAAGGCATCCTCCGGTGGCCAACGTTATGCCACCTCCGAAGCAAGAAGAAGGGCAAGATAGAGGGAAGAGAGTAGTTCTCCCTATCTCCGGAGGAGGTACCCTCGGAAGCATGTCCAAGAGACAGCGAAGAGAGTACGTCCGAGAAGTAGGCCACATTGGGACTTCGTCATCTGCAGCTGCAATGCCGGAGTGGTCTCATGTTCCAATATCTTTCTCTGCGGAGGATGCAGCTGGTATCAAGTTCCCGCATGCAGATCCATTGGTTATCACTGCTGATATTGCCGGAACTGAAGTCCGAAGGGTGCTAATCGACGGAGGTAGCTCGGCAGATATCATATTTGTACAAGCCTTCGATCAGTTATGCATTTCCCGGAAGCATCTTCTCCCAGCGGCTCGTCCTCTGCAAGGCTTTGCAGGACCTCCGCTAGATGCACTTGGCCAGATAGGCCTAGAAGTAACCTTCGGAGAAGGTTTACTAGCCCGAACTGAAGAAGTTATCTTTGATGTGGTGGATGCCCCGTATGCTTATAATGTTATCTTTGGCCGAGGCATGTTGAATCAGTTCGGAGCTGTGGCGCATCACAATTACTTGTGCATGAAGATGCCCACACAATCAGGAATTCTGACAGTCTTCGGAGATCAAGCCATAGCTCGGAGAGCAGAATATGGTCATGGTCCTCCTCTTGATCCGAGGCAAGTAAACAGTGTCCAAGAAAATGGAGAAATTTTTTCAGCCTCCTCCGAAGCTTCGAAGAAGTCATTTCCAAGACCAAGTCCCGAAGGAGAGATTGCAACGAAGGTCATTGTCAAAGATGGTAAAGAATACACTTTTCAATTTGGTAAAGATTTACCTCCCGAAGTTGCAACTTCCTTGGAAAAGGTTGTAGGAGAAAATTTGGATGTCTTCGCCTGGTCTGACGAAGATATCACCGGAGTCGATCGGGATATTATTGAGCACAGCTTGCTTGTAAACCCGAAGGCCCGGCCTGTTCGACAAGGGCTCCGGAAGATGTCCGCAGAGAGAGCTGCTCTAGCTAAGGACGAAGTTGAAAAACTGTTGAAGGCTGGGATTATCAGAGAGGTGGCCCATACAGAATGGCTAGCAAACCCAGTCTTCGTCAGGAAGAAGTCTTCCGGAAAGTGGCGCATGTGCATTGATTTCACATCTTTGAATAAAGCGTGCCCACGTGACCCCTACCCCATGCCCCGAATTGATCAACTAGTTGACTCCACTGCAGGTTCGGAGTTACTAAGCTTCCTCGACGCGTATTCCGGATATCATCAAATATGGTTGAAGCGCGAAGATGAAATCAAGACGAGCTTTGTAACTCCTTCGGGAGTCTTCTGCTATGTAAGAATGCCCTTTGGCCTAAGAAATGCCGGGGCTACTTTTTCAAGATTAGTTGCTAAGGCTCTAGGTCATCAACTAGGTCGCAATGTGGAGGCCTATATGGATGATATTGTAATAAAGAGTGCTTTAAAGCACCAACATAGCCTAGACTTAGCAGAAACATTCAATAGCCTTCGGGCATGTGGCATCCGCCTTAACCCCTGAAAAATGTATATTCGGAGCTAAGGCTGGAAAGTTGTTAGGGTACTTAGTTTCAAGCAGGGGAATTGAAGCTAGCCCTACTCAAATAACTGCGCTGCAGAAGATGGCTCCTCCGGAGAATGTAAAGCAAGTGCAAAAGCTGACCGGACGTCTGGCCGCACTTAGTAGGTTTTTATCAAGGTCTGCGGAGAGGAGCTTGCCAATCTTTAAAGCTTTGAAAGGGTCCGAAGATTTTGCATGGACACCGGAGTGTCAGAAAAGCTTCGAAGATATTAAAGATTATCTCAGCAATCTTGCTACACTTACGGTGCCTATTGCGGACGAAACCCTACTTCTGTATCTTGCAGCCACAGGCTCAGCAGTCAGCGCAGGTCCTTGTCAGAGAAGCTGATATCAATGGGAAGTTGGTCCAAAATCCTGTCTATTTTGTATCCGAAGCATTGTCAGGAGCGAAGACAAGATACTCCGAACTTGAGAAGTTCGTTTATGCTCTGATAATGGCTTCGAGGAAGCTAAGACATTATTTTTTGGCTCACAATGTAATTGTACCAACTTCGTATCCTTTAGGAGATATGCTCCGAAGCAAAGATTCCACTGGAAGAATTGGAAAGTGGGCAGTAGAACTAGCACCCTTCGGCATATCTTTCCTGGCAAGGACAGCTATCAAATCCCAAGTCCTGGCAGACTTCGTAGCAGAGTGGACTCCACCTGCGAAGTTGACTCCGGAGAAATCAGATGACGGAGTATGGACTATTTACTCCGATGGGGCTTTCCAAGCATCCGGAGCAGGTATTGGGGCAGTATTAATTTCTCCGTCAGGTCAAAGAGCAATGTACTCCGCAAGACTCAACTTTAAGTCTACCTAATAATATAGCGGAGTACGAAGGAATATTATTGGGACTCCGGAAAGCACGTGCTCTAGGGGCTACAAGGATAATTATAAAAACAGATTCTCAGATAGTAGCAGGGCACGTAGACAAAAGTTTTCAAGTCCGACATCCACAGCTTGCAAAGTACTTAGAAGAAATTCGCAAGATCGAAGCACATTTCAAGGGTATTTCCATTCGGAGTATACCAAGAGCTGAAAACGTGCAAGCGGACATTTTAGCGAAGGCTGCTGCCGGAGCTGTGGATGTGCCTGACGAAGCTTTCTATGAGGAGCTCAATATGCCTTCGGTGCCACAAGTTGCTTCTGCAGAGATTCTCTGCATTCCTAGTGCAGATTGGAAAGATTCAATCATAGAACTCTTGCAAGGAGGAACGAATTTGCCCGAAGAGCCCCAATTGTCAAGGTTAAAGCTCAGAGCAAGAAACTATCAGTTAATCAACGGTATATTATATAAGGCCGGAGTATGTTCCCCTCTACTCCGATGTATATCTCAAGCCGAAGGCCAAGAAATTCTTCGAGAAATTCACGAAGGCCTTTGTGGAAGCCATTTAGCCCCTAGAGCTCTGGCAGGAAAAACACTTCGCCAGGGGCTTTATTGGCCCACAATAACAGCTGATGCGGAGAGCTTGGTCCGCACTTGCCAAGGATGTCAGTGGATGGGTCGACGAAGTCATCGCCCACCAACAGCTCTTCAAGTCATTGCTCCGGTATGGCCTATGGCCAGATGGGGTATGGATCTAATTGGTCCCTTTCCGTTAGCAAAGGGAAATCTGAAGTTCGCAGTGGTAGCCATTGAATATTTTTCTAAGTGGGTCGAAGCAGAGCCCTTAACAGCTATCACTTCGAATAATGTACAGAAATTCTTCTGGAAAAACATTATTTGCCGGTTCGGAGTGCCTAGATATCTCACAGTTGATAATGGAACACAGTTCGACGCAGAACCCTTCAGGAAGTTTTGCGAAGACCTAGGCATTCAACTATGTTTTGCTGCAGTGAGACATCCTCAGTCGAATGGAGCCGTTGAGCGAGCCAATGGAAATATCTTATCAGGGCTAAATCGAAGAATAGTAGGGTTGTCAAAGGGATTGTGGACCGAAGAGCTTCCGAAGATTTTGTGGTCCATTCGGACTACACAAACAAGGTCCACAGGTTTTACTCCATTCAGACTGCTATTCGGAGATGAAGCTATGACTCCAACGGAGCTCAAAGGGGGCTCACTTCGCAGCACCGAACCAGACATCGAAGAAGAAAGACAAGCTTCGTTAGATTTGTCAGAAGAGACAAGGCTTCGAGCTGTAGCTAATTTATCAAAGTATCATCAGCAGACGAAGACTTGGTATGACCCGAAGGTTAAGCTCAGCGAGTTAAGGCCGGGTCATCTTGTTCTACGAAGCATTATAGCACCAGGGAAGCTAGGCAATAAATGGGAAGGTCCATATCTAATCGTCCGCTCGGGGCGCCCTGGTTCATTTAAATTAGCTAATTTAGAAGGTGAAGAGTTAGCACATACTTGGCATGCGGAGCACCTAAAGCGATACTTCGCATAAGGGCTCCTTGTAATCCGCTTGTAATCACCTCTAAATTAATAAAGCATACACCCGGTGGTTTAACTTTCCCCTTGACGCTCCTAGTCTCCCGAGCGGACGCGCTGGGACAGAAGTCGTTCGAGAGGGAAGTGTTATCAAGCTGGGAGGTATTTCCGGACTTCGTACCCATAAAGTCGAAGCCTCCGGTGTGGGGGCTGGCATAATCCGGAGCCCAGGCCATCGGCTTGTAGGCATCCGTAAAAGAGCCCAAAACCACACTCTACGGAGTCCAAGCTTCGGCTGGTAGACTTCCGTAAAAAGAGCCGAAGGTGGCCAAAATCTACGGAGTCCAAGCTTCGGCTGGTAGACTTCCGTAAAAAGAGCCGAAGGTGGCCAAAATCTGCGGAGTCCAAGCTGCAGCTTGTCAGACTTCCGTAAAAAGAGCCGAAGGTGGCCAAATTCTGCGAAGTCCAAGCTCCGGCTGGTAGACTTCTGCAAAAAAGAGCCCAAGTGGCCAAATTCTGCGAAGTCCAAGCTCCGGCTGGTAGACTTCTGCAAAAAAGAGCCCAAGTGGCCAAATTCTGCGAAGTCCAAGCTCCGGCTGGTAGACTTCTGCAAAAATAGCCGAAGGTGGCTACAATTTCTGCGAAATCCAAGCTCCGGCTGGTAGATTTCCGCAAAAAACAGCCGAAGGTGGCTAAAGCAAAGCAGCATTTAAGCCATGAGCTTCGAATGATTGTTCATATGCGTCCAAAGTGACAAAATTTTTTAAGACATTAAAGTGTACTGGAAGTTATCTCAATTGATCTCTTTCATGAAATAAACAAAGGTACCAAGTTACCATTCTTCTGATTACAGATAGTCGAAGACATTTCATAAGATTTCAAAAGATCTTTAAATGACAGAGGGGCTCCGAACCCCCAAAAAAAATTGTACTCCGAAGTTTTTTCTTTGCGCATAACCATCTTCGAATACAGTTCGAAGTTGCTTATACCCAAAGAGGGGCTAGTAAATATGGAGACAATTTTAAATCGGCATTCATTATCAAAACAAATGTATTTACAAATTACATCATGAAAAATTGGTATCTATACCAAGAAGGAATCGGAGACCTCTTCGGTCCCGAGAGCTAGGGGTGGAACGACTAGTTCCAACATCGGAAGTTCTAAGAACTTTGCGTTTAACTCTCTTCCTCCCCTTCGAAGCTCTAAAATCCTTCTGTTCTTGTTGAAGCTCGGCCCAAGTTCGAAGCCGCTCAGGGCTTCTCTCCCAGCTTCTAAGATCTTCAGATCTTTTATTTTGGGCTTCACCTTCGTCTTCGGACCAATTAGTGTCTTCAGAAGACGAGGTGTTTGCGTCGCCTTCTTTATCTTCCTCTTTAATATAAGACAATATGTCTTTGATTACTTCGGGCGCAATAACGCCGGAGTCATCTCGAGGGATAAGAAATCGAGGACGCTTATAACTCTTTAGAAGTTCGAAGGTGTTCCACAGTGAGCGAAGTTCGCTGTTAAGCTCTAACACTTCGATATCTTCCATAAGAGGCAAAGCCTAAAAATATGACAAACAAGATTTTCATTGATAAATATTTACAAGCATCAGCTTTACATAATCAAAAATCCTAAAAAATCCTAAACCTGCGGATTCGGAGGAGGCTGACTGCTCGAAGCTTGGCTCCGAACTTGCTTTTGGCGTTGGCCTTCGTCAATCCAAGCCTTGATCGCACTTCGACCTTCGGCTCTCCATGAAGTCTGGAAGGCTCGCCAAGCAACAGCTACACCTTCGGAAGGTTTTAAAAGACGGTCGTCGTCGAAGATGATGGAGCCCTGTGCGCTCGGAGTGATTGATCGGCCCAAATCCTCGTAGTAGCGAAGTATTCCAAGGGCAGACACTTGTCCGGAGAGTTCTCCATAACGTATGCCTGCCGTCTTCATTTGCTTCGCTGCTCCTTGGATCCTCTTTAGCCGGCGCAGCAGAGTTACATTGTCATCCGAAGGTAGTGATCCAGTAGTACCGAAGTACTCCAAGACACCTAACATCTGTTCGATGACCTCCGAAGCCACCTTCTCGGACTTAACCTTTTCTTCAACAAGCATATCCTTGGCCGAAGTTGTTTCAGCTAAAACTCCGGAGATTCGAGCGTTCTCCGTAGTCAAAGCATTCTTTTGAGTTCGGAGTTGGCCAGCCTCTTCTTGTAGCCTCACAAGTGCGGAGTCCTTCGCAGCATCCTCCGTCCGCAGTCTTTCAATCTCCGCTCGAAGCACAACTCTTTCTGCTTCGAGCTCTTTCCTTGCAGCTTCCAAACTTTGCCTAGCCCTTCGCTCTGCTATTATCACATTGTCCATCTGAGATACTCGACCTTCGGAGAAGTTAAGATTTCTTTGAAGAGTTTCGTTCTCTTCCCGAAGTTGAGCAATTTCGTTTTCATTCGACAAAGCTGCAGCGCGGGCTAAGACTGCTTGCTAAGAAAAAGAAAAACTAGCATAAGAAATTATTCATATATAATTCATTATTTGGTTCGAAGATGCTTTATACCTGATAAGCTGCTCTTTCCACAGCAAGGCTAAGCTCCGAACCCTTCACTCTACTTAAGCGGGCTACCAGTTCTGTTTCCCCGACTTGGCGACTGGCTGCACCCAAAGGTTTAACCAAAGTCCCAAGTCCGGTTTTCTCCTCCAAAAAAGGAGTTATGAGAGGAATCAGTTTCGAAGCTTTTTGGTCAGCCCTGCTTAGCGAAGGTTCGGAGGTCTCTTCCGAGGCCCTTGGAACTTCAGAAGATGGCCCCCCCTCAGTCGATTCACTTTCGTCCGTTGACTCAGATGAAGTCGATCCTTGAGCTGGGAGGGGCTCGATGTGTCTTTTTCCTCTTCCAGGCCCCGGTAGAGCAACTCCCGGTTGCGGCCCCGAAGCTGTCGAAGGTCTTAGAGTTGTATCTTCGAGGGATACTTCGACAACGGGAGGCTCTGAAAAAACCAAAAATATTACACATTGTATAATTTTGCAAAAATTGATAATAATTAAGCAAAATTTACCTTCGATATTCTCTGGAATATCAAGCACCGGGCTGATCGGAGGATCATAAGTGTAGTCCTCATCCGAATCAGCCGTTAAATCTTGGGCTACAGGAGCATCGTCCTGAAGAGCCCTCGTTACTTCTTCAAGAATCGAAGCCATAGTGACTTCGACTCCCTCTTCATCCACTGGAACTCCGGCCTGAGTTGTGTCTTCCTGAACTACCGAAGTCATTGGTTGATCAACATTGTCTCCTGACTCCGGTATGTTCGCAGGCACTTCGGCCTCATTTGCACCCATAGGGGCTTCGATTTGTTCTCCCTGGGTATCCGGAGCTCTTGCTTCTTCGATGTTGGCTTGAGGCTCCGGAATACCTGCAATGTCTTCAGTGAGAATACTTCGTTGAGCTGCATCTTCGTCAATTAATCTTACTAGTAAAGTACCTTCGTCTTCTTTAGGGCTAGAAGCCGAAGCTCTTGAGCTCGAAGGTGCGAGGTTTTTCGGCTTCCGAGCCACCTTCTTCGTCGGAGTCCTTGCGGAGCTGGATGCTCCAGCTTCGGCTACTCTCTTCTTGGGTCCTTTCTCTTGAGGCACCCAGTCCATCAGAGGGGGCGGAGTTAACTCCAACATTCCCCATACTCTGTTGGATCGCTCCCAACTTCCGACTAATTTGATTCGCCATTCCTTTTCTGACGGAGTTGGAGCACCCAAGATCTTCTCCGAAGCCCTTATAATTTGCTCTGAAGTAATAGGGGCTGAAGAAGCTAAAAAAATAACTCAAGTTAATCTTTCTTCGAAGTAAATATGTATTATGCATGTTGGTTTCGAAGTTACCTGCAGGGCTCGAAGTATAGTTTATCTTGCGAAGACCGCCTTCCGAGTCATCTTCGAAGACGATAGGCCAGTTGGCCATCAACGGAGAAATTTGAAGTCCGATGAACTCTTCGGCTAAGTCCCGCATGCTCAACCTTTTGCTGATTTTCTGAAGCAAGTTGAGGCGAGCTTCGAGTTGACCTTCGTCAGGTTGCACTAAGGCTTCCTTCCGGAACTGGATTTCCTTGAGGGGACCAGCCAAAGGACTACCCACTCCAACTTCAGCATAAAACCACCTCAGAACCCAATCGGTGTACCATCTAGCATTGATGGCCTTGGCAGGGAATTGCAATGCATATTCATCACGAAGCCTAAAATTGATGCTTCCAAAGGAAACTACCACCTTCTCACCTCCGGAGCCTACGAAGGTCTTTGGCTGACAAGTCGCTCTATGCAACGCCGCGAAGATTTCAGCCCTCCCCTCACAACCTTCGGCTCTCAGTGCCCATTCGAAGATGGCCAGTCTGGCTACAGCATTCGGAGACAGTTGGGGGAGGGTTACATGAAACAAGTCAAGGACTTCGGCTAAGAAATCTACAGCAGGGAGGCCCAAGCCTGCTTCGAAAAAAGCTTCGAACACTACGACCTCTCCGGGTCTTGGTGATGGGATTGCTTCTTTGCCTGGTTTCCGAACCATTACCCCATTGCTAATCTTACCCCCTGCTGTGATTGCCAAGGACTCTCTTTTGCAGGTCGACGGTCCCAATGCAAAGGACTGATCCAAATATTTGGTCGATGGAGGGCACAGACCTTGGTCATCGGGGATTTGGGGATTTCTCCCCCCTGCCGCCATGGACATTGCCGCCTGCCTCGAAGATGCCGCCGCCAATGTTGCCGCCGCTGCTGCTGCGGCTGCCTGCTGCTGAGCCAAGGTCGAAGGTGGCGCGGATCCTTTGGTCTTCACCATCGCGATTGCTAGATCAACTTGAGAGAACGGGAACTAGGGCTCAAGAACTCGAGAGTTAGGGCTCAAGAACTCAAGAACTCAAAAGGCTTTTGACTGGAAGCGAGCGGTGAAAAGGTAATCGAGTAAGTTCCAGAGTTCTTTATTTATAACCCAAAACTTTCCGTTTGTTACCGTTTGGGTTCCGCCCTTTCGCATTCCCGCCTGTTATTTTCCTCCGAAAATAACGCCTCATATAACTCCGTTAGAACAGGAACTAACGGTTATATTTTCTAAGTCTAAAAAGACTTTCGAACTTCCTGAGTCAGTTCTAAGATAGTTCGAAAAGTAATTACTTTATGACTGATTCGAAGTTCATATCTTCATGTATTTCGGAGATAAAACAAAAATTAATAACCCCTATGATTGGTTATCTTTTCTTTCCGTATACTGCTCTCCTAACGTTACAGGCTGAACGGAGAAGCGTATTCGAGGGGCTACTGTTGGGGGAAAATATCCCATCTTCGGGGTTATTGCCAAAGCAACATGAAGACAGCTAACCAGTTCGAAGATAGTCCGAAGGTCATCTTCGAAGGCGGCTTGGAACCTCGTCAAGAGTCCGAAGACTGGCATTGGTTCGAAGTATATCTTCGAACCAAAGCCTTCCAGGATCTTTTCTGCCAGCTAAGATGGAAGACTTATCTTCTATCCTATTAGATTAGTCTTTTACCATTTTAGCCCTATTAAGGAAGTTAAATAGTTTCCTTAATGTCGGTTGTAATAGAGGGGTAAATAGGTCTTTTCCTTAATGTTTGGGCCTATAAATACCCCCCATTTCACCCTGTAATAGGGACCGATTTACAAGTGAATCAATACACACTTTCGAACTATTCTAAGCTATTATCCTTTCGGAGGCTTAGAACAGTTTGCTTCGCAAACACTTCGTTTGTTAGTTTCTTTTCTACAGAAACCTGTTAGCGTAATCTTTTACGCCAACAGTAATATAAACAGTGGGATGCCACTCGATTTTCATCACCTTGACTTCCGTTGTCTCGATTTCTGGTGTTATTGTGTTCATTGTTAAGCTCATGGGTTTCGGCTACATGACAGGTTTAGACATGTGTTTAGTTTAAAATTTACTGTTAGGTTTTCATAAAACGCACAAGTTTTAAACCTTTTGATACATAGTTTTTAGCTAAATTATCGGTTAGCGGTTAGTGTCTAATCACCACCTAATCAAACAATTGATAGTGTTAGCTGAATCAGTTATTATTATCTGATAAAAGCGGTAGCCGGTCGGCTGGCCATTTGGTAAGCGCTATGATTGATAGCCCCCAAACTTGCCCTTCACATAGCTGCTAAGGTGTTATTTGTTTCTTTTTAGTCCAAAATTTTAGCCCTGTAAAATCGGATGCTTGAATATTATTTTAGAGTATTAAATATAGATTATTTATAAAACCCATTCATAATCGATGGATTATTCATGTGACGAATCTAATAAGCCTAATTACACCATGTTTTGACAATTTGATACTACATTAAATATTTGCTAATTATGGATTAATTATGCTTAAATGCTTAATAAACTCGTCTCGTGCGTGATCCTCTGATCCTATAATTATTTTTTATAACTAATTCACATTTAATCCTTCGAATTAATGTCCAAACATCCAACGTGACATGGACTAAACTTTAATCCATAATCCATAGAATCAAATTTACTCGGGGTGTACCCTCGTGGATGATAATGTTTGGAATACCGGGCGTTGCTCTGCGATACTAGTCTAGATCATAATGGCAGATCTGGGGCATGCTAATTTAGGCCATGTTTGGGACTGCTCTGCTCCATGTGTTATAGCTCCGCTCCATAAACGTCTAGCCAAATAGGTTCAAAGATTAGTTTTTGGATCCGTGAAAAATGCATATCCTCGACTCCGCTCCATGTTTTTTGTGGAGCACCTCAGGAGGTGCTCTGCGGATTCAGTTTTTAAAACAAAACGTGGAGTTCGGGGTAATTTACTCACCAATACTATTATAAACTTATCAATTCACTTTTTAGTTGATATTTATTACTTTTTCATTTAGTACTATCTATATTAATTTTTTAAATGTTACTGTTGACTTTTATCACAAACTTTGATTATTCTTCTTATTCAAAAAAATTGAAATATCATTTATTTTATTATAATTTATTTTAATATTGAAGGTACTTCGTTTATAACTTATATTTTTGCATATTTACATAATTTTTTTGATAAGATGAAGGATCAAAGTTTGTAATAAAAGTCAACCACGTTATTTAAAAGTTAATGAAGGGAGTATAATTTAATATGTTTTACATAATAGACATGAAAAATAATATAATTGGAGATTTATGAATAAACTCCAGGGTAAAATAATACATTCCTACCAAATTCTACTATTCTTGAATCTGAATTTCCTCCGCAAGCCAAACAAGTGCAAATACTCCACAGTGGAGTAGCAACTCCACTCTAGATCTGATTCTAAGTGAATTCCGTGGAGTGGAGTAATTTTTAAGAGAGTGGAGTAGTCCTAAACAGACCCTTAACTCTTGCTTGTCCTAAGAATTTGTCCCAAACCATCGACTGCTAGTGGATTTAACTCTCTGCACCTGTGCAAAAATTGAATGCCCAAAAATTTTGGCGTTCGTGGGCTGCGACGGCATGAACATGATGATATATAAGCCTCATATAATATATACGGTCGATACATGCGTTAAATGCCATACGAAATAAATATTTATCAGTGCATCATCTCTGCAGTCCGTGTCAATTTATTCCGGAATTAACATGAACATCACATCTCCGCCCCTGCTCTTGCTCTTGCTCGCATTTAGGGCCTCGCTAGCTGTGACGGAAGTGGTAGTAGGATGAACAGTGGTGACAATTTATCAGGACTGATTCTGGGGAGTTGTACGCTTCAGAGAACGCATGCAGAGTGGCATGGAGTACCGTGGAAGCAACTGTTTTAAACTTGCACTTCATGATTTGTCGCTTGTACTCGAATGACATGTGGAACCAAAACCCGTATATATGTTAATGACACGTTGGGGGTGGTGAATCTAGAAAAGCCGCAAGCGCGGCGACGCGATATCTAGGAGGTG
Organism: Zizania palustris; assembly: GCA_019279435.1. Lineage (NCBI taxonomy): Eukaryota > Viridiplantae > Streptophyta > Magnoliopsida > Poales > Poaceae > Zizania > Zizania palustris. Next base: position 23,008,751 of record JAAALK010000287.1, on the reverse strand, counting down.
GCACGCGGCACCCTTCAGTGGTGATTTGGGTATTAGATCTGTCTTATCGTGGCAGTTGTGTGAAATTCGAGGTCGTTTGGAGCTGGCGACGATAAGGTCGTTTTCCTCTAGTGACGTCTCAGTAGTCGTTAGTTATCTATTCTTGTTTTCTTTTCCTCATTTCCTTTGGAGTTTCTTCTCTTATTTGGCTGTCATTCTTTTCGGTTACAGGACGCTCCATTCGAGCTGGTGGATGTCGTATTCGAGACTTGTGGTCTTCTTCTGTTGATATTGTCATCTGTAGGAGTGACGCGTTGACCTCCTAGGGCAGCAAGATGTTGTTCGCCTCGGTGTTTTTATTTCTCCTGATTACCGTCTTCTAGGGTAGTATTTTTATTGTTGTGGGGAAATAATCCCGACGGTAATAATGGCAAGGTCACATACTCCGATGCAACCACGAAGCTTACCGCAACGAGGCCCTAATTGTCGGGCATGGAGCTGCGAGGTAGTCTACCCTGAAGTACCTGAGGGCGCCCTGCGACCGAAGACGTGCCCCACAGGGGCTCGGGGTCCTCGCGTACACATCGAGAAGAGTGATGCGGGAGGTCCTGCCGAAGATCAGTCGAAGACCACTCCCTCGGGGGCTGAAGACCTCTAGCAGACGATTCCCAAGAAGCCTTCGATGGGGCCTAGAGTGGGGCCCTCCGGACCCCACAGGTCTAGGGGCGGCAACTACTAAAGTGAAGACACAACGACCATGACGTCAAGTAGTTCCTATAGAATGGGATGTGGGGCTGGTAGCAGTCACGTCGTGACTGTTGTGTATGACGGGACCGCACACGCGCGTCGTCACACCTACCGCACATAGTTCCGTTCAGGCGAACGTGCCAAACCAGTACCATCATACCCCCGACAAGTTAAGGATACAATGTCTGTAATGACGTATGTACGTATAGGGTAGGAAGGTATTTGTCCGGCAAGGGCTCCCTCTATAAATGCCTTCCTACCGTATTGTACAGGGATCATCTAGAGAAGGCAAGAAATACAACTTTCTAGAAGGGGTCATCTCATTCGGAGACTCAATCCCATAGAAAGCTTTCCCTCTCATTCTAAACCACTCAAACCTGTTGACATAATCTTTTACGCCAACATTTATATTTTCTTATTTTATATTAATATATACATCCACATTATTTTGGGTTGATCGCTTAAAAAAAGAAATGCCAGTTCAAGGATCGATTTGCAAAAACTTACATATATAGAGGATGAGATTTTGTTTGTGACACGAAGAAAATTAAGTGGAATTACAAGAATATGTAAGATATTCTCTCTCTTGTTCATTTTGGTCTCTTGTTCATTTTGGTCTCTGGCCGGTTAATTAGTCTAGCTTTGGTGCCATTTAGGGCTAGCAACGAGCCGAACCGAACCGGCTTGTGCTCGGCTCGACCGGTCTACCGAGCTAAAAATTGGGTTCGTCTCAGGCTCGACCGAGCCCCGAGCCAACTCGGCTCGGTACAGTAACCCCCTCTCTTCAAGTTCGACCGCAAGCTACATCGGGTGGTGGTAGCGGAGTCATGGAGGGTATGGCCAGACGCCGGTGCGGGGCAACCAGATTGGCAGTGACGTGGAGCCGGAGCACCGAGGCCCAGGGGACTGCCTGGGACTACCGGTAGCGGCGGCGACAGGCCAATGGGCGAAGGATACGATCGCACGTCGACGCGGGAAGATCGCCGACTGGAGTAGCGGGGACGGGGAGCACAGAGGCCTGGGGCCTAGGGGACTGTTGGGGACCAATAGTGGCCTGGGTACATGGTGAAACGCCGACACGGGGTGACGAGGGCGGGGGCCATCGACGACGGCGGGGAGCACCGGGGCCCAGGGGAGTCGGGGGCATCGGTCGGCGGGTAGTGGGCGACGGCCGATGGGCGGACACGGCGATGGGTGCTGGGTATCGACGGTAGAGAAAGGAGATTTAGCAATCTAGGAGAGTGCACTACACATGTTGACCGAGCCACCGAGCCGCTCGCGAGCCAGCTTGGCTTGGATCGGCCAACTATCGAGCCCAATAGTGTGGCTCGAGATCGACTCACTGAAGGCACGAGTCAAGCCAGGCTCGGCTCGGCTGGCCCGAGCCCGAGCTGGCTCTCGAGCCTCGAGCCATACTGCCAGCTCTAGTGCCATTTTGGTAACGAGCAAAATGATCATGTATAATAACCACTAGTCAAGATTATAATAAGTCAGTTTATAGTGGATTATATAAGCTAGCTTAATTATAATAGTTGCTCGTTACACTGGATTATTAGTGTCATGATTATTAGACTTTTTTTACTAAAATAATTAAGTGAGAAAGAACAGTTAGGGTGTTAAGTCCAAGTTATTAGCGGGCGATCAATTGGCCTGGTGTTTTAATTACACCAGGAATTTTACCATCCTTAAGGGAGAAGAGGTACTAAATATGAGCCATTCATTATTTTCATCTAATGGCTAAGATTAATTCAGTATCTCTTGGTACCTGTTAAACATAAAATAAAATGGTACCTCTTAAATATAAAGGGTATTTTCGTACTTTTGATGTGATTTGTGCAAGGACATGTGTTGGCAAAAAAGTTGGCAGGCCACCACCGGCCACCGGCGCGGCGTGGTCACCAACATTGGGGGGCACGGCATGGACGGTGACATGGTCACTGATGCGGCTGCGGGCGGCGCAACGCGACCGTCGTGGCACGACGTGACTGTAGGCATGGGCGGTGACGACGTGGACAGGGGGCGATGAGATCTATGCGAAGAGGTGAAGTGGCGGCGAGATAAGGGGGGCTGGAGTGGCAGCCGGCAGGGTTTTGGGGCGTCGTAGGGGTGGTTGGCGCAGCTGCCGGGGCGGCGGCGTGTCACTAGTGGTGGCGACAGTAGGGCGACGATTTCTATTTTTTTTCAATCATATCTTTATCTGATTAATAGCTAGATTTGATTTGATACTTCTAGTAACTTAGACGTGATACTAACACCTTCAAAGATGATAAAAATCACGTAATTACGCACATGCCACGTGCGTGCCTGCAGACTGCAGCCTGCATGCAAGGCAGAGAGAGTTTTAGCGCCGTTCAAAATTAAAGCTGATGCCTCGGCGAAACTTTTGCAGCACACGCACACACACGGTAGGTGAGGTCTTTCCTCTTCTAACCCCTGTGCCGCGCGCCTGAGTTTGAGGCCTTCGCTGCCGCGGCCGGCGGCCGGGCCTCCCGCCGACGCCGAGACGGCGAGACCCGAGAGTTTTTGTCACCACTCATGCATGCATGCATTCAACCGCGCTCGCGCGCGCGCGAGCGACCGGGTAAAGCAAAGCGTGCGTATAAAAGCGTATTGGTTTTTTGTTCGCTTTAACTTTTCGCAACTGCCTCTCGTCTACCTCTACTATCTCTCTGATCATTCATGTATCTGACCTGACACGGCCGGCTCTGTTTGGATTATTCGTGTGTCTCTCTCTCTCTCTCTCGCTCGCTCTGATCGATCACTGCATATCATTCACCGCCCGCTTGGACTCACGTGAAGGATGCGACAGCTACACGTGCCGCACTCACTGGACACGCTCGAGTGGGTCGCGGGCCCCTGCATGCCCATGCATGCCCTTGCACTACGCATCTCTCTCTCTCTCATCTCTCCAGCTAACTTAACTCGCTCTCGAGTCTCGCCCTAGTCTCACTCTCTCCCTCGTGTCGAGAGCTCAGTGACTCTTGTCTGTGTCTGAATCAGTCATGCATGCACGTAGCAGCAAAAGCGACGGCTGCTGCGATGCCAACCTTCGCTTCGGGCTGCCTCCTCCTGGCCAGAACTCTGCGGTTTGCACGTGCGAGCTGAGTACGTACGTCGCGCGCGCGCGCGCCATGCATAGGATTCCGGCCGTCCGGCTGGCTGGCTCTCTGTCTCTCTCCCCGTCGTCGTCGCGCGCGCGGCAGCCGAGAAGCTAGCGATCGATGCCGCCGCGCGCGCCCGTCCGCCAAACACGACGTTTAGCCGGCCGTCGTATTACATTACTCGCCAGGAGGCAGGGAGGCAGACAGCCAGTAGCTCTGCCTGCCTGATGCATGCATGCATGCATGCCACGCAGTGCGCGTGCATAACCGCATTAACCTGATTGATGCGAGAACCACTTGTCGCGTGGCTTGGCTCGGTTGCTCCGATCGATCAGGGCCTCAGGGGCCTTCTCTTTGTTGACAGTGATGATCAGTTGCTGCTGCTTAAAGATTCGCTCTGATGACATGACTAGACACATGGAAACGCTCAGGGGAACCAGGTTTGGAATTGAAGTTTTACGACGCTAGCTCTCGATCTCTGGTGCGGCATGCAATGCACATAGAGTGCCGGAGCCTTGAGAATGCCGCGACCTTGGATTGGTTTGGACGTTTGGTGATCGACCGGAGCTGCCGAAATGTCAAGGCCGCATGCATGGCCCTAGAATTCAGACTTTTGTCAGGTCAAGTCTTAGCTCTACTCTCTTGTAGCATGTATCCCTGCTGCGATGCCCAGCAAAACTTGCATCAATCAAAACAGATTGCGACGAGATCTGAAACCCATCGATCACCGTGACGGTGGTCAGTGGTGTAGCTAGAGACAGGCATGCATGCATGCATGCATGCAGATCATCAGAGACATGTAGGCTCCGGCGGCACCACAGGGATCGACGACGGATCATCAAACCAACCGGTCCTGAGAGGCGCGCGCGCGCACACACACACACACATACAGTGTCTCAAAGTTAGAGGCCATTGATCGAGCGATCATTGGGCAATATATTGATGGATAGATAGGCGCCCACTGAACATGAGTGGTGGCTAGCTAGCTACCTACATGCAAAGCAGGAAACAGAGTGGCAGATCGATACATAAAGCTATCTAGCAGCATCGATCTCACCTTTTTCTCTTTCTCTCGCTTCGTTCATGGACCATCATGCATGAGGAAAACATGCATGATTTACTTAAATCAGAAGCCAATTGATGGGCAGCTTTTGCTTTGTCGTCGTCAAAGTTTAGTTTCTTTCTTTCTTTCTTTCCCTCTCTTTTGCGTTGCGATAGCGATGCGTTTTTGATGTGTTTTTTGTTCCAGCTTCCAACAGTCTACTGCTACGTACTCTAGCTTACACTTACATCATTGCAAGATCTAGAACAGTTCACCGGCTGCAAGATCCGTCCATCCACGCCCCCAGCTATACGTACGCTCTAGGGAAACAACAATGTATCCACGCTACGATTTCTTGTAAAACTCGACAAGCTGTACGTAGCTACAGTAACACTGTACTAGTGTACTGTGTACTCTACCCTGGCTTGACTCATCTAGCCATGGAGCTACATGGCTTAACTATACTACTATAGGCATCTAAACTATCAAGCTGAGAGCCCTCCAATGGCAAGGAGACAGCAACAAATCCCACAGACATATCATGCATCTTGCTCCGTTACCTCATCTCAGCTCGACTTTTGTAACCTAGCTTGGACCGGCCTTGTCCCGTCTGCCAGCAACGAGACAAAACGATCTGGGGATACACGTGTCAGTCCCTAACTGGGCACCCACATAAAGTGCCCACCTGTCAGTGACCACATCCATATATTGCAAGGAGGTAGTGGTGGACAGTGGGCGCCACGTACGTACCCTACGATGAGCGATAGCTCTACCCTGCTGCCCACTACTGCTTCTCCTCCCCGGCGGGGCCGGGCCCCACCGTCGCCGGCGATATTCCTCCGGCCATTACACGACGAGCGAGGAGACGACTGGTGGCCGCGCGAACCATATTCATCTGTTGGTGCTGCATGTGTACGTACTCTGCTGGCTACTAGATAGCTCAGCTGCATGCATGCATGCATGCAGCATGCGCTCTCCAATACAAACCTATCGTCAAAATCTCTGACAGGAACGGGGCGACGCAGGCATGCACACTCATGCACACGGAGAAAATGACTGCAGGTGTTCGTCCCATCTTCTTCCGTCGCCCCCCGCCCCTCATCACAGCGTGGAGCTGCGAGTCAGGATTGCAAAATGTAGCTGGTTTTTAATTAAAGATCGAGCTTTTAATGTGTGGTGGAAGCCTCTGAAGCTCTGAAAGAAATCTATATCTGGAGCAATGCAAGCAAACAGGTCTCACTTGCATGCATGACGTTGAAGATAGATGTGTCCTTCTTCCCTGGTCACTTCCACATCGATCGCCCTATCAGTCGATCGGTTGCTTGCTGGCTAGCTACTTGCTTCCTTTCCTTTTAGTTGATGAGTCCCTTTTTAGCCGAGAGAGCCACCAGACCATGTGCCCCTATCGCCCTCACACCATAGTGGTGGTCTGGTGGATCACCTCAACATGTCAGACACAGATTAATGAAACAAAAAGAGACATGGAAAAGATGGAGAGAGAGAGAGAGAGAGAAAGAGAGGTGGCAGCTCATCTCAGGGTGAAAGAACCCTAGCAAAGGGCCCTTGCAATACAAAAGAACAGAAAGGGAGAGAAAGTAAAAAAGGCTAACATAGATAGGCTGCCTCACTAGGGACACAGGACAAATGGAGTTCCTCTCTAAGATAAAGCAAAACAACTTTCCTTCCTCTCTTCTTTTTTTCATTTGCTTCAATGATAAGTCAGTTGTTTCCTGCAATTCTTTCTTCAGAACAACTACCATTCCTTTGCTGTTAGCATGTCTCAATGCTCAAAGTGTGCAGTATATATATGATATATGCTATTCCTTTCTGTATATTTGTATTTCTACCACTTGCCGGTTAATTAAAATTATTCAGCTGCAAGCATGCATGCCACATATATAGCTTTCTGAACAGATAAAAGAATCTGAAAGGGAGGATCTGAAGCATCTGAAAGGCAATTAAGCGTGCAAGCATGATGTGTGAGCACATTGGTTCAGTTTAACTTTTGTGTTGGGTGGACAAGCATATATGTTTCTTCCCATGAAAGTTAGAGTCCGGATCATCATTCAGGAGGTTCGTTGGATGCTTCCAACCCTAACAATGGCCTCTCTTATCGATCCCATGGATGCTGGATGCGTGCAAGATGCAGACATGGATGGAGTAGGAGATAGTAGAGGATGGTGGTGGTAGCAGCAGCAGCAGCAGCAGTGTGTGTAGGGAAGCCCTTTGCTAAAAGGCTCTCTCATGACACCCCCAGGTGGGCCCCACAAACAAGCCATGTGAGATCACTCTTTTGGTGTGGCCACTTGCTGGTTTAGTTTAGCACATCTGATTTCTCATATAAAATGATTTGAAATCTTGCGAAAATAATTGAGTAGAAGTTCTAAAACTCTAGCTACTTATCTTTAGAAAAGGTTTGTTTGAGAGGTTTAAAGAGAATTATATGATAATAAATGGGGGGACAGTAGTACTTGCTAACTTGATGGGTACTTAACTTATCATTAGGTGCAAAAGCTAAGCTGGGCTGTCCTGCTAGCTGTGACTTGAACACAGACACACACACAGTTGGAGAAAAATATCTTGCCAACATTGAGGCTGAGCTAGCTGAAATCGGATTCATGATTTGTTGTTTCCTGTGGAGGATGAAAAATCAGGAGTAGCTGGTATGATCTGGGCTTTCACCAGTGTTAGTTCATTGATTAGGCAGGAAACATATGAGCACATTTCAGGTGAGTTTTGTCAGAAGCTAAAACGGCCCAGCCCATGTTGCCGTGGACAATACAAGGCCATCCTCCTGTGTTCATCAAAATCTGCCTCAATTTGCAGCCAACCCAAGCAAATACTGGCCCATGTAACTGTGAAAGTTTTTGTGAAATCTTAACAGTCGATATGATGTTTGTTTGGTTTCTTTTTGGCTACGCCGATCGAGAGAAGAAATTACATTCTCGATCGCTTACTTGCAGGTAGCAATAGAACTCGTTGGAAGCAAGAGGTTGCGGAGAGTGAGAGTGGTGGCATGGTGTTTAACAGTTTAAGGACGGGAACGACGCGACGTCGTTGTCGCAGCGGGTGCAGAGGAAGACGTGCGGCACGTCGTCGGCGTCCGCGATGCCGGCGCACCGCGTGTGCTGCCACGCCTCGCAGATGTCGCAGCACGCCATGCGCTCGCCGTCGTCGTCGTCCGCGCCGCACGTGCAGTCCACGACGACGACCGTCCCCTCGCACACGGCCGAGGCCGACTCCTCCATCCTGGGGTCCGTCGTCGTCTCGTTACCCCGCTGCTGCTGCTGCTGCTGCTCGTCGACGCTTCCTTGGATCAAGATGGCGCTTCCGACGTCGAGCAGCCCGAGCACCGGGCTGCCCTCGTGGCCGGCGCCGACCCCGACGACGGTCTCGGCCGTGAAGCTCCTCAGGGCGAGGTAGGTCTCGCTGAACAGCCTCTGCGCCTCCCACTTAAGCTCGCCCACCGTCGCGTGCGCTGGCAGGATCACCGTCTCGTACGGAGGGACTAGCTCCGGGCTCCCGTTCCTCACGAACAGCGTGCAGCACAGGTTGATGTGTTCGTGCCCGAATCCGCTACTGCTGGTCGCGACGAACCCTTCGTGGTAGTCTTTGACGAAGTGCTTGACGTCCAAGACCATCCGCACTGCCACCGGGATCGCGGCGAACGCGCCGGTGGTGAGCGCCTGGCTGGGTTCCTTGAGCACGTGCCGGTACAGGTGCACCAGGTCTCTCGTGAGCTGCGCCCGGGTGAGCTGGAACCGCACTCTCATCTTACCATGGCTCGGCACGCCGCCGGCTACCGCAGGGAGCACGCTGGAGACGTCCTCCAGGCAGTACTCGAGCACCTTGGTCACCGGGTTCATGGTGCGGCGCACGACGTAGTTGCCGACGATGTGATTGCCGAGGGACTTGAGCACGAAGTCGAGCAGGCCGGTGTCGCCGATGTACGCTCGCGCCGCGTCGCGCACCTCCTGCCTCGTGACCCACCGCGCGGCGGGCTCGGCCCGGCGGAGCGCGTCAACGACTGCGCGTGCCGCCATGTCCACGCGCTTCGCCGACCACCGGCACGAGGCCTCCGACATGATGCCACGGTAGTCCATCGCCGTGACGTTGGTGGCCGGAAGCCGTGTGCGCAGCTCCAGCATGAAGCGGAGGAGATCGCCGAGGTTGAGCAGCTTGTGGCCGCTGATGGCCTGATACTTGGTGACCACCATGGGGAGCTCCTGACTGAAGCATGACAGGTGCGGCACCAGCACGCAGAGCGGTATGGAGCTGAGCGCTTGCAGCGACTGCCGGTACGACGGCAGCGCGACGCCGTAGCTCGTCCGGCCATACCTGTACCCCCACCGCCCGAACCACGTCTCGCCGTACGCCACGCCGTGCAGCAACCTCAGCTCCACGCGCCCCTTGCTCGCCGTATCCACCAGGCTCACCTTCCTAGCTTGCACCACACCACGCATCCATCACCAAGCAATTAATGTTCATCAGACTACAGGCACTGAAGCACAGCACAAGACATCACATCATGTGCTGCAAATGTCGCATGCATGCAGTCATGCAGATGTATACCTTACGTGCAGGGCTGAGCAAATGCGGTCCCAGAGGTCCATGATCTGGTGGCCGGAGACGAAGTCGGAGCCGCCCTCGAGACCGTGGACGCCGAGGAGGTGGCCGTAGCCGTTGAGGTGCACGACGCCGTGTAGCAGGTGGCTTCGGCTGGAGGCCGCCGTCCCTTTCGACGACGGTTTCTCCGCGCCGGCGCCGGCGCCGTGGTTGATCGCGAAGCACAGGCCGTCGGCTTCCGCTGCGGATTCTCTCTTCGGAAGCACGAAGTGAAACCTCTTGCTGCATATCAGGTGCCTCCCCCAGCCTGCTACGCCATGGCATCGATCAGTACGTTCATCAATTCTCCCCATAAATCCTTAATGACCATGACTGCTGCATGCATGAGGTGTATGTTCTCCTAAATCCTAATCCTATCTAGGTTTACGTTAGCGTTTTGATTGCATGCATGCAAAGGTTCAATTAGCATGAGATATTAGCAGGAAGATTCGAAGAAGAAACAGCTAGTGATTGATGTGTTGGAGCTGGAAGCATATGACGGACCAATATGGCGGCAGAGGTGACACTGGCGTTGCGGCGAGGCGGCGACCTCCTCCTCGACGACGAAGAGCCTCACGACGGTGGGCGGGTGGCGGTGGAGCTCGAGCTGGAACGACCAGCACTTGGTCTCGCCGTGCACGCCGGCCTCCAGGTGCGCGAAGCCGAGCAGCGTCCTCACGTTGTCCCTGAAGCCGCCGGCGCCGGCGAACTGCGCCGGGTAGCCCGGCTGGCAGAAGGCCTCGAACCGGAACAGCATCTCCCCGCGCTTCCTCCGCCGCGAGCTCCCCAGGCCGACCACCATCTTACCGGCCATGTCCGTCTTCGCCGAGGAGATCATGTCTCCGTGTACGTAGCTGCTGCTCTTTAAGGCATAGTAGTACGTGGAGGTTTCATTAGCTTCTCACGCGGTAAGTGCCCGCCATTAACAAAGCTCCGGTCATCTGGTGAGGAGGTGTAAACAATGGGCGCCCTTCTAGAGTCTAGACATGGCGCGAGCTCACAAATTTTTGCACAAAAGCACCTCAATTCTTTTCCTATCCTTGCCTGCGAGAGGTTTTAGTATATTTTCAAAAGATTAAGAGCAGAGCATACAGTTCTACTTCAGAAAAAATATATAACATTGAATTGATTTTCTTCAGCTCCACACCTCCAGATCAAGGGGAGGAAAAGACCTCAAATTCATTATGCTAACTATAATAGCGACTAGTGCTTGATAAGGGAAACAAGTAGGGTGCAACATGCATATTCAGCCCTGGTGTTTACACTTAGCATATCTGTAAGATATGGATGTGATAAGCATGAATTAATGTCAATGAAGTATGCCTTGCCTAACTGAATGTTAGTGGGCAAATAGTTTAATATCAGGGAACAGTTTTGCTGCATTATTAACTGGAACAGAATGGAATGCATGGTCTACAACTTCGGCCCCCCGTGGAAGTGTGAAGTTGATGTATATTCATCCACAACTACCGCGATTAGAGAGTAGGTGGCCCAAATGGCCATTGTGAGCTATTTGTTAAATACAGTGACACCATTTCTATAGGGACAGTAAATTTAATTTTCCTGAGTTTTGTATCAAACTCTCACTGAAGAAGCAGCCTTAAAACTGGGGAATGCAAGGGCATAATTGATTTGTGTGCACTGTCCCCCCCTGCTACCTAGCATCTGTTAATTGTTCTGTCATCTAGAACTCTTTCTGTTTAACATTAACCTTACCGCCCTCGAGTCCTCAGGGAGAATGCACCAGAATTCGAAGGAATGATCTACATGATCAGAATGTACACTATGGGGGCCAGAAATGCCCCACTCTTGGAGTCTTGGTCATTCTTGATGAGATTCTATGTAACATGTCCTCGTTAGACGAATCTGTTAGAAAGGCAGATGAATCAATGAAGCGACAGTGAGTTACTGGCCAAAGAACCAATGCAAGCAGCGGGAAGCTCACCTGAGCAAAAGCATAGATTGCCTGCACAATTCTAGCATAGTCTGTCCCAAGCATTTGGATGACAATATCAGCCAAGAGCGTCCCCCACATTCTGTGTAACAGTAAGGTGTAGTCCAATAAAGTTAGTGACTGATTTACAGTCCGCTCAAATTTTAGGACAACAAAATGTAGGAAGGAGAATTTAATTTCAATGAATCATTTGTCCGAGAAAGATAACGAGAAGTAAACTCATAAGAACAAATTTAAGAGGAAGAAAAAACAAAACAAAAACATGCATCCAGAAAAAAGAGTTGCAAGAAACAATAAAAATAAGTAATGTCATAAATCTGTAGAACCATGCAGGAACTTGATAGTATATTATTAATTTTAAAATACAACAAGAAAAACTTCAAAATGACAAAATGTATTGGTAGAAGCATACATTGGTCCAAGGAACGTCATGACACTCCTAAGACCAGCATATCTAGATGCTGCACGAGCCAAACCCTGCATATGTACATTCAAGAGGAGAATTCAAACAAGCCATCCATGACATGCAATCTTAGATAAATTGTGAAAATAGTACTGATAATGCATGATAGTAGCTTCTATCAAAGGAGAACTTTACCTGCCTAGCTGCAAGCAAACCAGCTCTAGACTCCAGATTGACAGCAGCTAATCGTCCACCCTGGAGATGGCAAACCCTCAGTAGTCAGTACATCCGAGGGATATTTATTATGACACTTACAAACAGTTGTTGCAACTCGCATGTATGGATACCTGCTTTAGAAGTTCTTTCTTTATCTCATATTTACCAGTCTCCATCAGCACTTTTCCAGATAGTCTCTTGGCTAACTACCATAATGGTAATAATTTATTGAATGACAATGCTGTGAGATGAAATAAAGCCAATCTGGCTACACTATTACCTACCGATTCATAGATCATCCTCAGAGTCAGAGCACTACCACCCTTCCATAGTGGAAAAACTGAAATTAGTCACACAAAAAATGGACGGTCATAAATAAAAATGATAAAAACGGAGAATAACAAATAACCTTCAAGACTGCACTTTCCAGCCCCTTTGCTCCAATCCTCCAAGCAGAATCAGTAAGCACCATCCACTTGTTAACTCCAAGGCTAGAGTTTTCTTTTGGAGATGTCTGTTTATTCCATGGAAATACAACTGGGCCTTTCTTATGGCTGAATGCATGAGAATTAAGAAAGTTAATGGTCAAGACCACTAGAGTTCCAAAAAGAGTAGCAGACTGCAGACTTCTGAGATGATAAACAGATAGAGATAACTACTTTGTGGTGAAATCAAAAGAAATAGTTCAAAAATTGATATTTTGTTAGCAAGTAATCTTCTTAGTCTCACTTATGTTTATGTACCTTGAATATTCATTCAATAAGTGAAGAAATATTTCTGCCTCAAGGTCTGCTGTACATAATTTACTAGAACAGTGAACACTGAGTTCTCTTCTCACTCCAAGCAAGATATTCCTGTACGATGGTCTGCATCCCCTATGAAAGACAAGTTTAAAAGATGTAGATGTTCAATTAAAAATTCAAAAAAGTTGATAAAAACCAGTTGACTAATGGCAGAACAAAAGGGTACTTGCTAACCTTATGATTGAGCGGGCATCAGCAGCAAGATAAAGGAATCTTGATTCTAATTTTGAGATGAAAATATCTCTCTCTTCAATATCATCCAAAGCAACAGCATAATCTGAATTTGGTCGTTTTGCAATTGATTTTAGCAGAGGGCTAAAATATCTGCAAAGAAAGGAAACACAAAAGAAACTTCCTTGTTTGTAAGGAGAAACAAAAGGATAGTATGATAAATGATAATTAGATCTTGCTACACAACATTTATGTTGCCCTCACATTTACAAATTCAAGTAGGTGAGTAGGTCTAACTGAATCAGCGAGCAAGTTTAATAAAAATCACAAAAAGGGAAACATTTGTAACTCCATGACCAACACATAGAGATATAATAATGTTAATACTTTCTTCACAGCTGTGATAAAGTTTTCTTATCAATCTTATAACATGGCAGACTTGTCCTTGGCAATCTGTGGCTCATAACTAAAATGAAGAACTGATTAAATATTCCCTGCTGCATATTTACAGACTGTTATTTAGCAGCAGGGGCGGATCCAGCAGGTAGGCTTCATAAGGCTCTAGCCTACCCTCCATTTTTTTCAAAAAAGTTATGTATATGTGATGTCTCCCACACAGGAGGTATTATAGAATGGAGAGAAGATGAACACTGGAAGGGGGAGGAAGAAGAACAGGAGCATATGAGAGGGAATGATACAATGAGTGGAATGCACAGCAATCTATCGGCCCATTCATGCTACAAGTCACAGGCATACTGCACAACAGGGGCATTTCTATCCTTCTGCACTCCTATCCCTCTAGCTGCTCTAGCTTTTTGGGGGTGATTTTTAGGTATTTCCTGATCGTTTGAGAGATTTTGCCCCATACTTGGGATAATTCCACTAGATTGCCACACTTTGAGATTTTTGTTAGTTAATAGTCAGCAAAGAGTTAAATACTTCAATTAATCAAAATGAAGGAAAACAACTAGGGATAAAGGAAACCAGTAGACCAGCTACTCACATAGAAAGTAAAGTGTGAGTACTAAATAGATAGCGTTGTAGTTGGTTAATCACTGACCAGAAACTAAAAGTATGTCTTCCTCATTAATTATAACTTATAACACCTTTTGTTTTTTGAGTTTTTTTATATTGTCATCACTCGTCATCGAGCTAGTTATTCCTTTTAATTTGTATTAATGTTGTAGACTTAGGATTTAGATATTAGATTGGTCTGCAGCACACAAAGATATCATATTATTCTTAAATTTTGAGACTATCAGCAGACCATGAGAAGATTGTTTTGCTACAATGGTTCATAGGCAGTTATAAGGTTGTAGGTTGTTTTATTTTTTTCTAACTTTTCCATTGAAACTTCAAACTTGGATGACTAAAAGCTTAAAATCAAATCTATTACATTTGACTTATATAAGGATATTTAACTCATTTAGAATTAGCGACTTAGACTTACACTTTCAGTCTAGTCTACCCTCTATTTTTATCCTAGATTCACCACTGTTTAGCAGCACTGGAAAGATTTGACAAATTTGTGCAGAATTAGATCAACTGTCTTTGTTGTGCTTGCAAAAGTTGTGGTCTGTAAATTACCATCACAGGCAATCGTAATATCGCTATTTACTGTAACAGTGGCATAATTATCTGAAGGTAGCACTGGAATAACCAACAGAATAACAAATAATAGTTCGCATTTTCATTCTATACACAAACAAATAGGCCCTTATCCAAATTCCAAACTAATCGAATATGAGAGGGAATGATACAATGAGTGGAATGCACAGCAATCTATCGGCCCATTCATGCTACAAGTCACAGGCATACTGCACAACAGGGGCATTTCTATCCTTCTGCACTCCTATCCCTCTAGCTGCTCTAGCTTTTTGGGGGTGATTTTTAGGTATTTCCTGATCGTTTGAGAGATTTTGCCCCATACTTGGGATAATTCCACTAGATTGCCACACTTTGAGATTTTTGTTAGTTAATAGTCAGCAAAGAGTTAAATACTTCAATTAATCAAAATGAAGGAAAACAACTAGGGATAAAGGAAACCAGTAGACCAGCTACTCACATAGAAAGTAAAGTGTGAGTACTAAATAGATAGCGTTGTAGTTGGTTAATCACTGACCAGAAACTAAAAGTATGTCTTCCTCATTAATTATAACTTATAACACCTTTTGTTTTTTGAGTTTTTTTATATTGTCATCACTCGTCATCGAGCTAGTTATTCCTTTTAATTTGTATTAATGTTGTAGACTTAGGATTTAGATATTAGATTGGTCTGCAGCACACAAAGATATCATATTATTCTTAAATTTTGAGACTATCAGCAGACCATGAGAAGATTGTTTTGCTACAATGGTTCATAGGCAGTTATAAGGTTGTAGGTTGTTTTATTTTTTTCTAACTTTTCCATTGAAACTTCAAACTTGGATGACTAAAAGCTTAAAATCAAATCTATTACATTTGACTTATATAAGGATATTTAACTCATTTAGAATTAGCGACTTAGACTTACACTTTCAGTCTAGTCTACCCTCTATTTTTATCCTAGATTCACCACTGTTTAGCAGCACTGGAAAGATTTGACAAATTTGTGCAGAATTAGATCAACTGTCTTTGTTGTGCTTGCAAAAGTTGTGGTCTGTAAATTACCATCACAGGCAATCGTAATATCGCTATTTACTGTAACAGTGGCATAATTATCTGAAGGTAGCACTGGAATAACCAACAGAATAACAAATAATAGTTCGCATTTTCATTCTATACACAAACAAATAGGCCCTTATCCAAATTCCAAACTAATCGAATATGAGAGGGAATGATACAATGAGTGGAATGCACAGCAATCTATCGGCCCATTCATGCTACAAGTCACAGGCATACTGCACAACAGGGGCATTTCTATCCTTCTGCACTCCTATCCCTCTAGCTGCTCTAGCTTTTTGGGGGTGATTTTTAGGTATTTCCTGATCGTTTGAGAGATTTTGCCCCATACTTGGGATAATTCCACTAGATTGCCACACTTTGAGATTTTTGTTAGTTAATAGTCAGCAAAGAGTTAAATACTTCAATTAATCAAAATGAAGGAAAACAACTAGGGATAAAGGAAACCAGTAGACCAGCTACTCACATAGAAAGTAAAGTGTGAGTACTAAATAGATAGCGTTGTAGTTGGTTAATCACTGACCAGAAACTAAAAGTATGTCTTCCTCATTAATTATAACTTATAACACCTTTTGTTTTTTGAGTTTTTTTATATTGTCATCACTCGTCATCGAGCTAGTTATTCCTTTTAATTTGTATTAATGTTGTAGACTTAGGATTTAGATATTAGATTGGTCTGCAGCACACAAAGATATCATATTATTCTTAAATTTTGAGACTATCAGCAGACCATGAGAAGATTGTTTTGCTACAATGGTTCATAGGCAGTTATAAGGTTGTAGGTTGTTTTATTTTTTTCTAACTTTTCCATTGAAACTTCAAACTTGGATGACTAAAAGCTTAAAATCAAATCTATTACATTTGACTTATATAAGGATATTTAACTCATTTAGAATTAGCGACTTAGACTTACACTTTCAGTCTAGTCTACCCTCTATTTTTATCCTAGATTCACCACTGTTTAGCAGCACTGGAAAGATTTGACAAATTTGTGCAGAATTAGATCAACTGTCTTTGTTGTGCTTGCAAAAGTTGTGGTCTGTAAATTACCATCACAGGCAATCGTAATATCGCTATTTACTGTAACAGTGGCATAATTATCTGAAGGTAGCACTGGAATAACCAACAGAATAACAAATAATAGTTCGCATTTTCATTCTATACACAAACAAATAGGCCCTTATCCAAATTCCAAACTAATCGAATATGAGAGGGAATGATACAATGAGTGGAATGCACAGCAATCTATCGGCCCATTCATGCTACAAGTCACAGGCATACTGCACAACAGGGGCATTTCTATCCTTCTGCACTCCTATCCCTCTAGCTGCTCTAGCTTTTTGGGGGTGATTTTTAGGTATTTCCTGATCGTTTGAGAGATTTTGCCCCATACTTGGGATAATTCCACTAGATTGCCACACTTTGAGATTTTTGTTAGTTAATAGTCAGCAAAGAGTTAAATACTTCAATTAATCAAAATGAAGGAAAACAACTAGGGATAAAGGAAACCAGTAGACCAGCTACTCACATAGAAAGTAAAGTGTGAGTACTAAATAGATAGCGTTGTAGTTGGTTAATCACTGACCAGAAACTAAAAGTATGTCTTCCTCATTAATTATAACTTATAACACCTTTTGTTTTTTGAGTTTTTTTATATTGTCATCACTCGTCATCGAGCTAGTTATTCCTTTTAATTTGTATTAATGTTGTAGACTTAGGATTTAGATATTAGATTGGTCTGCAGCACACAAAGATATCATATTATTCTTAAATTTTGAGACTATCAGCAGACCATGAGAAGATTGTTTTGCTACAATGGTTCATAGGCAGTTATAAGGTTGTAGGTTGTTTTATTTTTTTCTAACTTTTCCATTGAAACTTCAAACTTGGATGACTAAAAGCTTAAAATCAAATCTATTACATTTGACTTATATAAGGATATTTAACTCATTTAGAATTAGCGACTTAGACTTACACTTTCAGTCTAGTCTACCCTCTATTTTTATCCTAGATTCACCACTGTTTAGCAGCACTGGAAAGATTTGACAAATTTGTGCAGAATTAGATCAACTGTCTTTGTTGTGCTTGCAAAAGTTGTGGTCTGTAAATTACCATCACAGGCAATCGTAATATCGCTATTTACTGTAACAGTGGCATAATTATCTGAAGGTAGCACTGGAATAACCAACAGAATAACAAATAATAGTTCGCATTTTCATTCTATACACAAACAAATAGGCCCTTATCCAAATTCCAAACTAATCGAATATGAGAGGGAATGATACAATGAGTGGAATGCACAGCAATCTATCGGCCCATTCATGCTACAAGTCACAGGCATACTGCACAACAGGGGCATTTCTATCCTTCTGCACTCCTATCCCTCTAGCTGCTCTAGCTTTTTGGGGGTGATTTTTAGGTATTTCCTGATCGTTTGAGAGATTTTGCCCCATACTTGGGATAATTCCACTAGATTGCCACACTTTGAGATTTTTGTTAGTTAATAGTCAGCAAAGAGTTAAATACTTCAATTAATCAAAATGAAGGAAAACAACTAGGGATAAAGGAAACCAGTAGACCAGCTACTCACATAGAAAGTAAAGTGTGAGTACTAAATAGATAGCGTTGTAGTTGGTTAATCACTGACCAGAAACTAAAAGTATGTCTTCCTCATTAATTATAACTTATAACACCTTTTGTTTTTTGAGTTTTTTTATATTGTCATCACTCGTCATCGAGCTAGTTATTCCTTTTAATTTGTATTAATGTTGTAGACTTAGGATTTAGATATTAGATTGGTCTGCAGCACACAAAGATATCATATTATTCTTAAATTTTGAGACTATCAGCAGACCATGAGAAGATTGTTTTGCTACAATGGTTCATAGGCAGTTATAAGGTTGTAGGTTGTTTTATTTTTTTCTAACTTTTCCATTGAAACTTCAAACTTGGATGACTAAAAGCTTAAAATCAAATCTATTACATTTGACTTATATAAGGATATTTAACTCATTTAGAATTAGCGACTTAGACTTACACTTTCAGTCTAGTCTACCCTCTATTTTTATCCTAGATTCACCACTGTTTAGCAGCACTGGAAAGATTTGACAAATTTGTGCAGAATTAGATCAACTGTCTTTGTTGTGCTTGCAAAAGTTGTGGTCTGTAAATTACCATCACAGGCAATCGTAATATCGCTATTTACTGTAACAGTGGCATAATTATCTGAAGGTAGCACTGGAATAACCAACAGAATAACAAATAATAGTTCGCATTTTCATTCTATACACAAACAAATAGGCCCTTATCCAAATTCCAAACTAATGAATCGAATACCATTATCTGAACCAACCAATCCAGTTATTTCAATACCAATAAGCATTAGAACAACTAGCAAGCAATCGAACCTGGTACCGTAGAGGATCTCCTCAAACTCCATCAGCTCCTCGTCGGTGGCGAGCTCAAGCACCATCCTCAGCTCCGGGTCAGACATGCCTTCAAAAGCAAACAGCGGCCATCACTACAACCCAACTCCGCACCAAAGCAGCAGTTTCATTACACCCGAGTACCTCCTGCCGCAGTAGCCGCCGATGGAGAAGCAGCCGCGCGGGGAGGGAGAAGGGTCTGGAGGGTCCGAGCCCCTTGGGCACCGCGGACGCGGAGGCGAGGAGTGGCAGCGACCGCGGGAGCGCGACGGCCGGCGAGGCGGGACGAGGTTGGCGCCGGCCGTGCTGCGGGTAGGAGGGGAAGTGAGGCCCTTGAAGAGAGGGCGGCTGGTACGAACGGGAGGGATTCAGCCGCTGCGGCGGCGGCGGCCATTGCCAGCGGCCGAGGTCGCCGCCTTCGCCGGTAGATGACGAGATTTTGTGGAGCGCCCGTGCGGCCTTGCGAAAAGATCGCCCTGTGCTCCTGTCTATTTCTTTCCCACGTTTTTCAGTTATAATTTGTTTTTTATTTTGGAAAAATATTTTCGTCAAAGTTTGGTCCTTTCAAAATACTATAAATATAATAAAAATACCATACACAGATTTTTGAGGGTTATTATTAATCATACCAAATAGCATAAATAAAGAATACCATACGCAGAAAAAAACAAATAGATATAGTAAAATAGTTGTTGTAGTAATTTCGTTAGCTACAAATATGTTTGTGTAAATATGATAACCTCGAATGGTTTATAGTGTGTAAAGAAGTATGAATCTCGTAGGGTTCGTATAGAGACAGTGTTTTTATACTGGTTCAGGTCTCTAGGAAGGATAATAACCTTACGTCCAGTTCATAATGATTTGATGTCCTCTTTCTCTTTACATTGGGGTACCCTTTTATAGACAAAATATAATAGTAAAATATTATTTTATCCTCTACTTACAACCATCATATAAGACTCTGTTTACAAGACTTCGGAGAGATAAAACGATAAATTTTATATAAATACATGTGAAAATACCGGAGGTGCAGGCCTCTGGTCTAGGTCTTCATGCAGTAGGTTTTGGATTTCATACTGGAGTGGCCTTGAGATATTTAGAGTCTTTGCCAGAGTGTGGTCTAGAGGATTCACGTCGGAGAAGCCTCCATCGCAGATAGTAGCGAAGAGGGCCTTCGCACATCCACACCAAGCAGAGCCCAGAAAGGCTCGGAGGGGGCTTCAGAGGGAACCTCAAAGGGGGCCTCGGAGGGCCTGAAGTAGTCTTCGTCGTAGTCTTCAGTTACTTGCTTCACCCAGGACGAAGAAGTCCCGGGCTTGCTCTTTGGCTTCAGCGCACCAGATGGCTTCGGTTTTACGAGGCTTCGAAGATACTGTTATTTGGTCCATGTTAAGATAAAGTTATTTCCCCCAACAATAACATACATAGATTTTCGACCATGTTATTATTACTAATCATTCATAGATAATACCATACATATACCAAATATTAATAACATATTTTCCCTTTCCTTTTTTAAACTAACCAATCTCCACAAATCTACCATAGATTTTTAAGGGTGTCATCAATAATAATAATATACACCACTATATAATTAATTAAATTCAGTGTCCAAGTGTAACACCCTAAATTTTCTAAATTAAATAAATTGGACAAATAAAAAATTAAAATAAATAAATTAAGTTTGAATAATTAAATGGTTGAAATAATTAGAAAATCTTAAGGATTAAAATAAGGTGATTAAAAATTTTGGAATAAAAAGAATTTACTTAAACTTTTAAACATAAAGTAAATAAAAACCTTGAGAAATTTATTTTTTTTTCTAGAAAAAGAATTATTTTTTTATTTTTGAATAAGTTGAAAATATCCAAATAAATAAGAATAGGGAGAATTAGTTCAAATCATGACCTGAGAAAATTATGTTAGGTTCATAAGACTAAGATATATTTTTGAGAATTTTTATAAATTTTTAAGACCTTTGCTGATAACTCATATTTTATAAATGAATTTCTACAATTATTTTTAATTAGAAAATAGTTTTAAATCCTATTGGGCCGCACTCTCCCGTTCTCCCTCCATAGGTCGGCCCAGCCCGTTAGTCCTCGCACCCCTCACTAACATGCGGGTCCCGCCCGTCAGTCTCCCCCTCTCCTCTCCCCCGTGCGCCTGAGCCCCTAGCCCACCTGTCAGCCCCCTCTCTCTTCCCTCGCTGACCCCACGGCCCCACTTGTCAGCGCCGTCTGCCTCACCCACAACCGCAGTCACGCTTACTGACCAGTGGACCCCTCTTGTCAACATCGTCTTCCCCGGGAGTTCGTCCCCAAATCTCTCCCCCCACGCTGGCCGAAACCGTAGCCCTACCAATCTGCCACCACCGACCACCTTCCCTCAAATTGGCCACGGAATCACGCTCCCCATGCACCGGTGATGAGTGATTGACAGAGTTTATCCTCTGGTTCGAAGGGGTACCTCCGAAGGGGGTTCGGAGGTTGGAACTTCGAAGGTGTTCGGAGGTGGTTTCACCGAAGGGTTCGGTGGCTCTGGTTGCTGCAGCTGTTGCAGCGGAGTGTGCCTGTCGGAGGGGTCCGATAGTACACGATGACTGGGTTTGTACCGAAGGTCTCGGTACTTTGGGAGGTACACCGGAGTGTGTGCCGAAGGTTGCTAACCCGGAGAGGTCTCCGGAGTACTGGGTACACTTGTCTGCTTGTCTGTGGTGCGCAGGGGACTTCGGAGGCGACGGACGGGTCGTAGCAGGTGAACCTGGGTCAAGCGGGAGGCTTGATGCCAGGGGAGCGGGGAGCTCCGTCACGAAGGCTGCGAAGGGGTCAAGGTCGGACCTCGGGTCGAGGTGCACCAGGAGAAGGCAGTAAGTGCGGAGCATGGCTCCGAGTGAAGGTACTCCGAGACGAAGTCCTCGGAGGCGAGGCACTTCGAAGGGTACTCCGGATGGAGTGACTTCAGAGTTTGGTGGATTAAGTCCTCAGCAGAGGCAAGGTGTTCGAGGTGTGCTCCGGAGGGAGACACTCGAAGGTACCCGACGAAGGTCTCAGAAGTCGAGGTGCATCAAAGGCATGGTCCGGGTGAGGCTCGTCGAGGAGTGTGCTCAGGGAGAGACACTGCGACAAAGTGCTCATGGAATGCTTCATGCAGAGGCCTTTAACGAAGAAGGGACTTCGAAGGGTGGTACTCCGAAGGTGGGACTTCGGAGTGACGAAGGCTTCGGAGCGAGGCTAGCTCCGGAGCGAGGTTGACTTGTGGTGCTTCGGCCATGCATGGCTTCGGTACATGGA
This sequence comes from Zizania palustris, assembly GCA_019279435.1. Taxonomy (NCBI): domain Eukaryota; kingdom Viridiplantae; phylum Streptophyta; class Magnoliopsida; order Poales; family Poaceae; genus Zizania; species Zizania palustris. Next base: position 22,986,351 of record JAAALK010000287.1, on the reverse strand, counting down.
CTGACGGAGTTCGAGCTGAGAGAAGCTGCGAAGCCGTGGTGGTCCACTCCGGAGGTGGTGGTGCGAAGGCCCAAGGGCTTTGACGGCTTCGGCTCAAAACCGTCACTGTATCGGAGGCTGACTTCGGTGAAGCGAAGGCCGTCAGGCTAAAGACTTTGGACCGAAGCTATCGCACCCCTCGCGTGCGAAGGGGGGCTTCAGAAAAGGTCAAAGACTGCAAAGGCTGACATTGTCTGCTCTGCAAAAAACTGACGCTGTCCCCTCTGCAAAGCTGACAGAGAAGCCTCCAGAATAAAAGTTGACTACCTTTTGTACCCCTCTGTTTTGTAGAGACAAAACCAATGTAAACCCTAGGGGTAAAGTAGTCAATTCACTTGAGTGAATAGTGGCTATAAATATGGGGGCTGGTGTAGGACCGAAAGTAGCGACCAGAGGGGGGGTGAATGGGCGCCTAAAAATTCTTTTGAATCAATGGCCTCCTCCCAACACCCAACACACCTCAAAAGACTAAGCAGCAGAAAATAAACAGATAGCCTAAGTCTAAAGGTATTTAGCCTAGAAGCAGCTGATGACAAACAGAGAACTATCAAGGCAGTGCTAATAGACAGATAAACAATATATGCAAGATTAGGCAAGACAAACTTCTCAGTAAAGCAATCTTGGTGCACTATGAGAGAGAAGAGAAGTTACCTGTTCAAATCTGTCTCCTGTTCGAAACTCGGTGAAGCCTGCTTCGCTGGCCGAAGCCTGCTTTGGAGGTCAAGGTTTACTTCGCTGGTCGAAGTCTGGTTCGGAGGTGGAAGTCGAAGTCTGTCGAAGGTGTTGTGAAAGTGCCGAAGGTAGATTTCGGTCTAGCCTAGTTCGAAGTGGCAGAAAACGAAGTGTGCTTCGAAGCGAAGTGTGAGAAAGTCAGAGTCTGCTTCGAAGTGTGTACTTCGAAGGAAAACCTTCGAACACAGCTTCGAACCGAGGGCTTCGAAGCCAAACCTTCGAACAGAAAACTTCGAACACAACAGACGGACAACCTTCGAACAAAGAAGTGAAGCCTGTCACATGACAGAGAAACCAAATTCGAAGCCTACACTCTACCTTTGAAAGGAGCTAGCTTCGAAAAGAGAAGTGAAGGCTGACATGCGACAGAGAGACCAAAAACGAAGTCTATCAGTGAGATTAGCTTCGAAGCTAACTCCGAAGCCTGACTAAGTATTGACTTCGAACAGCTAGTGACAGAGAACACCTTCGCAAGGACTATCGAAGAATGTGAAGCTGACAGAGTGCAAAGTGTTCTGCGAAGCTAGAGACACAGCACAAAAATGAAGTCGAAGTTCAAGCGAAGCCTTCGAAGATATTAGATCGAAGCCTGCCTCACGGAGCTGAGGGGCTTCGAACAGAGAAGGTGGCTTCGCCAGAAAAACAGACAGAAAAGTTACTTGGGCCTGTCAACTTCGATCAAAAAGCTGTGCAGTAGAAAGCAAAAAGCTGGCACAGAGTACTGTTGCTACAGTATAGTAGTACTACTTGCAACAGCAAGAACTAGTACTCCTAGCACGAAGAACACAACCAACAGAGTACCCAACAGTGAATAGAAATTGCACACGGTACACAAAGATACAGATCCACAAAACTAAATGCACACCTCGCACTCAACAGAGAACCAAAATCTCACTGCATTAATGAAGAACAAAATGAATGCAGGCAGGAAACAAGCCCCTGGCGGCGCACAGAAACAGGAAAGAGAGAGAGTGTGCAGGAAACAAAGATGACCCAAGGAATGATGGAAAAAAGTGATTTCTAGAAGGGTAGTCCAACCCTAGGGATTTGGGGCCCTATTTATAGGCTGCCCAACACTAGGAATATTCTACCAGCTCCTTAGGGTTTTTACAGACGCAAGAATAAAGGAAAAGACTCTACTGCCCTTACGAATTTTTACAGACACGACTGACTGACTGTGGGCCTAGAGATACAGATGACTTATCCGGAAGCTAAGTTTTCGTAGCGACTACGGCTTCTCTTCTGGACAGTCGGATACAAGATCGACGGTCGTCAGTTTTGCGCCGAAACTGACAAAGTCTCCGCCGGCTTTGCACTAGGTACCCGGATTGGGCCGGCCCGATTCCGCAGCTCTCTCAGCCCGGCAATCACTCACCGCCCGTGTACCTGAGTCAGTCCTGGTCAACAGCCCAGTGGGTCTTCTACTGCTTCTGGCCCATGTACCCGGATTGGGCCAGCCCGACTTCGCAGTCTCCTCTGCCCGACAGTCGCTTGCTGCCCGTGTACTTGAGTCACACGCGACCCATGAAACAGCAGATCTCTTCTTCTTCTGTCCTCTTTGACTATCGTTGACAATGACTCATCACATCTGGAGCCATGAGGCCCACGCTATTCAGCATGGCTCCTCAGCTGGGTAGGTAACATTTAACACTTTGAGCATTTACTGTTGAGCTCCTGTACTAGCCCCACATACGTTGTATTCATCCAGTGAGTTCTTTTACTGTGTTCCTTGTTCAAGCGGCGAAGCCTTGCTTCTGTGTTGTCTTTCTGCTTGAGCTTGTTTGCATACCTCGCTAGTTGTAGTGCACCGAAGCCTGTCTAGGCGAAGGGAGTTTTGTGCGAAGTGTGCTTTTCAGTGTGCGTTCGTTCTGTGTAACATGAGGCTAGACCTCGCTGTTTACTAGCGAAGCCCTGATCGAAGCCCGGTTCTTTTCCCGTGTTGAACCCCTTAGCGAAGTCTGTAAAGTGTGCGTTTAGACCTTCGTAGTACGAAGCCCAGCACCAGTTGTTGTCGCTAAGTATTTGGTCGAAGTCCTCAGAGGGTAGTCCGCTCTTGCGAAGGGTGAAGTGCGAAGCTTGCTCGAAGCACCCTGTGTGCGGAGCCTGCACTGACTTGGCAGAGTTGTTTTTCGGGGTTGTGGGTGGAGCGAAGTCTGCTTGACTTCGGACTTTTACTCCTTGCGAAGCCTGTGTTCGGAGCCATCAAATTCCTCCGAACCTGAACTTCGAAGGGTGTGTCCGAAGCCTGTTCCGCAGTAGACTGAATTAAAACAGAAGGCTATTTTTAGCCTGAAATTTTAAAAGCTCCCATTCACCCCCCCTCTGGTCGTCGTTTCCAGTCCAACATGAACCTAGTTTTTTTAAAATATCGCTAAAATCCATAGGTTATAAATGCATTAGTAAAATTAAATGCCTTACAATATAATTATTAGATCCTCAACCTTGATGTGCGAACCCAAGCCATGCTATTGAGCCTAGACTCCTTGTCACCTTAATATTTAGTAATATTATATAGTGTCCAATGTATCGACACAACTGCTATAGGCTAAAGATGAGTCGTAGACACTTGGAATTCTATTATATGATCCCGTTATTTCTCTCATCTCTGGTATTCTGTTGGTCTTGGAGTTTTGGTTAAGTATGTTATCATGGTGGGTTCCGAGTGCAAGAGAGGGCATTGGTTAGTCGCACCCGGGACACTATAAGGACTGGTCTGTGGGATCCGTTGCAAAGCACTTTCGTACTAACCATAAGTCTAGTGGGTAAATCCTAACTGGAGGTATGAGATGTTCCATCTTGAGGCACCATTTGGAGAGGGGCAAGTAGAACCTATGGGTGACTTGTACCGACGAGGCACAAAAGGGGGTGCAACGTTGTCTAGTGCGCTGGCATGCCGGCGAAACCTAAAGTGGGTGTTATCGAATTGGAGCGTTTCATGCTAAAGGTTTTAGCATGAGTTCCTGTGACTTGGATCATCTAAACATACTGCAGTGTGCAAGGATGAGTGTCTTGTGGGTACAGTAGTATACCTCTGATCAAAGTTTTAAATCTTTTCGAAAAGCCGAGCCCACGGTCAAGGGCGGGTGGCGTGATGTAACACCCCAGAAATTGAAAAGGAATAAAATAAAAGAAAATAATATTTAAATCGTTTTTGGATTTATTATTAAAGAAGAAATCACAAAAGAACTCAAATAAAGCCAAACAGGGAGAAATACTCAAAATCTGGACTTGAAAATTTTATGAGATGAACTAGAGCCCAAGATATAATTTTAGGAATTTTTACAAATTTTTATCAACAGTGATTCAACCCTTAATCAAATATTTGAATTTCTGGAATTATTTTAAATCGAAAATCAATTTTAAATCCTTAACAGGCCTCAACCCCGAAACTTCCCCCAACGGCCTTCTTGGCCCAGCCCATTACCACCCACCCACTGACAGGAGGGGCCCGCCTGTCGGCGCACGCCTCCCCTCTCTCCTCCCGCCCGCGCCCCGCCTGGCCCCACGCGTCAGCCTCCTAGCACCCTCTGACCGCTCGACCCCGCCTGTCAGCCCCTTTCCTTTTCCGTTCGCCCACTGACAGGTGGAGCCCACCTGTCAGATTTGTCTTCCTCCTTGGAAGGGGATCTCTCCCTTTCCTTTCCCGGTGATCCCCTCCCATTTTCCGTCGCCAGCCACCCGATCTCGACGATCCGAGCCCGGGATCATAATCCCCTACCTCCGGTGATCACCTTCCGTCCAATTCCGACGCGGTATCGCCATTTTAGGAACCTATCCGTGAGTATGGAAGCTCGCCGGCGCAAGGATGGAATCCTTTCGGATTTCCACCGGTCCCCTTCCCATTTCACGCCGGCGACCCCCTATTTAAACCCTCTCCGACCTCCGCACTCAGCCCACGCCAGCAGAGCCCTCCTCGAGCGAAAGCAGAGCGCCGTCGCCCTCCTTTCGAACTTCGGTTCTGCTCCACCTCCGGCGAGCGATCGCCGCCGCCTCCGGCCCCCTCCGCCTTAGCCACCGCCACCAACGAGACCGACGTCGACCGCTCATCCCCGGCCACCACTCCGTTGGCCTCGGAACCCGCCGGGTCACCACCGCCGTCGAGCTCCCGAACCCTCTCCGCCGTCTACCCTCGTCGCCGGTCTCCGTTCTTCGCCGCCATCGCCACCAGAGGTACGGTCATGACCGCCCTCCCCTCCCCGTTCCATTTTTGCCGTTAGATCGGTCTGTAGGCGCTCATCGCCGCCGCCATGGTCGCACCCGAACCCGCCGTCGCCGGAGACGAAGGGGGGTACGCGCCCCCTTACGTCGTGCCGTGCCGGACGCGGTCGTGGCCGTCCGATCACGATCGGAGGACTACGATTAAATCCCTTCGGGATTTAATCCAAGCCCTCGGATCTGATCGAAGGGGTATTGGGCAATCGCAACCGTCGATCGCCACTTAAAACCTCCGAGCGATCTCAGGCGTCCACGTGTAACCGTTCGCCACGTTTTAATCACAGCCGTTCATTTTCATTTAAACCGCCCGCCTCGCATCTGGCCGCTGGATCCAGATCCAACGGTCCAGATCACTCGGGTCCACGCGCATAGTCACGGGTTCACGGTGAACCTGGTTCACCGTGGACCAGAGACTGTTTTTAGTTTAAATAAAAATCCAGAAAATTGATTTAAACTTTGAAAATTCATATCTTGCTCAAATTAATTCCAAATTTCACCATTCAAATTTTGCTAGAACCAGAATATTATTCTCTACACATTAATGCCATAAAAACAGTATGTTTCTGTTGCCCAAAATATTATTAATAAATAAATGAATAAAAACCCCTTAGGATAAATTATTATTCCAACAAAATAAATTATGAAAAATCCTAAAAAGGTTAAAATTCACTGTTATATGCAAAGACTCAGAATAATAAATATTACTTCACCCACAACAATGAATGTTCTTTTATTTGGTGAATTTTATCTGTTTTATTGAATGTGAATGTATTGTTTACTTTTCCGTATCGAGAAGACTACGAGTTCGTCGAGGAGCAGGAGTTCTACCCCGAGGTTCCTCCATCCCCATTTGCTGATCAAGGCAAGTCATCGACCATCTCTGTGGAAACAGTTGATCATAATTGAGCCCATGTTTTAAATTATCGCTATAACCCATAGGTTAATATTGCATTAGTCAAATACTCAAGCCTTACACTTATATTTATTAGATCCCCGTCCTTGTGTGCAAACCCAAGCCATGCTTATTGAGCCTTAACTCCTTGTCACTCTACTATAAAAATATTAGCTAGTGCCCAATGTACCGGCACACCTGCTATAGGTTAAAAAGAACGAGTCGTAGATAGCTGGATTTCTGTATATGAATTTCCCTGTTATTCTCGTCTCTGGACTCTGTTGGAGTTGGCTAGGTTATAAGTATGGTGGGTTCCGGGTGCAAGCTCGGGCACTGGTTTGTCGCACCCGGGGCACTATAAGGACCGGTCTGCGGGATCTGTTGCAAAGCACTTCCGTACCAACCACAAGTCTAATGGGTAAGTCCTAACTGGAAGTATGGAATACTCCGGCTTGATGCACCATAGAGGAGGGGGCAAGGGGCTAGCCTGCGGGCGACTTGTACCGACGAGGCTCAAGGGGGGGTATGGTGGGGCTCCGATGCGTCGGGACACCATATGAAACCCATAAGAGGGTGCTATTGAGTCGGGGAGGACTATATGGAAGGTTTTGGCACGAGTTCCCGTGTGATGGGTCATCTCGTTACACTTCGGTGTAGGTGATGAGTGCGTGCCTTGTGGGTACAGTGGTACATCTCTGATCAGAGTAATTCAATCTTTTCGAAAAGCCGAGCCCACGGTCAAGGGCGGGTTGTGTGACTACTCGCAGTTAGTTTACAATTGTTTGAATGTTCAAGTTATTCATGGCACGTAAGGACTGTTGAGCGAGGTGGGGCTGACTGTACCCCTCGAGTTAGAAGATGTTGATGTACACACACATGTTTACTTTTCCGTACTAATTAATTTGCTCACATTTAAAGCTTTACAATTAAGCTGCTTCCGCTAAATTAGCCACTATCTCCCTTGTTATTACCTTGCATAATATTTGCATTCGGTGGCTTGCTGAGTACATCTGTACTCACCCCGTTGACTTACAACATCAGAGCCCGTCTACTACGAGGAGGATGAAGGTCTGGAGTAGCGACCCAGTCAAGGCGAGACTGGAAGGAGGCGTTCATCTAGGACCCTTGTTTTATTAGTTTCTCTTCATCTTTATTCACTTTTGTATTAATGCGGTCTACGAACCGTAAATGATTGCCCGTATTGTACGTGGTCGCATGATGAACGTCTTGTTTTTATTGATTTTCTATGGAATTTCAATAAAGTCCTGATTTATTAAATCGGGGCGCGACAAGATGGTATCAGAGCCGACTTGACTGTAGGAAGCCAAACAGACCTGACCTTAGGACTTATATATATATTTACTATATTTTACAAAAGATTACTTATCCTCTCACCTTCTGAGATTTTTCACAAAAAAAATTTTCTCTTTTGTAGATGCCGGTTCATACCATGAGCGGGACTCTTCGTGACGAGGCCGGATTCATCCGCGAGCTTCGCGTGCTCGTCGACTTTTTGGGGTTTCCCCATGAGCCTGCGTTCCACGGGATTTTTCCCGATGCGAACGAGAGCTACTGCGAGGTCACGGTTGTGATCCGCCCCTCTTCCACGCAGCCACCCTTCTACACCCATGGAGTTGGAGGACCTTCATTCGTGGTGGCCAGCCAGCGAGCCGCTCTCCAGTCCCTCGCCGAGCTTCGACTGGTCTACGACTGCCACCTCCGCGACACCGTCTACCGCTTCATGCCTATGCGCACACCCGGGAGTCACCGCAACATCTACATCAGTCCCCTCACCCAGAGCAACTCCGCCATCACCCGCACGATGAGACTCTTGGAGGCCATGGACAACCTCCACACGGAGGCCGTCCTCGACGCAGACAGCCAGCACGACACCATCGACTTCTACCGCCACACTTCGGAGAACCTGACCAGGGAGAACGCCGAGCTCCGTCGACAGCTTGAGCAAAACCCTCTGTTGACCCTTGAGGTAGAGGAGTTGAGACATCAGAACGAGCTTCTGCGCCAGGGCGCCATGGTCCATACCCAGCTTCGTCAGCAGCTCAGAGAGTTGAAGAAGGACATAGAGGAGATCGCACCTCTTCCGCCTCGCCGGAAGAAACCCATTCAGACTCCCACAGTGAGGCCCAAGAGGATCTCCCACAGCGCACCACCCGCCGGACCGTCCAGTTCCTCGACCCCGCCCGTCTCCCACGAGCCCGAGATCGAGCCGTCCCCCGAGCTGCCTTAGACGTAGTATTACGATTGATTGTTATTTTTTTTTATTTATTTGCTTGTTTGCATTAAACATTCATGTCAAAATATAAGGCATGAATGAGAGAATAAGTAAATGTAACCGCAAGAACGGTATCCTTTTGAAATAAAATATACAAGAAGTTCACCAAAATAAATGTGTGCACATTGAAAATTCCAGGATGACCAACACCCAGGGATCAGACGCTCCTCAGAACGGAGGGGATAGTGGCAACCTGCCACAATGGGGAGCCACCGGGCAGAGGCAAGCCCCGGTCGCCAACCACCCCACCTTGGCTGAAATGATGGCCACTCAAAACCAGTTGGTCTCAGCCCTCCTGCACCAGATGCAGCAGCAGCAGCAGATGCAAGAGCAGCAGGCTCACTTCTTTCGCCTCCACCAACAGCCCGAGCTGCCCCGACCCGCCACACCAGCTCCCGCTCCCGCGACACAGCTCTCGGAGTTCCTCCGAGTCCGCCCACCGACCTTCTCAAGCACCACCAACCCCATGGAGGCTGGGGATTGGTTGCGGGCGATCGAGAAGAAGCTCAACCTCCTGACCTGCACTGAGCAGGAGAGGGTGGCCTTCGCCACCCACCAGCTTCATGGTCCCGCCGCAGAGTGGTGGGACAACCATCGTGAGACCCTGCCCGAGGGCCACGCCTCCACTTGGGCGGAGTTCTCGGCCGTTTTTCGTGCCGCCCACATCCCCGACGGCATCGTTGCCCAGAAGCAACAAGAGTTCAGAGATCTGCAGCAAGGGAGCAGATCTGTCACGGAATATCTACATGAGTTTAACCGTCTGGCCCGGTACGCACCAGAGGAGGTCCGTACAGATGCAGCCAGACAAGCTAAGTTCCTTCGGGGACTGAAAGACGAGTTGTCCCTACAACTCATCTCTGGAGACTTCACCAACTTTCAAAAGTTGGTGAACAAGGCTATCATGCAGGAGACCCAACAAAATAAGGTCGACCTGAAGAAGAAGCGCATGATTGCCTTCAGGCAGAACCAGGGTATGGCCCAAAGACCCCGTTTTGCTCCACCTCCACCAGCGCCACAGTACCACCCCCGGCCAGTGTATCGCCCGGCGCCACCAGCTGCCAACGCCGGAGCCAGCCAACCTCGTGCCGCTCCAGCCGCACCGACCGCCCCAGCCGCCCCGGCCAAGAAGCCGGAGGTCTTGAGAGACAGGCATGGCAAGCCTGTGGTGTGCTTCAACTGCCGCCAAGAGGGACACTACTCCCACCAGTGCCCCCATCCCAAGAGAGCTCAAGGAGTCACCTCCAACCCCGCCGTCCGCGCCAAAGCGAACCACGTCTCCGCCGAGGAAGCCCAGGCTGCACCAGAAATTGTCATGGGTAAGTTTATGGTTCATTCATCGCATGCAGTGGTATTATTTGACACCGGAGCAACACACTCCTTTATATCAACTGCTTTTGTGGAAAATAATGCACTGGACATAAGTGAACTACCCAGGCCAGTACTAATAGCTACCGCGGGAAAGCAAACCCTCGCTTGTTCCTTTAGTCCAAGGGTATGGGTAGATATCCAAGGCACGATATTTTGGGCCGACCCCATTCTAATAGAATGTCAAGGTTTGGACCTCATTCTAGGGATGGATTGGCTAAATAAACACCAAGGTGTGATAGAATGTGCCCAGAGAAAAGTAACGGTGACTAATGAAGAAGGGACTATAGTCACATTCCAGATGCCCAGCATGAAGGCCGGAAGGACAAGACTACATCAGATTACCTTGGAGGAGATACCCGTAGTCAGTGAGTACCCGGACGTATTCCCAGAGGATCTACCAGGGATGCCACCTAAGAGGGACATCGAGTTCAGGATTGATTTGGTGCCCGGAACCACTCCTATTTATAAGTGACCATATCGAATGGCCGCCAATGAATTAGCTGAGATGAAGCAGCAGTTGGAGGATCTTGAAAGGAAAGGCTACATCAGGCCTAGCACATCGCCATGGGGTGCTCCCGTCATCTTCGTCGAGAAGAAAAGAAGACAAGGCAAAGCGTATGTGTGTAGATTACCGCGCCCTGAATGAGGTGACAATCAAGAATAAGTATCTGTTGCCTCGGATCGATGATCTCTTCGACCAGCTCAAAGGAGCTACGGTATTCTCGAAGATCGACCTGCGGTCTGGTTACCATCAGTTGAGGATCCGAGAAGAAGATATACCCAAGACGGCCTTCACTACCTGTTATGGATTATATGAGTGCACGGTTATGTCCTTTGGATTGACCAACGCCCCTGCGTTCTTCATGAATATGATGAATAAAGTGTTCATGGAGTATTTAGACAAGTTCATAGTGGTTTTCATAGACGACATCCTCATTTATTCCAAGGACCAGAAGGAGCACGAGTTTCACCTCCGGTTAACCTTAGGAAAGCTAAGGGAACACCAATTATATGCCAAGTACAACAAGTGCAAGTTTTGGACGGCAGAAGTAAAGTTCCTCGGACATATCATCTCTGCGCAAGGAATCGCAGTAGACCCTGCCACCGTAGAAGCAGTTACGGATTGGTTGCCACCCACGAACGTATCTGAGATACGAAGTTTTCTGGGATTGGCCGGATATTACCGAAGATTCATCGAGAATTTTTCGAAGATAGCCAAGCCAATGACCAAGTTGTTGCAGAAAGGAGAGAAGTTCGAATGGACTCCTGAATGCGAGGAAAGTTTCCGCACCCTCAAGACTCGTTTGGTATCTGCACCTATACTGACCCTACCGGATATCCGCAAAGACTTCCATGTCTATTGCGACGCATCTCGCCAAGGATTGGGATGTGTTCTTATGCAAGATGGGAAAGTTATCTCTTATGCCTCCCGTCAGTTGAGACCTCATGAGTTAAATTATCCGACCCATGATCTGGAATTAGCCGCCGTAGTGCACGCCCTCAAGATTTGGAGGCACTATTTGGTTGGGAATCGCTGTGAGATCTTTACGGATCACAAGAGCTTGAAGTATATCTTCACACAGCCAGATCTGAACTTGAGGCAAAGACGATGGCTGGAATTGATTAAGGACTACGACCTAGGTATACACTACCACCCCGGAAAAGCAAATGTGGTAGCTGATGCCTTGAGTCGCAAGGGATATTGCACAGCCATGATGACTCAAGAGCACGCACCCTTGTTATATAGGGAGATGGAAAACTTAAATCTTGGATTGACCACCAGAGCATATCTAGCCACCTTGGAGACCCAACCTGTCTTGTTTGAGCAGATCCGTGAAGCTCAGTTAGAGGACCCGGATATAGCTGCCATTAAGAAGAACATGAGACAAGGAAAAGCCCCCGGATTTTCAGAAGACGAGAATGGCACCATATGGTTTGGAACTCGGATATGTGTGCCGGATAAACCTGAAATAAAGACTCTTATCCTAAGAGAAGCCCATGAGACGTTGTACTCCATTCATCCCGGCAGTACCAAGATGTACCAAGATCTGAAGGAACGATATTGGTGGGTTAGCATGAAAAGAGAGATTGCCCAGTTCGTCGCCGAATGTGACACCTGCAGAAGAGTAAAAGCTGAACATCAGAGACCTGCAGGATTGTTACAGCCACTTAAAGTGCCGGAATGGAAGTGGGAAGAGATCGGGATGGACTTCATCACCGGATTACCAAAGACCCAACTGGGGTATGATTCTATATGGGTGATCATTGATCGGCTTACAAAAGTAGCTCATTTCATAGCCGTCAAGACGACCTTTAGTGGCCCTAAGCTAGCAGAGCTATATATGGCCCGGATAGTATGTCTTCATGGAGTACCCAAGAAGATAGTGTCTGACCGAGGAAGTCAGTTTACCTCTCGTTTTTGGAAGAACCTCCAAGAGGAGATGGGCACGAGATTGAATTTCAGTACCGCCTACCATCCTCAGACAGATGGACAAACAGAAAGGGTAAATCAGATACTAGAGGATATGCTTCGAGCATGTGTTTTGGATTTTGGAGCCACTTGGGACAAGAGCTTGCCATATGCAGAATTTTCATACAACAACAGCTATCAAGCCAGTCTTCAGATGTCTCCTTTTGAGGCCCTATATGGACGTAAGTGCAGAACGCCACTACTTTGGGACCAAACAGGTGAATCCCAAGTATTTGGGACAGACATTCTTCGTGAAGCTGAAGAGAAGGTACGGATCATCAGAGACCGACTCAAGACAGCCCAATCGCGACAGAAGAGCTACGCAGACAATCGCCGTCGGGACCTAGCCTTTGAAGAAGGAGATCATGTCTACCTTCGGGTTACACCTCTCCGTGGAACTCAACGGTTTAACATGAGAGGAAAGTTGGCCCCTCGATATGTTGGACCATTTCCCGTTGTTCGACGCCAAGGCGAAGTTGCATATCAGTTGGAATTACCGCCCTCATTGGCTGGAGTGCATGACGTGTTTCATGTTTCCCAACTCAAGAAGTGCCTCCGCATACCCACGGAGCAGGTGGATCTTCAGCAGTTGGATGTCCAAGAGGATCTGACCTATGTGGAAAAACCGGTCAAAATATTGGAAGTCAAAGAAAGGACAACCAGGAGTAGAGTCATCCGCTTCTGCAAAGTGCAGTGGAGCAATCATCCAGTAGAGGAAGCTACATGGGAAAAAGAAGATGAACTCAAGGCACAACATCCTGAGCTATTCGAGGATTGAGCCGAATCTCGAGGACGAGATTCTCTGTAAGAGGGATAGGATTGTAACACCCCAGAAATTGAAAAGGAATAAAATAAAAGAAAATAATATTTAAATCGTTTTTGGATTTATTATTAAAGAAGAAATCACAAAAGAACTCAAATAAAGCCAAACAGGGAGAAATACTCAAAATCTGGACTTGAAAATTTTATGAGATGAACTAGAGCCCAAGATATAATTTTAGGAATTTTTACAAATTTTTATCAACAGTGATTCAACCCTTAATCAAATATTTGAATTTCTGGAATTATTTTAAATCGAAAATCAATTTTAAATCCTTAACAGGCCTCAACCCCGAAACTTCCCGCAACGGCCTTCTTGGCCCAGCCCATTACCACCCACCCACTGACAGGAGGGGCCCGCCTGTCGGCGCACGCCTCCCCTCTCTCCTCCCGCCCGCGCCCCGCCTGGCCCCACGCGTCAGCCTCCTAGCACCCTCTGACCGCTCGACCCCGCCTGTCAGCCCCTTTCCTTTTCCGTTCGCCCACTGACAGGTGGAGCCCACCTGTCAGATTCGTCTTCCTCCTTGGAAGGGGATCTCTCACTTTCCTTTCCCGGCGATCCCCTCCCATTTTTCCGTCGCCAGCCACCCGATCTCGACGATCCGAGCCCGGGATCATAATCCCCTACCTCCGGTGATCACCTTCCGTCCAATTCCGACGCGGTATCGCCATTTTAGGAACCTATCCGTGAGTATGGAAGCTCGCCGGCGCAAGGATGGAATCCTTTCGGATTTCCACCGGTCCCCTTCCCATTTCACGCCGGCGACCCCCTATTTAAACCCCCTCCGACCTCCGCACTCAGCCCACGCCAGCAGAGCCCTCCTCGAGCGAAAGCAGAGCGCCGTCGCCCTCCTTTCGAACTTCGGTTCTGCTCCACCTCCGGCGAGCGATCGCCGCCGCCTCCGGCCCCCTCCGCCTTAGCCACCGCCACCAACGAGACCGACGTCGACCGCTCATCCCCGGCCACCACTCCATTGGCCTCGGAACCCGCCGGGTCACCACCGCCGTCGAGCTCCCGAACCCTCTCCGCCGTCTACCCTCGTCGCCGGTCGCCGTTCTTCGCCGCCGTCGCCACCAGAGGTACGGTCATGACCGCCCTCCCCTCCCCGTTCCATTTTTGCCGTTAGATCGGTCTGTAGGCGCTCATCGCCGCCGCCATGGTCGCACCCGAACCCGCCGTCGCCGGAGACGAAGGGGGGTACGCGCCCCCTTACGTCGTGTCGTGCCGGACGCAGTCGTGGCCGTCCGATCACGATCGGAGGACTACGATTAAATCCCTTCGGGATTTAATCCAAGCCCTCGGATCTGATCGAAGGGGTATTGGGCAATCGCAACCGTCGATCGCCACTTAAAACCTCCGAGCGATCTCAGGCGTCCACGTGTAACCGTTCGCCACGTTTTAATCACAGCCGTTCATTTTCATTTAAACCGCCCGCCTCGCATCTGGCCGCTGGATCCAGATCCAACGGTCCAGATCACTCGGGTCCACGCGCATAGTCACGGGTTCACGGTGAACCTGGTTCACCGTGGACCAGAGACTGTTTTTAGTTTAAATAAAAATCCAGAAAATTGATTTAAACTTTGAAAATTCATATCTTGCTCAAATTAACTCCAAATTTCACCATTCAAATTTTGCTAGAACCAGAATATTATTCTCTACACATTAATGCCATAAAAACAGTATGTTTCTGTTGCCCAAAATATTATTAATAAATAAATGAATAAAAACCCCTTAGGATAAATTATTATTCCAACAAAATAAATTATGAAAAATCCTAAAAAGGTTAAAATTCACTGTTATATGCAAAGACTCAGAATAATAAATATTACTTCACCCACAACAATGAATGTTCTTTTATTTGGTGAATTTTATCTGTTTTATTGAATGTGAATGTATTGTTTACTTTTCCGTATCGAGAAGACTACGAGTTCGTCGAGGAGCAGGAGTTCTACCCCGAGGTTCCTCCATCCCCATTTGCTGATCAAGGCAAGTCATCGACCATCTCTGTGGAAACAGTTGATCATAATTGAGCCCATGTTTTAAATTATCGCTATAACCCATAGGTTAATATTGCATTAGTCAAATACTCAAGCCTTACACTTATATTTATTAGATCCCCGTCCTTGTGTGCAAACCCAAGCCATGCTTATTGAGCCTTAACTCCTTGTCACTCTACTATAAAAATATTAGCTAGTGCCCAATGTACCGGCACACCTGCTATAGGTTAAAAAGAACGAGTCGTAGATAGCTGGATTTCTGTATATGAATTTCCCTGTTATTCTCGTCTCTGGACTCTGTTGGAGTTGGCTAGGTTATAAGTATGGTGGGTTCCGGGTGCAAGCTCGGGCACTGGTTTGTCGCACCCGGGGCACTATAAGGACCGGTCTGCGGGATCTGTTGCAAAGCACTTCCGTACCAACCACAAGTCTAATGGGTAAGTCCTAACTGGAAGTATGGAATACTCCGGCTTGATGCACCATAGAGGAGGGGGCAAGGGGCTAGCCTGCGGGCGACTTGTACCGACGAGGCTCAAGGGGGGGTATGGTGGGGCTCCGATGCGTCGGGACACCATATGAAACCCATAAGAGGGTGCTATTGAGTCGGGGAGGACTATATGGAAGGTTTTGGCACGAGTTCCCGTGTGATGGGTCATCTCGTTACACTTCGGTGTAGGTGATGAGTGCGTGCCTTGTGGGTACAGTGGTACATCTCTGATCAGAGTAATTCAATCTTTTCGAAAAGCCGAGCCCACGGTCAAGGGCGGGTTGTGTGACTACTCGCAGTTAGTTTACAATTGTTTGAATGTTCAAGTTATTCATGGCACGTAAGGACTGTTGAGCGAGGTGGGGCTGACTGTACCCCTCGAGTTAGAAGATGTTGATGTACACACACATGTTTACTTTTCCGTACTAATTAATTTGCTCACATTTAAAGCTTTACAATTAAGCTGCTTCCGCTAAATTAGCCACTATCTCCCTTGTTATTACCTTGCATAATATTTGCATTCGGTGGCTTGCTGAGTACATCTGTACTCACCCCGTTGACTTACAACATCAGAGCCCGTCTACTACGAGGAGGATGAAGGTCTGGAGTAGCGACCCAGTCAAGGCGAGACTGGAAGGAGGCGTTCATCTAGGACCCTTGTTTTATTAGTTTCTCTTCATCTTTATTCACTTTTGTATTAATGCGGTCTACGAACCGTAAATGATTGCCCGTATTGTACGTGGTCGCATGATGAACGTCTTGTTTTTATTGATTTTCTATGGAATTTCAATAAAGTCCTGATTTATTAAATCGGGGCGCGACACGTGACATCCCACAGTTAGTTTACATTTATGAGTGTTGCATGATTATATGACATGTAAAGACTGTTGAGCGAGGAGGGATATACTCCTCGAGTTAGAAGATAGTGCATTGTTCATGATTTAAAATGTACTTTTCCGCACTTTAAGCCATTACCTTCCTTTGATATTACCCTGCATGATTATTGCATTTTTGGTGGCTTGTTGAGTACTTTTGTACTCATCCCCGTTGATTAAAACTTTTAGATGACGAGTTCTATGAAGATGGAGGTATGGAGTAGTTGTCCCAGTCAAGGATGCGAGTCTTGAAGCAAGATATTCATCGCCAAGATTTTTTTCCTTTTATTATTAATTCTGTGTAATAAAATAGCCAGCGAGTTATAATTTGTTTATAGTAAGACGTGGTCATGTGATGAATATTTTGTAATTATTGTTTTTCTTTGGAAATTCAATAAAGTCCCGATTTTATTAAATCCGGGCGTTACACCAAGTAACTAGCCCTCTATTTAGGGTATGTTTGCGGGAGCTTTTGGTAGTTATAGATTCTCATTAGCTAGCTAGTCTGAGTAGCTGGATAGTGTAAGTATCTAGCTGATGAGAATTTGGAGAAGCTGGTGTTTTCTAGCTTCTAGATTCTAGTTCATTTTCAGATTTTGTAGCTACCGATTCTCACAATCTGACTTAGAATCTAAACCTTTTTGTTTTAGTTTCAGATTCTAGAAGTAGCTGCAACTATTAGAAGCACCCCAAACAGACCCTTAATCTTAATCTTTTGTTCTCTTGTATTTAATCTCACCCTTCGTACTCCCCCGCAGTAGATCTGCTCCTATCCAAAGTTCGAACCCCCCTTCACTTATCCCCTTCTTCGCACCGCATGGGCAGGCTGCACTCCCCCGCCTTCTCTCCCACCCCGTCTGCACTCCCGCATTGCCTGTGCACCTCCTGCCTCCCAACACCGCGCCACCGCCCACTTCCACGCCGCCTAGGAAGAACCCCTCTTCTTCCTCTCGCCCTCCACCATCACCGTCGTGAAGCCGGTCTCTAAAAACCCTAGATTATTCGCAAAACATTCGACGTGAGAGAGTTTGGTTTTCGCAGGAGGGATTCACTGGTGACTGATCAATCGGTCTTTGGCAGCGACAGGAGGGTGGATGGGGTAGGCATTCTACAAGCTCTTAGATGCCGTCTTCGACACCAATGATATGAGGGTATGGTGATCATCTTTCAGTTCATTAATGTAAAACAACATTATTCCTTTTGGGTGCTATTTGAGAACTTTTTGTGTCACCTTGATTGATTTTTTACTGTATAATCTTGCACATCGGGGAGGTGCTATGACTGTTCCTACAATTGGTAGGTTATTGATTAATTTGAGAAAATCTTATTTTTGGTTATACCTTTTATGTGCTACAATTGAAGATGTATTGAGGTTATTGTTAATGTCATATATTCAAATTACCGTTCTTCTATGCAACTGTTTGCAGGGAACAACATTGATAAATTTAATGTAGTTCTGAAATAGAAAACAGTGCCAAAAGTATTGATTACCACATGTCACTTCAATTTAGGCATATGACTTTCCTATGCTTATCACATCTACTTTTATTTGGATGTTCTGAATCGAGAGTATTTACTAACATGTGTTATTTGAAGAAGATTATGTTCGTCATCTAACTATATATGTTTTCCGCACATATATCCACAGAGGGGACCTGCCATCATCATTGAGGAGTTGATGCAAGTAATACCCAATTCTCATTATGTTAAAAGAGGCACTTATGTACTCAAGAAAGCATGGCATGTTTAAAGTAATTTCCTGTTCATTTGGTTGTATTAGACAATTATCCAACTGGACTAAAATGAATTTGTTTTTCAAATGGTGGAATGTGCAATTAACAGAGACTTCACTTCACTTCACTTGTCCACACAAATCGAAGGGAACTGTAAGGAATAATCAATGTTTTAGTTAAATAATGATCTTGTTATTTATTGTGATATCTTTTATTGACATTTTTTTCGTAGAAGCTCTATTGATCATCAACTTTCCTAATGGTTCTACTGCATGTTTCAAACAATCCAAGATCCCAATTTTATTATTATTTGTTCATTTTCCGTGACATATTTTATTGTTATTTGTTGCAACATCTTTTATTTTATATGAAGCATGCTCATGTCTATTGTTTTATTTAGATTTCATGTTTCCTATTTTGTTTTTTCTGGATGATACACAAGTTGTGACCTTCAATAATTAGAGAGATTATATATTTTTTCCATCAACATAGCTGCGTGCGTCAAAATACAATTAGGCAGAAACACGATGTTAACAATTGCATGATGAAAGATTTCCATGTGTCTGCATAATTATTATTCACTAGGATTTGTAGCATAATAAAGTTATTAGACATGTTTTTAGTAATGACTTGTTGGGTATTTCTAAATCTCATTATTTAGTACTTTAGTTTACGGATGAAATGTGTTTATTCTATTATGTATAAACCTCACCCTACAAGAAAAGAATAAAATTATGTTGACCATTTTAAATTTCCCCCACCCCATAAAACTTTTAACTTCCGTCAACCAACATTAAAGCCGACAGCTTTAATACTGGCTGATGGAAGTTAAAGATTATTTTTTTCCCGCGCGCGTATAGGGAAACCTAGTTTCCCTGTACGCGCGCACGCACCCAACCGTCGCTCGAGCACCTGCTGCCAGCTCCCGCCCGCCAGTAGACAGGCCGCCTCCGGCAGCTGCCCGGCCCCCACCGCTCGCCGGCCTCCATCGCCCAAGTAATTTTTACCCCTATATATGTAATTTCCTCACTTGTTTTTGGATTTGTTAATTGTTTTTGGATTTGTGAATTTTTACCCCTACTTGTACTGAATTGTTTAATTTGTCTGAAAAAATTTGAGGTCATGTGCAAATAACTTTATAATATGACTTATGATATAGTATGTATTGTTTATGAGAAGTAAAGAAACTATGCTGCAGATCGAGAACTCTTTTATAACGCATGAATTTACATAAGTAAATTTAAATCCTATGAAATTTCTTGAATTTGGGTTTTCCGTTTCAACCACCTCCCGTTGGTCGCCACCGTTTGGTCCCACCGAAGCCTGTCGGCGGCGCCGTCTCCATCTCGTCTCCGCCCGCCCGTCGTCGATCTACTCGCTTTCCCGTCTCCGAACCGCTTTCGTCGGCCAGATGCCGATGAAAGTTAGGGTTTACCGATGGAAGTTGGCTTCTTCAGTCGGAAAAAGCCTAACTTCCGTCGACTTTGGCCGACCGAAGGTTGCTGGATTCATGTAGTGTAAAAGAAGATTTGGAGCAATTTTGATGATACATCAAATGAGACTTGCTATACTAACTTTAGCCCTATATTTTACTCTCCAGTTACAGTCTTGCGGCATGTTAGGATATAAATGTTTTAAAATGTATAATAGTTATGATATGATGCTATTTGGTATGCTATTTTTAAATATATTTGTTGTAGATTTAATAATATAATAACTCGCCATTGATTTCTTTTGACATGAATCTTTATTTATGTTTTTATTCGCTTCAAGTTTAAAACATTTATTGCCTTTTGATTTCACCATAGTGTTAGCATGGACACATATATAGGCCTTGTCACTACAACAAAACAGGCAACTTCCGTCGGCCAAAGCCGACGGAAGTTAGCCCTTTCCCGACGGAAGAAGCCAACTTCCATCGGCAAAACGCTAACTTCCGTCGGCCTTTGGCCGACGGAAGCGAGGCGACGGAAGTTAGCTAACTTCCGTCGACCGCCGATGAAAGTTAGCTAACTTCCGTCGGCTTGACGTGGCCGACGGAAGTTAGCGCCGAACACTGCCACATCAGCAGGGGGGCTTTAACTTCCGTCGGCCAGCCTGGCCGACGGAAGTTAGGGGCAGCTAACTTCCGTCGGCTAGGGCCAAAGCCGACGGAAGTTAGCCTTTCTGCCCACGTGGCCGAAACCAGCTAACTTCTGTCGGCTATGGTCAAAGCCGACGGAAGTTACCTGATATTTTTTTTATTTTTTCCTGGTTCCCCTACTCACACTCACATCCAACCACAATTTCAATCACATTCACAATACACATCCAAATTCACATTTCACATCCAAAATCACATTCAAACTTCACATATATCATCCAAAATCACATCTCACATCCAAAACTTCACACATCACATCCAAAATCACATAACACAACTTAATTCACATTCAAAGTCACAATACACATCCGCATTCACATGTACCATCCAAATTCACATACAAAGTCACATAACATATCGAGATTCAATTCAGGTTCATTATACACATCCATACTCACTGATCGCCCACATTTGGGTCGTGGGCGCCGCCGCTGCCTCCCGCTTCATTCACATTTGCCCCGGAGGCTCCATCCTGACCAGGCGTACGGAAACACTGAAGAAATAGACAAAATTAGAAACGAACTCAACTACCCTTCTAAACGCTAACTTAAGTATTTAGGAGGTACCTCAAGTGATGTAGGAGATAGTGGTGGTGGCGGGGGAGGTAGTGGTTGGAACATGGACATGTCAAATCCACTGTTTTGCTGGGCTAGTTGCTACACATGTTGTAATGTAATCAGTTAGTTCTAAACCTATTTCTGAATACTTTTGAACTGCAACACTCTAAACTAAACTTACTTGGATCATCGCATGTTGTTGTGCTAAGCAGGCGGTATAGTACTCTTGTTGTTTCCTGTTGTGCTCGTTTACTCGCCTCAACTCCTCCCTCATCCGAACCAGCTCCGGGGTTTCTTCTGAGCGACGACGGCTGGAGCCAACTCCGACGGAGCTCTGCGACGACTGAGCTGACTTCTGAGCTCTCACCGCTCTCGAGTCAATAACTCCATTGAACATGGAGTACGTGCAACATTAACAGGGGTTAGTTACCATCACAATACCATACACAAAACATTAATAAAAACATTGTCTCACTGTCCATGGCTTTTGCCACCTCCACTGGAGTACACGGCCATTTGGTCGACAGGTTCTCTCCGCCAATCATAGTCCTCTCCATGGAGTCGAACCATGTGTTCACCATACTGCGCCTGCAAAAAACATGTCCGATTAGCTAGACGTAGAAAAATGAAATTACGTAAACTCTTAATAACATCTCACCAAATGGTCTGTGGCTGTCTGGCTACACAAGACATCTGGCTGTGTCGGATCGCTTCCTTTGTGACCAGAGGTATACACCTCTATGTCACTTGGCACGTTGCCAGATTTAGCTTCCTGTACATTGGAAATGAGTTAGTCGCATTACAATGTATCTATAGCTAGAGAGTGACAGAAGGAGGTCTTACCAAGCGTTTAGCGTGGCGAATATGTCCGTCGGCACCATATCTGTGCTTCGGATCCGTCCCGCGGCATTGTCTTTTCAGCTCGGAAGTCTTCTTAAATGCGGCTGAAGACCAAATCTTGCAGAATTCGAAATAGGCGTCCTCGCGGTTTGCAAACCACGGAATCCTCACCTGAACAGAGATGCTATTTGTATTATATGACAACAAATCTCAACAATCGAAGAGGTAAAAAGTTAGAATTGTTTACTGAACGGTATTCTTCTTCAGTCAAATAGATTGACGATGAGCTCGTCGCCTTGCTCATTACTATGTTCTTTCCAGAACAGCATACAATTATCTCGGCACACATCAATCTTCTCATACTCCATACCGAGAGTAGAAAGCATTTTCTTTGACTGATACATGTCTTTCGGCACCTTATGGTTCTTAGGAAGGATATCGCTGATCAGATTCAAGAGCTCCTTATAACAATTGTTTGAAAATGCAAACTTTGACTTAATAGCCATAATACGAGTCACGAAAGCGAGAACGCTTACGGTGGTGTGCTCATGCAATGGCTCTTCTGAAGCTCGAAGGATGTCGAAAAACTTTTGAACCTCCGGTGTTGGAGGATCCTCGGGGTTTGATTCAAACTCCGGTCGTATAGCATCAAGCATCTCATCCATCCTATCGTCAGCAACGCTATCATCTTCTTCTTCCACTACTAATACCGTTTTTTCACGGCCTGTCTCACCGTGAAAAGACCAAACTTCATAACCTGGCACGAAACCATATTTGCAAATATGCAATGACAACGTCCTCTTGTCTTGCCAACGAGAATTTTTGCACTTCATGCATGGGCACCTCGCGCCAGTGTTTGTTGTCAAAGCGAATGCACGATCAACAAATTTCTCAGCGTTGATTACCCACTCCCTCGTGTGAGCTCCACTTTTCATCCAACCACTATACATCCACCGTCGATCGTCCTCAGCCATTCTATATGCAAAACATTCATTCAATCAAGAAGATTCACGCACTGGCCGCTATAAAAGGGCTCGCAACATACACACACCCTGGCCACCCCCCGCCTCCGCCTCCGGACAACGGAGGGGAAGCAGAGGCGGCCGGGCGGCCGGCGACGCAAGGGGAAGCAGAGCCCGTGGCGCAAGGGAACAGGGTTAACCGAAAGGCCTGTGCCACGCCTTAGACACTACCACGGACCCTAGGCGCCCACCCAGACACGCCTGGCGATCGCGATTCACCATGGAGAGGCGATTCACCATGGCGTCCGGCGGTGACCGCCTGGACGTCTAGTCAGCGCAGGCGAC
Organism: Zizania palustris; assembly: GCA_019279435.1. Lineage (NCBI taxonomy): Eukaryota > Viridiplantae > Streptophyta > Magnoliopsida > Poales > Poaceae > Zizania > Zizania palustris. The sequence goes on along the minus strand of JAAALK010000287.1, from coordinate 22,963,583 downwards.
GCCGTGACAACCATGGTCTATAGGAAAAGATAGGTCCTAAACCCACCCAAGAGTGACCGACAAAACGTGGTATTTATGACGAGCCATGAGTCCGAACGAAATTTCAGCAGCATAACCCCGCTGTTCTCCAATTGCACGCCTGATAGTGGTGCAATGGAGAACAACAAGGTTATGTTACTGAAATCCCATTCGGACTCATGACTCATCATAAAATCACGCTCTGTCGCCCACTCTGAGGCTGTCCAAAAAGGGACAATTCTGGACCTGCACATCTCACACGCATGACACGTGTGAGACATGTTGGTTCGAAACGGGTGACGCATAGGTTTCGTTACACTATCTATGTTATTGTCAAATAAAAAATTGCATACGAAAAGAAGTATATATAATAAAGTATATGTATATATAATATACTAATCACCGTAATGAAATCATCAACAAATCAGAAATTAACACAAGAATATAATTAATAGCGTATATAATAGAACATCGCAAACGAAACACTTGTAATAGCATAAATAGTCAACGTAATGAATCAATTCCACTTGACATGCATGCACTAGCAAATGAATCAATTATTCATTTTATTTATCACATACTACGACAAAATTTAAGTGTGTCGATCTATCATACTATCAATCTCGATCAAAATTTAAGTGTCACTACGACAAAATTGTATTCCGATATAGGTACTACGACAAAATTGTATTTCGATATAGGTACTAGCAAAAATACTATCAATTCACACCAAATATTCACAATTCACAATACAATTCAATTCACACCAAATATTCACAATTCACAAATACAATTCACAAAGTAAATAAACTATTCAATGACAATGCAAGTGAGGGGTAAAAATTACTCGGTGGACGGCGACGCTCGGCGGCGACGGTCAGCGGGCGATGATGGACGGGCAACGACGACGACGACGGGCCGGCCGGAGGGGGTGCAGTGGCGGCGCGCTGTCGGCCGATGGCGGAGGACGGCGTGGGCGGTGGCGGGCGGTGGCGGCAGGACCGGCGAGGACGGCGGCGGGGGCGGACGGGGGCCGACGGCAACGGGGAGGCGGCGCGGGCGGGATGCGGCGGCCGCGGGAGGCGGCGGGCGGCCGGCCGGCGGCGGCGGGCGGCCGGTGGCGGCGGCGCAGGCTGGGCGCGGGAGAAGGCGGCGACGGGTGTACTGTGCGCGCGTACAGGGAGTTAGGTCTCCCTGTACGCGCGCGCGGTTGGGGAAAAACCCCCTAACTTTCGTCGGCCAGCATTAAAGCCGACGGAAGTTAGCTAACTTCCGTCGGCTTTAATATTGGCCGACGGAAGTTAGGGGGATCCGAGCGGCCGCGGAAAAATCCCCGTTAACTTCCGTCGGCCTCCACGAGCCAACGGAAGTCAATTAACTTCCGTCGGCTTTCCCAAAAGCCGACGGAAGTTAATTTGGCCGACGGAAGTTTATCGTTTTCCTGTAGTGTGTTTAGCCATCCATTGCTTTTAGCCTGGGTAAAAAAATTATATTTTAAAAGATGGATTATTTTTTTATTTTTTATTTAAATGATTTAAATTATAAAATAATTCTTTTAAAAGTATTAATACAAGAATGAAAATGGTGAGAGTGGATGGGAGGTGGCAATTAGCAAGGTTTCAAAAATATATAGTGTACGTTTGGCAGAGCTCCAACTTCAACTTTTTTGTTCTGTGGAGCAGGAGCCAAACCAAACACTTTTCCTAAGGAGTAGATCTTATTAAAAGCACTCAACAAAATAAACTAGGGTTATGAAGCAAGGTCTAATCAGCTTCAAGTGTTCCACCCCAGCTTCAGTATGGATTTTAGGATCTGGAACTCTACTAAACATGCCCATATTTGACTGTTATCAAGTGCTATTAGGGTGAGATGAAAAATGTGTTTTGTTTATTTTAAAGGTCAGATGCAGCACTACAAGAGTGATTTCTACATATAATTTCCGAGCTGAACAGCTTTTGAACCGATGCTGCATGCTGAGTAAAAGGCACGAGCCCTGTTCATTCAAGGCCATTCTGTCCCAGGAAAGTTCAGGCATCAGAGAAAGCAAAGGCCTTAGCTTGCTCAGCTCGTTCATCTCTGTAGCTGCAAAATCAAACCGTCTTCCAGATTGGTTTGAGACCCACTTATGAAGCACTCCAGCTGGAGCAATTTCCAAAGTGGCATGCATGCGTGCACAACACTCCTACTCAAAGCAGCACACCGTACAGGTATGCGTTTTCAGAAGAAGTTAGGACCATATATATATATATATATATGCTGATGATAAAAGTCGACGGCCTGCTTGTCTCCTCCGGTCGATTCAAGCAGCACGGCGATGTGGGTTACTGCTGTGCTGTGCCTTGTTGAAAGTGCTATGCTTTTTGTCTAGGCACGTCTTGATGTCATTGATCTAGAAGACAAGATGAAAAGGAACGAGGTGATGCATGAACTGATCAGTCTCATACAGGGGGGGTTCAGACATTCAGACATTGCCGCCTCAGTGCCCTAGTTATCCAGCTGCAATTCACACCGATCACTGTTCTGTAATGTATACTCTCCAAGTGAGCAAACAGGTTAGCAATAAGAAACAATTTGATACCTTCCACCATCGGCTAATTTGCCAAGTAAAATGCAGAAAGATCAGAGAAAGAAACAAAGCTCTCCTGGCCTAGCTAGCTCATCAGCAACCTCTTCTTTCTTTCTTTCTCTACTCCTTTTTTTGGAAACTGCATATCATCAACAACCTCCGCAAATCTACAATGGCGAGCAACGTGAAAACAACAGTTGTTGTTACAGCTTTTGCATCTGTACACAGACTGCATGATTCACACATGCATGCCCTACAGTTTCATGGTGAGCAGGGGGAGTCAGCGTCTCCGTCCTCCACGCAACAGCGGCGATCTAGGGCAGCCAGGGTTGACTAGCTATAGCTTACACGAGCGGTTACTGCAGTAACTAACCATCACTGTGAGTGGAACTGGAGCACATACATCCTAATTAATACAAATGTCTGTAATCGTCTATCCCACAAAAAGCTGCATGATGGAGCTTGTGCATGTACGTACGTGGGCTGCAATCTTCAGCTTCGATTAGACCAATTTAAAGGGTACACAAACCTTCATGACGATGACCCAATTCAACGACTTATGGATCGAGATATATCATATATGATACTCATAGTCCAAAAAGGGATTGGATGTAACGAACCATATGATGCCTTTTGGTCGTATGACAGTTATCTGTATCTAAACTATTATCTTGTACCAAAAACTCCTCGTAGATTCATATATGTGTGGCTAATTTTATGCAATGTTATATGAATAATGACAAACCACGACGGCATAGACATGACAAAGCTAGAAGAACTATACAATACATATTCTTGCTTCATATGATTTACAATTGATGTCTATAGAGAAATACAACACCGTTTATACTGTGTGGAGTCAACATTGATAAGATACGGTTGTTCGAATGTATAAATTGTTGAAATATATCGGCTAGACCCATGCAAATATTCAGCAATTTCAAATAAATCTCAAAGGCTCATGTAGTCCCATATTGCGGTGCGAGTGTAGATGGAGGATAACAAACTTATATAACGAGGTTGTCTCCACTCTACTAGTATATGTGTATGGGGAAGAGAATGGAAACTTCACACATGCGCGCTCGCTTGCCTAGTGCACCTCGCTAGGCCGGCTGAAAGGCATGCAATACCTATATGAATGGTTCACAGAAATCTGGTTATAAAAGCTGCTAGGGGTGAATAGGCAATCTGAAATTCTAAAAAAAAAAGACTGTTGGTTTAAGGTTTCGTTTGGTTACATGGACTAAACTTTAGTTCATATTACATCGAATATTTAGATACTATTTTAGAGTATTAAATATAGACTATTTATAAAACTTATTCATAATCGGTGGATTGTTCGTGAAACGAATCTAATGAGCCTAATTATGTCATGATTTGACAATGTGATGCTACAGTAAACATTTGATAATCATGGATTAATTAGGATTAATGGATTCGTCTCACGAATAATTCTACGATTCTGCAATTATTTTTATAATTAGTTCACGTTTAATCCTTCAAATTGATGTACATGAAACTAAAGGCCCACTAAACCTCTAAGACCTGGACTATCAAGATTAGCTTTAGTTGGATATTCTAGGATTCGGATGAAATTAAAACTATCCAAGGGCTGGATTGTATGTCCGAACACAACAAATTTAAAAAATGATAATCAATACGTAAATTTACTAACCAATAAAATCAACAAGCATGAATTCAAATAACTTGCTAGATAATAAATAGATTAATAGTAAATTCTACTAGCAAGAACAATAATGACGCATCGATTTTTTTCTAAAGTTTGAATCCCCTATCCTACATCTTAGTTGAGGAAACCCCAAAGGGTCGGGTGTCTTTTAACCCTAATCCTCACAAAGCATTTACCTTCATAAACCTTGGATTTTACTCAGTTACCTCTTTAAAGCTAAGGCGAAGCCTTGTACAAATGTATCTAGTGGGCTGAGCGGCGGCCGGTGCGCCGGCGGCGTAGGTCGATCGGTACGCCGGGTCGGGCTGCGGCGAGGCGCCGACGGGGATGCGGTGGGGTGCCAGCTGGGCACCAGACTAGGCTACGATGAGCGCCGACGGGGCTGCGACAGGCGCTGGCGGGGACAGTGGCTGGGACGGCGTGCCGACGGTGGGAACGACGTGCCAAGGGCGGAGGCAGCGATGGCAGATGGTTGGAGGACTTGGAGCGAGCAGGCGAGAGCAGCCATGGCTGGACCGTCGGAGAGAGAAAACTTAAATACGTATCTAGAGTAGCAGATCGAACGGATAGAAATAGTGGGGCCTAATGGCCTTTTTTTATTTCGGATAATACGAATAGCAATTATCCGAATTTTCGTATTCGAAGAAATATCAGGATTTGAATCTGTATTAAAAACAAAAAGATATAGATCTAAATTCGTTTTTTCATACGATCGACAAAATCACTTTCGTGTTAGCGGCGACGCCGCGAGCCAGCGGAATCACGACAATGATTGCACCAAAAACTGCACAGAAAAGCACGCGCTGACACTGTACACAGGCTGCGACGACGCGAGTGATTTCCTCGTCGATCCCGGACTGCTGCCAGCCACAGTAGGTTGATGGCTCGGTTCTTCCGGCAGCTGCCTGAGCTGAGCATGGGCTAATGCAGAGGTAGGAGTGGGAGGGCCACTGCGAATTGTCTCAGGCAGCATGCAGCAGCAGCAGCTGGCCTGGACTTCGAGCGTGTCAGCGGCCGGTTCGCCGCAGGCACGTACGCACGCCGTACGGTACTAGATAGGCTGGCTCGACCTGCCGGTGTACGGACGACGGAATAGTAGGTAACCTGCACTACAAACGTTCACATATATATACAACATTACAACGGTATATCCGTATATATCCGTAACCGGTTACATATATAGACCAGGTGGCCATCTGCGTGCCGGCAGGTACGTACGTACGTCAGTGTACGTGTGCATGCACTGCATGCATCGCACTAACCGTGCCGTGTACTCGTGTCCCCCGCAATGGCGCGCACTGCACGCGGTTTTCTCTCTCGACGACGACGACGCTGTTGATCGCGTACGGGCACCAGGAAAAGGTTTTTTGCCCGTCAGGATAATCACGGCAGCCATCAGCCACCAGCCAGCACGATAGCCCATCGCGACCTGACTGAACCGTGCAGAGTGTGCAGCCATTCATGCATGCATGCATACATGCATGCTGGATCCACGAGGAAAAAGAAAAGAGATCGACACACATGAGTCGATCGAACGAGGTCGATCTGACAAATTAGTGATCGAATTACTTCTCGTGCCTCCTGTGGGGGCGCCGGCCGTTCGTCCGATCCGGCGTCGGCCCATCATGTATATCATCCATGCATCGAGAATATAATTCGAGACCAACAACGAGACCAACATCCAAGCAGATCAGAGTAGGCCGCGTTGCTAAATGTTGTCACGAGAAGTAAATACACGTGCAAGCAAGCAACCAAGTCACCAACGACGTAACGGTGGTGGCCTCCACACGTACGGCCCAGGCGCGCGCATTCATAATCCGCATGAACCACACCGGCCAAAACCACCGGGCAAACTTAGCTTGCCGCCATTTCGTCGCGATTATGGCTACCGATCGATCGACATCGATCCATGCATGGCTAGACAACGATGGACGCACGCACGCCGTTTAATTCAACGCATACGCATGCAGGAGAGGGCATCAAAGTCATCAGGAGAGAAAAACTGGAAAAAAAAAGTCGCAGTTTTGACTTGCGAGTGAAAGCTAGCAAGGGGCCAGACGAGAGAGTAGAGACTGGTACTACTACTCCAGTAGTAGTGGCCTGGCTGGCTGCCTGCCTGCCTGATGAACTGCATCATTGGCGAGATTGTTTCAAACCGGTACAAATATTGCAGAAATCCTGTCCTGCTGCCACTGACAGTACTCGTCTGTCAGGCAGGCAGAGATTAAAATTTGCCTCTTCTTTTTCATCTTCTTCCTCCCTCCTTTAGGCTTTAGCTGCTGCGTGCCCATATGCATGTCAGTGTCACCATCTTTCAAAACCAAATCAGTACACGTACGTACGTTCGCGTTGGATTGAGCCTAAAAGGTGAATCTATGGTTTAGGTGCACTAATTGGCATGTCATGTCAGTTTAAGTTGGAGCTAGCCTTAGCTTGGCCTTCTTTACAAGCATGGGGCTGATCATGCAGCTGTTAGTAGCCCCAGCCCCCATGCATGTACCAGCAATATATGTTGAAATGGTTTGCAATTCAACGATCAAGCCATTCATGATTTGTGTTTTCGAATCACTCCAGTCTCCAGTGTTTGTGTGCATGGAACTGTTTCGACTGATCACGTCCAGTAATTAGATCAAGGTCTGTCCTTTTTCTTCCCTGCCTCAGGCGGCTCCAGCTACCTAGCTACCTCATCGTCAAGCTTTTTTACTCCAGATTATTATTTCGATATCGCTTTCTAGTGAAACCGATCACTTTCAAGTTCAAAATTCAAAATTTTACCACTCCCAATTCAAATTCGAATCCAGTTTTTGTTCCTCGAAATATATAGGAAATGAAAGCTTCCAGCTAGACAGCTAGTAGTAACTTGGATCATTTTTTCCACTGAACACACTTGCATTGAAAGCTTCAACCGAAAACCAAGCGAAGTTCCAGGGGTAACTAAAGTTTTAGCTACAAAAAATTGGATCAATTCGGGTTTGCATTCTATTTTCAGGGAAATCGTCTGCATATATATAGGTTTCATGCACATTTTTTCTCTTGATGAAAGACCAGTTTGTAGGTGGTGTAGCACACTAATAACTAGTGCAAGTTGTGTGTACTTGTGTGTGCTCTACCAAACCCAGGGACCAAATCATTAAATCTGATAAAGTTTTCCACGCTACTGTTTACACACGAGCTGAGATCACGAATCCCTTTAAATTTGTTTTGCTGGAGGGAGTTAATTAACACGAGGTGTATGTCTTGGTTGGCAGCGAGAGGTGGAGATCATCACGAGTCACTTGATAGCACTTTGATGATAGTAGCGTAAATATTTTGAATTCAAAACCAACGGTATTTGAAATTTAATTTACATTATATTTACATGTACAGTACTCATATGTCCATCCATTACGCATATCCATTACAAAGGAAATGTAATTATAAGTGAGAATATTTTCATGGAGTTGGTTACCGATTATGTTTTTTTATCTATTAACAAGTGTTTTTCTCAATTTTTAATCGGTACCAAAAATCACTACCACAAAACGGTATTTAACGACGGGCAAAAGACGTGCGCCAGTAATACACTTTTAATGACATCTTGTTTCACACGCATCAGTAACACTACCTTATTAGTGACGGGTCGTGGTATGACCCGTCATTAAAAAAGGGCACCTCCGTTAGTGACGGGTCATGGTATGGCCCGTCACTAAAGGAAGGCCCTATAGTGATGGATTATATTTCCACCCGCGACACTAAAGAAGTTTATCACCCGTCACTGTTAACTCCCACTAATAAATAGACAGGGCACCAAAGTGAATCGTTCGCTTTCATTCCATGTAACCCTAACCCTATACTCCCGGCGCCGCCACCGTCGCCTTCGTCGCGCTCCTCGCCGCTCCGTCGCTCGTGCCCTCCGTTGCCTTCGTCAGTTGCATTCTCATTCTCGTAAGTTTGTTCATTCTTAATATTAAATTTCAGTTTATAAAATCATTTATCTGAAATTCGTGAATTAGGGTATGACAAGGATTCCAAACGATCTACAAGTATCAACCTATGTTCCTGATAGTTGCTTAATAAAGATCAATCATCTAGTTCATGGCGGGCGTCACCAGGTTTAGTTATAGTTTTTATACATTGCATGTCCTATTTATTGTGTTAACAAACTAAAGCACATCTGTTACTGTTGTAGTATTTATCAAAAATATTTTGTGAGCTCAATAACATTCGTGCTAGCGACACTCTCAAAATAATGACAAGAGATGGGTGCACCACTTAGGTTGAGGTTGTGAGCTGTGGGGACGGCAGTATGATATGCTTCCACAAAGGGTGAGTTGAATTTAGCCGAAGAGGTGGCCTAACATAACAGGACTATTTGGTAATAACAATGGGACATGCTCTATTGACTGTTATGGCAAAATTATACACTAACTTTGATGATAAGAAGACCCCAATGATCATCAAAGTGGACAACGATGATAGTGGTATACATAGAGAAGAGACATTACTACACATGCATATTTTTTGTTTATATTCTTATCATGATTTCTTATAATGTGGAAGGGAGGGTCCTAGCAATGTTGCAGACAGGAAGGGGTAGAGTATAGTCAGGGAGGTCGACACCGACCTAATGGACCAATTGAAGCACATCTGTTATTTCGGCAATCCAATCGATTTAACTTCGGCAAGGAACACTCTCCTATAAGACAACTCAACAGGTTTATCCTCTGAGAGTCGGTTATATGTCTACACAATAAATAACACAATCATCAACAAGAAGTTGATGGTAAGTTATTTGCACATGTAGTTAGTATACAAATATCTTTCTCTAATAGCTTTGTTTAATTTTTTATAGTACTTTTCAAGGCGGTACTATGAAAACTATATCACACCTCACCTACACCACCAGACCATCGAGATTCAGGTGACAGCAGCAGGGTCTGACGTAGTCCCAATTGCAGTGCACAAAGCAACGGATGGACGGTGCTATCTAACTAAAGGTTTTGGGCAATTTCTTAGCGACAACTCTTTAGAAGTTGGTATTGTGTGCACTTTCCATTTCAACATTGTTACTAATGTCATTAAGGTTGTGATGTACTGTAAACCTAGGGTATGATGCAATATTGGGTTATAAATTTTTTGTAATGAATTATCTGTATTCCATGATAAATTGTCCGTGATATGAATTGGCTATCAAATCAATCCTAGCTTTAATTCAGGCTGCAACCTAAAAAATGTCTGTGATGTGTTTTTGGATATGTTGGCTGCCAAATCCTAGCTTTGATTTAGGTTGCAGCCTAAAACTATTTTTTTTTCAAAATGACCATAACATTAGTGACGGGTAATAATAATAGATTGTCACTAAAGGTTGATCTATACTCTTGAGACTCCCCTACATCATCAGTGGTGAGTTTTAGCTATACCTGTCACTAAAGGCCCCTACATCGTCAGTGACGGCTTTAGATATAATCGTCACTAAAGGCCCCTACATTATCAGTGACGGATAGTAACTATCACCCGTCACTCATGACTTCTCCCACTTATAAATAGACGGGTAACCGAAGTAAATCGTCATGCTTTCATTTCCCCAACCCTAACCCTAACTCCCAATGCCGCCGTCACCTTCGTTGTGCTCTTCGCCGCTCGTGGCCACCCTACTCGCTGTCACCTTGGTTGCATCCTCCTCGTCCTCCTCCTAAGGTCGTCATCTTCCTCCTCTTCCTCGTCCGAAGGCACCGTCCATCGTTGCTACCTTTATTTTCATTTTATTGTTACAGGGTAAACTGACCTACTGCTTTTAGCCAATTTTCCGAGATAATTGATGGTATTAGCCAATTTCTTCGAGATAACACACTCGAAGTTGGCATGACTATTCACGGTGGTGCTCCTTACCAGACGCTGCCATGGGCTTCTGTTCAAGTTGTTCATGGTGGTGGTGGAAGCTTGGATAGTGATAGGATATTATCCAAGCTCTTGATATCGCTATAGGTTAGCTATTAGCTATTCAAAAGTCATGAAATCGTCTTGTGTCGCTTTTTGTTGTTGCCATTTTCTTCGAGATAACGAGTATATAGTTAATGTATGTGATACTGATTTGATAATGAATTCTCTGTGATGAATTGTCTGTGATGTGCTTTGGATGTTGCATATGTTGGCTTCCAAATCCTAGTTGTGATTCAGGATACAAACTAATTTTTTTAAATGACCATATTATTAGTGATGGGTGATAACACACTACAAGAAAAAAATAATTTTCGTCGGCTAGAATTTGGCCGACGGAAGTTACCGATTTCCTAGTAACTTCCGTCGGCTAGGTTTGGCCGACGGAAGTTAGCTAACTTCCGTCGGCCGCCGACGGAAGTTAGCTAACTTCCGTCTACCCGCTTCCGTCGGCCAAATGCCGACGGAAGTTAGCCTTTTGCCGACGGAAGTTAGCTTCTTCCGTCGGGAAATGGCTAATTTCCGTCGGCTTTGGCCGACGGAAGTTTCCTGTATTGTTGTAGTGACAATCACCCGTCAGTAACAAGCACATTAGTGACGGGTGTAAAGTGCTCCCTGTTACTAATATATCATATTCAGGATACAACCTAAAAATAATTATTTTCTAAAATATGACGATAACATTAGTGACGGGTGTAAAGTCCTCTCTGTCACTAAAGATGACTTTTAGTGACAAGTAACATTAGTTACCCATCACTAAAAGGGGGCATGCGCGCCGGCCATGGAGGGGAACTAGAAAGACCTTTTAGTGATGAGTATTTACCTATCATTAATGATAGGATTTTACTAACGCGATAAGGGTGACGGAGGACATGTCCATCACTACTATACGTTATAATCTGTCATTAATGTATATTTCTGTAGTAGCGATTAAGATTAAACTAGCTTGACCGAAGAAAATACTGGATTACTCTTAAACTAGCTTGACCGAAGAAAATACTGGATTACTCAACTCAAGCAGACAACCAGTTCCCCTTCGGACAATTCAGTTCCTCTCACCCTTGCCTTGCCAGCAGCACCCTTTAATTCAAGCGACGCACATGCCTGACCTGTGACCTAACTCGGGTAACTGCTGCCCCCACACATATTTACAAGATTTCGATGTCACGAATTTGACAGACCCGCGATCGAGCTGCATTGACCACAGCTGAGGTGAGATCGATCACTCCATTCATACCTGGCGTCCAAATGTTTTTGACAGAATCCGTCTGCGTACAGTAGCAGGATTCAGAATATACTCACGCTGTGTTGACTTGCAATTCTTGTGTATCTCAGTTTATATATATATATTTGCCGTATGGTGTGTACAGTGGCCAGCAGCCATGGCGCTTTGCTTTGCTTTCGTGTGACCACAATGATGAATCCATTGCACTTTGCTTTAGTCGCAGCGCACTCCAGATGCTCAATCAAATGCTTTGATCCTTATTCTTACCTTGCTTTGGTGATTTTATTCTGTCCTGCTCGTGCTCTGCCATGCCTTTGTTTACCCCCTTCGTATGTTCTCTTTGCCGAACAGTGTTTGAAACAAGACAACAACATGAGCCTTGTATGCGTGGACGTATTAGGGTTCACATGCAGGGGAGGCTTGGCTTTACAACAAGCTCCATGCATGATGCATCTCGCTCGCCTCGCAAGAAAACACGTACGTACGTACAGTGCGAGCTGAGTCCAAAAAAAAATTTCATCTTGTCTCCGTGTCTGTGTGAGCCATGGCTGGAGTGGAGTGGAGTGGAGTGGAGTGGAGTGGAGTGGAGTGGAGTGGAGTGGAGGCAGCTCGGAGCAGGCCCACGCCGTGCTGCAGACAAAAGGAAAGCCGGCAGCTTTCAGCTTTCTGGAATTTTAAGCAGCCGTAACACGACCTGTTTGTCTACAGGGGTAGGAAGCACAAGAACAGGAGGCATCAGACAGCTCTGTCCGCTGCTGCGGCGGCTTAACGATCCAAACGAAAAAAGTCTCCCCGTTCGAGCTCCTCGGCTCCCTGACCGAAAGATTACATTTTTATGGGAGAGAGCAAAAAAACGAGAAGGTTTTTATTTCTCGCTCGATTAATAATCGGGCACAGATAATTACAGTACGGCATGGGGATGATCAGGGAGAATTCTAGCTAGCCACTTGATTTCGTCGTCGTCTACATTAGCCTCTGGTTCTTATGATGGTGATGGTTCCGCGGCCCGGGGTGTGCAGCCGGGTGAAGCCGGAGACGGCCTTGCCCGAGAGGCCCGGCTTGTCCGCCGAGACCCGCGGCGCGCACGCGAACTCGCCGACGGGGTGGCGCACCGGCCGCGCCGGCCGCATGAGGATGCGCGCGTTGATGTCCGCGAGCGTCGCGCCGCCGTCCAGCCCGTCCGGCTTCAGCACCGCGAACGGGCACACCACCCTGCACGCCTCCGCCTCCGCCGCCGTCGCCCTCCGCCGCTTGCTGCTCCGGCTGCAGTACTCCGCCTCCGTCGGCGCCTCTGGTTCACAGCGCAAACCCACGTAAATCACAGTCTCCAAGCAGATGAGATATACGCTACCAATTAAGCTAGTGCTATGTGCGCGTGCGTGCGTGCGTGCGTGTCGACTGTCGCGTCGAGGGAGGAGACACGAGCGGCACCTTCCGGCGTGGCGCGTTTCAGCGAGGACGACGACGAGCGAGCCTGACACGGCGGGGCCCGCGCGCCACCACCTTGCGCGGGAGTGGCCGCCCGCGGCTGGGCCCCGCTGACGTCGCTGACCTGTGGGTCCGCCTGCCAGTTCGACGAGGACGCGCTCTGGAGTGGCTCTGCATACGCCTGGAACACCTCTTTCTCTGGCAATGTGGGCCCCATCGAGAAAATCGAGCCAAGCAGATCATCGTCATCTACACAAGATTAGATATTTAGATCACACACACAAACACTTAATTAGCACACTAATCACCATGTCACTTAAGGTTAAACGTTAACACGGGCCGTAACGAAGAAGATTAGAATCTGAGCAGTGCTAGTACAATCTAACCACGTATAACCCAGATCTCTCTTTACTTGAAAAGAAGCGCCACGAGCCAGATACTCAGATGCATCGTCATTGCGAGTATAATTAATTCGACAATTATAATCTAATCATACGCAAATCATGGGGGTCGTGACAACGAGGTGATGCTAATCTTCGACCGGGCCGGGTCCCATGGCCATTGACAAAACGCAATTTGTTAAGCGAAAAAAATAATGTTACTCTACGACTTGGTTTTGTCCTTGCCTCCTTGGTGATGGCGATGCAACGAGGGCGAGGAGGACCAGAGGAGGAGGAGGCCGGAGACCTAAAAAACCAGACGTGCTCTGCCTCTGCGCGTTGTCGTGGCAAAAGCTGGGGTTTTTTTTGACGAAAAGGTGATCGGTTTCAGAGGTGAAAACTGAAAACTGCAGAGGATTCAAACTCTCACCGCAGAAGAAGGATGATGAGTTGGTGGTGGTGACAGTGCTGCTCGTCTTCTCCTGCAGGATGCAGCTGGAATTGAAGGCGACCTGCTGCTTGTTGCTCGCGAAGTCGTCGTCGTCGTAGCAGCTCGCGTCCCAGAAATTCTGCAGGAGAAAGAGAAGAGAGAGAAGCTGAGACCCTAATTATTTTCTCGGAAAATTATGCGGCAAACTGTTGCTTGCTCTGTCTCGCGCGCGCACCAGGAGAAGGTCGTCGAGCTCCTCGGGCAATGCCACCGGGTCCTGCGGCTGCGGCGGCGGGAGCGACGCCAGCGACGACTCCATGTCTGCGCTCCAACAAAGAGCCAATTAACGCACATGAGTTAGTTGAACAGAGAGAATTAAAAAAACAACAGTCATGCAGCACGCACAGAGTGGGAGGAGGCCGTGGACATCGGCGCCGGCGGCAGCGGCTAGGACGCCGAGGCAGCCGAGCGGCGGCTCCCAGCTGAGCAGGAAGCAGTCGCCGGCGCCGGCGCCGGCGCCGCTGCTGGTACTGCTGCTGGCGTCCCAGCTTGCCTCCATCGTCGCGTGGAAAGGCCACGACGACGACCCCTGCAGCAGCTGCAGCTCCCTTTCTTGGGCTGCGGCCTCCATGGCGCTGGCGCGGCAGAGTGTCTAAGTCTACTGTCTCCTGTCTAGTAGGATTGAGTCGTCATCGTGTCCCGCCTGCGTGTGAGGGAGTGGACTAGTGGAGACCGGAGAGTGGCCGTCGACGGCGAGGCAGCCGCGCTTATATAGGACGGCTTTTCGAAGAGTCCTCAAAAGCAAAAGCTCGCCGTCGCAGGCCCGCATGTCAATTCCACTACCACATTTGTACTCTCTCCGTCTACCTCTTCAACTTTATAAAAAAACTTTATTTTTATATTACTCTTACCCACTCTTGGCTCATAAAACAAAAAAAAATCCATCTTTAATAACCTCAGTTATCACTTCATTAGCAAAAAAATTCTGGGAAGCGGAAAAAATCCAATCTTTTTCCATAGTATCAATGCATCACCTCCAAAGTCAAAATTTTGTTCCAAACTCACATCGAAATCGAACAATTTCCTACGAAATTCCAAGTGTCTATGCGATGCATGCGTGCTTGCTGCTTGCTGCTTGCTGCTTGGATGTATTGGCGGCGACTTGCAGGGGAGGTCAGTTTCAGTTTCAGTTAATCAGTTAAGAGAGGAAACCGTAAAGCGAAAAGGGGAGATGCCACGAGAGTACAAAGTCCAAACGAAGCAACGAAAGCAAAAGATAGAGGTAGTTAGCTTCGCTCCTGGGACTGGGAGCTTTCTCGTGATTCGTTATGTTCTTCGATCTCCATTCTTTATGCTTCTTCTCCAGCCTCGCTCTGATCTTGTACCGCGCGCTCTCTTTTTGGTGGTGGATCCTCGTTTGCTTTTGTCTCTTTTTTTCTCTCCACGGCGATTCGATCGGTTTGTAATTTTGTTGCTAATGCAATGCAAGGGGGAGTAGGGATCACTGATGATTCATTCACTGTGCAGGTTGTGGTGAAATTGTGGCAGGTTCTGAATCTTTTTAAGCATGGAGGTATGCATTAAATTAGTAGTGAAACTACAAGACAAAAGTATTGTTTGTTAGTAGAAAAGTGATGTTGTGAAATGATCAACAAGAGACGGGTGAAAGGTATTTAGTGAATACAATTTATTGATTTGCAAACCAACAATAAGTAGGTAAAGATAAAATCTTTTTAAATAAATTCAGAAAGTTAGAAATGAAGTATTTTTTTCAAAAAAAATTGTAAATATATTAGGTTAGTCCTAATATTATACACTGTGTAGTTTATATATATATTCTCTCTGTCATATGAAAACTAGTACTAGATTTAATTATCCCATTCACGGATTTTTTAAAACAATATTTTTTTTAAAAAAATCAAATTTGTATGACGATTTCAAAAAATTGCAAAACTAACAGACAGTCGGCACTTGAAGTGAGTCGGCACTTCAAATGCCGACTGCATGTTAGTTTTGTATTTTTTTAAACTTGACATGCAGATTTGATTTTTTAAAAAAAAAATCAAAAAAAATTCCCCATTCACACACTGCTAATTTAATGTATTATTTTAATATCGTTCTCCTCTCGTAATACTTTGGATGTTAAATAGAAACTAATTTTAAGACAAATTTATAGGATTTTTACGGGAATTGTACTAAAATTTTTAAAATTCTTTTGAAAAAACTACGTTCCAAAAATCACTTGGCCGGGTGAATAGTCTACACTTGGATGGCGCCCAGATTTTCCAGAGGCAATTGATCCGATAGGACCTTTGTTTTTAGTCAACTTTAACACCTTTGTTTGTTTGTTTTTTTGCCTGTCACGTGGTTGGATGACGGTTTTTGTTTACTTTTTTGCTCATGCTCTTGGTCCCTAAGGCCCTCTTAATATTATAATTTAAGATTAGATTTGACACGATATAGTACAATGGATTTAGATGTGACTATGCCATGTCAAATCAAATCCTAGGTTACAATATTATACGGTGGGAGGAGTAGTTCATTTTTAGATTATGTGGCTATTGAGTTTTATAATCTCAACATGTTTGGAGAAACTTCTCACGGTACTATGAGATGAATCCGAAGTTTCTCCAAACAATTTAGATTCTGACTCTAGATTGTGAAACTCAATGTTAAAAAATCTAAAAATAAACTAAAACAAGCTAGAAAACATCAACTTCATTAGATTCCCGTTAGCTCGAAATTCCAGAACCCCCAAACAGGTTATCTAAAACAATAATTTTGAGTATTCAAGAAAGCTACATGTAGCTACAAAGAATCTTCCTCAAACATAGTCAATACCACTCCACATGTGATTGGTGTGGGCAGAGGTTTGTTTCTCATAGCTGGTGTTTTGTGGCAGTGTAGCAATTAGGTCAAAGCTACTACATACATGCAGCGAGCTGTTCCTATGGTGAGGTCACTGGTCAGAAGGGCAGCACTAGCTCAGCTGGAGTGTGTGGCTAGCTGCTATATGAAATTCTTTTTTTTTCTTCTACAAATCACCTATTTTATGATTAACCGTAAGCTATACTTTAGATGCAGCCACATGCTATGGCATATGGCATCACAAACATTGGTACATTATTAAGATTTACAATTCAATGAGTAGTAAAATGTTGTAAAGACGTCTCTGATGAACGTGCGTTCTAAATAGCTAACGTACGGATGACGGGTTATTACTTGATTATCCGTGAAACGCTTTTAAAAGTATGATTTCCACAAAGCTATCACTGGGACAACTTTTTTAGACGGTTCAAAAAATCCAGATGCAAGTCATTTTGGTATTTTCTACATTCATCTCTAGATGAACAAATCTAGACTCTCTCTCTATATATATAGGGGGTGTTGTGTACTGCTCTACTCATTAGCTAAACAATTCTAAGTCTGAATTTTTGGATCTATAAAAAATACAGATCCACAACTCCACTACTCGTTTTTTTCAAAGCACTGAATATCTAGAACCGTCACTAAAGACCTATATTTAGTGACAAGTGAATATCTAGATCCATCACTAAAGAAAAGACCGATGCATATGAAAAAATTTGGTCGGACAAAAAATAATAGCCCGAAAACATACACACACTACTATAAAACATCGCATCCTCTCTTTAGTCTTTACTCTCAATCATTTTTTAACTTCCCTCCCTTACTTTCTCTACGTGATCTTTACTATTCTCATCTCGAGCTCTATTGATGGTGGCCAACGTACTACAAAATCTACTCGACGACGTCGGTGTTACTTCATGCTCTACCCGACCATGAACTTATCGGTATTGAGTTTCTTCAATAAAGGGTACATAATTATTATCATTGCTTCACTAAATCCTACTGCTTGATCTCCTCCATTGTTATTACCTCTTCATCTCCTTCTGCTTTATCATCGTCTCTCCTCTATTTTGGCTCAAGGTAAAAACATCACCGACGATGAACATATGAAAAACATATCGGGAACAACGACAAAAATGATAGAAAGAGCCCCTCCGAAATCACCTCAAATCTATTCTTCTTCTTTTATCATCATCTCTCCTCTCCTGCGCCTGGCCATGGCGAGGCGGTGACAGGGCATGCACTTGGCCAGGGATGGATATTGTGTTCCTCGGATGGGCATGTGAAAAAGTAAGGCTGACATGTGGGTCCTGTTCACAAAACGTATAATGGACTATAAGTAATAAATTCTAACATTTCTGAATCCAAATCTAATATACAAACCAAAAAAGATAACTTCTCTACAATGAAGTTGTAAATCTACTCAAGATCTGATCCTACAAAGATTTCGTGAAGTACAACAAATTTTAGTGGAGCAAAACAATCCTATAGCATTTATCTAGACACATATATGTGTCTAGAATCTATATATTAATTTAGAAAATATTAAAATGACTTATATACATAAACAAAGATAGTAATATGTAACATTTATTTAATCAATGTATTAATTCATCGAGTAATGAACTTGTCATCTCATTAGAGCTCCCCACCCAATCGGGTGAAAAAACTACTGAATTTTCCTTCTTTTCATCTTTTGCCCAGGTAAGATATTTTGCATAAAAAGTGGCATGAAGTTAAAAAAATTATAGAAAATTTGACAATCTTTGGAGAGATACCGAGAGACACCGTAATTTTTAGTGTTAATTTTAATAATACCTGAGGTACCAAAAGATATCAAAACCAACACAAAAAGTATGTTACCTCCTTAAAAACCGTAAAATCACTCAGCAACATATTGACTTAAAACATCATTGTGCAAATACTCTAATAAGCAGCATGGAGTTTTTGTTGAGTGCCCCCCTTAAGCATATTCACCTCAGTTGAGTACTCCACAATTACTCTCACCACCAGCTGACACTGTAAATAAAAAACATTATTACAGTAACATAGCACAACCCAAAAACTTAGGTCAATCATTCACACTAGACTGCTCAATAGAATTGGTTCCATCACCTCAATCTTCCACCCTGCCCCACAGAAGCTCCTCCTTTTTTTCCCCAAAGGGCCCAAGGCTTACTACTAACAATGTAGCTGGTTTGGTGTGCAATTGAGCCAGATTAATTGCCAAGTTGTGAGGTTGATCAGTGTTACTTTTTTCAGGGTGGTAGTGGGCAAAATTATTGCACTCATCATGTGACTTAAGGTGAGACAAATCCAAGGCAACAAGGGCTCCACATGATAAAAAACCAAGCCAGCCAACCAGCCAGCCACAGGTCACTCCAAAGTCCAAACTCCGGCCGCCCGGAACAGCAGAGAAAAGAAGAAGCAGCGTTACGCTCTGCGCCGTCCGCCGTCCGCCGGCACGCCGCCGTGTTTGCACGCCGCCGTCCACCAAAGTTTCGCGGCTGGTAACTTTTGTTAGGAATGGAGTGAATTTTGCAGACGAGAAAGAAAGAAAAAAGCGTCGACGTCGCATGCAGCTGCAGGTGTAGCTGTAGCTGCAGCTCAGGAGCTATCTGCATGCAGCGAGCGGTGCCCACATGTCCGGATTGTCTTGGCCTCAAATGTGTTTCTGGAACGACGCTAAGCTGACGCCCTCTCGGTTAGGAGAAGAATGGTCCACTGTACCAGTGTACCGTACGTACTGCTGCCAGTGCCACACCTGCATCTACCATCTCCCAGCAGCACACCGAGCGAACGCGCGGCTACGCTTCCTTTTTCTTCTTTGATTTCTTCCATCTACGTCTATACAGCGAGAACAATCAAATTGCAGTTGCAGTTGCAGGGACGGAGTCCTCTTCCTTTCTGGCTTTACCGTCGCTTTTGGAGCCTGATTTTCCATCAATCGCGCCATCTCCGGCTTCCTTCTTGCTGCTGCTGCTGCTGCATCTGTGTCTGTCTTTTTTCCTCGATTGATCGAGACGTTTCTTACCATACAGCAGCTTCTTTCAAGTTCCAGGTAAAGCAAGAAGAGTAAGCTGAGCTCCAGTACATCTGAATAATTCCACGTTTCAGCTGCTGGCGGTTATAGCAATTCTAAAAACTGAAACTAAAATATATGATTCATATTTTGGACTCAGATCATGAACACTTTGATGGCAGCTGCACGGTTACTTATGCAGATTGAATAACCAAAGTAGTAAGCCTGGAGCAGCTGATGAGATGGGAATTGTCCTCATGACACAAAACAGAAGACCGCTTTTTGCACTCCACTGTTTTTAGTTTGAATCACCCAACCAAAAAAAAAGCAGAAGTAGACAAGCGAGCAAGGGTTCGTACCACTCCAAAGGAAAGGAGGCACAGCAGTACAGCACCAGACACAAAACGCACTGACGAGTAAGTTCTGACCAGTGTTGCATGAGGCATCAGGTATGTAAAACTCTCCCATTTCCATTTGGTGATATTTCAGAATTCCGAATGCAGAGTATAGTCGACAGATCCCAACCATCTCACTAGAACCTAACGGCACGGAACCACCTTGATCGTCTACGAAGAGACGAGATGACTGGGATCTGACTGCTCTCTGCATCCAATATTTCACATGGTGATATACGGAAAAGAGTTATCTTGCGAGCATCAAATCATTATTTTTTATCTATTTTACTGATCTGAAGGCAACAGCCAACACTGATGAGTGATAATCAAGCTGATGAACAGTTTCATCAGACCTTGTATAGCATGCCAATCTCAACTCGCTGCTGCAGAGGCATCCCGAGAGCCGGCAGAGCCGAGCGGCAGATTCCATGCAAGAACTCGTAGAATCGGAGCATCACCTTGTCAAACCAGCCGGCGTCGTTGCCCACGTAGAGCCTCATCTTGCCCCGGACATGCACCACGCCGGCCAACCGCGCCGCCTGCAGCTGCGCGATCTCTTCCTCGGCGGACCGGCCGTCGGTGCTCATCTGGATGTGCCGTCGCAGGCAGCTCACGACCTGTGCGCCAAGGTCGTCGCCGCCGGCGAGGCTGAGGCTGTCGGCATAGCCGTACTGGACGGTGCAGCCGTACACCCCGTTTGGTCCCAGCCTCTTGATCAAGATCCTTTCCCTTTGATCAACTTTGGCGACGAGCAGGTACCTCAGAGTGACAAAGATTGTGACAGCATGCAGTGAGCTCATGTTCTTGATGTAATGGCCAAGCACCGGAGTCAGCCCGTCCTGTATGTTGCTGTAGAAGAAGCACATGCCAGGGACCCTCTGGACCTCAGGCCTTGCCAAGAGCTCTTCCAGGAGCTCCAAGTTTACTTTGTTCGTCATCTCGTACTCAATTTTCCTCTGCCTTCCATAATACCAACCGAACATGATCAATGCAAGGATCATGGAAACTGCAAAAGGAAGCCAGCCTCCTTCAGTGATCTTGGTGAAAACAGCACTGACATAGGACCCTTCCATGATGACGAAAGGAACGAAGTACAGCCCAACAAGAACAGGTGGTGTTCTCCATATGATGATCATCACAAGGGTGAGTAAGAATGTAGTTATGAGCATGACCATGATGACCACAACACCTGCAGTAACAACATGTGCTTTCATATACACACCAGTTGTATGTTAGCAAATGGAGCATTCTTGTAGAACTTGAACTTGCTTACCGAAAGCATTCCCTATAGCCTTCCCACCACCAAATCCTAGTATAACACCGACGCATAATACCATGAGAATGTAATTGATTTCTGGGGAGTAAACCTCGCCTTCTTTGTGCGGCGATGTGTGCACCACCTTAACACGCGGGAAGTAATCCAATACAACTGATTGCTTGATGACAGAAAATGTTGCAGATATTAAGGACTGGCTCGCAACAATTGCCGCTAGCGTTGCAATGACAAACATGGGCCAGTAAACAGGACGAGGAACAAATTTGTAGAATCCATCACCAAAGTCATCGACATTGTTGATAAGGTATGCGGTTTGACCCGCATAAGTGAGCACCAGAGAAGGATATATGCTAGACAGAAATGCTATCTGAAGAAAAGGTCAACTGTAAGCATTTATATCATGTTTACCAATGCATGCAGATAAAAACAATAATGCTGGTATGTCTAAATGAAAATAACCTGAATAGCCTTTTTGCTGAAGTGGCCAAGATCTGCATACATAGCTTCAGCACCTGTGTATGTGAAGGAGGTCAAACTTGAGGCCTATGATCATTGGCAGAGAAAAAAATATAGGAACCAGATAGTGCTGGCAAGCAATGTACCTGTGATGCATAGAACAGTTCCACCAAGCAGCTGCCACCCTTGCTTCTTATTTCTCAGGAAGAAATGAACAATATAATGCGGCGAGATGGCTTTGAAGATGCCAGGATAGTAATGAAAAATGCTGTATATGCCGATAATTGGAGTGGTGAAAGTCCATGCTGCCATGATTGGAGAAAACAGAAAACTCACTTTTGAAGTCCCATACTTTTGTAACAAAAACAAGCCAATAAGAATTGCTGCAGAAAGGACCTCCACGGCAGCTGGAAGAAATGGAGAGAAAACAAAGGATGAATGCCACTGAAAAAGGTTATCATCAGACAGACAGTTTACTCAATAGCCACAACGTTCTCGAGTCAACTTACATTTGCTAAAAGAAGGGAATGGTCCTCTTAGCCCATCAATTGCTGATAGTACTGTAAAACGGTAAACAATAGTGTTAGATATCTCTGTGATCACAAGGATGATTAGATTGGCATGTAATTTGTAAACAGTAAACCTGAAATAGCAGGAGTAAGTATGCCATCTCCAATGAGCATGCACATCCCAAGTACTGCCATGAATAACAATACTCTTCTTGCAGTTATGCTCTTCTCAAAGAACTTCCCCAGCTTACTAGGCTTCCTACCCATCGTAGACTGACTGCGAAGCAGTGTCTCTTCTTCTAAATACATCCTTTTGGTAGGAAGGATGCCTATATCAGCATGCCTGCACAGCAAAGAATACATGGCAAATGTGCCACCTGCAAAAGATAGAGGTTTAAGCAGCATTTGACATCAATAAATTGCAAAATGAACTCCAGATATTCCTCCTCTATCAGACTTTCAATTAAGCTCATCAATTGCTGTCTGAAGAAAAAAAATCTATTGACATTTTCCCATGCAACAAAACTAAACGGATATTCACAGATTGTAGTATGCATGATGCATACAGTATGATGAATACTATTATAACACCCTATACATGCTATATAGGATTGTTCTAAGAGAATGTTTAGTCCCAAGTATACAGATCTTTCATCAACATCTATTTTTCTGAAGATTCCTTTCATTTCTGAATACTGGTCTTCAACAAATTCTACTATTGAATTTAACAGACATCTGGAAAAGCAGCAACCACTGCTTAGATCGAATTGGTTACCCACCTTCACCGTAATCATCAGCATTGAGAGCTATGCATACATACTTGACCACACCAATTAAAGTAAGAGTCCAGAACATTATGCTGTATATCCCCAGGTAGTCAGCTTCTGTGGGAGATGACAAGTTCATAGAGGGATAAACGTAGAGGGGAGAAGTGACGAGGCCACCAAAAACAACTCCAAGAGTCTTGTAAGCAAGGATTAGATCTTTTTGAACATTGCTATCCTGCTCATAGTTAAGGAAAACATTAGTATGAACTGTAAAGCACAGCGATGATTCTTCAAGTTTCTTTTTGGAACAAAAAAATGAGTGGTGCACTACTTTTATCATACAAAAGCAACTGATCATCTCTATGCATAGCAAGCTAATGAAGTCAAGCAAAACCTAACGTCCTTAAAAACTAAATTAAATTATGCTGACAGACACTAGGACCGGACAAGTTGTCAAGTGAAAAATGTGGCCTTCTTCTTGGTCAACTTCTGGCATGATACATTTGGGCTGCAGGAGAGTAGTGAGATGTGGAAACAAAACTTCATGACGCTAAGCATTTGTGACATCATATCATCAGAAAAAAAAAAGTATCCCTTCTGAAGCGCACCCATCTCTCTTTTGTGGACAGATAGAACAATGAACAGTAAATATTAAATAGAATGATTAAACACATGCAAATACGAATCAAAGGGAGCAATCTAGTTAGTTAATATACCCACTTCAAGATCTTTCAATCAACTCCACGTACGGCAATGCAAAATTGATAACCATGACAGGTTTGCATATCAACACCTGGACATCCACTGCAGGTAAAGTGTTTCATTCTCAAGTAGTACTAGCAACACCTATTAAGCCAGAAATTCTTGGTTTCTTACAATCTTTGTTCAAGTCTGTGGGTTGGAAAATACAAAATTATATCTATGAGAAAGGATGAACATATCGGAAGAAATGATTTCTGCATGTTGAACTTAAAAGGGAAATATAAATTGTCACGCACAAGGGAAAAAGAAACAAGTAAAAAGTCCGCTAATTCCACACACCAAGACAAACAGATTGCTCACTTTAGCGTAAAAAAAGAGAGAAACAAACAACTCGCGCCGCGTTAGATATCTATCTGATGGTTCTTCTTATTTGTCAGTTCACTTCACAGTTGTCAACGGCGGTGAAGAGAACGCCAGGAAAATAAAAGCACGGAGCTTGGAAAAGTAAGGCACGCAGCTATCATCATTCGTCTGCAGCAGCTGTGGCCAGAATCCGATTCCAAGTCGTCGTCGTCGTGAATTCAGCACGGGTGTCCGGCGAAAAAAATGAAGGTCCGGCGAAAAATTCAGCACGGGAGGCTGGGGCTCCAAGGCGAAGGCGCCGCTGCATCAACTGCCAGGAATCCAACGCCGTCTCTACACGAGCGCAAGTCCGTATCATATCGACTAACTAAACCACAAACATGCTCGATTATTTGTACAGTATAAGATTCCTGTTCTTCCATGCAAATCTCCGTCAGAATAAACATCACAAGTCACTCACTGCATGTTCATGCCTCAGACCTACAAACGATAAAGCAATCGACGGCAATTTCCGCGGCAAGAAGAGGACGGCTCGCAACAAGCCCCGTTACCAAATGACTAAAAGAACTCGACGGAAAATAACAACATTACTGAAAAACACAGAGAAGAAAAGGGCGAGCCTTTTTTTCTTCTTCTCCAGAATAGTAGGACACTCACATCGGTCTCCCTGCCGACCGGGGGTGCGGCGGCCGCCGGACCGCCGCCGCCTCCGCCGTTGGGGCTATCGGGGCCCGCCTCGAGATCCATGATGTGGCCGCCCGTCGTGACGGACGGGGCGAGGGCCGGGTGGTGCTCGTCGCACGACTGCCGGCGGCGGCGGCGCTCGCCCAGAAGCGAATTAAAGACGTTGTTTTTATCTGCGTGCGTGCGTGCGTGCGTGCGGTGGGGGCTCAGGCTCAGAGACCGCCTCCTCTCATGACAGTGTGCCGCTCTTTATGGCTTGGGAGAGATGGCGGCCAGAGGTTCAACGACGGATTAATTGTTTCAATTCCACCGATATTTTTCAATTCGGTAGAAATATCATTAAAATTTTAGTATTTGTTTATACGATATTATTATTTTAAATTCACTTTTTTATGTTATTTGAGTTCAAATATTCATAAAAGAGTAATGACATAAAATGACGAATTGGAAATAGTAACGATATTTGGGTAAATATTCAGGGCCTGTAGGTGAACTCAAATGGCATAAAGGAGTAGATTTGAAATAGTAATGACATATGAGCTAATATCGAAATTTTAATGATAATTTTGGCGAATTGGAAAATAACGGTGACGTGAAAACAATTAATCCAACTTTATATTTTGTAAATTTGAGTAAACAATGTGGCACCGTATGATAAGAGTAGTCGGAGAAAAACAACGGGAATGTTTTCATCAATTTGAGTAAATAAAGTTGGAAAAGTCAAATTTTCAAATTAAGAAGTTAATAACTTCCGAAAACTCAATCGCAACCCATCAAAATCACCGAATCGATTAGCATTCACTTTCTAGTCAAATAATATTTATTGAATAATCAATAGTTGCGTATATAATAAGTTCTCATATTTTGAAGTCACGTCTCTAGGACTATAAATACCCGTTGTATTTGAGTTGTAATCGATAAGATTATTTTTTCATTGTTCTACAACTCCACCTTGTATCCACTGTGAAAACCCTAGCATCTAAGATTTGAGTGCTCCCTCATCTTATTCTTGTTAGTTCTTAATTGTGTTGCTAGAGCACGTGGAATTAGTACGACGAGTACTAAGACGCAACGTATCTAAATGGTTAAAGTCGGATTATGAACATCTCCTCTTATATCAATTGACTTATAAAGTAGGAAAAGAGTAGGATAATATAAACAAGATCACCCTGGATTTAGAGGGTGTTTGGTTCCATGGACTAAAATTTAGTCTGTGTCATATCGGATGTTTGGACATTAATTTGAAGCACTAAACATAAACTAATTATAAAAATAATTGTAGAATCGGAGGATAATTCACGAGACGAATTTATTAAGCCTAATTAATTCATAATTAGAAAATATGTACCGTAGAACCACATTGTCAAATCATTGCGTAATTAGAGTCATTAGATTCGTCTTGCGAATAATCCACCGATTATGGACGGGTTTTATAAATAGTCTACATTTAATGCTCTAAAATAGTATCTAAACATTCGATGTGATAGAGACTAAAACTTAGTCCCGGTATCCGAACGCCCCCTTAAGTTTAAGTTTGATCAATCTTAAACGTTATTGCACCCTTATTAAGTGATTCATCTATCTTGGAACAATGCATATGCATCATGCACGTCTATTCAAAGGATCATCGAACTCTAACTACTTGAGATTAAGTTGTTCGATCATGAGAAGGGAAAGCGTACAAGAATAGGGCACTCGTACTATGGTTTACACTAGCCAAGATATATGACATGCACGAGAGGGGGGACGCAACAGACCAGAAGGAGAAAATTGATAATTTGATTTCCACTTCGAGGCATTCCAGACAACGACGAGTATAAATACTGTTTTTTTTTTGATAGCTGGAAGAGAGTGACGTTGAGCAAGCCAAAGTATTAATAGCATGCGTCCGAATAGAGAAAAGTGAAACTGCTTCTTAGTATGGACAAATTATCAAATCTGTCTGCAAGAGATATACTTCCTCCGTGTGTTCGAAAAGAAAGTCGTTCTGAACGTGAATTCAGATACCAAGAAATAATTAATTTACGTATATTTTTCTTATTACTCATATTAAATACGACATATAAGTAAAGATAGTATATAAAACGAGAAGGAAGTAGTACTAATTTTTTGATATAATTCCCATAATATAAGGCGTATTTAGCTATTAAACACCGGTCATAAATGGTGACGGTTTTCGAAGAGTTTCCTGTGAGAGGTTGATGTATACAAGAGGCCATGCATCTCATGTTACAATGTCATGCAACTCATATTGCAAGTATCTTGGTACCTATAAAAAAACCTTATATTAGACTATTCACAATGATGGTTTCATGGGGTGTTTCATGATATTAATTACCATGTCACGTCAGATTTTTTGCTGACATGATATTCAATTAATGAGGAAAAGAGAAGGAAGTAGTGTCATCACCATAACATGATGCTAACCCATTTTGAAGACGAATGAAACAAAATAAAACACCCACTGAGAGTCAAATCGTTTCATCAGAGAGAGAGTATTTCATGAGATCTAGTTGCATTTAATTACACTGGTTAGCCTAGGAAACAATGAATTGAAACTCTCCACTGAGAGAGTATTTCATTCAGTTGCAAAGGTGATGTGGACTTCTAGGAAACAGTGTTATGAAATTTACCACTCCAAATAGCCTTATCTTACGGGAACGAGAGAGCAATAAAATGCATCTACTTCTTTTAGGTAACTTTCTATATTACTAGTTTAATAAGACTTCATTTAAGGGAACGTGAGGGAATATGTGATACGCATGCATGCATGCTAATCCTGGCTCCTGGAATTGTGGAAGGCCATTCCTTATACATATATGCTAACAAGAAGTGGAGGTTTGACATAGGTGTACCGTGTACGTGTACCCCCTTTAATGGTTTTCTTCCTGAATTTTGTAATACTTGCATTTGGCCGTAAACAAGACGAGCATTCCATGCAAAGTAGCTCACTGGTCTTGTATAGGATGGCCGACCTTCTGCAGGGGCGTTTGCTTGGTGTAGTTCATATAGGCCCACGACTACCTACGTATTTTGGGCTACAAACATATATTCGGTCTTAAAGCCTAGACCAATCCTCTCTAGCTAGAGATTTTTTTAAAATAATATATTTGTATTTAAAATTTCAAAACAATAATAGTTTTATGTCGATAATCCGTTTGCCGATCTAGGGTAATCGACTTATATCGATAGATGATATCTGCCAATCTAGGTCGATCGGTATGCCGATTTGACATGGATCACAAACTATTTGTTGATATAGGTCAATCGGCCTAAATTGACCTGATTTAGGTAGACAGACCTAAATCGGCATATGGTCTGTCAATCTAAGACTGATTGGACTAGAATAGCATATGGTCTGCTGATCTAGGGCAGGGCAAATCAGCCTAGATCGAGAGATTAATTATCGACAGAAGGATATTTTGTAAATTTTGAAATCTGCATACCATACTTGATTTTTTAATAAAAATATATTATTTTTAAAAAATCTCTAGCTATCCTATCTTGCTTCACTATTCTACCGTAGTTGCCTTGCGATACCCAAACGCTATAATGCTCTTGGCATAGAGGCTTATCAATTCTATTCTGGTACTGTCTGGAATGACCGGTACATACTATTCCGCCACTCAAACCGGTACGTATTAAGTGGCGTACTATTCCAGCTTTAATACCGATCATTTTGGTCAATACTGAAGCGGTACACTTGTATCACTTGTTACCGAAACATTTCGTTCTAAAAGTCAAACAAAAATGATCACTGGAATAGACTTAACAAGCTTACATAAAAGAAGATTTGATCATATATCCTCAATTTAAAATGAAATTAAGAATTTACCTTTCATACCATAATGACATATAAGGTTTATTCATGTTAATGACATGCGGATAAGAGAATAAATCCTTAATTTATATGGAGAGCATATAATCAATTTTTTCGTCATAGAATGTGTTAGGATTCTGATCTGCTAAACTAGATGTCCAAAAATTTGCAAATCTCAATTGCTATTCATGGGACTATGATGGGAGCATGCGACCACGCCGGCGTGACCGGCCGGCCGGCCGGCCATCGCCGGCGTGAAGTCCGCCTAGGGAGGCCATCTGCTTCTCAACCTGACAGAACACGAGAGGACGATCTCCGCCGACTACCGTCACACACCACTCAACCCCGGAACACACACGCGACTACCGGACGAACACCAGCTGAGCAGATTGCAAACGCCAAGAACAGAAAAAAAAACAGAGCACATGAACAGGGCGTCAGGGCCTGGTCGACCTTCTCGCTGAGGAAGTGCAAATCGCATCGCTCCCTCCAGATTTTTCGAACACTCATCCTGCGTAAGATTTCCGTATTAAATTATCTTTTTTATCATTAGATCCAACCAATCTCGATGGCCGGCCGCCAGTGGTGCACCATACAAAACTGTGATATTTACATCACTCTGTTTCTCAACTTGCTCAAAAAAAATGTCCAATTTGCAATCCAATGTTTGACGATCGAACCTTGTAAAACAACTAATCGGCGACTTTGCAAGCATATTGTGTATCTCGGAGTAAAATCTTAGATAGCAAAACACATTCTCAGATCTTGTGTGCAGTAATGGAGTTGATGACGGCCATGTCGGTGTTGCTCTCGCTGCTCTGCATTCCATTGGTGTGCTGGCTATGGAACAGCGCAACGAGGTCTCCCTCCAGTGCGGCTGCTACACCGCCACCTCCGCCGGGTCCAAGGCCGTTCCCGGTCATCGGCAACATCCCTGACCTGATCCGCGCCGGCGAGCTGCACCGCGCGCTTGCTGGGTTGTGTAACGCCCGAAGTCCACCGACTTCGAGTTTCATTGAAATTCCATAGGAAATCAACTTACAAAATGTTCATCAAGCGACAACGTCTTACGACAAACAAAATATAGCTCAGAGGCTATTTTATTACACTGAAATAATAAAAAGAAGGTCTTGGCGATGAACATCTTGCTCCACGGATCGCTCCTTGACTGGGACAGCTACTCCAGGCCTTCGTCTTCATAGGACTCAGCATCTAAAAAGTTTTAATCAACAAGGGTGAGTACAAACGTACTCAACAAGCCACAGAAATGCAATTAATGAAGGCTGTTGAACAAAGGAGCATAATCTAGGCTTGTTGCATAAAAGAGCATATGAGTTGTTATTAAGCTCTCGTGAACAGTATTAAAGCATGAATGAAATGCGGAAGTAATGAATATGTATTCCCACTACCTCGAGCTGCACACCTGTGCCAACTCGCTCTTTCAACCCCTTCCATCATGTTCAATGCTTTCACACACAAATGCAGAAATTAATGCTAACTGCGGAGAACATCACTTGGCCGCCCGTAACCGTGGGCACGGCTTTTCGAAAAGTTATACTCTGATCAGAGGTGTGCTACTTTACCCACAAGGCACTTGTCCCTGCACACCACAGTGTGTTACGAGGACCCGAGTCCCAGGAACGCATGCCAAAACCTTTCGCATGTCCGGCTCAGCAAGAGGACAACCACACCAGGTTTCGCCCACGCTCCACTGAGATCTCACCCGAAAATCATGGGTAGACCCCGATTGGCAGACGTGCGACCCCCATTAGTGCCTCGTCAGCACAAGCCATCACTGGGTAACTCCCGATAGATGGTCTTGTCTCCTCCGCTCGGTGCATCAAGCTGAACCGACCCATACTACGGATTAGGTCTTACCCATTAGACTTGTGGTCAGTACTGTTATGCTTCGCAACAGATCCCGCAGACCGGTCCTTATAGTGCCCCGGGTGCGACTAACCAATGTCCGAGCTTGCACCCGGAACCCACCATGCTCAATGCAACACCATTCTCCAAGATTTCAAGTAACACAACTCAGAATCACAATGAGACGAGATATAACAAAGATATAGAGACGATCCACCTGTCTAGTGATAAATATTAAATTTTAACGCTAGCAAGTGTGCCTCTACTTTAGAGCACTAACTAATAAATTTTATAAGGCGACAAGGAGAACGGAGTACAAAGCATGGCTTGGGTTTTCACAACAGGGATTAAACTAAACTTTAGCTAAACATTAAAAGTGAGGTCTAAATGCATTTATTAGCCTATGGGTTATAGCAATAATTAATAAAAAGATGGGTTCAACATGATCAACTATTTCCACAGGAGGGTTCTGTGACTTGCCTCTTGCGCTTTTGAAAAACCTTTTAACTCCTGACGAAGACTTCCGAGTCTTACGCGACGTCCTTCAAAGCTTCAGGAACAAGGGGCTCTACACAACACACAAACAAGATAAACACTCTAAGAAAACAATCAAGCAAAACAATGAAATATTCTTATTAATTAGATTAAAGGATTAATTAAGAAGAGTGGTGGAGTTTGAACGAAGAAGATAGAGTGGAATAGAACTATTGATCTTGAGTTGAAACGAGGATAATGGATTGTATTCGCAAAAGAGGAGAAGTGGCGTTCAACCCTATTGAATGCCAATGAACAAGAAACAACGGTTCAAGAGAAACAAAGGCGATGAATGGCGAAGAAGCATCAGAACGACATAGACACAAAGGCTACGAGATTAGATTAGAACAGCAAGATCACCAGGTTTTAGCAATGATATAATGGCATAAGCAACACGATGGATGAAACAATTTACTCAAGGGAATTAGATCAATAGTAAACAAAAGGTATAACATATTGATATCAATAATTGGTCATGAGGTATACAACGATATGATTAGTGGATGGATCGAGACCAATTGATACAATAATTTAACTAGGCAGCGGAGTATTATAGAACCAAAGGGATATATGACATAATAGATAGACGAGTCAACAAAGCATGTGAAAGATATATCGACATGTTAACGAATCGATTGGAATGAACGATACAATTAAATTGCTAGGAACAAAGAAACATGAAGGCAACATAGATGTGTTCTCACCAAGGACGATGAGGAACTAAAGACGTAGATCGACGACAAAGAACCGTGGCCGACGACACAGATGAAACGGTGAACATGAGCTACAAATTTTCTGTTCACCGATTGCTTCCCTGGATCTACAGGACGAGTAACACAAGAAACATGAGTCACAATAATTTTAGAGGAACCGTGTGCAACCACAACACAGGAATGGGGAAAATAAACAGAATGGAATCTCACCCAGGGAGAGGAATTGACGCTTGACGGCCACGGGCAGGAAGACCGGTTGTAGGCCGGCGAGGTGGGGCGGCGCACTGGAGATCAACGGCATAAGCAGCGGCGGAACAACATGCACTGACGGCGATCAAGTGCTTCAAACAGGAACTCACAAAGAAAAAGATGAGAACCTGGGAGAGGGATGAGAAATCAGAGGGAACAGGCCAGCCAATTACCTCGGGATGGTGCAGCGACAGAAACTCGGTGCGATGAGCAGGGAGGAGCGGGGCGGCAACAGCTCGCCGGCGACTGGTGAACGGGACGGGGCTGCAATGGAAAGAGAAGCAGGGGCGACGGCGACGGCAGGGAGGAACTAGCGACATGGCAGCAGGGCCGAGCGGCACCGGCTCTAGGCGCGGCGACGACATGCAGTGGCATGCATGGCGGCGCTCGGTGGAGACGGCGGCGACGCACCTAGGGCACAGGCGCACGCAGAGGGAGGCGCGGCGTGGCAGCGACGCGAGGAGGAGGCGCGGCGCAGGTGCAGCGGCGGCCGGCATGGCGGGCGGCAGGGGCGGCGCGAGGGAGGCGTGGCGCGGCGCCGGAGGAGGAGGAGCGGCGGCGGCGCGAGGAGGGGGAGGCGTGGGGGCGGTGGAGGAGAGGGGAGCAGGGAAACTCTGTGAGAGGAAAAAAAAATGGAGGAGAGAGGAGAAGAGGTGGCTGGAGGTTGAAGAAGGGAGGAATTGGTTGCGCATGCACGGGAGGAGATGGGTGCGCAGCCAAAGGGAAAAGCAGGAGAGAGAAAAGGGAAAAGAAAAAGGAAGAAAGAGAAGAAAAAAAGAAAAAGATTAAAAAAAATATAGAAAAAAAATATTTTCTGAATATTTAAATTTATACTTTTGAGAAAAAGTGAAAAGTTTTTGGAATGTTTCAAATTTAAAATAAATTTATAAATTTTAGTTTTCAAGGAAATAACGCGGGAATATTTTGACGAATAAACGACGATTTGGAAAATAAATAAATTGTGCATCCGCGTCGAAATTAGAAATTTCGAACATGAACACAAAACCAAGATTTTGGATTTATTTTCGGGAATTCAAAATATAAAAATAATTTAAAAATAGATTTTTCACAGAATTTAAACCACGCGATTAAAAAGAGGATTTTAACTTCGCGAACGAAAATAAAAGATTGATTCCTCCGGAATTACGACGGAAAAAGAGAGATGGTCGTGGATGAAAATTTCAAACTCAACCGGAAAGAAATAGGAATTTAATTTATTTTCAATTTAAATTTATTTATTAAATTATTATGAGTTACTATTCTAATTGCAAAATCCTTAATAAAAACCTAAATTGATTTGAGGCGCAAGAAATTTACTAGAAATTCCTTTAGCCAATTTTTATTTGGTTTTATATTATTTTTAATTGAAATGATTTATTATATATTTTATTCACACAACATTATTGTTGAACATATTTTATTATTTAATGTTAGAGTTTTGCGATGAAATAATATTGATTATATCTTTATTAATTCCTTTGCACCAAAAATTCTAGAAAATTTTTGGGACGCAATTTAGAGCAAAGAGAATTTTAAGAAAATACTCTCGCTACGATTTATTCCTAAACGAAAATTTTAAACCTGTATTTTAACTTTATTGTTTATCGCTTCTCACTGAATCACTTTCTTAAAATTCATTTATTAATTTATTTATTTTATTTTAACGCCTGACAAAAGTCAGTGCGTTACAAATCTAACCCCCTTAACAAGAATCTCGCCCCGAGATTCGAAAAGGCTAGAAGTAGAAGGTTATGGATATGCTTCAACTTTCTTGGATTGCTTCCTCAACTGAAGGCTTAAGACTGCATCTTCGGGATTGAACTTGACTTCGTTAGGGCTTCGTTGACGACATTTTTTTGGCTTCATGGTTGGAGTTGATCTTGCAAAACGACAACGAGAGGACTATGTTGAGTTGAAGCTTGAGGTAGATTATCTTCTTTAAATTGAGACCGAGGGGCAA
This sequence comes from Zizania palustris, assembly GCA_019279435.1. NCBI lineage: Eukaryota > Viridiplantae > Streptophyta > Magnoliopsida > Poales > Poaceae > Zizania > Zizania palustris. The sequence goes on along the minus strand of JAAALK010000287.1, from coordinate 22,929,746 downwards.
CGATACCATTTTGAACCATGGCACCACTTTGAAATTGAGCTTTTGACGACCTTTCCTCTTTTGAAACGGACATCTAATAGGTATATAGGGAAGAGGGAAATGAAAAATAGGACAGAGTGTAAGAGCAGATCTATAGATTGGGACCTTAACCAACTTTATTACTGATCTGATGTGTGTAGTGGTCAATCATTACAATTCAAGCAAACAACCCAGTATGGTTACATCACAAGAGGCGACATAAACCATACGCTGCACTCAAAACAAACAAACAAATCGTTATGAAACTAACGATATCTAGGGACTTTCTACACTTGACGATCTTCACGAAAGGCGTTGAGGGCTGCTTCTTGATACAACATCTTCAATCCATTTGCCTTGGCTCTGACTATGAAGAGAGGGAGATCCTTGCCTGCGAAGTCCTTCAACATACTCGCGAGAATAGGTAAGAAACAGAATCAATGTCTAAAACTTTTTTTTAAGTAGGGAATGAAGTGGGATGGAGTCAAGGTTACAAAGCAACAGAATAATTTTTCACAAATACTGGTTTTTAGATTTTTGCAAATAAGTCCTAATAAAGGCGGTCTGTTTGGCTTCCTGCAGTCAAGTCAGCTCTGATACCATTTTGTAACGCCCGAAGTCCACCGACTTCGAGTTTCATTGAAATTCCATAGGAAATCAACTTACAAAATGTTCATCAAGCGACAACGTCTTACGACAAACAAAATATAGCTCAGAGGCTATTTTATTACACTGAAATAATAAAAAGAAGGTCTTGGCGATGAACATCTTGCTCCACGGATCGCTCCTTGACTGGGACAGCTACTCCAGGCCTTCGTCTTCATAGGACTCAGCATCTAAAAAGTTTTAATCAACAAGGGTGAGTACAAACGTACTCAACAAGCCACAGAAATGCAATTAATGAAGGCTGTTGAACAAAGGAGCATAATCTAGGCTTGTTGCATAAAAGAGCATATGAGTTGTTATTAAGCTCTCGTGAACAGTATTAAAGCATGAATGAAATGCGGAAGTAATGAATATGTATTCCCACTACCTCGAGCTGCACACCTGTGCCAACTCGCTCTTTCAACCCCTTCCATCATGTTCAATGCTTTCACACACAAATGCAGAAATTAATGCTAACTGCGGAGAACATCACTTGGCCGCCCGTAACCGTGGGCACGGCTTTTCGAAAAGTTATACTCTGATCAGAGGTGTACTACTTTACCCACAAGGCACTTGTCCCTGCACACCACAGTGTGTTACGAGGACCCGAGTCCCAGGAACGCATGCCAAAACCTTTCGCATGTCCGGCTCAGCAAGAGGACAACCACACCAGGTTTCGCCCACGCTCCACTGAGATCTCACCCGAAAATCATGGGTAGACCCCGATTGGCAGACGTGCGACCCCCATTAGTGCCTCGTCAGCACAAGCCATCACTGGGTAACTCCCGATAGATGGTCTTGTCTCCTCCGCTCGGTGCATCAAGCTGAACCGACCCATACTACGGATTAGGTCTTACCCATTAGACTTGTGGTCAGTACTGTTATGCTTCGCAACAGATCCCGCAGACCGGTCCTTATAGTGCCCCGGGTGCGACTAACCAATGTCCGAGCTTGCACCCGGAACCCACCATGCTCAATGCAACACCATTCTCCAAGATTTCAAGTAACACAACTCAGAATCACAATGAGACGAGATATAACAAAGATATAGAGACGATCCACCTGTCTAGTGATAAATATTAAATTTTAACGCTAGCAAGTGTGCCTCTACTTTAGAGCACTAACTAATAAATTTTATAAGGCGACAAGGAGAACGGAGTACAAAGCATGGCTTGGGTTTTCACAACAGGGATTAAACTAAACTTTAGCTAAACATTAAAAGTGAGGTCTAAATGCATTTATTAGCCTATGGGTTATAGCAATAATTAATAAAAAGATGGGTTCAACATGATCAACTATTTCCACAGGAGGGTTCTGTGACTTGCCTCTTGCGCTTTTGAAAAACCTTTTAACTCCTGACGAAGACTTCCGAGTCTTACGCGACGTCCTTCAAAGCTTCAGGAACAAGGGGCTCTACACAACACACAAACAAGATAAACACTCTAAGAAAACAATCAAGCAAAACAATGAAATATTCTTATTAATTAGATTAAAGGATTAATTAAGAAGAGTGGTGGAGTTTGAACGAAGAAGATAGAGTGGAATAGAACTATTGATCTTGAGTTGAAACGAGGATAATGGATTGTATTCGCAAAAGAGGAGAAGTGGCGTTCAACCCTATTGAATGCCAATGAACAAGAAACAACGGTTCAAGAGAAACAAAGGCGATGAATGGCGAAGAAGCATCAGAACGACATAGACACAAAGGCTACGAGATTAGATTAGAACAGCAAGATCACCAGGTTTTAGCAATGATATAATGGCATAAGCAACACGATGGATGAAACAATTTACTCAAGGGAATTAGATCAATAGTAAACAAAAGGTATAACATATTGATATCAATAATTGGTCATGAGGTATACAACGATATGATTAGTGGATGGATCGAGACCAATTGATACAATAATTTAACTAGGCAGCGGAGTATTATAGAACCAAAGGGATATATGACATAATAGATAGACGAGTCAACAAAGCATGTGAAAGATATATCGACATGTTAACGAATCGATTGGAATGAACGATACAATTAAATTGCTAGGAACAAAGAAACATGAAGGCAACATAGATGTGTTCTCACCAAGGACGATGAGGAACTAAAGACGTAGATCGACGACAAAGAACCGTGGCCGACGACACAGATGAAACGGTGAACATGAGCTACAAATTTTCTGTTCACCGATTGCTTCCCTGGATCTACAGGACGAGTAACACAAGAAACATGAGTCACAATAATTTTAGAGGAACCGTGTGCAACCACAACACAGGAATGGGGAAAATAAACAGAATGGAATCTCACCCAGGGAGAGGAATTGACGCTTGACGGCCACGGGCAGGAAGACCGGTTGTAGGCCGGCGAGGTGGGGCGGCGCACTGGAGATCAACGGCATAAGCAGCGGCGGAACAACATGCACTGACGGCGATCAAGTGCTTCAAACAGGAACTCACAAAGAAAAAGATGAGAACCTGGGAGAGGGATGAGAAATCAGAGGGAACAGGCCAGCCAATTACCTCGGGATGGTGCAGCGACAGAAACTCGGTGCGATGAGCAGGGAGGAGCGGGGCGGCAACAGCTCGCCGGCGACTGGTGAACGGGACGGGGCTGCAATGGAAAGAGAAGCAGGGGCGACGGCGACGGCAGGGAGGAACTAGCGACATGGCAGCAGGGCCGAGCGGCACCGGCTCTAGGCGCGGCGACGACATGCAGTGGCATGCATGGCGGCGCTCGGTGGAGACGGCGGCGACGCACCTAGGGCACAGGCGCACGCAGAGGGAGGCGCGGCGTGGCAGCGACGCGAGGAGGAGGCGCGGCGCAGGTGCAGCGGCGGCCGGCATGGCGGGCGGCAGGGGCGGCGCGAGGGAGGCGTGGCGCGGCGCCGGAGGAGGAGGAGCGGCGGCGGCGCGAGGAGGGGGAGGCGTGGGGCGGTGGAGGAGAGGGGAGCAGGGAAACTCTGTGAGAGGAAAAAAAAATGGAGGAGAGAGGAGAAGAGGTGGCTGGAGGTTGAAGAAGGGAGGAATTGGTTGCGCATGCACGGGAGGAGATGGGTGCGCAGCCAAAGGGAAAAGCAGGAGAGAGAAAAGGGAAAAGAAAAAGGAAGAAAGAGAAGAAAAAAAGAAAAAGATTAAAAAAAATATAGAAAAAAAATATTTTCTGAATATTTAAATTTATACTTTTGAGAAAAAGTGAAAAGTTTTTGGAATGTTTCAAATTTAAAATAAATTTATAAATTTTAGTTTTCAAGGAAATAACGCGGGAATATTTTGACGAATAAACGACGATTTGGAAAATAAATAAATTGTGCATCCGCGTCGAAATTAGAAATTTCGAACATGAACACAAAACCAAGATTTTGGATTTATTTTCGGGAATTCAAAATATAAAAATAATTTAAAAATAGATTTTTCACAGAATTTAAACCACGCGATTAAAAAGAGGATTTTAACTTCGCGAACGAAAATAAAAGATTGATTCCTCCGGAATTACGACGGAAAAAGAGAGATGGTCGTGGATGAAAATTTCAAACTCAACCGGAAAGAAATAGGAATTTAATTTATTTTCAATTTAAATTTATTTATTAAATTATTATGAGTTACTATTCTAATTGCAAAATCCTTAATAAAAACCTAAATTGATTTGAGGCGCAAGAAATTTACTAGAAATTCCTTTAGCCAATTTTTATTTGGTTTTATATTATTTTTAATTGAAATGATTTATTATATATTTTATTCACACAACATTATTGTTGAACATATTTTATTATTTAATGTTAGAGTTTTGCGATGAAATAATATTGATTATATCTTTATTAATTCCTTTGCACCAAAAATTCTAGAAAATTTTTGGGACGCAATTTAGAGCAAAGAGAATTTTAAGAAAAATACTCTCGCTACGATTTATTCCTAAACGAAAATTTTAAACCTGTATTTTAACTTTATTGTTTATCGCTTCTCACTGAATCACTTTCTTAAAATTCATTTATTAATTTATTTATTTTATTTTAACGCCTGACAAAAGTCAGTGCGTTACAGGTTGGCGGCGTCATATGGTCCCGTCATGTCGCTGAGGCTCGGCATGGCGAGCACCGTCGTGCTGTCGTCCCCGGGCGCGGCGCACGAGGCGCTCCACAAGAAGGACGGCAGCGTCTCGTCCCGGTGGGTGCCGGACAACGCCAACGTGCTCGGCCACAAGGACATCTCCATGGCGTGGCTGCCGAGCTCCAGCCCGCTTTGGAAGCACCTGCGCACCGTGGCGAGCACGCTGTTGTTCACTTCCCGGCGGCTCGGTGCTAGCCGCGGCATCCGGGAGCGCAAGGCCCGAGAGCTCGTCGAACACTTCCGCGCGCGCTCCGGGCAACCGGTGCGCGTCGGGCTCGCCGTGTTCGAAGCCGTGCTCAACTTCATGTCCAACGTCTTCTTCTCCGAGGACGTGGTCGACATGGGCTCAGACAGGGGGAAGGAATTCCAAGAGCTCATCGCCGACTCTGTCGCGGAGACGGCCAAGCCCAACATCTCCGACTTCTTCCCCTTCCTCAGCGCGCTCGACCTCAGCCGCCGGCGCCGCGCGGCAGCCTCCAACCTCAAGAAATTCTACGATTTCTTCGACGCCGTCATAGACCGCCGGCTCAACAGCGGCGAGAAATCCGGCGACCTGCTCGACTCGCTTCTCGAGCTCCACGCGAATTCACAGCTCGAACGCCCACTAATTCGAGCTCTTATGACGGTATCTCGCATTCTCTAATTGATATAAGATTAACGGAAGCAAATAATCAAAACTATAATGCCCGTGATTAAACTCGATGTGAATAACCAGGATCTGTTCATCGCTGGGAGCCACACAACAGCGACCACGGTGGAGTGGACGATGGCCGAGCTGCTCCGCAACCCGAGCAAAATGGCGAAGGCGCGAGCCGAGCTGGATGAAGCTTTCGGACGAGGCGCCGTCGAGGAAGGCGAGCTCGGGAGGCTTCCGTACCTGCAGGCCGTGATCAAGGAGACGCTGCGGCTGCACCCGCCGGGGCCGCTCCTGCTGCCGCACGAGGCGTCGGAGCACGGCGTGACGCTCGGCGGTTACTCGGTGCCCAAGGGCACCCGCGTACTGATCAACGCGTGGGCGATCGGGAGGGACCCGGTGGCGTGGTCGCCGGAGCCTGAGGCGTTCTCGCCGGAGAGGTTCCTGGATCATCACCGGGAGGTGGACTTCTGGGGGAGGTCGTTCGAGTTCATACCGTTCGGGTCCGGACGGAGGGCGTGCCCGGGGATACCGCTGGCCGCCACGGTCGTGCCCCTGGTGGTGGCGACGATGCTGCACTCGTTCCAGTGGACGCTGCCGGAGGGGAAGGCGCCCGGCGACGTTGACCTCCGTGACCGGTTCGGCGCCGTGCTTGAGCTCGCTTCCCCTCTTTGGGCCGTGCCGGTTTCGATCCCGGCCGACGACCTGTACTAGATTTGAGCCCAGTACCTCGCGGAGTTGACTTCGTCGACTCCATTTTTCCTTTTTATTTTCCTGTTCAATTTTATTTTCCTTTTTATTTATCCTGTTCATTTTTCTCAGAACGTTCGTTTATGTATGCCCTGTATTTTACAATGAAAAGATAATGTAAATATTTAACGTGTGTTTTATTTAGCCGATTATAAAAAAATTATTGTAAACTATAAAAAAAGCTGAAAAACTGAGAAATTGTACAGTGAAATCAAACTATAGATAAGTTCAAAAGTCAAGAGGAATCAGAGGTACTATCCAAGCGACGAAAATGGAAGCTTCAACCATACTATGGCTTCTCTACGCCGCGGCCACGCTCGCCACTTACCTTGTCTACAGAGTCTTCGTTTCTGGCAAGCACAACCCGAAGGTGAGCTCCGGCGATGCGCGGCGGCCGCCGGGCCCGGTGCCTCTCTTCCTCCTTGGCAACATCTTCGACCTCCAAGGCGAGCCGCACCTCGCCCTGGCCAGGCTCGCCGAGAAGCACGGCCCCGTGGTGCGGTTGAAGCTCGGCACGGCCAACGCCGTCGTCACCTCATCCGCGGCGGCCGCCCGCGACGTGCTGCAGAGGTACGACCACCTCCTCGCCGCGCGGTCCGTCACCGACGCGGGGCGCGCGCTCGGCAACCACGAGCGCTCCATCATATGGCTTCCCGGCTCCAGCCCGCTGTGGAAGCGCCTCCGCTCCGTGTGCACCAACCGCCTCTTCTCCGCGCGCGGCCTCGACGCGACGCGCGCGCTGCGGGAGGCGAAGGTGAGGGAGCTGGTCGGCTGCCTCCGCGTGCACGCCGACGCCGGCAAGGCCGTGGACGTCGGCCGCGTCGTGTTCTCCGGCGTCCTCAACCTCGTCTCCAACGTGCTCTTCTCCGAGGACGTGGCCGACCTGAGCTCCGACCGGGCGCAGCAGCTGGAGATGCTGGTCAAGGACACGGTCGACGAGGTCACAAAGCCCAACCTATCCGACCTCTTCCCCGTGCTCGCCGCGCTAGACCTGCAGGGCCGCCGCCGGCGCGCCGCAGAGCATATCAGGAGGTTCAATGACTTCTTCGACGCCATCATCCGCCGTCGTCAGAACGCCGGCGGCGAAAGGAAGGAAGATTTCTTAGATTTGCTACTCCAGCTTCACTCCGTCGATCAGCTCAGCCTCGAAACCATCAAATCTTTTCTTTTGGTACGTACAAACTCAATTATCTCTCTGCACACCAGTATGACACTAAAAATCCCTGCACAATTTTGGATTTTCGGTGATGAAATATCTTAATTTGGACGAGTTTGCACACGATTTGCAAATTGCTTTGGAATTTGACCCCTTACAGTGATAGGTTCGTTTCCATTTTCTGAAATTTGTAACTATTCCCTCCACATGCTGTTTGATTTTTAAGTTAAAATGTTCTAACTTTAACTACACTTAAAAAATATTAATATCTACAATATATAATTAATACCTATTAAGGTATATTTTATGGTGAGTTTAATAAAACCAATCATATATCATAGTTGTTGGCAGTTAAAATCATATATCATAGTTGTTCGTAGTTAAAATGTTGTAACATTAACTACATTTAAAGAAACATGCATTAATATTTATAATATCTAATAAAGACCTATTAATATAGATTTTATGATGAATTCATTAAAACTAATTGTATATTGTAATAAAATTAGTCAAATCTATAAATGTTTAACTTATAAAAATAAATATCTTATAAGCAATAGATAGGGCAGCAAATAGCAACCTGCCTTTTGCTGACTTTGTCAAAGGGAGCAGCTGATCATTTTTGACTGGACAGTTGTTATTTTCGAATATAACAAAAATTTGAGCTCCAAAGTCAACATCTAAAGTCAAGCCGCCTTTAAAAAATCTCAATTAGTGTCTGTCCAGTTAATCTTATTGGAGAAGGGGATTGAGGGGGATTGTGAGGGATTGGAGGGGGTTTAGGTGGTGTTTGGTTCACGAGTCTGGTGGAAGAGAATGACTCCGTTCCATTTTTGATGTGTTTGGCTTGGAATCTGGTGGAACAGAGTGGCTCTAAAAAGAGAATATTCCCCTCAGATCCGGAACCATCCGTTCCCCAAAAAAGAAGGAACCGAGCGGCTCCTTCCTTCCCCATCCCTCCCGTTCGCAGCCCGCACTCGTCCCTCCCCGAAAAAAGGTGCACTCTTAAACCAAACAAGGGATAGAACCATTCCGTTCTATCAGATTCCAGAACCAAACAAAAAACAGAGTGGCTCCGCTCTTGCTTCCAAACGCAGACCGGAACCATTCCGTTCTCAGAATCTGGAACGGAGCCATTCCGTTCTATCAGACTCCTGAACCAAACGTCACCTTATACTACAATCTCCTCCAATCCCCTCAATCCCCTCCAATCCACTTCAATCCCCTCCTAACCAAACAGGTCTGTTTCTCGATACGAAGGGTACCGACTAAAATTTTGTCACTTTAAAAATTAAAATCCAGACACTAAGAGTTAAAAGGGGTTAAACATTTTGTCCCATTAACCTCCAAAGAGGAGCTAAGAGGAGAGGGCTAAAATACCCATTTTTCCATCTCTATTCTTATAATGCATGCATGAAAAGTAAAGTGCAATAAAATCTTTATTTTAGTGACTGAATTCAAATCGACTAAAATTTAGTTACTTGTTTTAGTCATTTTGCATTTAGTCCCTCGGGTCGGAACAAATCCAAGTTCCTTCAAAATTTTCTTAAATAATCTCAATTAAGTTGGCATCAGCACGAATCTCAGTGAAACAATAATAACACTTTGGCGTTTGGTCGGTCAGGATCTCTTCGCCGCCGGCACAGACACGAACTCGATCACGGTGGAGTGGGCGATGGCGGAGCTGCTCCGGCATCCGGCGGTGATGTCCAAGGTCCGCGCCGAGCTGCGGGACGCGCTCGGCTCGAAGCAGCATCCCGACGAGTCGGACATGGGCAGGCTGCCCTACCTCCGCGCCGTGGTGATGGAGACGATGCGGCTGCACCCGCCGAGCCCGCTGCTGATGCCGCACGAGGCCATGGCGGACGGCGCGGAGGTCGGCGGCTTCGCGGTGCCCAAGGGCACCAAGGTGATCGTCAACGTGTGGTCCATCATGCGCGACCCAGCGACGTGGCCGCGGCCGGAGGAGTTCGATCCGGGGCGGTTCGCGGCGCCGCCGGCGCCGGCGGAGGCCTTGTTCCGCGGCGGCGAGCGTCTGGAGTTCATGCCGTTCGGCGCCGGCCGGAGGGCGTGCCCCGGGACGCCGATGGCCACACGGGTGGTGACGCTGATCCTCGCCTCCGTTCTCCACGCGTTCGACTGGCGGCTCCCCGACGGGATGCGGCCGTGCGACGTCGACGTCAGGGGCCGGTTCGGCACGTCGCTGAACATGGTCACGCCGCTCAAGGCCGTACCCGTGCCGGTGCCGGTGCCGGTGCCGATGCCGATGCCGATGCGCCCATCACACATATGATTCATGTGAGCGGCGTCCATTCTCAGCTGGTACAGAGTACAACGCACCATCACTTTGTTTATAAGTCATGTACATGAACAGTATTTTGTTGTATTTTTCTTATCACCATAAAGACTTTATTTTTATCAAGTTGCAGACCCATTAGTAATATAAAAAATAACTTACATTTGCCACTTATTAATTATATTAGCTTTGTTTTTCCAGCAACCTAATTTGATAGTATCAATTGATTAATTAACCAGAGACAGCTAGCTAGTTATGTATGTGTCAACTGAATAAAACAAGATAAAAATTAGGTTTCCATGGATAAATTTTAATACATGGAACTTACACGTTTGAGTAAAAGTTGCAAATTAAACCAATTCGTTTGTTATTGCACATTAACTCGAAATAAACTTGCAATGCAAGCATCAATGATGACCCATCAATTTTGTACCCAATGATACAATTATTCTACAAGTTGTTATTACTTACAAAACACACTACACATTATAATTAGGTGTACCAATACACACGTGTCAAAAGTGTGGGTGACATATTCCACTCTCTGCAGTCATTCATCGTGCAGTCGTTCATCCGAGTCTTCCAACATAGATCGGACAGTGTAAAGCCCACTTCCCATGCACTACAAAGCCCCACTGCCGAGTGTTGTGAAGTAGACCTCACCGTACACGAAGCTCCCATCTCGTACTATCAGATCTCTATCTAATGACTTGGATTAGACGATTACCCTTTGCAGTTATCGGATCTCATTTCAATGCAAATACCCTGTCATTTTCTGATTGCATCACTCCAGCTAGCTGATAGACCAAGCTAAATAGTCCAACAAGATTAAATTAAAACTACAAAATGAGTTTCATGGGAGTTGAGATCCATTTGTGTGTTACAAGTTCAAGGATTATAATTTGCTCCCTTGCTATCAGCATAATATCAATTCAAAAACCACAGAATATGCTACGAGCTAGTTTTGAATTGATATTATAATTATTTAAGAAAACAATGTCATGGACTTTTTGTCATGGACTTGATCTTCTTGCGCTGTCAATTTAGATATTTAGGAACCATAATTAAGAAAATCTGAACCTTAAAAACTATATATTTTCATTGCCATCGCCGTACGTACCTGATCGGGGAAGCTGAACCTACGCCTCTTGTCAGTAGACGTCGTCTGATCTGGTGTCAGGAGAACTAATAATCCTGGGAGAGTTGCTCCAGCTGCAGCAGAAGAACTATTAGCCATTCATATATTCATTGCATTTATATGTATGCTAAAACCAATCCAAGTGGCTTTCTTTTGTGTTTTGTGCAAATAGTACTCAAGTCACTTTTATTCAGGGGGACGACCAAATGCTAGAAACAGCAAAAATTCGAATAGTGTTTCCAACACTTTTTGATAAATGTTTCGGTTACTTGATCAAAAATATTTTATTTCTAACAGATGCAACACTCAAAAAAATCAGATGTAATTAACTAGAACTGAGATTTGTATCACACTTATATATTATAGATAGATAACATACGATCATACATCAACAGATATTATTTTTAGTGCGCTTCAATTACATATAATAGGTAACCGTAGTGTTCATCAGATATGTATGTCACTACTACTCGTCCTGCTCGTCTTCCTCGTCATCTGTTCCGATGTGGAGGCCGGCGTTATATGCGTCTTGAAGGTTGTCGACGATCCCATCTATGCCCTGTAGCTCCTCCGGAATGACAGCCATGATTTGCTGGTACAGCGCCTCTTTCTTCTTCCGTATCTCGAATGCCTTCGTGACGCCGTCTACTGTCTTGCTAAGGTTTGACGATTGGGTTATTTTCTTCTTGAGGCCGTTGTCGAACTCGTCATCGATCTTTAGGATCTGAGGGTATATGATGCATCCAACATATACACAAACTTTCGAGCTGCAATAGCTAGGATGTATATATATACATAGTAGACGTGGTCTGATCTGGTGTTAGGAGAAGTAATCCTGGTGGGGAAGAACTGGTCGCTTGCAGGGTCGTCGTCGTTCTCCGGTTGCATTGCTTCTTCTTGGGAGCAGCAGGCAGGATGATGGTAAGATAACGAGGCAGATCTACCCCAGGATGTCCTCTTGTTGGCACGCCATATATCACTCACTGCTCATATATATATGATTATGCACGGCGGCAGATCTAGGGGATATGATGCAAGGGTGGCGCCTTCGATACAATGCATTTCCTATATATATTTTCTATATATTTTTTATAAATCCTTATATAATTTTAATATTTTTGTTATGATTATACTTTTATATTTAATATCTATTTAAAATAGTGAATAATTTATATACATTTATATATACAGATTATTTATGACTGCCTTATAGTTAAATCAACTCCCCTTAAAAAAAATTGGATCCACCACTGATTATGCATAGTTGGCGATTGAAAATGGAACACATCTTGTTGTTTGATCAAATATGTTTGATTATTCGGTGAGATCAAGTGTGTGCAGTGTGTGTGTCACATATATATATGCACTCAATATGCGCAGTGTCACACACACACATATATATATACACACATATATATATATATATATTCATTGCATTTATCTGTAAATGCTAAGACCAATCTAAGTGGCTTTCTTTTGTGTTTGTTTTGTGCAAATAGTACTCAAGTCACTTTTATTCAGGGGGACAACCAAGACCAAATGCTAGAAACGGCAAAAAATCGAATAGTCACTACGAGAACACTAGGGTTTGCCGAGTGCCTAGGGCACTCGGCGAAGCCCACAATGCACTCGGCAAAGGCTTCGTCGAGTGCCACACTCGGCGAACCCCACTCGGCGATAGCTGTGTCGGCGACGTGAGGGTTCGCCGAGTGCTTTTTATCGGGCACTCGGCGAAGTCTTTGCCGAGTGCAATATAGACTTCGCCGAGTGCCACATATAGCACTCGGCAAACGTAACCGGTTGACGGCCGGTAGTGAGTGTTTCCAACACTTTTTGATAAATGTTTTTCAGTGCAGTTGCATTGCCCCTAAGCTAAGACCAATCTTAGCGGCTTCATTTTTCGTGTCTCGGAGAAATGCTAGAAAAAAAATCGAATAATGTTTAAACCCTTAGTGATAAATGTATATCAAAAATATTTTAAATCGGTAACCGTAGTGTTCATCAGATATGTCACTACTACGTACTCGTCTTCCTCGTGACGCCGTCTACTGTCTTGCCAAAGTTTGACGACTGGCTTATTTTCTTTTTCAGGCCGTCGTCGAACTCGTCATCGATCTTTAAGATCTGAAGGTATATACATTCGCACTACCGGAAAACGTTAGTTTGCCGAGTGCATTTCATCGGGCACTCGGCAAACACTATTTTGCCGAGTGCCAGATGTCATGCACTCGGCAAACATCTTGGCACTCGGCAATTCCAGCTCTTTGTCGAGTGCCCTATAGGTGGCACTCGGCAAACAACCTGAAAAATCCCCCGCCCAATTTTTGGCTGACGGCGTGATGACGGAACGTGTAAATTTTTGGGTTTGCCGAGTCTCACTAACGGACACTCGGCAAACCCTAGCCTTTGCCGAGTGCCACTAGAAAAACACTCGGCAAAGATGACCCAATATTTCATGTGAAAACACATTTTGAGTCCATATCACATTTCAAAAATGTTTTGAACCTGAATTTTTTTTACAGTCATAATTCAACATCTTTTAATCCTTGATAAATTTTCATACTTTTATGAGTGGGTTTGGTATTTTTAATAAAATATTTGTATTTCTAGGATTTACTTCCAAGTGGGTCAAATTTGAAATGCATGTACATGAAATAATGACTCAAAAATTATGGAAAAATCATATTTGTGTTCATGATTACATTTGTAATCTTTTACAACTAAATATAACTAGATATTTAAAATCTAATTTACGACACTCGACCGGCAATATGCAGGTTAATGGTTTTTTAATTATAGAAAATGTAATTGATGCCTAAAAAATATGACACTTGACATGGTGTATCTTCTAATACTTAATATTATGTCATTAACAAATTCACTTGCATCAAATAGGTCCCTCCACAGTGGTGTGCCGCTCATCTTGAGTGTTGGGGCCAAATTGTTGATAGGTGGTGTTCTGCCGAGTGGCAGAGCAGTCACAAGGCATGCCGCCAGCGACGCCTACTCATGCCGGGGGCAGCACACCATCAAGGCTCGCTGAACCTCGACCAGTTCAGGGCGAGATGGGTATGTAGTTACATTTTCTTTTTTTTTTTTTGCTTAATTGCACAATATAACTCTAACTATCTTTTGTTTTAGTCAACGGCCAATGCGGGTCAGGAATGCTCCCAAGTCATGGCATATGCTCTGGCTCACAAAGGGAGGGCGGTTGAAGGAAATACTTACAATCCAAATGACCCCGCTGAGTCGTACACTAATCGGAATGCATATCAACGCCTCCAAGACTATTCAGAGATGGCAAGGGAAGTGCATGGCGCCGATTATGACCCAATCGCACATGACATCGATGGCGAGGTGGTCATGAGGGCTGGAGGAGGAAAGAGACATGGACGATATTTGATGGGCGACGATGCCATTGATACCCGTAGTACCCCCTCTCTATCTGAGGTGAGAGCTTGGAGCTCGACCTCCGGTCCGGGTATACGTCCTCGCCGAGACACATCTATGGGTCTGATTGCTGATCTACAGGTTAGTTCATTTTCATCAATCATCGAACACTTCACATTGTTTGTTTGAGAACATTAACTCTGAAATAATGTTTTGTAGGCCCAACTAAATGAAGAAAGATCACAAAGGACCGAGTGGCAGACCCAGATGGAGGCTCGGCTGCAGGCTCAGATGCAAGCTCAGATGCAAACCGAGATGCAGACCCAGATGCAGCAGTGGTTTGCGCAGATGGGTGGATCTTTCTCAGGTCATATGGGTCTGCCTGTACTTCCTCCTCAACCTCAACAATCTCCACGGACTCCACAGAGCGGCAATGTGAGTTTCTAATATTGTTATTGTCGGTTTTGTTATATACAAGTGTTCTAACTATTTTTCTTTTTTTTCAGTTTCATCCATCGGCAGCAGGATCAAACACGCAGCCATCTCCACACACTGGTCATAGCGGTAATGATAATTTGTGAGGCGTGGTGTGAGTTGCCGTGATGAATTTGTTAATTAACTTAAACTTGTCATCGTTAACGCGAACTTGAACTTGTGTATCAATTTGAACTTGTATTTGTGACGTGAACGTGAATTTGTGATGTGATCGTGAAATTTGTGATGTAAATGTGATTTTTGTGATGTCTATGTGATTTCTGTGAATATCTGTGATTCAATGTGAATTTTGGGGCAAATTTTGTGAAAAAATGTGAATTTGTGATGAATTTTGTGATTGAATTTGTTTTTTGGATGAAATATACAAGAAATAAATGAAAAAAAAATTAAAAAACTTTTGCCGAGTGTTACACTCGGCAAAGCCACCTGCAGTGCACAGAAACGTGCCACGTGGCACGTTTCTGTGCACTCTGGGAAAGCTTTGCCGAGTGCCTCCACGTGGCACTCGGCAAAGCCACCCTGTGCCACGTGCAGCCCCCCCGAGCCCCCTTCGCCGAGTGCCCCACGTGGCACTCGGCATACCCCCTTCGCCGAGTGCCACGTGGGGCACTCGGCGAAGCCCCACGCGCCACGTGCCCCCCCCCGAGCCCCTTCGCCGAGTGCCCCCGTGGCACTCGGCACACCCCCTTCGCCGAGTGCCACGTGGGCACTCGGCGAAGCCCCGTTAACGGCCACCCCGGCCGTCAACCGTGGACTTCGTCGAGTGCTATACGTGGCACTCGGCGAAGGCTATATTGCACTCGGCAAAGAGTTCGCCGAGTGCCCGATAAATTGCACTCGGCGAACCCTCACGTCGCCGACGCATCTATCGCCGAGAGGGGTTCGCCGAGTGTGGCACTCGGCGAAGCCTTTGCCGAGTGCAAAAGAGACTTCGCCGAGTGCCCTAGGCACTCGGCAAACCCCCCTGTTCCCGTAGTGTCGTATATGTTAGCAAAATGCATAAACTTTTGATCTCGCAAAAATGTACATAAAATTAACATTCAGAGTTTACCTTTCTGTACGGCCATTTGGGCAAACTATTAGCCCTGCAGATTCTTTTCAGTGCAGTTGTCCCAATGCTAATAAGACCAATGTTTGATTATTCAGTGAGATGAAGTGTGTCACACATATATATGCACTCTATATAGGCGTGACATACTTAACTATAGATAAATATACTATATATGTGCAGTGTGTGTGTGTCACACACACACATATATAACATGTTCTTTATTTACATATTCTCTGAGTCTATAATATTAGCCGATTTCTATACTATTTTAAAAATAGTTAGTACAAGTATGTTATAACCCAATTTCTATATTGTTTTAAAAATAGTTAGTACAAGTATGTTATCACCCAATTTCTATACTATTTTAAAAATAGTTAGTACAAGTATGTTATCACCGCAATCCTTTTCATTGACGTGTGGTTCTCATTATTATTAAAATCAATAATAATTTTAAAATATCATGTTTTAAGTTATTTATATCATTTATATGGTATTCTTTAAATATTTTATTTTTTTCTGTTGCAACTCACGGCCCTAACTAGTATCATTACCTCTGTCTTTTAAATATGGCGGGAGCCAGAATGACAATGTAGTCCAAATTGAATGGTAGATGCACTGATGATGCATAGAATTATTGCCAATCTTAAAATCTTCTTTGTGGCCATTGCAAATAAATTATTTGTTGTTTCTGCAATTAACGCATGCATGTAGCAACATTTTATATTGTCTATCAAATTTATTTATTTCAACACTTATTATCATGCATTCATCTTTATTTAATATCCATGCATCTTCTGTTTTGAACCGTGGACACATAATACCATACAGTAGTACAATATTAGGATTTTTTTAATATTTTTTTAAAAAAATTCAAATATGTATAGTCATTTGAAAATTTACAAAATTAGGTAGTAGTCGCCCCCCAACAGCTGACTACTGCCAGGTGATGACGAGTCGGTTCTTGGTCGACCGACTGCTGCCACGTCAGTAGAAGTCGGCCGACTAAGGGCCGACTCCCTGCCATGTGGCAAAGTGGCTAGGCGCAACGGTTTTCTCTGTCCGATTGGTGCTACGTGGCGCCAGTTGACCATTCAACCGCCGACTAGCCGCCACATGGCGCTAGTCAGCTTTTCATGGGCCCACTCCACCCCTATATAAAGGGGGGCGAATGCCCCCTTCTCCCACCTCAACCTTGGCTGCCCACTTCTCTTTAAGAGGTATGTACTATTTTTTCTAGTTTTAATTTTTGTAGTTTAGTTTATGGTAGTTTAGGATTAATTTAGAAGTAGTTTAGGAGTAATATAGGAGTAGTTTAGAAATAATTTAGGACTAGTTTAGAGTAATGTAAGAGTAATTTATCGGTAGCATAATAATAATTAGAATTAATTTATTTGTAGTTTAATTGTACTAAACTAGGACTAATTATTGGTGATGTAAGCCTAATTAACAACAGTTTAGGAAAGTGTAGATAAATATTTAATTTACCGAATTTATGTAGATACATTGGAATATGGTGAAAAAAGATATAGCTACTTACGGTCCCGATGCTCATCACCGTCTGCCGCAAGGTCTCGAACCCTCCATGTGTTTCTGTGAAGACACATGTAAATTCATGAGAAGCCAGGATGACCTCACCTATGAGATGAGGTACTGGAAGTGTGTGAACTACTCTTAGACTCCGGAGAAGCCAAAGCCAAGGCCGAAGCGTGGACCACGTGCAAACAAACCGGTATTAATAAATTTTTCTATTCTTTTTCATATTTGTCTCAAATAAATCACTTAAAATATGTCTATTAATATTTATGTTTGTAAGTAACTCCTCCACCGTCTGATAGAGAGGTGGATCCAAAGGACTAGGCCTCGCTTATGAGGAGCCATCCGTTCAACAGTGAGCTCAGTGAGATGAGATACCAGCGGGAATGTGAGCGTGAGGAAGAGTTTAAGAGAAGGGATGAGGCGGAGCACAAGGCTCATAGATAGAGAAAGCGTGAGAGGGCTCGCAGTGCGCATGCAGCAGGACCGGAGGCCAAAAGAAAGAGAAAGTACCCTTGGTGCACTCAATAGGCACGTAGTGTAGTTTGTATTTTTAAATGTGTGTTGTACCGTGTTATGTTGTGTACTACTTTATGTGTTGTTTGTGTTCTACTGTTTTAATTAGTGCTATTTTATGTTATGTTTGTGTTGTATTGAACTATTAGTACCGTACGGATTTGATTATAAAATTGGTAGTAGATTTTTCTCCTCAAACGTTTGAAGAAAACAACATAGATACATACAATTAGTTCAACACAGTTAGATAGTAGTACAATTATCGTTCTGCTGATTTCTTCGTTCTCTCTCGTCTAACACATCTTCATTACTACTACTAGTCCCACTTGTCTTCCTCGTCATCTGTTCCGATGTGGAGGCCGGCGTTATATGCGTCTTGAAGGTTGTCGACGATGTCATCTATGCCCTGTAGCTCTTCCGGAATGTCAGCCATGATTTGCTGGTACAGCGCCTCTTTCTTCTTGTGTATCTCGAATGCCTTCGTGACGCCGTCTACTGTCTTGCTAAGGTTTGACGATTGGGTTATTTTCTTCTTGAGGCCGTTGTCGAACTCGTCATCGATCTTTAGGATCTGAGGGTATATGATGCATCCAACATATACGCAAACTTTCGAGCTGCAATATGATGTATATATATACATAGTAGACGTGGTCTGATCTGGTGTTAGGAGAAGTAATCCTGGGGAAGAACTGCTAGCTTGCAGGGTCGTCGTTCTCCGGTTGCATTGCTTCTTCTTGGGAGCAGGCAGGATGATGGTAAGATAACGAGGCAGATCTACCCCAGGATGTCCTCTTGTTGGCACGCCATATATCACTCACTGCTCATATATATATGATTATGCATAGTTGACGATTGAAAATGGAACACATCTATATTTGTTTGATCAAATATGTTGTTTGATTATTCGGTGAGATCAAGTGTGTGTCACACACATATATATGCACTCAATATGCGCAGTGTGTCACACACACACACATATCATGCTCATTATTTACCTTTTCTCTGAGTCTAATATTAGTTGATTTCTATACTATTTAGAGAATTTTATAGCATTCTCAAATTTTGTGGATCATCTAATATGTACGATCTAATGTATGATAATGGCTCAGATTTTATATCGGTGACATATTATCTCAGAGGTAATAGATCATATAACCTTAATTTAATATGTGTTGGTTTATATACATACAACAATTAATTTTTTCTTTGCATGCTAACATATTAATTATTGCATGTACTACAAAAAGGAAAGAATCAATAAACTTTCCATAAAGAATATTGATTATTTGTTGTTTCCGCAATTAACGCATGCATATAACAACATTTAATATTGTCTATCAACTTTATGTATTAAATTATATCATGCATTCATCTTTATTTAATATCCATCTTCTGTTTTGAACGGTGGACACATAATACAGTACTACAATACTAGTACGTATCTTTAACACGTTTGTATTAAACGAAAAGAAATGGATATGATATGATCCGGTGGAAAGGGGGTTTAATTTCTGAAATTTTCTGGGACGTTGAATCTCTAAACTTGGAGAAAAGATCGAGCTTAACGTTTGTTTTGGGCCTAGATAGAACCTGGGCCGGATCTCTTCCTCAGGAATTATGAGCATTTCAAAAGCAAAAGCAGTGGTTGATTTGAAATTAACAAATACATAAGCTATGCCCGCTTCCATAAAGAATGAAAAGTTTTGAGTAAAGGGTGGAAAAGTGCAGGTGCAGCCACCATGGATCTTTTTGCAGAGCTTGAACAATCATGCATTTTTTCTCAGCATGCTCTCAGTCCCAGCTAACCATGGAGCTAGCTAGCTTTTAGTACCTGCAGCTGCAGGCTGCAGCCTCTTTGGTCAAAGCTAAGTGCAAGCCGATCTCAGAAGGAGAGAAAAAAGATGAACTTTTTCCACTGGTTCTTGCGTCTCCTACATACCTACCTTTTCCCTTTCCTGAGATGATCTAGATGATTGCTTCGCTGCACGCCCGACTGCATCTAATCCTTGTGTGTTTGACCTTGCCATGGTGGTGATCATCGGTTCCTCATTGTTTACTAGTTTTCATGGCGCCATCATGTCCTGCTGCTACTCTTTTGGAGTACCGAATTATCACATGTGACGTTGGGACATTCGATCGATCCGTCCCAACTCCCATGCAAACACATGCTCCGCGCAATCAGTGGCAATGCAGACGCTTTAATTCCGTCGTCGCCGCTGTAGACGGACGGATCGATCGATCGATCGATCGCCGTGTCGACGTCGAAGCACGTTAAGTTCAGCGAGAGCCAGCGAGGCGTTTTCGGATGCATCCGGCCGCCGTCCTCGACCACATCATTGTGCGTGGAGCGCGGAGCTCGTGATGATCCAGCACTGCACGCTGCTCGATCCATCGAGGGATCGAGTGCTCGACGCGACACGGCCGACGCGCGCGCGCGCGCATGGTGATAGATCACATCTTCCACGTGATTTACTGATTTTTCCCATGGGACGATATATACTATCACGAGCTGGCAGCTGCATCCACCATCATGTCACGACGGCCGGCCGACATGTCGACCCAAGGGCTAGCTACTAGCTCGCAGATCACGAGCTAGCGCAGTAGCGCGGCGGGGACCTCGCCGTCGGATTATTCTTCCCTCTCCGCCGCGCACACAGCCGCGTGCAGTGAGCTCGGCCCGCCACGCCGGCCACGCGCTGAGCTCGTCCGATCGAGCGGAGAAAAGGGACGAGCTGAGCCGGCCCAATCACCGCGAAATAATTGCGGGCCCCGCTCGACCGTACTAATGATTGCGCCTGGCGCGCGGTCGGGCCGGGGCCGACACGCGGGCCCGCCCAGGGACGCCCGCTCCGGCGACCGGCGCACGGCTCGCCGTGCTGGTCCACCACTGCAGCTCGTCTCAGAACTGAGGTTGTGTTCGTTTCGCTTGGCTTCGTCTGGAGCTCTGGATTCACCTCGTGGAAGCTGTGGCAGTCGCCAGTTTTTAGCCCAAAGTCCAGACGAAGATTAACGAGCTCCCGATTTTGTTAGATAACACAACACGCGAGCTGAATTGGGGTAGTATTAAGCAAACCTCGGATTAGCATGGTAGCAACAGTACTGTACGGTCCGTTTCATAAATTCCCGACGGATTAAGGGGATCTCGGCGGCGCCTGCAGCTTGCTACAACAATGCTACTAGCTAGTAGCTACTTTGACCTTTGACATTAACTTCCTCCCATGAGTTCCATCGAGCTGTTCTGACCCAGGATCGTGAGCTCACAGCTCAGTGATGGACAGTTATAGCAACACGCTGCACTCGCCATTACTGCCTCCATCTCGCTCACACGCATGCATTATTGACTAGCCGCTACTGCTGCCGATAAATTCACAGCTAGCTATCTACAGTGACTCGTTGCAAAGGTTCATTGCAACAGACTGATCTGGATCGCACTGTGCATCTCGGTCTGGCTTTACTGGTAAGACGAACGGCTGACACGACTGGGAGCTGTTCAATCCGTCGCCATGTAACTCTCAAAACAGCTATCTTGTTCTTGTGTTTGTGCTCCGAAACGGCCAATTTGGACGATGTCGTTGCATTTCACACCAAAAGCATGGCCAGAACTGAACTCGCAAAATAGCTCCCACTGTTGGCACGTCTCGATCATATGGCGCCACGCGCCACAAGTCCACGGGTGATTTCCTTCTCATCGCTATGATCAGTCATCACAAGCTGAGCTAGTGGTACGAAGTGAGTATTGTTTTGTGTCCATGAGAAACGTTGAAACGTATTTGCTCAAAACACGATCGGTGCAGTTTCGTACAGGGGCATTTCACATGATTGGAGAGTCGCTGCCACTGCATTGCCCCCACCACCGTTGGCTTTTGCTTTTCGCGATTGACGTGCATCGCAGCGGACACAGCAGTGGCCAGAGGAGCAGCATGCAGAGTTGCAGACGCACATAAATTTGTGCCTCCGTAACCGAGGACGACGACTACGGCGAGTCCTCCTCGGTGGATCGGCGAGCGAATCGCGCCCTAAGGGCCTGTTTAGTTCTTTTAGGGACTAAACTAAACTTTAGTCTCCTTTTTTTTATAGGACTAAACTTTAGTCCATTGCTGTTTGGTTCTAAGGACTAAAGTAATAAAAGAGAGTGAGAGATGAGAGGTAAGTAGTACTTTTAGTCCCCTTTAGCAAGTTCTTTGGGACTAAAGGCTAAACTTTAGTCACTAAAGTTTAGTCCCACTTTAGTCTCCTTGTTTGGCAATTTAGAGACTAAAAGGGACTAAACTTTAGTCCCTAAAGTTTAGCAAGGTGGAACCAAACACCCTCTAAAAATCTTGCCAATAAAAGCAACTGTGATGGGACCGCGCGCCCCCGGCCTCCCGTCCTGCTGCGGCCGTCCTCCATACCAGCAGCTCGACACTCGACTAGCGTCTGCGTCTCGCACGGCAGCAACAGTGGCAGGCGAGGCGACGACGACGCCGAGCCGCGCGCGTGCACCCGGCGTCCGCTGTCACCTCGCCCCGGCCAGGGCCTCCATGCTATTGCTATAGCTAGCTGGATGACTGAGACGACGGGCCGGTCGGCGGTGGGGTCTGCATGCGTCTGCGCGCCGTGCGCCCGCGCTAGCATGCGTCACCTGTGCTCCCCTAGCGTTGGGTCCGTGGGTCACATTGCGATCTCTCTCTTTCTGTCTGTCTCGGGTCTGCGTCCGTGTCGGACTGGGTGTCAAATCGTCTGGGCATTAGAGCCAAGAGGGCATCATTATGGCATGACTTCAATAATTGCCGCTGCGAGCTTTACCCCGGGCCCGTGCAGGCATGCATTGGTCATGTTCGCAACGTTGTTGGGGTTCACTCTAGCTTGCGAGGCGGCTAGGCCCCTGCTTAGCACGAGTACGTGTGCCCGGTTTTGAAGCCACACGGGCCATTCCATTCCATGCATGGAGAGTGACGAGAGAGTCATCAATGAGGTAGTACTGGTGTGTGTAGACAGTGGCACGCACTGGCGTATGCGCGCAGGCGGCCCGCTGCCCGGCTGGTTGGACAGGGGCAAAACAGACGGAAGCCTAGGCGACTCACCAGGTCACCAGCATGGCAGCATACATACAGCCGCGGCTGCATTGCTGCATGCTGCGCGGCAGCAGCAAAAGCTAGCTGCCGCTGCGCCACGTCGCGACGCCGCGCGCGATTAATGCCACGGGCGCCACCCGCGCCCACGGCGCATGTGCCATCGCGCCCCGTAATAAATTCTCGGTGGCGGAGGCGCGGAGCCGAAGCCGGAGGCGCAGGCGGGCGGCCGTTGTGCACTTGCGGTGCATGCGGTGCGGGGCGCGCGTCGCGAGCAGGCCAGGCGCGTCGTACCACTGTAGCAGTGCACGTGGTGGTCGTGCTCTCGTGGCCCTGCCGCTGGTGGCGACACGTTATGGCATAGGATGGCTTCCTTTGCTCGCTCTGAGCCTGACACACACACGCCGGATGTGGTTAAAATGGCTTGCAGCGCGCCGCGCCGCGCCGCACATGCATGCCATCCGATCCAACCGCGGCTGCACTGCGCGAGAGGTAGCTGCCAACGTATGCCAGTTCGGGACAGCACAGCTAGGGCGCCCATACGGGTGCGAGAGTGAACGTAGACTGTGTTTTGTCCTCCAGTCCTTTTGCACAGGCCCACTAATCCACGATATGTCAGTAAAAGCCTAACACAAGTAATTTATTTATGATATATTTGTTTCGGTTTGAAATTATAAGGAGATTTTTATGGTACTCCTAAAGATCTGTGAACCGTTGATTATATTCCATCCAATGGTTCAGATTTGATTAGAGTGACCTATTACCTTTTAGGAGGTAATAGGTCATATCTCATTCCATTTAAAATCATGCATGCATAAGGAAGTTGATATATTTCCTTTTTTTTCAGTTCGTCTTCCATTTAAAATCATGCGCAGATCAGACATTATTTGATATGTTTCCATTTATAACATGCAATATCATTCACTTTTCTATTTTTTCACGTAATCAGATAATACTGTGAAATTATGACCGCTTGATTTTTTGAAATGTGTGTACATATGTTTGACGCATACTATGAGTTAGAAAATTTTAATTTAATATATATTCTTGTAATAGATATACATTAATATAGCTATCTTTTTCCTCGGTTCCCAATCCCATGTAGACTGACATGTACGGATAAAAATAGAGTAGGAAAGAATTGACTATCTGTGCATTCACAAGGAGCAAAGTAATGAAGTATCGCTATCAGAAAAAAATAATAGATCATCCAAAAATTTTCAGAGCTAATTAAATCTATTTTTTTAAAAAAAAAACTTGAATTTAAAGCTACAACAAATAGAGGTCTTGGAAGTTATTCGGGGATCATCAAAATTTTAAATTATTACTGTCTTGGAAGTTATTCAGGGATCATCAAAATTTTAAATTATTACTAGATCAAAATCTTAAATTATTAATAGTTTAATAACTAGTACTAGCTATATCCATTACCAGCTTTTACCATATAATGACCTGGCCTTTACCAAAGCAAGTACGGAGGGAATAAGAAATATGAGAGTAAATAAGGCAACTACGGAAAAAAGCAGAGAGAGGAGAGAGAAGGACACTGACTATAGCCGGTAAAAGACATTAAGAATTAATTTTATTTTTGTTAATTTAATAAAATCAAGGGCTTAGATTTATCTTACCTCTTACCTCCTAAGTAGGATAGTGGAGCACCATAAAGGCCCCCAATTATAATAGTTCAATTTTATAAGCTGAAATTAACATACCAATTTATTATGTCAACTTATCATTAGTTGAAGTGCAGAATTATAATAATTCAGTAAGTCAGTCCAACTCTGAATTATTATAATCTAAAGCTAAAATAAAAATATCTTAAGTTAATGTGGCCACCTAAACTCAAACTTCAAGCCAAGTCCAAGCCCAACTGATCAGCCAAGAAAACCTGTTGTTGTAAATTTAATCGAGTAGTACTACTCCAAAGATAAGAAATACGTTATCGATCACAGATTTGATATTAGTATCCGGCCCGTAAAAAAGCATCGCGATCGATGGCACTGCATTGCTCAAAACACGTCAATTATGCTAATGATGCTCTCGAGTACGCAGTATCATCTCTACATTGGATTCCTATATATCATCTGACGATACAGATAGAAAAACTAACCACACGCTTAGATAGAGTTATGCCACCACCATTTCTGGCTTTTGGAGGTCAAGACCGTAGTCAATAATCCAAACAAAACTGCAAGGAGTGGATCATCGTTTCCCTGCAAATGCCAACACAAATTGGCATCTTGCAGTAGGAGGCAGGCCGTGCCGTACGTGGCCTCGCGCGGTACGTACGTAGGTAGCCCGGCCGAATGAAGCCGGCAGCAGCCAGGCATCATGGCGCGTGGTCGCGCGCGGCGAGAGCCGACGGCACATCTCGGCCGTGTCCCCATTTCGCGCGCGCATCAACATTCAACAGGATTGCTTCATACTGGCAAGCAGCAGCGGTAGCATCACGCATCGTCGCAGGTAGGCACGCACCAATGCATGCATGCAGCAAGCGAGGCACATCATCTGCATGGTTATGATGATGATGCGTGGGATCGGATGAGGAATTGATGGAGGCAAACCATGAATGCATGCACGCAGAGATATCACCAGAGAACTCGATCTCCCCATTCCTCCTTTCACCTGCACGATATCACAAGAGAGTCATTATGGGCTCCTTTGGAATGAAATTTTTTAAAAGAAATTTCAAAGGATTTAGTTCAATTCCTATAAAAATCTTGTAAAATTCCCGAGTTTCCAATTTCAAAGGATTTAGTTCAATTCCTATAAAAATCTTGTAAAATTCCCGAGTTTCCAAAGACCCCGTACGCGGAAGCGGAACGCATCAGCGTCATGCGTCCTCTTTACTAAGATCCTGTTTAGATTAGAGTTACTTATTTTTAGGGACTAAAGTTTAGTCACATTTAGTCTCTAAAGTTCTAAACATCATTGTTTATGCGGACTAAACTTTCCACTAGTCCCTTGAAAGTTGCTTATAAGGACTAAAAGTATTATGCACACTCTATCCTCATTTATGAACCTCTCATTAAATAATGTTTAGTTCCTACATTATAAGCTTAAAGGTACAAATGGCAGCACAAAGCTTGTCGATCTCACTCTATAACAACGGCTTGAAAACGCCAGACATAATTAAACACTCCTTGTCTGAAATCCGGAAAATCCAAATACTCTCCTACGTAATAACATTTTTGATATTGATATGTAGTACCGTCTAAATCAATGAAAATAGGTTCAGATGTCAAAAATATGAAGCCACTTTTTTAGAGTGCTAAAATAGCAAATCTCTCCACCACAGGAGTCCACAATGCATCATTACTAACTATAGTTATGTTTTGGATATTAGGCAATTACTCATAGAACACGTAACTCCTCGAATAATCTATATTTTTAATACATGAAAATAAAATATATGCTGAAAAATTTTTAGGTCTTGTTTGACTGTTCATGATCTTAATCCATTCCACGCGGATTATGTCGATCCCCTCACATGAAACTAGCCCAAATCATAAGCACGCAAACAAGACATAAATTAAATCTTAAATGTTAGAGCTAACTTGTTGCAGGTAAAATACAACTGCTTCAATTGAATTAAGGCATGCAGACAACACTATTTTTAAGGGGATAATTTAATTATTTGTTACTCTCTCCATGTGTCAATTAATGGACCACATGTTAGTAACTCAGGTGATTCCACATGTCAGTGACTCGGTCACTCACATGTTAAGAATGACAAATAATTAATCCCCCATTTTTAAGGAGATTCACGCCCTGCTTTTTCTCCTATGTACAACTTAAGCCAAAATAAATCCCAACTGAAAACCGAACTTAAGAGATAAACCAAAGATTACATCAGATAAGAAGTGAGAAGAAATCAAACGAGATAAGAACTACAGCCAAGTAGCATCGTTTGCTACTTTAATTTAGAGCTTGAAATTGTAACATTAAACCCATGGAAAAATTCCGCGGAGCACACGCAGCAGCAGCAGGCGCGGCAACAGTAGAAGCAGCTGCTGCGTCTGCGTGGCCAGCTTTCTGATAAACATGGCGGGTTGTAACGCCCGAAGTCTACCGACTTCGAGTTTCATTGAAATTCCATAGGAAATCAACTTACAAAATGTTCATCAAGCGACAACGTCTTATGACAAACAAAAATATAGCTCAGAGGCTATTATATTACACTAAAATAATAAAAAGATCTTGGCGATGAACATCTTGCTCCACGGATCGCTCCTTGACTGGGACAGCTACTCCAGGCCTTCGTCTTCATAGGACTCAGCATCTAAAAAGTTTTAATCAACAAGGGTGAGTACAAACGTACTCAACAAGCCACAGAAATGCAATTAATGAAGGCTGAATAACAAAGGAGCATATTCTAGGCTTGTTTGCATAAATGAGCAAGTTTAACGTTGTTTAAGCTTTAGTGAGCAAAATTAAAACATGAATATAAAATGCTGAAATAAATATGAACGATAACTTCCCACTACCTCGAGTTGCACACCTGTGCCAACTCGCTCTTTCAACCCATTCCATCATGTTCAATGCTTTCACACACAAATGCAGAAAGTAAATGCTAACTGCGGAGAACATCACTTGGCCGCCCGTGACCGTGGGCATGGCTTTTCGAAAAGTTTATACTCTGATCAGAGGTGTACTACTTTACCCACAAGGCACTCGCTCCCGCACACAACAATGTGTCGAGATGACACCACGTCACCCCGAAGGAACTCGTGCCAAAACCCGTCATATGAATTGACTCAGCAAGAGGACAACCACACCAGGTTTCGCCCACGCTCCACTGAGATCTCACCCGAAAATCATGGGTAGACCCCGATTGGCAGACGTAGACCCCCTTTCGTGCCTCGTCGGACCAAGCCACCACCTGGCACTCCGGGTTAAGTGAACTTGTCCCCTCCGCTCGGTGCATCAAGCTGAATCGACCCATACTTCGAATTAGGCCTTACCCATTAGACTTGTGGTCAGTACTGTTATGCTTCGCAACAGATCCCGCAGACCGGTCCTTATAGTGCCCCGGGTGCGACCAACCAATTTCCGAGCTTGCACCCGGAACCCACCATGCTCAACACAACACCATTCTCCATGCATCATGAATCACAACTCAGGATCACAATGAGACGAGATATAACAAAGATATAAAGACGATCCACCTGTCTAGTAATAAGTATTAATTTTAACGCTAGCAAGTGTGCCTCTACTTTAGAGCACTAACTAATAAATTTTATAAGGCGACAAGGAGAACGGAATACAAAGCATGGCTTAGGTTTGCACAACAGGGTTTAAACTAAACTTTAACTAAATAATTAAAAGTGTGAACTAATGCATTTATTAGCCTATAGGTTTTAGCGATAATTAATAATAAAAATGGGTACAACATGATCAACTATTTCCACGGAAATGAATCTGTGACTTGCCTCTTGCAATTTTGAAAAACCTTTTACCCTTGACGAAGACTTCCGGATCTTGCGCGAGGTCCTTTGAAGCTTCAAGAACACGAGGCTCTACACGGCACACAAAACAAGATAAACACTCTAAGAAAACAATTAAGCAATACAATGAATATTCTTATTAATTAGATTAAAGGATTAATTAAGAAGAGCGATGGAGTTTGAACGGAAAAGATATAGTGAAATAGAACTATTGATCTTGGGTTGAAACGAGGATAATGGATTGCATTCGCAAAAGAGGAGAAGTGGCGTTCAACCCTATTGAATGCCAATGAACAAGAAACAACGGTTCAAGAGAAACAAAGGCGATGAATGGCGAAGAAACATCAAAACGACATAGACACAAAGGCTACGAGATTAGATTAGAACAGCAAGATCACTAGGTTTTGGCAATGATATATCAATATCAAAATTAATCAATGGTTGCGGGTTGATCCGCCATGGACGGATACAAAAAGGAACGGTGACAAGGATTGAATCTGATGAACAATAACATGGCTCGAAATGAAGGGATGACAATTAAAGGTGGTGACTCAACACTACTCAGAATGAATGGATAGCAAACTATGGTTGGGCCAACGAAATAGGTTAGAACCAATGAACGATGGTACATATCAAAATCAATGAATGACGACACATAGCAGAATAAAATAACAATGATGAGCTATGGCGTTCAAAGGCACCTGACATACGTACCAAGGTTAGATCCGAATAAGATCAATATGTAACAAGTACGACATCATGGTTAGGACAAATAAGATACCATAGACGACAATTTAATTGAATGGAATAAGAATACACAGTTTTAAGGGTAGTACTATCTAGCAAAAGAGTATGTCTAACTATAATAGTAGACCAATCATGGAGACATAACAAATGAAGATAAGCGAAAGAGCTAGCTAAGTATAAAAAATAACATAACATCATGATAATAAATCGATGGAAAAGAATGGTGTTTAGCACCAGATAGATCAATAATTAATTGAATGGAGTGAAAACACAAGGAGTTAAGATTGAATTTAACGATCGCTAGCAAGGTATATGATAATAGATTAGCAATACGATAACGAACAGATCGATACTGACAAATGACGTAAGCATGCGTACATGAACATGAAAAAACAGGAAAGGGGGAATAGGTCCTCACAATGGTCGGCAAAGAGGGCGACGAGGAGTTCGGCGAAGAGAAATGACGTCGAAGATGATAAAGAAATGAACAGGCTCGGGTTCTTTCATTCTGGTTCGGCTTCCTTATGGCTGCACTAGTTCTGGTTCTCATGGGACTGCAGCGATGCTTGACCAGTGAGGAAACAGGGCAACCGGTGGAGCAGTAGGCAGCGGCGCTCGGTGGAGACGGCGGCGACACACCTAGGGCGCAGGCGCACGTGGAGGGAGGCGCGGCGTGGCAGCGACGCGAGGAGGAGGCGCGGCGCAGGTGCAGCGGAGGAGACGCGGCGCGACGGGCCGGCATGGCGGGCGGCACGCGGGAGAGGTAGGCGGCGCGGCGGCGGCCTAGGGCGCGGGAGCAGAGGCGCGAGGAGGGAGAGGCGTGGGGCGGTGGAGGAGAGGGGAGCAGGGGAGCCCGGTGAGAGGAAGAAAATGGAGGAGGGAGGAGAAGAGGTGGCTGGAGGTTGAAGAAGGGAGGAGAGAGGTTGCGGTTTAGAGGAGGAAGGAATTAGTTGCGCATGCACGGGAGGAGGAAGAAGCCAACGCACGGAGTGGCGGTGCATGCGGAAAGAAATGAGAAGAGAGAGAAAAGGAAAATAGGAAAGAGAAAAGTGGAAGAAAAGAAAAAGGAAAAGGTTGGGAAAAAATGGAAAAAAATATTTTCCTGATAATTCAAAGTTGGATTTTTGATAAAAAGTGAAAAGTTTTTGAAAAGTTTAAAATTTGAATTAAATTTATAAATTTTGGTTTTCAAGGAAATAACGCGGGAATATTTTGACGAATAAACGATGATTTGGAAAAATAAATAAATTGTGTATACGTGTCGAAATTAGAAATTTTGAACATGAACACAAAACTAAGGTTTTGAATTTATTTTCGTAAATTTAAAATATAAAAATAATTTAAAAATAGATTTTTCACGAAATTTAAACCATGCGATTAAAAAGAGGATTTTAACTTCGCGAACGAAAATAAAAGATTGATTCCTCCGGATTTACGACGGAAAAAGAGAGATGGTCGTGGATGAAGATTTCAAACTCGATCGGAAAGAAATAGGAATTTGATTTATTTTCGATTTAAATTTATTTATTAAAATACTATGAGTTACTATTCTAATTGCAAAATCCTTAATAAAAACTTAAATTGATTTGAGGCGCGACAATTCAAATAAAATTCCTCTAGCCACATTTGATTTAGTTTTAAGTTATTTTTAATTAAAATGATTTACCATATATTTTATTCACACAACATTATTGTTGAACATATTTTATTATTTAATGTTAGAGTTTTGCGATGAAATAATATTGATTATATCTTTATTAATTCCTTTGCACCAAAAATTCTAGAAAATTTTTGGGACGCAATTTAGAGCAAAGAGAATTTTAAGAAAAATACTCTCGCTACGATTTATTTTTAAACGAAAATTTTAAGCATGTATTTTAACTTCATTGTTTATCGCTTTTCACTGAATCATTTTCTTGTATTTCATTTATTAATTACTTTATTTTATTTTAACGCCTGACAAAAGTCAGGGCGTTACAAATCTAACCCCCTTAACAAGAATCTCGCCCCGAGATTCGAAAAGGCTAGAAGTAGAAGGTTATGGATAGGCTTCAACTTTCTTGGATTGTTTCCTCAACTGAAGGCCTTAAGACTGCATCTTCGGGATTGAACTTGACTTCGTTAGGGCTTCCTTGACGACATTTTTTTTTCTTCTTGGTTGGAGTTGATCTTGCAAAACGACGAGGAGATGACTATGTTGAGTTGAAGCTTGAGGTAGATTATCTTCTTTAAATTGAGACCGAGGGGCAACGATACCATTTTGAACCATGGCACCACTTTGAACTTGAGCTTTTGACGACCTTTCCTCTTTTGAAACGGACATCTAATAGGTATATAGGGAAGAGGGAAATGAAAAATAAGACAGAGTAAGATCAGATCTATAGATTGGGACCTTAACCAGCTTTATTACTGATCTGATGTGTGTAGTGGTCAATCATTACAATTCAAGCAAACAACCCAGTATGGTTACATCACAAGAGGCGACATAAACCATACACTGCACCCAAAACAAACAAACAAATCGTTATGAAACTGACGATATCTAGGGACTTTCTACACTTGACGATCTTCATGAACGACACTGAGGGCTGCTTCTTGATACGACATCTTCAATCCATTCACCTTGGCTTTGACGGTGAAGAAGGGAGATCCTCTCCTGCCGAGTCCTTCAACATACTCGCGAGAATAGGTAAGAAACAGAATCGATGTCTAAAAACTTTTTTTCACGAGTAGAAAATGAATGAGATGAAGTCAAGGTTACAAAGCAATAGAATGAATTTTCATAAATACTGATTTTTAGATTTTGCAAATAAGTCCTAAAGACGGTCTGTTTGGCTTCCTGCAGTCAAGTCAGCTCTGATACCATTTTGTAACGCCCGAAGTCTACCGACTTCGAGTTTCATTGAAATTCCATAGGAAATCAACTTACAAAATGTTCATCAAGCGACAACGTCTTATGACAAACAAAAATATAGCTCAGAGGCTATTATATTACACTAAAATAATAAAAAGGTCTTGGCGATGAACATCTTGCTCCACGGATCGCTCCTTGACTGGGACAGCTACTCCAGGCCTTCGTCTTCATAGGACTCAGCATCTAAAAAGTTTTAATCAACAAGGGTGAGTACAAACGTACTCAACAAGCCACAGAAATGCAATTAATGAAGGCTGAATAACAAAGGAGCATATTCTAGGCTTGTTTGCATAAATGAGCAAGTTTAACGTTGTTTAAGCTTTAGTGAGCAAAATTAAAACATGAATATAAAATGCTGAAATAAATATGAACGATAACTTCCCACTACCTCGAGTTGCACACCTGTGCCAACTCGCTCTTTCAACCCATTCCATCATGTTCAATGCTTTCACACACAAATGCAGAAAGTAAATGCTAACTGCGGAGAACATCACTTGGCCGCCCGTGACCGTGGGCACGGCTTTTCGAAAAGTTTATACTCTGATCAGAGGTGTACTACTTTACCCACAAGGCACTCGCTCCCGCACACAACAATGTGTCGAGATGACACCACGTCACCCCGAAGGAACTCGTGCCAAAACCCGTCATATGAATTGACTCAGCAAGAGGACAACCACACCAGGTTTCGCCCACGCTCCACTGAGATCTCACCCGAAAATCATGGGTAGACCCCGATTGGCAGACGTAGACCCCCTTTCGTGCCTCGTCGGACCAAGCCACCACCTGGCACTCCGGGTTAAGTGAACTTGTCCCCTCCGCTCGGTGCATCAAGCTGAATCGACCCATACTTCGAATTAGGCCTTACCCATTAGACTTGTGGTCAGTACTGTTATGCTTCGCAACAGATCCCGCAGACCGGTCCTTATAGTGCCCCGGGTGCGACCAACCAATTTCCGAGCTTGCACCCGGAACCCACCATGCTCAACACAACACCATTCTCCATGCATCATGAATCACAACTCAGGATCACAATGAGACGAGATATAACAAAGATATAAAGACGATCCACCTGTCTAGTAATAAGTATTAATTTTAACGCTAGCAAGTGTGCCTCTACTTTAGAGCACTAACTAATAAATTTTATAAGGCGACAAGGAGAACGGAATACAAAGCATGGCTTAGGTTTGCACAACAGGGTTTAAACTAAACTTTAACTAAATAATTAAAAGTGTGAACTAATGCATTTATTAGCCTATAGGTTTTAGCGATAATTAATAATAAAAATGGGTACAACATGATCAACTATTTCCACGGAAATGAATCTGTGACTTGCCTCTTGCAATTTTGAAAAACCTTTTACCCTTGACGAAGACTTCCGGATCTTGCGCGAGGTCCTTTGAAGCTTCAAGAACACGAGGCTCTACACGGCACACAAAACAAGATAAACACTCTAAGAAAACAATTAAGCAATACAATGAATATTCTTATTAATTAGATTAAAGGATTAATTAAGAAGAGCGATGGAGTTTGAACGGAAAAGATATAGTGAAATAGAACTATTGATCTTGGGTTGAAACGAGGATAATGGATTGCATTCGCAAAAGAGGAGAAGTGGCGTTCAACCCTATTGAATGCCAATGAACAAGAAACAACGGTTCAAGAGAAACAAAGGCGATGAATGGCGAAGAAACATCAAAACGACATAGACACAAAGGCTACGAGATTAGATTAGAACAGCAAGATCACTAGGTTTTGGCAATGATATATCAATATCAAAATTAATCAATGGTTGCGGGTTGATCCGCCATGGACGGATACAAAAAGGAACGGTGACAAGGATTGAATCTGATGAACAATAACATGGCTCGAAATGAAGGGATGACAATTAAAGGTGGTGACTCAACACTACTCAGAATGAATGGATAGCAAACTATGGTTGGGCCAACGAAATAGGTTAGAACCAATGAACGATGGTACATATCAAAATCAATGAATGACGACACATAGCAGAATAAAATAACAATGATGAGCTATGGCGTTCAAAGGCACCTGACATACGTACCAAGGTTAGATCCGAATAAGATCAATATGTAACAAGTACGACATCATGGTTAGGACAAATAAGATACCATAGACGACAATTTAATTGAATGGAATAAGAATACACAGTTTTAAGGGTAGTACTATCTAGCAAAAGAGTATGTCTAACTATAATAGTAGACCAATCATGGAGACATAACAAATGAAGATAAGCGAAAGAGCTAGCTAAGTATAAAAAATAACATAACATCATGATAATAAATCGATGGAAAAGAATGGTGTTTAGCACCAGATAGATCAATAATTAATTGAATGGAGTGAAAACACAAGGAGTTAAGATTGAATTTAACGATCGCTAGCAAGGTATATGATAATAGATTAGCAATACGATAACGAACAGATCGATACTGACAAATGACGTAAGCATGCGTACATGAACATGAAAAAACAGGAAAGGGGGAATAGGTCCTCACAATGGTCGGCAAAGAGGGCGACGAGGAGTTCGGCGAAGAGAAATGACGTCGAAGATGATAAAGAAATGAACAGGCTCGGGTTCTTTCATTCTGGTTCGGCTTCCTTATGGCTGCACTAGTTCTGGTTCTCATGGGACTGCAGCGATGCTTGACCAGTGAGGAAACAGGGCAACCGGTGGAGCAGTAGGCAGCGGCGCTCGGTGGAGACGGCGGCGACACACCTAGGGCGCAGGCGCACGTGGAGGGAGGCGCGGCGTGGCAGCGACGCGAGGAGGAGGCGCGGCGCAGGTGCAGCGGAGGAGACGCGGCGCGACGGGCCGGCATGGCGGGCGGCACGCGGGAGAGGTAGGCGGCGCGGCGGCGGCCTAGGGCGCGGGAGCAGAGGCGCGAGGAGGGAGAGGCGTGGGGCGGTGGAGGAGAGGGG
Organism: Zizania palustris; assembly: GCA_019279435.1. NCBI lineage: Eukaryota > Viridiplantae > Streptophyta > Magnoliopsida > Poales > Poaceae > Zizania > Zizania palustris. The sequence continues at coordinate 22,894,930 of JAAALK010000287.1, read as the reverse complement.
AGCAGGGGAGCCCGGTGAGAGGAAGAAAATGGAGGAGGGAGGAGAAGAGGTGGCTGGAGGTTGAAGAAGGGAGGAGAGAGGTTGCGGTTTAGAGGAGGAAGGAATTAGTTGCGCATGCACGGGAGGAGGAAGAAGCCAACGCACGGAGTGGCGGTGCATGCGGAAAGAAATGAGAAGAGAGAGAAAAGGAAAATAGGAAAGAGAAAAGTGGAAGAAAAGAAAAAGGAAAAGGTTGGGAAAAAATGGAAAAAAATATTTTCCTGATAATTCAAAGTTGGATTTTTGATAAAAAGTGAAAAGTTTTTGAAAAGTTTAAAATTTGAATTAAATTTATAAATTTTGGTTTTCAAGGAAATAACGCGGGAATATTTTGACGAATAAACGATGATTTGGAAAAATAAATAAATTGTGTATACGTGTCGAAATTAGAAATTTTGAACATGAACACAAAACTAAGGTTTTGAATTTATTTTCGTAAATTTAAAATATAAAAATAATTTAAAAATAGATTTTTCACGAAATTTAAACCATGCGATTAAAAAGAGGATTTTAACTTCGCGAACGAAAATAAAAGATTGATTCCTCCGGATTTACGACGGAAAAAGAGAGATGGTCGTGGATGAAGATTTCAAACTCGATCGGAAAGAAATAGGAATTTGATTTATTTTCGATTTAAATTTATTTATTAAAATACTATGAGTTACTATTCTAATTGCAAAATCCTTAATAAAAACTTAAATTGATTTGAGGCGCGACAATTCAAATAAAATTCCTCTAGCCACATTTGATTTAGTTTTAAGTTATTTTTAATTAAAATGATTTACCATATATTTTATTCACACAACATTATTGTTGAACATATTTTATTATTTAATGTTAGAGTTTTGCGATGAAATAATATTGATTATATCTTTATTAATTCCTTTGCACCAAAAATTCTAGAAAATTTTTGGGACGCAATTTAGAGCAAAGAGAATTTTAAGAAAAATACTCTCGCTACGATTTATTTTTAAACGAAAATTTTAAGCATGTATTTTAACTTCATTGTTTATCGCTTTTCACTGAATCATTTTCTTGTATTTCATTTATTAATTACTTTATTTTATTTTAACGCCTGACAAAAGTCAGGGCGTTACACGGGTGCTGTTCATAAAAGGGGAAAGATTACGTAACCCCGCTGATAATGATTACGGTAATTATTGGCGCCTGCTGCCCAATGATCTAGCTTCCCCTTTTCTCACCGAGCACCCCGGCGAGCCCGCGAATTGCACCGCCGTCCGCCTCCTCCTCTTTTCTCCCCTCCGCTCCGGGGTCACGTGCGACCTCGTCCACCGGTCAAAGCCCGCCATTATCACGTACATACGCGCCGGAGACGGAGAGGCGGGGATACAGCGAGGGAGTAGGGAGCCCTGCTGCTATAAAGCCTCGCGGTCGTGGCGCGGTGACAGGGTTCCATTGCAATCGGACCGGTTGTTTGTGATGGAGCTGGGGTTGAGCTTGGGGGAGGCCATGGCGGATGCCGGGAGGGAGCTGGTTCTTGGGCTTGGGCTTGGGGTGAGTAGGGAGGAGGGGGCGGCGGAGACTGGGAGGAAGAGGTATCGTGAGGTGGATGCTGCCGTACGGGGGTACGGCTCTTCGCCGGAGCCGACGGTGCGGCTCACTCTTTTGCCTATGGCGCCCGGTCTTGGCCTCCCATGGCCGACGTCCGAGAGCGGTGAGAGTTACATCATGAGATTTTGTGTCGTCTTTGCGAGCGGTGAAATGGTGGCGTTGAAATGGGTTGGTTGATGTGATATTGTGATCTGTGTGGCTGGCAGGGCATTTGGAGGCGTCGCCGCGGGGGTTCGACGTGAACCAGGCGCCGTCGTCCGGCGGCTGCGCGGCGGAGGAGGAGCAGGATGATGACGCGGTGGGGACGGCTCTGTCGTCCTCCCCCAACAATAGCGTCGGCTCCTTCCCGACGGACTTCTCCACGCATGGCGGTCGCGGCGGCGCGGACGCTGCTACTGGCGCCGGCGGCGCCGACCGCTCGTGCTCGCGCGCCAGCGACGAGGACGACGGCGGCTCGGCGCGCAAGAAGCTGCGGCTCTCCAAGGAGCAATCCGCGTTCCTCGAGGAGAGCTTCAAGGAGCACAGCACCCTCAACCCCGTAAGCATCTCCCCGTCTCCCAGAATCACCTCTCGACTCTCGTCGTCGTCGATCGTATACGACGGCCGGCGTCGTCTTGCTTTGTGTATCTCGCAAAGCTTAACGTTGTGCTGTGTCGCGAGCAGAAGCAGAAGCTGGCGCTGGCGAAGCAGCTCAACCTCCGGCCGCGCCAGGTGGAGGTGTGGTTCCAGAACCGCCGCGCCAGGTACTGCATGCTCTCTCGCCGCGGACTACAACCGTTTCTCATCCATCTCGCCGTGAAAATCTCAACTAATTCAAGAGGTGTTTCTTCCATCATTCCATGGCGCGTGCAGGACGAAGCTGAAGCAGACGGAGGTGGACTGCGAGCACCTGAAGCGCTGCTGCGAGGCGCTCACCGAGGAGAACCGTCGGCTCCAGAAGGAGCTCGCCGAGCTGCGCGCGCTCAAGACGGTGCACCCTTTCTACATGCGCCTCCCAGCGACCACCCTCTCCATGTGCCCCTCCTGCGAGCGCGTCGCCTCCAACTCCGCACCGGCCCCAGCAACCGCCACCGCGTCCGCCGCGGCGGCAGCATCGCGAGCCGGGCCGACTAGGCCACCCTCCTCCGGCAATGCCGCTGTCGCCGCTCCGGACCACAGGCCTTCGTCGTTCGCCGCCCTATTCTCGTCGCCTCACAGCTTCCCATTGGCTGCAGGGCCGCAGGCGCAGCCGCCGTCGACGGGCTCGTGAGTCGTGGCTACCTCCGGCGAGGGACCTGCTTGTAAATACGCTGACTTTTCTTTTCACCTTTTCGCTCCTGCGGTTCTCATGGGATATTTGTCGCTTTCCAAGCGGTTTAGCGAGAATCCGAGGGGAAGCGCATCTGGCCGTCCAATCGGAACACGTGGACGTCGCACGATGCTTAAAAGGAAAAATGTTGCAATAGAACTTAAATTAACGTTAGTTTCTCTCAATTTTTTTCTATTGATAATTCTATTTGTTTTGAGAGTCCCTTTAGAGGAGATAATGTTAAGCTAGAAGTCCTCAAAAGTCAACTATTACAGTGATTTAGGCATTACGTTTGTCATTACAAGAACCTCCTGCTTAACTTCTTGGTTGAAACCCAAGGCTTACAATACGGATATATAAGGAGATAAATTGATATTTGATATTGTATGTGTTTGAATCAAAATCTATGAAAAAAATATAAGTATTTAAAAACTTGACAAATGGTCTAAAAATAATTCTTTTGATTTTGTATACAATTTTGAGCAAATCTAGACAGGTCAGTTGGTTTGTATCAATAAAATTATAAGATTATAACCCTGAGAGATTACAATTATGATAAAAATAAAAAACACTCCAACACAAGCTAGCAGCACCAACCGACTACTCGAGAATAATAATTAAGTATCAAGATCTTCAAGACAATACCTCCATGGAGACAATACCTCCATGGAAACACCACCAAAAACGCCTCAAGATCTTCAAGACAATACCTCCATGGAAACACCACCAAAAACGCCGCTATCATCCGTCTAAAAGCCTTAAGTTAGTGTTCACCGAAGAGTCTTGTGAAGGGACCAAATGGTGGCTACTCGACAAAGCCTCCAAGGAGGAATATGGCACTCAAAAGCGTCCTCGATGTTGGTCCAATAAGATTAAGCAAGACTTTTGCCTCTAGCAAATACCCCAACCTCGAGAGGTGCTCACTAACTACCCCAAACACCCTAAACAACCAATCTATTATCTGACCAGGCCAGCACCCAACCGCTAACACTATTCCTACACACCAGTGAAATGAAAGGCTAGCAAAGATCTTCTAGGTCAAAATTCTACCAAAACTGAGGAGCTCCCCTCCCCATGACAGAAGGGTGGCCAAAGACGAGGAGGAACTCCAATGAGAGGGATGGTAATTGGCCAGAAAAGAAGCGATCACTGCACTGCTCAAACAAAGCCAGACATGCCAACCATAGGCATGACGTGGGTGCCATGAATGTAGACACCACCAAACGTACTCACCGCCGAAGGCCCCTCACTCGCCACTCAATAATGCCAAGAAACTACTGGATATTGAACTTTCGACGTTGAACTTAAAGCTAGCACTTAGTTGGTGCCAAAGAAGACATCACCAAGACCGGTGACCCTTCGACAAAAGAAGACCACTAAATAGGCAAAGGGACGACAACATCGGCCCTAATAGATCAGCGTAGCACGAGCAAAAACTAGAGAACCTCACGCTAGAGTAAAGCATACACGTCAACTCACCCCACACCAGGACACGACCACCAAAAGAACGCCTAGGGCATCGACACATAAGCAGACTTGATCAGGACCCCTGAAAACCAAGTTGCCACCTAATCAAAAAAGGAGAAGAGCGACTACTACCAGGAAGGGAAGGAGGAAATGGTGGCTGCACGAGAGAAAGAGAACCATCGGATCTACCACCTGGTCGATGCCACTTTGTAAGTAGTTAGCGCTACAACCTTTCACCACCCTACACACACAAGCTAGTCAGAAATTAGCCAGCCTCGCACAAGAGTAGTCCACGACATCCCACCACTAACCATGTGAAAAGACGATCGGGAAAACAAATCCACCTAGCACCCGAACTGGTCGTCGCACACCTCCGAAGATCCTCGGTGAGCTAGCCACCACATATCTAGACAATGGCGCAGTAGGCTAGCCTCCACCACCTCTAGACCACCGTAATACCTAGATGCAACAGCGAAGCCCCCGACCGCAAGCCGCACAAACCACCTTGAAAAAGCCGCAAACTACTGCCTACCACCTCTTGGAGCCGCATGAAGCACCCAGGCCGCACAACGCTAGGTAGCCGTGCCACGGCGCCAAGACACTACTCGCTGCTAAGACGCCTTGCACAATTGACTAGGCTGTCGCCGCCAGCGCTCTAGAAATCAGTCCGTCACCGCAACAACTTCACGAGGAGAGGGAAGAGAAGGGGGGAAAGAAGGAGGACATGAAAAAAGGGCTCGTTGTCACCTTCCTCGCCACCACTGGAGCTCCGACGGGGGAAGGAGGGGAAAGAGGTGGCGACGACTGTAGCCATATGTTCATCAACACGGTCGCTATATCTATCTTTTGGAAAATCTTGATTATGTATACAATGTATTACACTATTTAAGAGCTTGAGAAATGTGTTTGAGCTCAGGCTATAAAATTAGGTTTAAAAGGAGAGAAATTTTACAGTACTTGAGGAGGTACCACATTTTTCAGTGTTAATTTTGATACCTCCTGACATATGAGGTACCAGGAGGTACCAAAATTACCACTGAAAAAATTGGTACCTCCTGGTACCTCCTGAAGGACTGTAAAATTACCCTTAAAAGGAACTGATTATTTAGCGTGTTTGGAATGATGAAATTCAAATATTTATAAAATATTTAGATCCTTAAGAACATTTTTCTATGACATTCTTTGTGACGATGGATCTTTTGGATTAGATTCCTAGGCTTATTTTAAAGGAAAATAAACATTAGCGCATACATGTTTTTTCCTTTGAGAAGACTTAGGTATACTCTTTCTCTCTCTCTCGCATGTGATTTTCTTGAAAATTCATATATTTTAATTCCTATAAACCATCGAAAGAAACATCTATAGTATGCTTATATTTTTAAAATTATATAGTATTCTATAATACTAGACAATTTATTTTACGTTTTTTCTATTCCGAACTCACCATAAATCAAGTTCAAAACTAACAGATCATTTATTCTATCCTTAGATTTTGTTTTGGTAAGGTTTTAACCGTTTGTTGGGATCCGACGTTGAGGAATAGTCGTTGAGCTCACTTCACAACGATTGAAAGTAAGCTCCCCCGTAATGATTCATAACGATCGAGATGAGTCCACATCATTAGATTTTAATTGAATAGCTCGGATTGGATTCGTTGACTACACTCGTAGAGCAAGTTTAATAATATAGCTAGTTGTTGGTTTTATATTTGTGTCATGTCACATGTAGATAATCTAATAGCCAACTCATATAATAGTTAATTGGCTATATGTATAATATATTTAATGTGTAACATATTACACCATCTCACAATGTTTATTGGAACCTGTGTATAAATGGGTTGTTAACTAGTAGCCCGTTTTTATTCTTTCTCTTTCCTTCTCTCCTCCACCTAACTACTAATCTGATGTGGCAAGTCTTATAACCTTACATAATTTCGATCACACGATATGCACCGGACTACCGGAGATTGACCTCGGAGTCCACATGCCACGCATGACTAAGAGGAGACTATGGCGATGAATGCGAACACGGATGGAGTCCACGCATGCGGCTAGCGATCAGTGCCGAATCATTTACTCCCGACTTCACCGTTCGATGAGCAGCCCAATGAATCCTGACTGCCAAACCTCGTCGTCCTCTTCGCCCGTCGCTGTCGCCGTCGCCGTCGCCGTCGCCGTCGCCGCGCCATCAATGCCGCTGGGAAATGCAGATGCTAGCTGACCGGCAGGCAGCAGGCAGACTCATCCTCTGTCACGAGGTGGTGACCAGGATGGAGGGAACAAGGCCAAGACTTTCCCGAGCTCCCCAATTTATTGCATGCCGTTGCCTCCGGCCGAGGGAAGCGAGAGATCAGCTGGTTGATCAGTACGGAGTACTGTAATGGTCTGATAGGCGTGATGAACTGTTGCAATGGTCTCATCCATCTCGAGGTGCCTTGCTCTCAAGGGCGATGACCCAAGATTGACCAGCTCAAAGGTACAGTAAGTGATCAAATCCCTGAAATTCCCCGGTAGTAAACGAAGATTAGGCAGCTTACTAGGTCATGACAATGATGGGTGCTTGGATACAATCGTGCCGGTTTTCCCCACATTTCATGGGAACTTTCACACGGCAGAAATGGATACTACTAGGATGCTGCTGCCGTTACAGGCTTACTACAGCAAAGCTCAGCTCTACCATCCCACGCTGTACCAATAATTATGCAGCTAGCTAGCTAGCTGAGCTGAGCAGTGAGCTCCAGGCCAGTGTCAGCTGATCGTCAAGTTGGCACACTGATCAGGGAGCCATCAATCCTCGGCTCGAGGAGAAAAAAGGGCTCACGAGTCACGATCGAGCACTGCAGCAGGAGGCCGAAAGTGAGAAGCCTGACGACGATCTCCATCTTGTCCCCTCGGGAGGCAGGCTAAAATTGGGAAGTTGCATCGTGTCTCCTTGCCGCTCTCTGAGATGTTCCCTGCATGCTGCTCCAGCTCCATCGATCGCCACACCTGTCCGTCTTCTCGGCTAGTTAGCTCTTAGCTGCTGCTGCTGCTACAGTGCTGCTAGCTTGTCGCTGTGCATGGCCGGGTTGGATTTTGGCACTGCTCCATCCATTACTCCCTCGTTCTCAAATTTATATATTTATATAAAACCATTAAAAATACCAAATCATGATATTTCTAAATTTAATGATCGAAAACTTCATGCACTCATGGTCACGCACCGAAAAACGCCGACCATGACCAGACATTTTCGGTCAGTTTAGTACACATTTAGGCGACCGACCGGCGAAGCACAGCATGCATTATGGTCGTAGGTCCAGAGCATTAGCACACAGGTGAAAAGAGTGCTCCAAGATTCACGTCACATCCGAGCAATGATGTCCACGCATGAGATTTGTGCATCACTGTTGCTGGTGATGCGATCAAATTTCCTTTTATACTAAAATCGATTCTTCTAACAAGTAGTAAAATGTACTGTAGACGTGCTCTTTTTTTAAGCTCGTAAAAAGGGAAATCATAATCACCTACTGTAAACGGTAAACGTCACATGATTCAGATCTGAGTAAGGCACGGTTAGCTGTCACTGCCATGGTGTTGCACTGTTGCCAATAATTTCGTTCGCATTGACAAACCACAGCACACGGCATGTTTCCATCGACCTGCAGCGGCGGCAAGACGCTTTCACTGGCGTCCCTACGACCCTACCCTACCTCAGCTCGCCGCAATGAATTTCTCCGGCGACCAGGGCCTGCGCCGTCCGAGGGAACAGGAACGGGCACGTGAGCCCAGGTCAATTCCGGCCACTGTGGCCGCCCTGTCGGCGAGGTCTTGACGGATTCCGGCGTGCTTCCCGTGGCTCTCGCCTCTCGGTGCAGCGTACTCTACTGCTTATAGTCGGCCCGGTCATGACAGTTGATTTCAAGCTTATTTATTCTATTCCGCTTGCTACTTTGATTTAGTTTGGTTGATGAGATAAAATGTTTTATGGAGGATGAATTTGGCTAAAGTTTAGATCTCAGATATCCGGATGCTAATTAGAAAAACTAAACATAAGTTAATTATAAAACTAATTACAGACCCTTTATACTAATTCACGAAACGATTCTATTAAATCTAATTAATCCATCATTAGCATATTTTTACTGTAACATCACATTGTCATATCATGAACTAATTAGGTTTAATAGATTCATCTCACGAATTAACCTAGAGGTTATGTAATTAGTTTTATAATTAACTCACATTTAGTCTTTTTATTAGCGTCCGAATATCCGATGTAACATAGGCTAAGGTTTAACCTAGAGGAATTGAACCGGACATTAGGCTATTTACAATGGTGGGTTTCATAACACTGTTTTCCTAAAATGTTACGTCAGCTTTACAACTGAATGAAATACCCTCTTTCAGTGGAGAGTTTCATTTCACTATTTCCTAGGCTAATCAATGTAATTAAATGCAACTAGCTCTCATGAAATACCCTCTCTCTGATGAAACGATTTAGCTCTCAATGGTTGTTTCATTTCGTTTCATCCGTCTTGAAAATGAGTTAGCACCATGTCATGATGATGACACTACTTTCTTCTCTTTCTTCATTAATTGAATGTCATGTAAGCAAAAAATCTGATATGACATGAAAATTAATACCATGAAATACCCCATGAAACCTCGTTGTGAATAGCATTAGTATTAGACAATATAGAGTTCGAGGTGATGGAGATTTGAATGACTGCGTCTGGTCCTTTTTAAACAATGTTTTTTTTTACCAAATCACAATTCTAATACTCGTTTCATGAATTTATAAAAAATCGACCACTATCGATAACTCTCATTGTCGACCTTTAAACCGTCGACAGACCTAGTAAAACTTCACACCTCAGTTATCGGCATAAATCTATTTTTGTGATTTTTTTGAAACGGTGTGCTACAAATATAATTTCACACAAAATAAACATTTTTAAAATTTCTGCTGGGCTCTAGTTGGCGTCCGTTTGCAAAAAATTCTCTTCTAAAATTCTTACCCGGTCTGACATATTTGGGCCAATCCGATGTGGAGTAGTGGATAGGAAGCTAGTCTTTCTGACCTGGGCCGCTCTATTTGTGCAGCCATTAGCAAGAACCAGTTCATCCACTGTGACTGGGGGAGTTTCAATTCCAAGATAGTAAATTCAAATCGATCAAAGAATATTCAGTGAAAGACAAGAAAAATCAGAGAGCTGAAACATGGGCCATTGGAACAGAGTTTGAACAGTATGGTTCGACAACATGTGCTGATTTACAGTCACCATGATAGTACTGAACAATGTATGGCTGAAGCTGCAGGAAGCCAATGAGGCTATTTATTCAGCTAAGGGAATGTCCCTAAATTGTAACTTCACATTTCCGCCTCCGGCCGCGATCCGATCCAGGAATGGATCCAGGAATGGCGCAGGCGACACTCATGACAGGCCCATGACTTTCCCGGTGGCTGTGTCGACGTCGATTTCGTAGAAGCAGGGCCTTGTAGGAAGACCAGGCATGGTGCTCATGGTGCCGACGAGCGGGTAGATGAAGCCGGCTCCAATGCTGGCCCTCACATCCCTTATGGGAAGCACAAAACCAGATGGTGCACCCTTCATAGATGGAACATGTGAAAACGAGTACTGAGTTTTTGCCATGCATATTGGGAGGTTTGAGAAGCCTTGTTTGGTGTACATTTCAATCTGCTTGTCCGCCTACATGATAGTCAGTCAGTCGGTCAGTCAGCATTTTTCATTTTCAACACTGTCACCGCATGAACATGAAGGGATTCCTCTTCCGTCATGGAGAAAATCATGGGATCGATGGTAGAAGAAACTTTGAGTACTTTTGCATGTTATATCTTTTCTTAACCATATCCCAGTTGATCATCCTCAACTAAAAGCAATCATAAACACAGTAGAAGGTAGCAAGCATACCTGTTCAGAGTATTCAACGGCGCTAGCACCATAGAACTTAGCTATCGACTCAATTTTCTCCTTAATGCCAGATTCTAAAGGATACAAGAACTTCAGAGGTTCTGCCTGGCTTTCACATGCCCGTTGAACTGCGAGTCCAAGATCGACCTGAAAACAGACAGTCAGTTTAATGCTGACAATTTCAAAACTCAAACTATTCAGAGATGGAAAAAATAAGCATAGAAATCATGCTAAAACAATATGCTAGGCGAAAGTGGAGCAATTAAATAGGAAATATATGGGCATGCCATATTATATTGTAACTCTTTGGTAACACTGTCCACATTTGATAAATTCAGTGAGCTAGAAAACCTCCCAACAGCACAATTGTTTTGACACAAATGTTTACTAGGCATGAAAGAGCAAACTTACAATTTCGAAAACAAAATTTGGTAAACAATAGGTACCAGAATGCAACTTACAGATTCACAGTCAAATATTTCCCATAAAGAGGTCCAGATGTAGTTAAAAGAGAGGTCAAGATGCATAAATATGACTTTAACAATTAACACAATAACATAAAACTAACCGCTCCTTTACCACCATGTGCATGGTGGGTGCAGATGACGGCATCAAAAGCACCAGCTGCCATAGCCGCATTTCGGACCACATCCATTTCTGCTTCAGTATCGGATGCAAACTTGTTGATTGCGACGACAACATTAACTCCATAACTCTTTGTGTTTGCAATATGTTTAGCAAGATTGACACATCCAGCTTCAACAAGAGCCACATTTTCACTTGTGTATGCATGATCTAAAGGCTTCCCAGCCACAACATCTGGGCCCCCTCCGTGCATTTTAAGAGCTCGAATTGTGGCCACAATAATAGCACACTGAGGCATCAACCCACTATACCTACACTTTATATCCATGAATTTCTCAGTTCCAATATCAGAACCAAAACCTGCCTCTGTAACTACAAAGCCACCCTTCCCAACCAACTTCAGAGCAATCTTATCAGCTACTATTGAAGAGTTTCCATGAGCAATGTTAGCAAAAGGTCCTGCATGCACTAAAACAGGAGTACCTTCAAGGGTTTGCATGAGGGTGGGATGGATGGCATCTTTCATTAGGACAGTCAAGGCACCTCCAACACCAAGATCATCTGCAGTAATAGGATCACCTGACTTGCTGTTCCCTATCACCATTCTCCCTAACCTTTCCCTCATGTCAGCAAGGGAGGTCGTAAGAGCTAACACAGCCATTATCTCGCTAGCCACTGCTATGTCAAAGCCTGTTTCTCTCACCATTCCTTTTTCTTCAGGGCCTTCTCCAATAGTGATTTTCCTCAGGAACCGGTCATTTACATCCATGACCCGTCTCCAAGTAATGGATGCAGGGTCTATGTCAAGTCTTGCAAAGCGTCTAACTTCATCTGGTGTAAGCTCACCAGGATCAGTCTTTGAGATTCCGAGTTTCATCAGTCGTCTGATCATCACATCAGCAAAGCGTCTCTTCCCTTCCTTGTTTGGTGGACACAACCTATTAAACAGGGCTTTGTCTGATTGTGAAGCTTCATGGAAAATCCTGGTATCAATAGCAGCGGCAAGAAGATTGTTTGCAGCTGTAATTGCATGGATATCTCCTGTCAAATGAAGATTGAACTCATCCATGGGTATAACTTGGCTGTAGCCACCTCCTGCAGCACCCCCCTTAATTCCAAAGGTAGGCCCTTGAGATGGTTGCCGGAGGCAAGTGACAACCTATAACAGCAAGGGAAACATTGAGCAAAAGTAGTGATAAGGTAATATATACACCAATATGTGAGCACATAACAGTCATTTCCATATGCTCTGGAATGCATAATATACTCTATGTATCACAACCTATGCTATGCTTTTTGTAGTTAAAATGACATAAGCCATACAAACAGAATCATGCAGTCTATCAGTGATTGTTACAAGAAACAGATAAGTCAGCTCAGACCCCAGAGCATTGTACCAAGTGCTTAAAGCCTTAAACAGACGTAGTTCAGAGAACCGGTTTTTTCTTGCTGAAAGTTGCTTGGTAGACAGAATAAATTGGGAAACACAATTTATGAATATGACTTTTTAAAGCAAATATAGATACATCCAGTTCAATCAAACAGGCAGAAATCATGATTCCTGTACAGAATAAAATTAGGTCAATGCATGAGCCAATATGAACTAATGAAGAAATTGTGCCACAAATTTGTATCACCAATTCCCACCGGACCCCCTCATCTATGATACTATGATAGAACAGACGAAAGTAACATAAAAAGTCTCACCTTTTTATCAAGAAACGCCCCCAGCGCCTGGCAGAGCCCGACGGTGGTGGTCGACTTGCCCTCCCCGAGCGGCGTCGGCGTGATGCCGCCGACCACCACGTAGTACCCGTCCTGCTGCCCCTTCAACTCATCAAGAACAGACAGCAACACCTGCACAAGTGAACAGCACCAAAAGAAATGCACAAATCAACAAATCAAGTCACATCCCGCAACACGGGGGGAAATCAGCAAAAGCAATTTGCATCTCTGAAGCGCGCGAGACGCACCTTAGCCTTGTATTTGCCGTAGAGATCGAAGTACTCGGGGCGGAGGCCGAGCTCGGCGGCGATGTCAGCGATGGGGAGCGGCTCCACGGCGTTGGCGATGTCGATGTCCGCCGGCACCGGCGAGGCCACGTCCAGCCTCCGGATCGTCGGGTTCGGCTTCGGCGTCGCCATCGGCAGCACCAACGGCGGCAGCGGCGGCGCGACGACGGCGGCGCTGGATCTCACCACAACCCGCTCACAGCCTCGACCAGGCGGCGCAGATCGCTGCAGCGAGTGGTGGTACTCGTCCGACTGCGAAAGCGGTGGACGCGAGACGACTGTACAAACAAGCCTCTGCCTCCCGTACTTGTTTATTGTTTCGCGTCTCCTCGCGTCAGGACGACGATCACATAGGATAATCGAGGATAAAGTTTTTGGACCATTGGTTGGTGGGGCAGACAGATCCATCACACAGTACCCAATAATGCAGCCACGAAAACCTCAAATCACCAACCTTTTTCCCTGCAAGATATTTCAGGCTAACCCTGAAGAAACCCTTCAGCTTTATACTCTTCTTGTGTAGCCCCAGTTCATCAACAATTGTGGAGTTGGGTTTTGGCAGCTCTTATCTTGGATTGGATGGACGGAAGATGGACACCAATCCAGCGGAGAAGATAAGGGTTTTTTTGTGGAGATGTGGATGTGAGAGATGATGATGCCGGTGCTGCAATGCAAGATTGGGGCTTTATATTTATAGGCGACTTTGGTTGAGATCACAGGATCAGTTCATGCTCAGAATGTGTGAAACTTCTGCAGGCGTGCACGAATGCAGTGGGTGATAAAAAAAGGAACTTTTTTTTTTCAATTCCGTGGCTGTCTTCGTTGAACATTGCTGTAACTGCATTGGAATTGAGCTGTAGAGCAGCACATCATCTCTGGGTTTTGCTCAAAAGAAAAGGAGGCAAAGTAAAACGGACAAGACGATCTGGTCACGAGCGTGCTGCAAACCATGCCAGTTTGTCTGGTTTGCAAGCGTGATTCCCTCTGATTTTGAGGTTCTGGGAGGTTGATTCCGCTGGGTTTTGAAGGGTTGGTGATCATGATCATGAGGGCCATGAGGCAGATAAGAAAACACTAACCATGCACAGGGAAACGTTTCATCTGAGCAGCTTCCCGGATAGAGATGCCGTCGTGGCAGATTACCAAACTGATTCACGCAACTCCTAGCTCTTCGACTGTGATCAATAGGCTTAGGGAAAAAAAAGATGAATGGTTCGTAGTAGGACGACATTTGGAGTACAGCTCAGCTCAGCTGCTTCTAAAGAGCGTATTTGTAGGAATAAAATTGGGTGGGCGATGCGTGCAACCCCATCCGGATGGATGGACGACGCGTGGAGCGTCGACGTATCAGACGGCTAGAGGAGGCGGCGGCCCGACAGCGGACGGCGACAGAGGGCGGCGGCAGTGCAAGGGCTTCGGCTCCGGCTCCGGCGGTGGGCGGCGACATCGGCTACGGCGAAGGCAGCCGACGGCGACATTGGAGCGAGACGTCCATGCTCCACGCGTCGTCCATTTTAGGTGGAAGCGCACGCGTGACTACATGCACCTATAGATGCACACTTTCTGATGATCGAAAATAGTAACCCAAGATCTTAGAGAATAGACCAATAAACATTTTAAAATGGACTTATCTAATATCTTGAAGTATATTTGGTCAGATGGATAATCCAATCTAACTTGTCAGTGAATCAAGACTAATATGTCATCCACTCTAAAATTGGATTGAATTATTCCTAAAATTGCTAGTAGAATAGTATTATAATACACCTTAAAATTGCTAAACCAATATTAGTTCTGACAATTTTAATTCCACACAACATCGGTCGTGTAAGGTTATGTTGATCACGTTCGAGGCATAATTAAGTTACTGTTTGATTCAGTTTGATTGAGATTATAACAGTATAATTTATAAATAAAACCGAATTGAACCAGTTTACTTAATTTTTATAATATATAATTTAAATTATAATAAACTAATAGAATAAGCTAAACGGTTTGTTTCAACTTATGAAAATAAATTGAATTGACAAATTGAAACTCGAAGATAGAGGCGCTATATTTTATTTGTAAACAAAACGTATATTATTGCATTAACAACAAGGTAGCCTTCACAATCGTCTAAAAAATCCTTCACAAAATCGAATCATCGACATGAAAAAAAACAATCAAAAGAATCGAATCAAAGAATGGTGAACAGCCGGAGCATCCATAAATATAAGCTCCGTACGTCTCGCGGCAGATCAACCGGGCGCCGGCCTCTCTCGGTCAATCCTTCTTCCGGCCAGCGGCGGCTCCAGGCGACTGCTTTCCGGCGACGGGGGACAGCTCCCCTCCGGCGGGCAGGTCGGAGAGCACCGCGAGCATGCGGCGGAGGCTGACGGAGCGCGCCGGTCGGAAGCCGAGGCTTTTGCTCCTAGAGAAGACGGCGGAGGACTGGGCGAGGATGAAGTACACCAGCGCCTGCACCAGCACGAACACCCCGACCTTCATCAGCGCCCCGTGCGCGCTCGCCGCCGCCGCCGTATCCATAGCCTGATGAACGATCTCGCCGACGACGCTGACTCCTCTCGTCTTCTTGAGCTGCTCCGGCCGGTGAGCGACGCGCGATCAGATTATTAACCAAATAGTTTCGATCGCCGGCTTGAACGCTTGATCGATCGATCGACAAAGAAGCTCTGCTTCTGCTAGTCTGCTAGCTTTTGTGGGGAGCAAAGAGTGGCGAAAGGCGCGCGCTTTTATAGACGAGCGAGCAGCTGAAGGTTGAAGATGGCCGCCGGTTTGACCACGGCTGGCCGGAGCGAGCGTTCTGAGTGCATCGATGCTTCCTGCGGCTACGAGTTCAACTGTTCGACGTGTCGGCCTTCGTCTTGCTTCTGGGAGTGCTGGCGTCGTCGTTGTTTGGTTTGAAAAAAATTACACGGTGGATATATTGACATTGACCACTGTTTTGTACAATTCTGTTCGACGAGCAGAATAAACTGCTGGTCCAATATCATATAAATATAATCTCTCACTTTTTATGGTTGATTTGTCAATCAAACTGATAAGCAAGTGATTAAACGGCAGTGTTGTTCTTTGACGCGCAAACATGCGTTTTCACGAAGGTGGCATTCAGCTTTGATGGTGAAAAGCAAAGAATTTTTTTAAATTTTTTTTTTTAAAAAAATCAAAATTGTATTATCGTTTCAAAAAAATTGCAAAACTAACATGCGGTCGGCCGATCAGGAGCCGACTCAGGGTCGAGTCGGCTCTTGGTCAGCCGACTGCTGCCACATCAGTAGGAGTCGGCCAACCAAGGGCCAACTCTCTGCCACGTGGCTCCAACGACTTTTCTGGCCGACTGGTGCCACGTATGTGCCAGTCGGCCGTTCAACCACCGACTGGACCCAGTCGACTGTTGGTCTGCCGTCTGGCTGTAGCAGTCGGTTCTCCAACAGCCGACCATAACCTTATAAAAAGGGGGGCGAACACTCTATTTCTTCCACCCAACCTTGGTTGCCCATCTCGCTTCGAGAGGTATGCATATTTTTCTCTAGTTTTAATATTTGTAGTTTAGTTTAGTAGTAATTTAGAAATAGTTTAAGAGTAGTTTAGGAATGATTTTGGAATAATTTAGTACTCCCTCTAGTACACAAAAACAAGTTGTTTTGAACATGATTTCACATACCAAGGAGCAATTAATTATTGTGTATTTTCCATGTTTGCCCCTATTAAATATAGTGCAGAAGTAAATATAGCACGAAAAATAAGAAAGAAATAGTACTACTTGAGGGGTATAGTTGTCCAAAATGCATAATAAAATGCAAAACGACTTGTTTTAGCAACCTCTTGATACAAGTCTAAGAGTCCCTTTGGTTGAGCTTTTGGAAGCAGCTTCTGCTTCCTAAAAGCCAGAAGCTCAACCAAAGGGTTATACCCATACAACCAGCTTTTTTCAAAAGTAGCTTTTGCTTTAGTGTAAAATTGAAAGCCCGTATGGACCAGCTTTTGCAGCTTCCCGTCTCACTTCCAAACTCCTCACGCGACTGTGAAGCCGCCATCCGCGCCGCCGGCGCCGTCTCGTCGTCGCGGCCGCCGTCTCGCCGCTGCACGCGCCTCCTGTCCCGGTGGCCGCTGTCCCCCCACCGACCTGCCGTCGTCCTGCCGATCCGCCGCCGGGAAGCCAGATCTACTCCCGCACAAGAAAAGCTGCTTCTAGGCGAGCAGCAAGAGCAAGACGGCGCTGTTCATGAAGGTCAGCATGGACGGAGCTCCTTACCTGAGGAAGATAGTCCTCAAGATGTACAATGGCTACCAGGAGATCAGGGAGGCCCTAGAGGCCATGTTTCTCTACTTCTCCGGCGGCGCGGCCAACGGCGCGGCGACCGTAAACCCATCCGACTTCGTCGTCACCTACGAGGACAAGGACGGCGACCTCATGCTCATCAGCGATGTGCCATTCGAGTTAAGTATCTACACATGTATATGCAGTTATGCACTACTGTAGTACTGAAGCAAGAGGCCTAGGAGGAGCAACAAGGGAGTGAACTGAAGATTCTGAAGATGTCATGTGTGCATGAGCAATTCTTTTGTTCTTTTGGGTTCTCATCTCATTGCACCTTTCAAGACAACTAAAATAAAGGAATGCAAAACAAAATCAATCAAGATGATATGCAAAATTCAGGAAAAACATTGGAAGATTGTTGGAGGAGAAAAAGGCCATCTGAGTGCAAGCATGCAAGCATGTGTGACTTTGTTTTCATTTTCTTCCCCTTTTACTAGGATCTCCATGTGTGTTTGTACAAATCAAACATCTTCTTTTATGTCTGAATCTTATATTAATTTGAAGTCCCAAATTACTCTTGCTATTGAGCTATAATCTGCATTGATGGTGTATGCAAAACTAATGAAGATTAATTTTTCTTTTCTAAAATTTCTATTTATATGTGATTTATTGATTGTTATAATATTTTATAACCATTTTATATATAATCAACGTTTGAAATATACATGGGCATTACAGACTTTTTACACAACTCACAGATCAAAGCAGCTTTTCCACAGTCGTTTCAGCCAAACGACTTTCAGCTTTCTCACAGCTGACTTCTCACAGCAGCTTTTCCACAGCCCACAGCTCACAGCAGCTTTTTCCCACCGCCACAGCTCAACCAAACACACCCTAAAACGACTTGTTTTTGTGTACCAGAGGGAGTAGTAGTTTATGAGTAATTAGTAAGTAACAATACTTTAGTAGTAATTTGACAGTACTTTAAGATTTATTTATCGGTAGTTTAATAATACTTAGTAGAAATTTAATTTACAGAATTTATGTAGATACATTGCAATATGGTGAAAAAAGATATAGCTACTTACGGTCCCGATGTTCGTCACCGTCTGCGAGAAGGTGTCGAACCCCCTATATGTTTTTATGGAGACACATGTAAATTTTGAAGAAAGTAGGTGTAACACCCCAAATTTTCAAAGAAATAAAAATACATTTTATATTATTTTTCTGGAAAATATTATTTTTGAATTTCCTTTAAGGCTATTTATACCCAAATAAACTGAAAACCTGGAGGAGATATCCAAACCAGAGGATAAGAAAATTTATATGTGATCCCAAGGCCAAGACCTATTTTTGAGAATTTTTACAATTTTTATCACCCTTGGAAGCAACCCAAACATTTTAAACCAATTTCAGCAATTAAATTTATTCAGAAATGAATTTAAACAGTAACGGCCCCTTTCCCCCATTCTTCCCCAGCCAGCCGGCCCATCCCACTCCCTCCCCGCGCCCCTCACTGACAGCCGGGCCCAATCATCAGCGACCCCCTCTCCCACCGCGCGCACGCCCGACGCCTCGGCCCCACCTATCGGCGTCGTCTGCCTCTCTCTCAGCCCCGCACGCACCCACTGACCGCCATGGCCCACGCGTCAGATCCGTCTTCCCCATGGGCCTCCCCTGATTGTGCCCCCTCTGACCCCCGCCGGCATCCTTATTTAAGCCCTTGGTGCCCCCGCATTCACCCCTCGCTAGCACTTGGACCGAACCCGAACAGAACGCCCACGCTTCGGTTTTTAACACCACTTCACCGCCCGCATTCCAGCCGTCGCTCGCCGTCGCCGGAGACCTCCTCCACCCTCGGCGGCCGCACCCGTGTGATCACTGACGTCACCCCAACTTCGTCCACCCCTCCGTCCCAACTGAAGACCGTCGGATCTCCATCGCCGACGAGGACCCGAACACCTCCGTTGCCCCCTACTCGTCACTGGCCGTAACCCGACGACCCCAAGCCTCACCGACGGTACCCTCTTGACCCCATGATGTACTGATTCCGTTTTAGCCCTTAGAACCGACCGCCGTCGCTCGTCGTGGCTGCTAGCCCGTCGTCATCGCTGGAGAAGACGACCGGCACGGGTAAAGTACCTGTGCCGTGTCGGATTCGACCGCGACCGTTCAATCGTGATCCGACGGTGGCGATTAAATCTCTCAGTCGATTTAATCCACGCCGTCAGATCTCATCGAAATGGTACGGTTTAATCTCGCGCGTTCATCCCCACTTAAAACCCATATGGAATCTAGGCCATCCATCGCGTACCGGTTCGATCGTTTAATCCCAGCCGTCCGTTTTCATTTAAACCCCCTGCCTCACCCTCGCGCGTCCGATCGCGATCCAACGGCTGATCTGGATTCGGCGCACGCGCACAGTGCGCGGGTTCACAGTGGATCCGGTTCACCGTGGCCCGGCGACTGTTTTGGATTTAATTTAAATTCCAGAAATAGTTTTAAACTTCTAAAATTCATATCTTGCTCATTTTAACTCCAAATTTAACCATTCCAATTCCAGAAAATTCATAATTTTATTCTCTACATGTTTGTACAATAAAAACAGTAGGTTTACTTTAAGTATTTTATCTTTATTTAATAAAGTATCTAAAGGCCCTTTTGGATAAATACTTAATTCTTTTAGAAAAAATCCCTAACTCCATAAAATTGTCTTAAAGATTTAAATAAAAAATTTCAGAATAGTTAATGACTTCACTTCAAGTATTTTAGCCCAATCAAAACCTTTATGTTGTTATGTGATTTTGGTATGTTTATTGAATGTAATGTTTAATTATGTGTATCGAGAAGACTACGACGCCGTCGAGGAGCCGGAATACTTCCCGAAAGTCCCTCCCTCACCCTTCACTGAATAAGGCAAGTCACCAAACAAACCTTTTGAGCATATTGAACCCAGTTTTGTTAAACTATTGCTAAAACACATAGGCTATACATGCATTAGTCAAATGAAAATCTTACATTATATTTATTTAGATCCCCAACCTTGAAGTGCAAACCCAAGCCATGCTATCTAGCCTAAACTCCTTATCACCATATTATAAGTACTATTAGCTAGTGTCCAATGTATCGACACAATCGCTATAGGTTAAAAATGAGTCGTAGCAATTTGGAATCTACTATATGATCCCCGTTATTCTTATCTCTAGAATTCTATTGGTGATAGAGTTATGTTTAAGTGTATGCATGGTGGGTTTCGGGTGCAAGCTAGGGCATTGGTTGGTAGCACCCGGGGCACTATAAGGACCAGTCTACGGGATCTGTTGCAATACATTTCCGTACTAACCACAAGTCTAGTGGGTAAGTCCTAACTAAGGTATGGAGTGTTCCAACTCAAGGCACCACTTGGAGATGGGTCAAGCAGCACCTGCGGGTGGCTTGTACCGACGTGGCGCAAAAGGGGTGCGACGTTAGCCGGGATGTGGCCCGGCGCGCTGGCGAAACCTAGAGCGGGTGATTGGGATGAGTCATCTCATTACACTTTGGTGTTTGGGATGAGTGCGTGCCTTATGGGTACAATGGTACACCTTTGATCAGAGTCTAAATCTTTTTGAAAAGCCGAGCCCATGGTCAAGTGCGGGTTGCATGACTACTCGCAGTTAGTTTACTTTCATGAGTGTGCATGATGATTGGACATGTAAGGACTGTTGAGCGAGGAGGGAAAACGTACTCCTCGAGTTAATAGATGGTATGATGTTGTTCATGTTTACTATTCTGCATGATTAAACTTGACTATATTAAATGCCATAACTGAAAAATAAACTTTTCCGCACTTTTAGCCATTACTATTCCTTTGTTATTATCCTGCATTATTATTGCATTCTCGGTAGCTTGTTGAGTACTTTTGTACGCATACCCATTGGACAAACACTTTAGAGGCTGCTTACTATGAGGAGGATGGTCTGGAGTAGTGTAACACCCCAAATTTTCAAAGAAATAAAAATATAAATTAATATATTTTTCTGGAATTACTAATTTTGGAAATACTTTTTAGCGCAACACCGCTAGCCGTACTTCAGCCACCGCTCGCCGCCGCCTCGGACCGCCTCCGTCCACGCCGTCGCCACCGTCGTGACCGTCGCCGACCGCCCGACCTCGGCCACACCTCCGTTGGCCAGGAAGACCGCAGGATCTCCGTCGCCGTCGAGCACCCGAACCTCTCCATCGTCTACCCTCGCCGCTGTAGGATCGATGTACCGACTAGAGGGGGGGTGAATAGGCGGTTTTTAAAACTAAATCAATTTTAGCTAAACAATAATCAAGGACCTAAAACAATGGTAGCGAACAGCTAGAACAAGTAGATTACTCTAGAAAAGTAAGCTAGCACAATTTAACTTGCTCAAAGATAAAAGGAACAAGAGACAACCGAATTTTATCCCAAGGTTCAAAAATTTGCCAATTTCCTACGTCCTCGTTGAGGCGAGTTTCACTTGACCGCTGTAACACCCCAAATTTTCAAAACAATAAAAATATTATTAAATTCAATTTCTTGGAATTACTATTTCTGAAAATACTTTTAATTCCCTTTTATACTCTTTTGAACTACAACATAGAGTAGATGACCAAATTAGGAGGTGAAACTTTTTGTATATGATCCTAAGACCAAAACATAATTTTGGGAATTTTTATAAATTTTTACCAACCTTGGAAGTAGCCCTAATATTTTAATCTAATTTCTGGAATTACTTTTATTTAGAAATGTTTTAAAACAGTATTGGGCCCCCTCCCTCCCCTCTCTCTCCCCCGGCCGGCCCAGCCCAATCCCACCCGCGCGCGCCTCCTGACTAGTGGACCCCGCCCGTCAGTGACCTCCTCTCTACACCCTCGTCCGGCCCCACCTGTCGGCACCGGTTTCCTTCCCTCGCGCGCGCGCACCCGACAACTCGGTCCCACCCGTCAGCCCCTTCTCTCGCGCACTCGCTCCCGCTGACCACCTTGGCCCACCTGTCGGATTCGTCGTCTCCACGAGATCCGCCCCCAAATCCCCCCCCCTCGCCGGCCGATGCAATAACGCGCCTCGGATCCGTTGCCCCCGACCCCCTTCCCTCAAATTGAGCCCGGCATTCAAACCCCCGCGCTCCGGTGACCGTTTCCCCCATTAAACCCAGCCCGATTGCATCCAGGTTCGATGAATCTGCATGCCACCCGAACCTCGCCGGCGTTTAAACGCGTTAACTCCCGGCCACCGTAGACTACGCCCTCTCTGTCCCCGCCGATGGTCCTATTTAAACCCCCTGGCCACCCGCATTTCACCCCCACGCCTACACGTTGCGAGAACGCACAGAACGCCCTCACTCCAAGTTTTAGCGCACCACCGCCGTCACCTCTTCAGCCGTCGCTCGCCGTCGCCGGAGCCCCTCTCCGTCCACGCCGACCGCACCGTCGTGACCGCCGGAACCTCACCGACCCCGGCCACCACTCCATCGACGACGAACCTCGCCGGATCGCCATCCCCGCCGAGGAACCGAGGACCTTCGCCGCCACCGCTCGTCGCCGGTCTCACCCCGTCGACCCCGGACCACCGCAAGGGTACCCTTTTGTCCCCCTCGGTACCCCCTTTCCGTTTTTAGTCCTAGATAGGCTAGATAACCCTCAACCTCGCCGGAATCGCTCGCCGTCGCATCGCCGGAGTCGGGGAAGAAGGGGTACTTTACCCCCCCGACACGCACTGTGCCGGATTCAATCCTGGCCGTGCGATCTAGACCCAACGCTCGGGATTAAATCATCTGTTCGGTTTAATCCGGGCCGTCAGATCTGAGTGAAGCGGTACAGTGCGATCTCGTGCGTTCGTTGGTTTTTAAAACCCGCGTTTAATCTCGTGCGTCCACGTGGTACCCCTTCGCGCGTTTTAATCCTGACCGTCCATCGTGACTTACGCGTCCCGCCTCGCTCTCGCGCGTCGGATCTGGATCCGACGGTCCAGATCGACCCGGAACACGCGCATAGTGCGCGGGTTCACCGTGGGCCTGGCTTACCGTGGACCCGAGGGATTTGAGATTTGAAAATAAATTCCAGAAATGCTTTTAAACTTGTAAAATTCATATCTAATGCATTTGAACTCTAAAAATTGCCATTCCAATTTCAGAAAATTCATAATAATATTCTCTACATGTTTATACAATAAAAGCAGTAGGTTTACATTAGACATTTCATGTTTATTTAAATGAATGTTTAAATACCCTTAGGTTAAAAATGTAAAATTTAATTATTTAAATTCCAGTAAAGTTTATATTTATTTATCTCCTGTTGACATGGGTAAATCACTAGGTTTCCTATGGAACCTTCAATTCTAAATTTTGTTAAAGGACTTAAAATTGAAAATAAACCCTTTTAGAACCCCTCTCTAAAAAGGACAACTCTTTAATTCCTTTAAAATATATTTATGAAATAAACCACAGAACTTTAACCATAGAATTTATTTTATTTATAATCAAACCAACTTTAACTTATGTGTTTATAATATAATGTTATATTGTTTGATTGAATGTTGCATTCTTTTTATTTTACTTCACTATATCAAAAAGACTACGACGTCGCCGAGGAGCCGGAGTACTTCCCCGAAGTCCCTCCCTCTCCCTTTGCTGAACAAGGCAAGTCACCAAACCATTCTTTTGAACATATTGAACCCATGTAGAATTGACTATCGCTAAAACACATAGATTATATATGCATTAGTCAAATGAACCCTTACATTATAATTATTTAGGATCCCCCGACCTTGATGTGCAACCCAAGCCATGCTATCTCGCCTAACCTCCTTGTCACCATATGATCAATGATATTAGCTAGTGTCCAAAGTATTGACACGGCCGCTATAGGATAAAAATGAGTCGTAGCAAAATGGTTCTATTATATGATCCCCGTTGCTTCTTATCCTTGGAAATTCTGTTGGTGATGAGTCATGGTTGTGAGTGTATGCATGGTGGGTTCCGGGTGCAAGCTAGGGCATTGGTCGGTAGCACCCGGGGCACTATAAGGACCGGTCTGAGGGATCCGTTGCAATACACTTACGTACTAACCACAAGTCTAGTGGGTAAGTCCTAACTAAGGTATGGGTTGTTCCAAACCGAGGCCACCATTTGGAGATGGGTCAAGTTGCACCTGTGGGTGACTTGTACCAATGTGGCGCAAAAGGGGGTGCGACGTTAGCCGGGATGCGGCCCGGCGCGCCGGCGAAACCTTGAGCGGGTGGTTATCGCTTGGAACATCTCATATTGAGGTTTTGGCACGAGTTCCCGTGAAATGGGTCATCTCGTTGGGATGAGTGCGTGCCTTGTGGGTACAGTAGTACATCTCTGATCAGATTCTTAAATCTTTTCGAAAAGCCGAGCCCACGGTCAAGGGCGGGTTGCGTGACATCCCCCAGTTAGTTTACTTTGAATATGAATGTGCATGATGGATTGACATGTAAGGACCGTTGTGCGAGGAGGTAAAACGTACTCCTCGAGTTAGTTGATGTTGATGATGCTCATGTTTACTTTCCGCATGATTAAAATATGATTACACTAAATGCCATAACTGCAACTGCATTATTCTGCAATATTAGCCATTATCCTTCCTTGTTTATTATCCTGCATTATTATTTGCATTTGTGGTGGCTTTTTGAGTACTTTTTGTACTCATACCCGTTGGACCCCACAGAGGATGCCTACTACGAAGACGGTCTGGAGTAGCAACCCAGTCGAGAAGAAAAAATCCTGAAGAAGAAGTTCGTCATGCCGTTTTCTAATTATTTTACTTTACTGTTTTATTAAAACAATGATGTAATAAATATGGTCTGCGTACCATGGATATTGTCGTATATACGATTGTCGCATGATGAACCTCTTGTATTATTGTTTTTCTTATGAAATTCAATAATGTCTCGATTTGCTAAATCGGGGCGCTACAAGATGGTATCAGAGCCGACTCGACTGTAGGAAGCCAAACAGACCCGCCTAGCCATTAGCCATAAGAAATTATTTCTCGAAAATCTACTTCATAAACTTTGTTCCTCTCCTCACTTTTGTTCAACTTGCTGTTTTGTAGATGCCTGTCTACCAAGTCCACAGCTACTGCCGCCACTACGAGGGCTTCGTCCGGGAGCTCCGTATGATGCTCACCTTCCTCGGGTTCCTCTTCGAACCCGAATTTCAAGGAGTATACCCCGACGAGTTCGCCGGGCCTTGTGACGTCTCCCTCACCGTCCACGGCTCCGGAGAACACCTGCCGCCCTACACCACCGCACTTGGAGGCCCGACTTTCGACGTCGCGTGCCAACGAGTCGCCCTCCAGGCCCTCATGGAGCTGAGGATGATCTACGACGATCGTCTTCAGAACTCGTCCTTTCGGCTCGTGCCGAAGCGTACTCCCGGAGCCCACCGTAGCATCTACCTCGGAGTTCACTCCGTGCGTGATCCGGTCATGGCTCGGCAGTCGCGTCTTCTACAGGCCATGGATGATCTCCACACCGAGGCGGTGCTCGACGCCGACGAGCACCATGAGGCGGTTGAGTTCCTTCGTGAAGAAACGAAGAACTTGATCCAGCAGAACGGCGAGTTGCAGCGCAAGATCATGCAGCTGCAGAAGGATATCGCGGAGATGGTTCCTCTTCTTCCAAGGAAGAAGAAGCCCATCCGTGAGCCCCTCCCTCGCCCCAAGAGGATCCCACCACGACCCTCCCCCGCCAGGCCCTCTACCAGCGCCCCTCCTCCACGCCCCGGCCTCGTCTCCGACTCCATCATCGAGAATTTTCTCGAGCCCACCATCTCTCTGGAGCCGCGCACTCGTGGTTCCGAGAGCACGGAGACCGCCTCCGGTGGCGAGTAGGCGTTAGGAGACGCAAAATTTAAATAAAAAATCATGATTTTGTATGTGGTGCCGTCTGCAACGAGTTGGGTTGTAGATGGAATAAGAGCTTGATGTAATGAACAATTTATACCACTTGATATATTTATGTGCTTGAATCCTATATGTTATTTTTGGTTCGTCATCTTTTGCTTTATCACTTTGTATATTCAGAAGATGGCCGATCACCAGAACACCGGCTCCAACAACGGAGCAGGAGGAAGCCGTGATGCGCCCGAGGGTGTTGTGCCCAACTGGGGTGCAACGGGCCCGCGTCAATCCGGGTCACCTTCCGCCAACCACCCCACCTTGGCGGAGATGATGGCGAATCAGAACCATCTGATCACCGCCCTCCTCACCCAAATGCAGCACCAACAAGCTCAGTTGGACCGTCTGCAGAACGGGGAGCCCGCCCCTCGTGCACCAGCACCCGCGCCCGCTCCGCAACTCTCTGAGTTCCTGCGCGTGCGCCCGCCCATCTTTTCGAGCACCACCAACCCGATGGAGGCCGGAGATTGGCTTCGCACCATCGGAAAGAAGCTCGACCTCCTCCCATGCACCGACCGGGAGCGAGTGGCCTTCGCCACTCACCAGCTCCAGGGTCCCGCCGCGGAATGGTGGGACAACTACCGTGAGTCCCAGCCAGAGGGCCACGTGGTGACTTGGGCGGAGTTCACCATCGCCTTTCGTGCCGCCCACGTCCCCGCCGGTGTCATCGCGGTCAAGCAGCAGGAGTTCCGCGACCTGCAGCAAGGCAACAGGAATGTCATGGAGTACCTCCATGAGTTCAACCGCCTCGCCCGCTACGCACCGGAGGAAGTGCGCACCGACGCCCTCCGCCAAGCCAAGTTCCTCAGGGGACTTAAGGATGAGCTGTCCATCCAGCTCGTCGCCGCCGACTTCGCCGACTTCCAACGGCTGGTCAACAAAGCGCTCATCCAAGAGACTGAGCAGAACAAGCTGGACCTCAAGAAGAGGAAGATGATCGCCTTCAAGCATCAGCAGGCGAACTCTCAGAGGCCCCGCTTCGTCCCTCCGCCACCAGCGCCCGCCTACCATCCTCGGCCCGCCTACAGGCCACCTCACGCAGCCAGTGGATCCAACACCGGGCATCCTCGCCCCGCTCCACCAGCTCCGGCCGCTCAGCCGACACTAGCCGCCAAGGCCCCGATCTTGAAGGATCGCCAAGGAAGGCCGGTCGTCTGCTTCAACTGCCGCATGGAAGGGCACTATTCGCACCAGTGTCCTCACCCCAAGCAGACCCAAGGCGCAGCACCCAACCAGGCGGTTCGCGCCCGCGTCAACCACATCAGCGCGGAGGAAGCTCAGGAGGCTCCTGAAGTCGTGCTCGGTACGTTTACTGTGAATTCCGTACCGGCCGTCATATTATTTGACTCTGGAGCAACCCACTCCTTCATCTCGGAAAAATTTGTGAAAACGAACAAACTGGACGTGCTCCCTCTACCCATTCCCATGGTGATTGCCACCCCCGGCAATAGGACCTCCGCCTGCTTATACAGCCCTAAGGTTCAACTTGACATCCAAGGAGTGCTGTTTCGGGCCGAGCCTGTCCTCATCCAATGCACCGGACTCGACCTTATACTAGGGATGGATTGGTTGATGAAGCACAAGGGAGTGATCGACTGTGCCAACAAGTCCGTCACGGTGACCCATCCTGAAGGCGTAACCGTCACCTTCCGGATGACCAGTCGCAAACCACTCGGAGCATCCCTTCGCTCAATAGCCCTTGAAGAGGTGCCAATAGTCAAGGAGTTTGCGGACGTCTTCCCTGAAGATCTACCCGGAATGCCTCCCAAGCGGGACATCGAATTCAGAATCGAACTTGTTCCCGGGACCACTCCAATCTCCAAGCGCCCGTACCGGATGGCCGCCAATGAACTAGCCGAAGTCAAGAGCAACATCGAAGACCTAGAGCAGAAAGGTTACATCCGACCGAGTACCTCACCCTGGGGTGCACCGGTTATTTTTGCCTTGAAGAAGGACAAGACCAAGAGGATGTGCGTGGACTATAGAGCCTTGAACGACGTAACCATCAAGAACAAATACCCATTGCCTCGGATCGACGACCTGTTCGATCAGCTGAAAGGATCCTCGGTGTTTTCCAAGATTGACCTCAGGTCAGGTTATCACCAGTTGAGGATCAGGGAAGAAGATATACCCAAGACTGCCTTCACCTCCCGCTATGGACTCTACGAGTACACCGTGATGTCGTTCGGACTCACGAATGCCCCGGCCTTTTTCATGAACATGATGAACAATGTATTCATGGAGTTCTTGGACAAGTTCATCGTGGTATTCATCGACGATATCCTCGTTTACTCCAAGACCAAGGAAGAACACGAGACTCACCTCCGTCTGACCCTCGGAAAGCTAAGGGAGCAGCAACTGTACGCCAAATACAGCAAATGCGAATTTTGGTCGTCTGAGGTGAAGTTCCTCGGCCATGTTATATCTGCCGGAGGAATAGCAGTGGACCCAACCACCGTGGAAGCGGTAACCAACTGGCTACAGCCAACGACCGTGACCGAGATCCGGAGTTTTCTCGGATTGGCCGGATACTACCGTCGGTTCATCGAGAACTTTTCCAAGATCGCCAAGCCTATGACCAGACTTCTGCAGAAGGAAGTAAAGTTTGAATGGACCCCCGACTGCGAAGAAAGCTTCCAGACCCTCAAGAAGAAGCTAGTATCAGCTCCCATTCTGACTCTACCAGACATCCGGAAAGACTTCCACGTCTACTGTGATGCCTCTCGTCAAGGATTGGGATGCGTCTTAATGCAAGAAGGGAAGGTGATATCCTACGCCTCCCGACAGTTGAGACCGCATGAGCTGAACTACCCAACCCACGACCTGGAACTAGCAGCCGTGGTTCATGCCTTGAAGATATGGAGACATTACCTTGTGGGAAACCGGTGTGAGGTCTTCACCGACCACAAGAGCCTCAAGTACATATTCACCCAACCAGATCTGAACCTCAGGCAAAGGAGATGGTTGGAACTGATCAAGGATTACGACTTGGGCATCCATTACCATCCGGGCAAAGCGAATGTGGTGGCAGACGCCCTTAGTCGAAAAGGGTACTGCAATGCCATCGTGATTCAGGACCAAGCTCCTTTACTTTACAAGGAGATGGAAAGGCTAAACCTAGGGATCACCACTCGAGAGTACCTCGCTGCCTTGGAGTCCCGGCCCGTCTTAATAGACCAGATCCGAAAAGGGCAGAAGGAAGATCAGGACATACTGGAGATCCAGCAGAACATGAGAAAGGGTAAAGCCCCCGGATTTTCCGAGGACGAGCATGGTACCATCTGGTTCGGAAACCGAGTATGCGTACCCAACCTACCAGAGTTGAAGACCCTCATCCTTCAAGAAGCCCATGATACATTATACTCCATTCATCCCGGGAGTACAAAGATGTACCAAGACCTAAAGGAAAATATTGGTGGGTCAGCATGAAGAGGGAAATAGCTGAGTATGTGGCCAAGTGCGACACATGCCGGCGAGTCAAGGCAGAGCACCAGAGATCTGCCGGACTGCTTCAACCTCTCAAGGTCCCTGAATGGAAGTGGGAAGAAATAGGAATGAACTTCATCACGGGACTGCCCAGGACCCAAGCTGGTCATGATTCTATCTGGGTGATCGTCGATCGACTCACCAAGGTAGCTCACTTCGTCCCGGTCAAGACAACTTACACCGTCGCCAAGTTGGCTGAGTTGTATATGACCCGGATCGTGTGCCTTCACGGAGTTCCTAAGAAGATTGTATCTGACCGTGGGAGTCAGTTTACCTCCAAGTTTTGGAAGAACCTTCAAGAGGAACTCGGCACCCGGCTGAACTTTAGCACCGCCTATCATCCACAGACCGACGGTCAAACCGAGAGGGTCAACCAGATATTGGAGGATATGCTTAGAGCTTGTGCTCTAGACTTTGGCGGAATGTGGGACAAGAACTTACCATATGCAGAGTTCTCCTACAACAACAGCTATCAAGCCAGCCTGCAAATGTCCCCGTTCGAAGCACTCTATGGGCGTAAGTGCAGAACGCCGTTGCTCTGGGATCAAACCGGAGAGTCACAACTGTTTGGGACTGATTTATTAAGAGAAGCTGAAGAGAAGGTTAAGATCATAAGAGACCGATTGAAGGCAGCCCAGTCCAGGCAAAAGAGCTATGCCGACAACCGTCGAAGAGACCTAGCCTTTGAGGAGGGCGATTATGTATACCTCCGAGTCACTCCCCTTCGTGGCACTCAAAGGTTCAACATGAAAGGCAAACTGGCACCCCGCTACGTCGGACCCTTCCAGATCCTCCGACGACAAGGAGAAGTGGCATATCAACTCGAACTGCCTCCATCATTGGCAGGAGTTCACGATGTGTTCCATGTCTCTCAACTGAAGAAGTGCCTCCGTGTACCCACCGAGCAAGCCGACCTTCAGCAGCTCAATGTCCAAGAAGACTTGACCTACATAGAAAGACCCATCAAGATCTTGGAAACCAAGGAGAGAGTAACCAGAAGTCGCATTGTTCGCTTCTGCAAAGTCCAATGGAACAACCATCCCGCCGAAGAAGCCACTTGGGAAAAGGAAGACGAACTGAAAGCCCAATACCCCGAGTTATTCGAGTAGCGTTCCAATCTCGAGGACGAGATTCTTGTAAGGGGATAGGTTTGTAACACCCCAAATTTTCAAAACAATAAAAATATTATTAAATTCAATTTCTTGGAATTACTATTTCTGAAAATACTTTTAATTCCCTTTTATACTCTTTTGAACTACAACATAGAGTAGATGACCAAATTAGGAGGTGAAACTTTTTGTATATGATCCTAAGACCAAAACATAATTTTGGGAATTTTTATAAATTTTTACCAACCTTGGAAGTAGCCCTAATATTTTAATCTAATTTCTGGAATTACTTTTATTTAGAAATGTTTTAAAACAGTATTGGGCCCCCTCCCTCCCCTCTCTCTCCCCCGGCCGGCCCAGCCCAATCCCACCCGCGCGCGCCTCCTGACTAGTGGACCCCGCCCGTCAGTGACCTCCTCTCTACACCCTCGTCCGGCCCCACCTGTCGGCACCGGTTTCCTTCCCTCGCGCGCGCGCACCCGACAACTCGGTCCCACCCGTCAGCCCCTTCTCTCGCGCACTCGCTCCCGCTGACCACCTTGGCCCACCTGTCGGATTCGTCGTCTCCGCGAGATCCGCCCCCAAATCCCCCCCCCCTCGCCGGCCGACGCAATAACGCGCCTCGGATCCGTTGCCCCCGACCCCCTTCCCTCAAATTGAGCCCGGCATTCAAACCCCCGCGCTCCGGTGACCGTTTCCCCCATTAAACCCAGCCCGATTGCGTCCAGGTTCGATGAATCTGCATGCCACCCGAACCTCGCCGGCGTTTAAACGCGTTAACTCCCGGCCACCGTAGACTACGCCCTCTCTGTCCCCGCCGATGGTCCTATTTAAACCCCCTGGCCACCCGCATTTCACCCCCACGCCTACACGTTGCGAGAACGCACAGAACGCCCTCACTCCAAGTTTTAGCGCACCACCGCCGTCACCTCTTCAGCCATCGCTCGCCGTCGCCGGAGCCCCTCTCCGTCCACGCCGACCGCACCGTCGTGACCGCCGGAACCTCACCGACCCCGGCCACCACTCCATCGACGACGAACCTCGCCGGATCGCCGTCCCCGCCGAGGAACCGAGGACCTTCGCCGCCACCGCTAGTCGCCGGTCTCACCCCGTCGACCCCGGACCACCGCAAGGGTACCCTTTTGTCCCCCTCGGTACCCCCTTTCCGTTTTTAGTCCTAGATAGGCTAGATAACCCTCAACCTCGCCGGAATCGCTCGCCGTCGCATCGCCGGAGTCGGGGAAGAAGGGGTACTTTACCCCCCCGACACGCACTGTGCCGGATTCAATCCTGGCCGTGCGATCTAGACCCAACGCTCGGGATTAAATCATCTGTTCGGTTTAATCCGGGCCGTCGGATCTGAGTGAAGCGGTACGGTGCGATCTCGTGCGTTCGTTGGTTTTTAAAACCCGCGTTTAATCTCGTGCGTCCACGTGGTACCCCTTCGCGCGTTTTAATCCTGACCGTCCATCGTGACTTACGCGTCCCTCCTCGCTCTCGCGCGTCGGATCTGGATCCGACGGTCCAGATCGACCCGGCGCACGCGCATAGTGCGCGGGTTCACCGTGGGCCTGGCTCACCGTGGACCCGAGGGATTTGAAATTTGAAAATAAATTCCAGAAATGCTTTTAAACTTGTAAAATTCATATCTAATGCATTTGAACTCTAAAAATTGTCATTCCAATTTCAGAAAATTCATAATAATATTCTCTACATGTTTATACAATAAAAGCAGTAGGTTTACATTAGACATTTCATGTTTATTTAAATGAATGTTTAAATACCCTTAGGTTAAAAATGTAAAATTTAATTATTTAAATTCCAGTAAAGTTTATATTTATTTATCTCCTGTTGACATGGGTAAATCACTAGGTTTCCTATGGAACCTTCAATTCTAAATTTTGTTAAAGGACTTAAATTGAAAATAAACCCTTTTAGAACCCCTCTCTAAAAAGGACAACTCTTTAATTCCTTTAAAATATATTTATGAAATAAACCACAGAACTTTAACCATAGAATTTATTTTATTTATAATCAAACCAACTTTAACTTATGTGTTTATAATATAATGTTATATTGTTTGATTGAATGTTGCATTCTTTTTATTTTACTTCACTATATCAAAAAGACTACGACGTCGCCGAGGAGCCAGAGTACTTCCCCGAAGTCCCTCCCTCTCCCTTTGCTGAACAAGGCAAGTCACCAAACCATTCTTTTGAACATATTGAACCCATGTAGAATTGACTATCGCTAAACACATAGGTTATATATGCATTAGTCAAATGAACCCTTACATTATAATTATTTAGGATCCCCCGACCTTGATGTGCAACCCAAGCCATGCTATCTCGCCTAACCTCCTTGTCACCATATGATCAATGATATTAGCTAGTGTCCAAAGTATTGACACGGCCGCTATAGGATAAAAATGAGTCGTAGCAAAATGGTTCTATTATATGATCCCCGTTGCTTCTTATCCTTGGAAATTCTGTTGGTGATGAGTCATGGTTGTGAGTGTATGCATGGTGGGTTCCGGGTGCAAGCTAAGGCATTGGTCGGTAGCACCCGGGGCACTATAAGGACCGGTCTGAGGGATCCGTTGCAATACACTTACGTACTAACCACAAGTCTAGTGGGTAAGTCCTAACTAAGGTATGGGTTGTTCCAAACCGAGGCCACCATTTGGAGATGGGTCAAGTTGCACCTGTGGGTGACTTGTACCAATGTGGCGCAAAAGGGGGTGCGACGTTAGCCGGGATGCGGCCCGGCGCGCCGGCGAAACCTTGAGCGGGTGGTTATCGCTTGGAACATCTCATATTGAGGTTTTGGCACGAGTTCCCGTGAAATGGGTCATCTCGTTGGGATGAGTGCGTGCCTTGTGGGTACAGTAGTACATCTCTGATCAGAGTCTTAAATCTTTTCGAAAAGCCGAGCCCACGGTCAAGGGCGGGTTGCGTGACATCCCCCAGTTAGTTTACTTTGAATATGAATGTGCATGATGGATTGACATGTAAGGACCGTTGTGCGAGGAGGTAAAACGTACTCCTCGAGTTAGTTGATGTTGATGATGCTCATGTTTACTTTCCGCATGATTAAAATATGATTACACTAAATGCCATAACTGCAACTGCATTATTCTGCAATATTAGCCATTATCCTTCCTTGTTTATTATCCTGCATTATTATTTGCATTTGTGGTGGCTTGTTGAGTACTTTTTGTACTCATACCCGTTGGACCCCACAGAGGATGCCTACTACGAAGACGGTCTGGAGTAGCAACCCAGTCGAGAAGAAAAAATCCTGAAGAAGAAGTTCGTCATGCCGTTTTCTAATTATTTTACTTTACTGTTTTATTAAAACAATGATTTAATAAATATGGTCTGCGTACCATGGATATTGTCGTATATACGATTGTCGCATGATGAACCTCTTGTATTATTGTTTTTCTTATGAAATTCAATAATGTCTCGATTTGCTAAATCGGGGCGCTACAAGATGGTATCAGAGAAATTAGCTTCACCAAGCCTCGGATTTCTCAAAGAGAAATTAGCTTGAAGATGAGCCGGCACCGGAAGTGCAACTCTCGGGCCTCGATCACTAGTGGTAGCTCTTCTCCACTCCGGATAGGCGAGCTCCATACTTCACAACCTCCCGGGTCTCCTCCACAACCTTCTAGGAGAGATCACCGGTTTCTTCTCCAAGCCATCTAGGAGATGGCAATCTCCAAGAGTAACAAGCTGCAATCAAAGCTAGGTGAAGAGGATCAAGTGCCAAAATGCCAATGCAATGCAATTTATCAATCACTTGATCACCCCTTTTTCTTCCCAACCTCACTAGTGCTCAAATTAGTGCTCAATGGTGGGAGAGACTCTCTTATGCTCAAGAATGCTCAAATGAATGTCAAAAGTCTAGCAAAGGAGCTGTAGCAAGGGTTTATATAGCCACACACTCAAAAACTAGCCGTTACACGAGTTAGGTGGCTCTCTGCGCACTGTCGGTCTGACCGCCCATCCTGGGCCGGTCTGACCGACCACAACTGCAACGGCTAGAAA
This sequence comes from Zizania palustris, assembly GCA_019279435.1. Taxonomy (NCBI): domain Eukaryota; kingdom Viridiplantae; phylum Streptophyta; class Magnoliopsida; order Poales; family Poaceae; genus Zizania; species Zizania palustris. The sequence goes on along the minus strand of JAAALK010000287.1, from coordinate 22,860,208 downwards.
ACTAGCCGTTTACTGATGTGACAGGACGCCTCGGTCTGATCGGCTATGCTGGCCCGGTCGGACTGGCCCTACCCGGTCTGACCGGCCATCGGCTCGGTCGGACCGATAGTGCTCCCGTCGGCTCTGTAAACCAGCAGTTTTCTGCCCTGCGCAACCCGGTCGGACCGGCCCTCTAGCCGGTCGGACCGCCCAACTCAGCCGGTCTGACCGGACCCACATGGTCGGTCAGACCGCCAGGGTCAGACAACTCCAACAAAATGCTGCAATAGTTTTTCAAGGAATTTGCCAAAATAGCAACTTTTGCAACAATCACACATGATCAAAAGATACTATATGCAATGCAAATTGGCACTTGAAAATCAACTCATAACCAAGATGCAACCCCTCTTTATAGTACGGCAAAACAAAACTTAAACCTAGCCTAATTGATCGCTCCAAACACCTCGATCAATTTCTAGATTCCTTCAAACCTTTTGCCGTAGCCTTTAAACGTCCAGATCTTTGGGTTTCCCATCTTGTGCTCCATTTGCGCGGGACCTACTCATTTCCTTCACACTTAAGAAAAGTATTAGTCCACAAAACGCATGTTTATCATTAATTACCAAAACTCACATAGGGCCTAGATCTTCAATCTCCCCCTTTTTGGTAATTGATGACAAACACTTCAGAGATAAAGAAATATGTTTAAAGTAGAAGTATCCACAATTAAGCGCAAAGCTCCCCCTGAAGAAGTGATGGGTACAAGTATATGGAGCAAGATATGAGATATAATTCCAAACACAATTCACACATTCAATGAAGCAAAGAGAGTTTCTCATAATAAAAGCAAATAGTTCAAATTAAGTTCAGTACGATATGGAAAGCAAATAGTGTTTGTTATACAAACAACCATAGATAGATAGCGATATAATCCTGCTTACTACTGCTACCTTCTCCCCTAACCTTCTGCTGCCTTCTCCCTACTGCATATTAATACTGCTTCTCCCCCTTTTGGCATCAAGAACCAAAAAGGGAGACTAATCATGGAAG